>CM039128.1:36691035-37317449 GCA_022036555.1 Microstegium vimineum | reverse complement strand
CACTTGCACCAAAGACCAAAATGTTCCTATAAATAATTCAAGTTTTAGTTTTTTTGCCATCAGTATAAATAAGAATGAGATGAAGCTGCAACCAGTAGGTGAGCAGCAGTACTTTACCTCTCTAGTTCTCTCTTCTTCTCTAGTTATATCCAGCATCAGTAGTACTACCATCGCCTTCGTCTTCTTCATCTAGGAAGAGGTTCTTGAATGACTCCTCTAGGTCCATGTCCTCAGGTGCATGTTGTTCTCTTCTTCATCCTTGTTCCCAGTCCTTCATGCAGGTGACCATCTCCACATGCTTAGGCAACAAGTGTCGTCACCGGTCTTCGAGTATCCTATTTGTACAACTGAAACAAGACTCAGAAGAGACAGTGGATGCAAGAACATACATGATATCTCGATCCATAATAGATAGGATTGGATAGGTTAGCTTGTGGTCACGCCACCAGATCAATATGTTAAAGGATTCACCATAACATGTGACAGTGTCATTATCTAAGCTGATAGCTCACTAACACCAGATCTAGATGGAGTAGAAGAAGAAGAGGGTGAACATGCAGGGGATGCACCAGGACCTCCAAAGATCCTTCCACATGCTTTATTTCTCTTACCAAATTTAGCTAAAGGTTGTGAATCCCTTTGAGTCCTAGCTACACCATCAAATTTGGGCTCATACTTGTTAAACAACTTGTACATTTCATCTTTCACATCAACATAGTATGAACTATAAGAGGAAACAGCGGTATTACCAAGTAGTTCAAGCACATAAAAAATCCTTTCATCTTAGCTCTAGGATCAAGAATGAATGCATAAGAATAAAGCAGTGGAATTTTCTCCCAATATTTAAGAAATTTAAGCTTCATAGGATTAACAATTGATCTAAAATTATGATCTCTTTTAGCTTTTTGCAAATGTTCAACAATGTCAAGAATATGGTGCAAAACAAGTGGAACTGTAGGATAATAAACACCAGATAGTACAACAGTACAGTCATAAAATAGTTCCAGGAAAACCATTGTTGACGGTCGTTAGCGTCAACTTTTTATGCAATTATAAACATGATAATTGGATCAATCAAATATAATATCTAGAAATATAGGGCTTTATCTAACAATTTTGCACGAGTTTTGGTGTTTCAATATTTTCCAGGGACTATTCCAGAAAAGAGCAATAAAGGGAATCAAATCAGAGAAGATATCGAATAAATCCCACAGAGATATAGTTGCCAATCAACTCACGGAGGATCCCGCAAACACCGGAGCAAAGCAGGGCCCTAGACCCCACCATGTGGGGTCAGCCGACATGGGGAGGGGCCGAGCGGCAGCCCCCTGGGCCCACTGGCTGTCGTATTCTAGAAACTTCCTCCACCGCCTTTGAGGAGTCATCTCAGCCCTACACTAAGTCGGTTTGATCCAACGGCTGTCGTGCATCCCATCGGATTATAAATAGGAGGGCATACCCCCCTAGAGCAATCCCACATCATCCTCATATCATTTGGAGATCCATTCAGTTTAAGTCCTAGGATATCTAGCCATCCAGAGCCATAAACCCTAGTTCATCTAGGCTTTTCTAGTTCATAGCATAGCTTAGTTAGATCAAGAGTAGAGGAAGTCAAGATACGATCTTGGACTCCCGATGTTATCAAGAGATTGGAGTCTGTTACAATTCTTATTCTCTTTTAGTATTTATCTGTAGTTGTATGATATTTATAGGTAACACTATTCTTCATTAATATGTTCTTGTTTACTTTGTTCATTGTCTATGTTAATATATCTAGTATAGTTAGTTTGCTATTGAGTTCATGCACATGTTCGTATAGCGCTCGTCTATTTGATCATATGGCGAGTGGTAGACAGTATGTAGGCGTGGTGCTTAGATGCATTGCTTATCTGCGGATGCCCCCATCTGTGCCGGGTCGTGGGTAGATCGTGGACGTGACAGGTCCATTGAGTCCTTTGTAGGCCTCCCTCCGTACAGTGGTTTGGTAGGGAGCACCGGTGGATCTACCTTATGGCCATGGTGGGCTCCACCCCCCCCCTTGGCTGGATAAATTTTCAAAGGAAATAAATATGAGACTACATGCTCACCGGCCATACTACTCCCTACATATGTACATGGTTGTTTGTATATATAGTTATTTTCTATAATGTATGGAGTACTTGCCAGTAATCTTGATTTTCACTTGTTATATAATCTTGATTGCAGTGTCATGTGATGATCCAGAGCCACACGTTTAAAAGTCCCACACTGATTTAATATAAATCGCTAACATAAGTTGTGGCAAGCTCTCAAAATCCTATAAAGTCTCTAGCTAGCTAGTTTGAATATATTCAAAAAGAAACACAAGCATCTAGATGACTAGGTTATAGTCATTTTGGGTAGCCAATATGCTTAAAGCATGTTATTCTATTTCTTGAACATTTGTTCTCTATTGAATAATTACTACTCCATCATTTCAAATTATAAGTTACTCCAAAAATCTTAGAGAGTCAAAACATCTCAAGTTTGATCAAAATTATAGAGAATTATAAAAAAATAATGATATCTAATACATACTATGAAAATATAATTAATGAAAAATGTAATAATGCTTATTTGGTATCATAAATATTATATTTTTTAAATATAAAATTGGGTCAAATTTGATATGCTTTGATTCTCTAAAAAATTAAAATGATATACCATTTAATATGGAAGGAGTATTGATCTATATTCTTAGTAAATTCCAAAGAAAATGAGAGAAATTTCTAAAAAAGACCCACTCTAGAGCTCCAACCGGCCCCCCTTCCTTCCAGCTCTAGCTCCACTATTGGTAGGGAGGAATTGTCAGGTTGAGGATATCTTGTTATATCTGAGGTTTCTGATTTCAACTCATCATGTTCAGTGCTTTTCTTTTGATTTTGAATCATGTTGATGGTGTTTGGAGCATATAATTTAAGGGCTTATCCACCATCAACAATATGATCTTTTTGTTTTGACATTCAAGGCACCATAGAGGGTGTGAGTGTGTTTAGGGTTGATTGTCGTATTATTAAGAGTAGAGAAAAACTGTTATCAAGTGTCAATAAGTGATCTAACTCATTGCAAGAGCATTAGACCTCTTGAAGAATTGAGAAAAAGCTAACACACATGCACAAAACCGATACACATTGTGTTTAACACTTGTGAGAAAGGGTGAAGAGAATAGAGAAGAGAAAGTGCTTTCTGTGGAGCACCGAACAGTGGTCCCCATGGGACCAGAAGCGTCCAGTGTCTAACCCTAATCTCGACGTTGAGTGAGCACCAGATGCTAAGTGTGTTCGGTTAGTGTTATCTCTAGAACCTTACTAGAAATGATTAGATCCTAAGGACGTGGTGCTCGCATTGTTCACGCATCTGGTGGTTGAGAGGTTTGTGCACTGAGTATATGGACCGGACGTTGTCAGGGTCCGGTCACCATGGACCAAACGCATCCTCTGAAGAAAAACCTTATCTAGAACCTTACTGTGAACACGCGCCCGGTTAGTTTCTTGAACGCGTTCGGTGCAACATAATGACGTATTCTGATTGTGCTAACCGTTGGGATCGAATGAGCGCAGTTGAACGGTGAAGCCACATGGTAGCCATCCATGCACCGAATGCATCCGGTCACCCCAATTTTGCAAGGTGTCGCTAAGACACTCCACTCCCACTCCATTTGTTTGATTGTTGATCATCGTAGTGAGTTGAGAGAGGAAGCTAGTGCATTTGCATCGTGTTGGCGCATCTAGAGGCACTTGAGCTTTCATCGCTATGGTTTCTCTTGTTACTCTTAGAGTTTGTCGACTTCTAAATGGCTTGGAGCAACGAGATCATTGAGCAATGGATTGGTGATTGTCTCTAGGTTTGATCGATGATTTGTGAGGGTTCTTGAGCCTTCTCTGTGGGAGATTCACGAAAGACATCTTTAGTGGATTGCTCGTAGCTTGTGGATCTTCATCTTGTATTGATTGTGCGGCACGCGGTTGCAAATTAGGCGTGTAAAGCCCATTAGCGCGTAAATTACCAAGTGAGTGTATCACTACAACAAATAATAGCTTGTCGACAAGCAAGTGAACCTCAATAAAAATAATTGTGTCAACTCTCTCTTGCTAATGATTTCATTTGTGTGATTGATTAATTAGATATTTTATCATTTAGTTGGTATAACCCCCTCAACTCTATTTTTGCATTTACATTGTCTATCTTAATGCAAAGTAGTGTATCTATTTTTAGAGTAATGTGTATATCTCTTGGTTATATAGTTATTTGTTTAGATTACTAGTCTTTCTTTGAGTGCTTTAGAACCACTAGTAACTAGATTTGTTGGTTAGGTGGCTTGCATCTTTTGATAGTGCTAGTGCAAAACTTGTTTATAGCCATTTGTTTTACTAATCACTTGTCTAAGTAAAGTTGTACAATTTTATTAGGATATTCACCCCTCTAACTATATTAGGACCTTCCAAATGCAACCATGCATTTTCCCTGGATAGATAGTTTCTACAATCATAATTGTAGAACTGTGTCACTTATATTACAAGAATTTCATATAAAATTGTGCAGCTAAACTATAGAAAACTTCCAGCAGCTATTGCTTCTCAAGTCACTATTGTTCACATCACCTTGCTCCTAGCCCTTCTGCTCCTCTGTGAAAGATACATCACCGCTGAAAAATAATATATATATATATATATATATATATATATATATATATATATATATCCTAATAAACTTTCTAGATGGGCTACATCAATCTGCCACAAGCAAGTAGCGTTAGAAAAAGCTGAACCAAATTTATCATAGTGATCATTTGCATTTCCATTTCTCATGTCAGAAAAGGGCTAACTTTTTCAACGTTGACATTAAGAAAAATAGTAAAGAATTTCAACATTAAGAAACCCCAAGCTTTTCCACTGTGATACTTATAGCCAGAATTGAGTATCACACAAATGGGTAGTTTGTTTACCACTAAAAGAAACTATCACTATGAAATATGTCTCCATCAATACTTCTGGGCATCTAGATCGCCAAATTTGAACAAATATACCTAAATTATGGATGGCCTTCACTACAAATCTAGAACCACCACAAAACTAGAGTGACTGTATTAGCCAAAAGCACACAACCACAAGCATATATTAGAACATGGGTACTAGATTAGGCTAGGATACTACGCACAACCATATATTGGACTATGATTTAGCTTTCCAAGAGAGGATGATTCATCTTCTACTTCTACTGCTACAAGCAACAAAGAATGGTGAAGTACTGAACTAAGTTTCTTGCAGTTGTGGCGGCGGAATCTAGATAGAGAATGTTTTCCTAACCCGTGGGGAAGAGGGCAGAGGGCGGTTGGCGGCGGAAGCTTCCCCGCGACCCCCCGAGTCGTCGTTGACCTCCACCGGCGGCGGCCGGCGCGGGTGGGATTCGGCGACGGAGATGCGCAGCGCCGATCCGTGTGGCGTCGGACTGATCGGCTCCCACCGCGAGGGCGAAGAGGCGCGCGAAGGGCGAAAGCGGACGGGCTTGGCGGCGACCTCCGGCCAGATTCCGACGAGGTAAGTCTGCTTGCCGTCCTTATATAGGATTCGGGCGACGCGGCCTCGTGGTTTGTCCGGTGTTTTCCTCCCGGTTCCTCTTTTCTGCGCCAGCTTTCGTCGGGTTTGTGGTGTTGTTCGTTCATGGCGACAGAGACAATCGTCTGTACGGTCTGCAGTCGGAGGATGGAGGAACCTGGTGGATGTGGGGGATTCACCGATGTCTGTATTGCGGGAATCAATCTCAAGGGGTGAACGTCGAATCCTGCAGTCATTCCGCCATTGCTGACCATTTGCAAGCTGCATCAGCCTCTACGAGTTCAGAGCTGTCAAAGGCTGCTACACCTCTGAATCAAAGGGAGATTCAGAAGTGTATGGCAGACCAAGACCAGGTGGATGCAATTGAACTGGTTGGGGAAATTTGGCGATCGATTCTGGTAAACTGCATTTGGTAATTGGTAGACCTTTGGATGAGGTTTGGCCTGCCCTTAGTGAGAAGACAATGGATGGGGCAAGTTCAACAACTAAGTCGGGACAGGGTGTTCCTAGAAATCTCAACAATCCTGCATCCTCATGGGAACTAAAACAATTGCGAAATCAGAGAGAAAGATGGGGGAGTGAGATTAAACAAAGCTTATTCATCTCCCCAGAAACACAATTCAGGTTGGAGCTTGATGATCTGGAAGAATCTAGCAAGACATTGGAAGCAGCAATGGATAAGGTGAGATTGGTTAGATGGGGGAGTGCCAAGACAGTTGGTGAGGAAAATCAGAGGGAGGAAACAAATTTGGAGAGTAATGGGTTGAATGTTCAGATGGGCCTCTCGTATGCAAGTATCCATGATCATTCTTGGAAACCACTTGGGCCCAGCTGGATGTGGATTGATAAGGCGTCCAAGCTACAAGGGAAAGGTTTCCCTGCATCTAGGTCAGACGTTCTGAGGTTTGGACACCTTGCTCGCCGCATTTGCCGACTAGGTCCCCCAAAACCACTTCTCAAATCCTTCTCTGAAGCTGTCAAAGGAGAAGAAATGGCGAGGAGAGAGCCTGATAAGAGGCAGTGGAAGAGGCGCCAAGAGTGGATGGAGGAGGACGATTTGCTAGATAAGGGATTTCGTCAGGGACAGGACCTGCGTCAAAAACTTCAGCGCGGTTCTGATGGAGGAGGTAACTCTCATGCTCAAAGGGGTGGGTACAACTATGATAGAAGGGGCTACGGAGAGCGTGATTATGGTCAGGAGGACCAGGGATACAAAGGTGTTGATCTTGGTCAGGGGGGGGGCAGAGGATTTGGTAGAGGGCAAAGTAATACTAGAGATCTGGACAGAGGAAAGAGGGCGTTTGGAGAAGAACCTGGCATAGGGCAACAAGGACATCGGGGGACTTTAGAGCAGAGAAGTCAGGGGACTCAAGGAGTATGGAAAGCGAAAGATTATCAGAGAGATAGAAACTTTCCACAGATTGAATCCAATCCAGCCGAAATCAAGTGTTTTAGATGTTTGGAATCAGGTCATCACCAGTCAGAATGCACCAAAGATCTGGTGTGCTATAAATGCAAAGAGAGAGGGCATTTGGCAGCCGAGTGTGGTGAAAAACATAAAATCAATTTATTTGGATTTGGGATCCCTAATCAGGGTTTTTATTCTATGGAGATTCCAGAACCAAAAGTCAAACAGAGTCAGACAGTGGGGATTGTCTTGATTCTTGAAGGGGAAGCAAATGAGGACAGGCTGAATGAAGAACTGAGACTAGTGGTCAATGAGGAATGGGACTTCCAGCCTAGGAAGATGAGTACTAATGAATACATGGTAGTGTTTCCAGACAAGGGGTCTTTGGAGTCATTTTCAAGAGTTGCTGGATTAGAACTGCCAATTTACAAGTTGAAGATCAAAGTATCCAAATCTAGCTTAAATCCTACCACTTCATCTATTTGAAAAACATGTTGGGTTAGAATTAGCAATGTGCCTAGCATTGCCAGGGAAGTTTCGGCTGCCAAGGCTTTAGCAAGTTTAGTGGGGCAACCAGTGGTAGTGGATGAACTCAGCTTGATTAAGGATGAACCAATAAGGGTGAAAGTTAACTGCAGGGACCCTGGGAATTTGAGGTGTACCATTGAGGTTTTCTTTAACCAAGTTGGACATGACATCAAATTTGTTGCTGAAGGAAGTTTTGGGAAAATACAGGAGTATAAGGGAGGTTCTTCTGGTAGTGGAAAAAAAGATGATAAGTCTGATAAACAAAATCCAAGGGACCAGGAGAGTCAGCAAGGAAAGAAAAAGATAAACAAGTTTGAAAGGATGGGCAAATTTGATAGAGAACAAGAAACTAGTCATGGAGAAAGTCAAGAATCTTTGGAGGATGATGTGGAATATGTGAATCAAAAGATAAGTGACTAGGAAAGGGCCCTCCCCATTGCTGGTTTTCATCCTGACACTGGTTTCTTCCAGTTAGAAAAAAGAAAGGAGCAAAATGAGGGTATATGGGTTCCCACTGATAATCTGAAAACAGCTGGACAGGTCTCTGATTTTAACAAGGTTACTCAGCATCAGGGGGGAGATGTGGAACATAAAGAAGGGGATAAGAACTCGGAGTTTCATACTCCTGAAAACATGTTTGTAATCCATGGGAGACAGGGTGATTACCTGATGGAGAAAGAAAAGTGGCCTAAATTAATTCTTCCAAATGAAGCTGTTATGATGGACAGTGTTGAAGAGGAATGTCTAACCCAAATTGATCAAACTCAAGAAGAGATACAATCTGTCAAATCAGTGGAGGAGATACACAATAACTTACATCAGGGAGAGGTATTGAGGGGGCTGATAACAAGGTGGATATAGGAGTTGAAATGGCAGATCTGGGAAGTCAGGAGGATAATTCTTTAATCTCAGAGATAGATATTCTGGAGAATATGTCTACTCAAAGCTTGGAAGAAAGGGAGGAAGAAGAATTAACCCAATTGACATGGGTCAGCTTGGGCAGGAAGAAAAAGACCAAGAAGAAGGATGGAAGGAAAGCTGTGATAGCCACTAGAGCCAGTAGCAAAATTACAAATGATGGGAGGACAATACTGGAGAAGGCTACTCAACATGCTTGTTATAAAAATGACATCTCTAAAGGTAACTCTTCTTCTAACCCTTTCCTTGTTCGAAATACTTTAGATAATGAGTATTTCCATGATGTGGCTGGTAAACTTGACCTCAATGTGGTGAACATTGATGACCAAATTGATGTGTTTAGAGCAGAAGAGAAAGTTAGAGCAGCACAACCTGAAGCCAACTACAAGGAGTACTTGGCTTCAGTTAATAAGAAAAATGCCCCTCAGGGAGAGGAGGAGATACAGGAATATAATCTTAGTGTGATTGACAACTCAGCAAGGGGAGCTGAGGATGTGCAAGGTCAGACAAGCCCAAAAGTTCTCCCCAAAAAGAGGGGAAGACCCAAGAAGTGTAAATGAGGATCCTCTTTTGGAATGCTAGGGGTCTGGGGAAGGGCAGCAGAAAACAACAGGTGAAGAATTTTATTGAAGAATATAAATTAGATGTTGTGGGTCTTCAAGAAACTATAAAAGAGGACTTTACTGACTCTGAGTTGAGGGAGATTGCTGGTAACAAGGACTTTTCTTGGAAATGGTCTCCAGCTAAGGGAAGATCTGGAGGAATTTTAATGGGAATTAATCAGTCATGCTTGGAAATGGAAGAGTTTTGTATAAAGGAGTTTTGTGTCCTTATGACAATCAGGGAGAGAAGGTCAAACTTTAGGTGGATTTTGATCACAGTGTATGGGTCGGTTGATCATACTCTATCAAATATTTTTCTGGAAGAAATAGGTGTTGTTTGTGAACAATCAGTGCTACCTGTTTTGATAGGGGGTGATTTCAATCTGATCAGAGAAGCCTCTGACAAAAGTTCTAGTAATGTCAACTATCAGCTGATGGATATGTTTAATAACTTCATTGGGGAGCATCAGCTGAGGGAATTGAAGAGGTCTAGACAGAAATATACATGGACCAATAAGCAAGAAAAGCTGATCATGGTAAACTTGGATAGGGTCCTTTTCTCCTTGGGATGGGAAGAAAAGTTTCCCCTATCTTTTTCTTGGAGTCTGACCAGGGTGGGGTCTGACCACTCTCCTATTATGGTGGATAATGGAGTAAATTTACCTATAAGACCAAGATACTTTTATTTTGAGCAACAATGGTTCCTGTTAGAAGATTTTGGGAATTTGGTTATGAACTACTGGAATATAGTTGAGGCAAGGTGCCCTGGGTCCTGTTACTCATTAGATAGTTGGCATGGGTGCACTGTCTTTTTGAGAAATAAGTTGAAAGGATGGAATATTAGAAGAATGGGGGAACAGAAGAAAGAAAAGAGAAGTCTATTGTTGGAAATTTCTGAAATTGACAATATGGCAAAAAATAGGGAGACGAGCCCGGAGGAATGGTCACATAGATATAGTGTGGAAAGACAATTGGAAAGGTTGTATCTGGAGGAGGAGATGTATTGGAGACAGAGAACAGGAAAACTGTGGTTGCAGGCTGGTGACTCAAATACAAAGTTCTTCCACCAGTTTGCAAATGGGAGAAGGAAAAGCACTATTGTACAGTTGGAAACAGAATAGGGGATCATAACTGAGCAAAATGAGATTATGGAGCATGTTGTACAATTCTATAAATCTTTGTTTGGCCCTGTAACACCGAGACTAATTTCATTAGGGGCTCGGTTCTGGGATGAGAATAGAAAAGTCCAACAGGAAGACAAAGGGGGTCTGACTAAAACTTTTACACAAGAAGTCAAGAAGGCAGTATTTGAAATGAAGAAAGACTCGGCTCCTGGGCCGAATGGCTTTGGTGTTAGCTTCTTTCAGGGTTTTTGGGAGCTAATCAAGGACAAGTTCTTTTCTATATTCAAGGACTTCCATAAGGGGATTTTGGACATTAGAAGGCTTAATTGTGGGGTTATTACTCTAGTTCCTAAAATTCAAGATGCAATCAGTATAAAGCAATATAGGCTGATTTTCCTCTTGAATGTTGATTATAAATGTTTTACTAAAGTCTTGACTGAGAGATTGTCTCTTGTGGCCAGTAAGGTGATTGGGGAAAACCAAACTGGTTTTATTAAAGGAAGGAACATTTTAGAAGGGGTGGTTATTCTCCATGAAGTGATGCACACTCTGTCTAAGAGCAAAACTCTGGGGATGATTTTCAAGATAGATTTTGAGAAAGCATATGACAGAGTTAGGTGGGACTTCTTAGAAGAAGTAATGCAAGGAAAAAACTTCCCTAGGCAATGGATTAACTAGATCATGCAAACTGTTCAAGGGGGTCAAGTGTGTGTGAATATAAATGGCACTAGGGGACCCTTCTTTAAAACAATGAGAGGACTCAGGCAAGGGGATCCTCTGTCACCTCTGTTATTCAACCTGGTGGCAGATGCATTGAGTATGCTTATGGATAAGGCTATGGAGAAGGGCTTAATAAAATGGGTATTGGATAATATTGTTGAGAAGGGAATTTCACATATCCAATATGCTGACGATACAGTCCTAATGACAGATGGGTCAGATGAATCTATTGTGAATTTGAAGATTATTCTGTACTTTTTTGAATGGCTCTCGGGCTTGAAAATCAACTATCACAAAAGTGAGGCAATGTTCTTTGGTCTATCACAGGAAGAAAAGGAAAGGAAAGCCAATATGATGAATTGCAAATTGGGAGAGATGCCTATAATATATTTAGGGATTCCAGTGTCTGACAAGGTTATTGGCTCTAAAGGGTTTCAGAATACCCCTAACAAAATGAGGAAAAGATTAGACCCTTGGAAAGGGAAATTTCTTACCTCAGGGGGGAAATTGATCTTGACTAACTCTTGTCTCTTGAGTCTACCTATGTATATGATGGGTTTTTATATGTTACCAAAAGGGGTTCATGCTCAAATGGACTCAATCAGATCAAAATTCTTTTGGCAAGGAGCCAATGAAACCTTCAAATACCACATGGCTAAGTGGAATGCAATATGCAGCCCTAGGATCCATGGAGGGCTGGGGATTCTGAACACTTATCTGATGAATCAATGTCTACTAGTCAAATGGATCTGGAAAATAGATAAGGGGGTGAGAGCTTATGGTACATGTTACTCAAGAATAAATACATGAAGAGGAAAACATTTTCCTCCTCTACTTCCCAAGGGACGTCACAGTTTTGGAGAGGGCTTCACAAGGTCAAACACCTATATCAATGGGGGGCTGAATACCATGTGAAAGATGGTGACAGAACTCGTTTTTGGCATGATATTTGGAGGGGTGGAAGTCCACTGAAGTTTCAGTTTAGGAGTATTTTTGAGATTTGTCGTAACCAAGAGGCCTTGGTCAAAGACTTCTGGAATGAAGGGGGGTGGGATATTCCCCTGAGACACAGTCTGTTTGGGACTGCTTTGTCTGAATGGGATGAGTTGATGATCACTCTACAGGATGTACAACTAGAGCAGCATCAGAATGATGTTGTGACTTGGTGTCTAGAAAAATCTAATATGTTTTCTACAAAATCTTTATACAACTGCCTTACTCAGGGGGGAGTGAAGGACTTTATGAATGAAATTCTTTGGAAATGTAAAGTGCCCTTGAAAGTTAAGGTGTTCTTGTGGCAAGCATGGCATGACAAATTGCAAACTGTAGAGGCCCTAGTAAAAAAGGGTGGCCTGGCAGTCCCCGATGTTGTGTATGTGGTCAAGAGGAAAATGTTGATCACATTCTGTTTGAATGTGTGGTATCCCAATATGTATGGTGTTGCATTAGAGAAGCCTTTCGTTTGCAAAACTTTCCTACCTCTATGCAGGACCTGGGTTACTATTGGTTGCCAAGGAGGCTGGGGGTGTCTAAGAGATTAGCTTTTACTCTATTTGCAGGGGTTGCATGGCTATCTGGAAGAACCGAAATAAGATGGCCATTGAGAAGCATTTCCCAGACAGCCCAGACCCGGTGATTCATATGATTATCAATTTCCTGTAGATGTGGGCTGAGCTGCAAAAGAAGGATGACGTGGAAAAGATGAAGACGATGAGCCACAATCTGGATGTTTGGATGAGCAAGAAGAAGAGTTTGTTGTAGGCGCTTCAGAGATCATGGTGTTTTAGGAGTTGGATGCTTCTTTTATCCTCTGTCGCGTAGAGCTCTCTTAGATGTTCGGACTTGTTTAGTCCTTGAGACTATTAGTGGATTGAAGAATCATGGTCCCTTGTGTTTAGGCGATTAACGACAATACTAGGTCACTATGACTAATGTGTGTTTTGCAGAGGCAAAGTCATTAGAGTTAGGTCATAAGTGATGCTTATTGAATGGGCTTAATGGATATTCACGCCCCCAAGATGGAAATCATTTCGGTTGAAAGGATTAAGCTTCAAGGTGAAGACTAGGTTAGCTCTTAGTGCCATAAGGTGTGAGAAGGGCACTAAGTATAGACTAGGGCTTTGTTTTTCCTTTGACCGTACTATAAAGGGGGTATGAGGTTAGTAGCTTGACCTAGGAAAGTTTGGGAATGTAGGTGTATGCACACTTGTCACAACTAGTCCTAGAGACCCTGCTAATAGCCCTTGAGATGGTAGGAGCAAAACCCCTAGAGAAGACTTAGTAAAAAGAGTTGAAACAGGGGAGAAAGAGGCTCCGGACCAGTCTGCCTAGGAGGCGTTGGACCAAGGAGAGTGGTCTGACGGTCCCTATCTTAGGAAAGTTTCAGATACAAGAGCTCCGGACCACCTGTCCAAAGGAGCACCAAACCATAGACGAGTGGTCCGGAGGTCCCTGCCAGAGGAAGCCAGCCTCAGAGGAGGCTCCGGACTAGTCCGATAGAGGGTCGTCCTCTAGTCCGACGCTTCTTGTCAGAGAAAATGGTGGATCCAGTGAGCACCCTGGCTCCGGACCTCTGCGTCGGACCAGGGCACCGAACCAAGGCGAGTGGTCCGGTGGTGCATTGCTCAGCTGGACCTTGGAGTCCAGTAAGCACCCTGGCTCCGGACCAGGGCGTCGGACCATAGCGAGTGGTCCGACGGTGCCTGCTTTCCAGCAAAGTTTGATCTGTGAAGTGCGCTCCGGACCAGTTGCCTTAGTCCGGTGGTGTGACCTCCGCACTAGTCCGGTGCCTTCGCAGAAAGTGGATAAAGTAAGAAACGACTAGTTTCGAAGGTGTGGACTATTTATTGTTGCCCTCTTCGTCCTTGAGAGGTAGCTTGGCCATTGTTTCACCTGAGGAACCTTTGAGAGACTTCTTGTAGAGCCAAGTGCCTAGTGAGGGAGAGATTAGAGAGAGTTCATCTTGTTCTTCCCTCCTAGAGTGATTAGGAGTGACTTGTGTGCATCTATCCACCTTCCTAGCCTTGAGTTTGTCAAGTGAAGGTCTTGTGCTTGTTACTCTTGGTGTTCGACAGCACCTAGACGGTTTGGTGGTGTTCGGAGGAAGTGATCGCCGGAAGATTGTCGGCGGCTCTTCTCCAAGCTTCTGTGATTGGTTGTGGGCGATTCACCGAGCCGGAGTGGCGAAGAATCAGCCCGTAGAGAGCACTCTACCCTTGCGCGGGTAGAGGGGGGGCTATACTTTGCGAGGTGCTCCAACGAGGACTAGGGGGGTGTGTCGACACCTCGATACCTCGGGAAAACATCGCTGCGTCAAGAATTCCTTTTCCTAACTCTTTACTTTCTTGTATTACTTTCCGTCTTGTTCTTTCTTTTCCTACTAGAATTGCTTAGGTTGTCTTTCAATTCCTTGGTTTGCTACTGCTTTCTAGTTAGGCTACACATTACGGTAGATAGTAAGGGGTGATTGGCATCAATAGGTTTTAATATTACTTTAGAAATTTAAAAGAAACCCAATTCACCCCTCCCCCTCTTGGGCATCTAGATCCTTTCATGATGTTGTTTTCTTTTCATTTGAAACTGGTTTTAACCAGCTTGTATGACTCTGTTATTGACTTTTTTAAAAGCCGAGGTAATCTCCTTTCAAAAAAAAAGTTTGTTGCAGTTGTCAGGAACATTTCAGACGACATCTAAAGGAGGTGTCAAAATCGTAGCTCAGGAAAACACTATCTTATTCAGTCTCTCTTGGACCTTGACTGAAAGCACCAGAATTAAGCTATTTTGCAAGAATCACTAAAGGAAGGAGGCGAGGAGTGACGAATTGCATTTACCAGCCTCGACAAGTTTGTGCTAGAGGTCCTCCTGAAGGAGCTACTTATCCATGTAGCTCTGGAAGTTGTCATAGTCGACGCGGCCATCATGGTCCCAGTTGCAGTCGCTCACACATGTTAACGAGGACAAACAGCTTACCATCACACTCATTCAAGAGACAAGATTATCACAATTACATCTCAAGAAAAAAAGAATTAAATTTTTCACAACATAGTAACACCAGAAATAAACAAAAGGTCGCACTACCATTGGAATAAAAGCTTACTTCGACAGTTTTCTCCCTTCAAAACTCCCTTGATGATCAAATCTCCTGAGACATAGCTGTAAACCTGCAACAATATTAGTTCAATTCACCATATCAAGTATGACGAAAACAAACCAAAGATAATTGACTAGAAGATTGCTAGGTGCAAAGGCCAAATATTGCATGGAGCAAATGCCAAAGATTGCTATTGTCCTGTGCATAGTTCAATGACAGTGCATCCATCACAGCAATGCATCATAAAAGATATTGACAAAGTGGTTCCCATAACCCCCCCTAGAGTCATATCAGATAACAACCAACTATGGTTCCCTGCAGCTCAACTATATTAGCTCTTCACTAAAGGTCTAAAAGCCTTGTGATTTCATTGCAAGACTTAGTTGTTATTTCTAATTCCCCACAGCAATACAATGCAACTCTGTAAAATTCAAGGTACCAGATACAAACTTGACCTATGTACAAAACTATAGATACAAACATGAAATTTTCAGAATTGTAGTTTACACATGTTAAATTAGTTTTGATGTATAGATATGTAATTTACAAATGAGCCATGTAAGCATACAATTTAGGTAGTGTATAATCTTTAGATAAAACATACTTCCTCCGTTCTAAATTATAAGATGTTTTGGCTTTTTTAGATACAACATACTTCCTCCATTCTAAATTATAAGACGTTTTAGCTTTTTTAGATACATTGTTTTTATTACATATATGGACTGTGTCTATCTAACTGTATAGCACAAAGTATGAATTTAGAAAAACCAAAACATCTTATAGTTTGGAGGGAGGGAGTATCAGCCCATTGCATTTCTAAATTATAAACTTTGAGCCAATTCCTTCAGCACCATTGAATTTTTTTTACCTCTTCTCTCACTGCCATGAAATTTTTGAACTTCCCTCACTGCCACTAGAATAATTCACACTTCCCTCGTTGCCATTTCCGTCAAAATCTATTAAGTTTGCTGTTAAAAAAAAGAATTGACCATTTTGCCCCTCCCATGCAAATGATGTGAAAATTAGGAAATAAATCATATCTTTTTCAAACGATCTTGGATGAAAATGATTTTTATATAAAAATTGTAACTCTCGGCGCGATTTACAACTTTCTAGTTTGGAGTTTTTCATTTGAGGTCGTTAAGATGCTAAAAAACTAAACAACATTCCAGCGGTATAAAGGTAACGTCGTAACCACACGCACATTACATTAATTTCGCAATTCCTAAATAAGATTGGTAGCACCATTGCAGTATCTGTCCAATAGGGAAAAATAATTACCAGTCAAGAGCACACAACAGTAAATTTCAGTCAGATGTACCAAAATCAGGGAAGAAGAAGGGAGGGAGTAGATTGGTAACCAGAGTGCGAAGCCTAACTGCTTCAGGAGGCAGGACCACAGCTGCAGGAAGGGCTGAGGGGTGGTCGGAGATGTGGGGACCCAAGTTGCAGGAGACGTAGGTCAAGGGAGGCAGGGACAGCGAGCGGCGGCGCCTTGTCACCGTTGGTGACAGCCTTGGCTAGAGCCATGCACCACCGGCGTGCGCAGCATGTGTGCACGCGACGCCACTTGCCACGGGGCACAGCGAGGATTGTTGGCGGCGCCGCGAGCCCGCGACGGAGGAGCAGCACTGGTGCGAGAGCCTAGTCCGTCGACGAGTAGCCAACGGCCTGAGCTAGGAGAGAGGGCGGCGGCCGGTCCCGCCACCACTTGTGCTTTCAAATGCGCGCGTAGTGGGAAACAAAAACTCTGTACGAAAAGTCAAAAACAGATAGCAAAAAGTGATCGTATACTTTAAAATTAAAAATGTTCATTCAGTTTAATAATATACTTATAAAGATCAAAAGTGTTCGTATACTTTTAATAATGTACTTTTAAAATTAAAGTGGTCATTTTACCCCGCGAAAAAAAGATATATTAAAAACTAATATATTATTTCTTGTTAAAAATACTTTTTTATTTTATTCAATTATGAACACTTAAAATCATGTGTAATATTACTCTAAATCTAAAACATACAAACTAAACTCGGCAAATTAATCTTTTTTGCCAGGAGTAAAATGGTCATTGTATCCCTCACTTAACATCGTTGAGTGCCTAAAATGAATGGAATGACATTAGATATTTTGGCTGGCCTTATAGCTAAGTTTAGAAGAAAAAAAACTATGAAAAGAAGCCATAGTTTTTTAGACCATAGATGTAGTTTTTTTTTCTATGAGCTTATTACTATATGACTCTAAAAAATGCATCTTTTTTATATGATCTTTTTCTGAACTTGCCACTATGGTCTCCAAAAGAAATTTCATTTCTTCAGCCTTCCGTCCAATTCAGGCAGCTGACTCTATTAAATGTTGAGTAAAATTACTATTTACCCCTAGTGAAAATAAGGTTTAAGTAGAAAGTTATATCCTATCCATTTGATTTTGAATTAGGATAATTTTTATAAGAAAATTGTAGTTCTCGATGTGATCTACAATTATCGTTTTGAGTTTTTTTTTATCTGAGAACGTTAAGTTTCTCAAAAAAAAAGTATTTTAGCAATATATCAATCGCATATAAGCACTTATCGTCTTGGAAAAATCATATTTTTCTTATACATGGTCAAAGGGAGATACTTTATAAATGAAAGTTGTAGCTCTCAATGGGATCTACTACTTTATAGTTGCATGTTTTTTATTTGAAATCGTTAAGATGCTAAAAATAATATAAAGTTTAAAATAAATCTGAGACTTTGTTTAATTTTTTTGAGCAACTTAACAATCTCATTTTTTTTAAAAAAATTCAATAAGAAACTTGTAGATCCTGTCTTGATAAATTTTTTATATAAAAATCATCCTCATTTGAGATCTTATGAAATAGATATATTTTTTTAGTGAAACCTTATTTTTTGCTAGGGGTAAATTGGATTTTACTCGACACTTAACATTGTTATGGATCTGAATTGGATGGAACAGCATAGAAGAAAGAAACGAAATTTTTATCTGACATAAGGCTATAGAAGGAAAAAAAACTTTCGTTTTGAGCTATACAAGTTAAAAAAATTATATAAGAAAGGCGTATTTTAGTCTCCGCCTATCCTTCTTCCTTTGCTCGACAGCTCCAATGAGCTTCCCATTATCCTGACAAAGAACGGCCTACACGAAGTCAGGAACAGACATTGAGCTGAATCGGGTTTTTCATCCAAAAACGCAGAACAGCCTACACGAAGTCACGATTCACGAACAAACATTGTCCTGCTCCTGCAACACCTGTCGAACAATAGTGGGCCTAACCAGTTGAATCGCTAAAATTTTGGCCCATTAGCATACAGCCTGTGTGCAACCACATCTTTCTCAACCGTCTAACACGGAAGCCCAAATTCATTGTCCATGCCGCCCGACGTGACAATCGTGTGGTCCAAGTCCAACCCATGTGCGATCCCAAAAACAAATACGAGTAGGAGTAGTACGTAAAGCATCATGGCTGGACCGTGGAGCCCAATTGCAGTACAGGGAACACCGAATCCGGCGAACAATACAACCAGCATCCGCATCTTCTGACTTTGACTTATCTTATTATGCTCACAACAAAATAGTCAAAACGTCGACTTATCAGCCATAGAAACGACTAGCCGAACACATGTTCATATCACCTTGGAAAATACTGAACACTTATTTCAAAATTATACGATTTCTAAAATGTATATCGGTTTTTAATTCCATCTACATTAATGTGTTCTACGTGACGAGATGAACAAAAACTACATGTTCACTTGTATATGTTTCGATTTTTTCGGATACCGATTTATGTCTATTAAGTTATAGCAAACTTATGTCTTACTCTCTCCGTTTTTTTAAATTATAAGTTCTAAGAACTTGGAGAGTCAAAGTATCTCATTTGACTAACTTAAGAAAGAGAGGAATTAAGAAGCTGGCATGCAACAAAAGGAAAGATATTCAAAGAAGAAAAGAAAAGTTCAATTAACTTGCAATAATCAATTGAAAAAAATCTAAATAAAAACTGTGTTAGGAACCTGAAGCCGTGCACAACGCTAAATAAAGATTGGGCGATATAAAGGTATAGATATATTTCATCTCAAAATAAATGCACATCTAGTATGTTAAAGTGTCAAACTTTTTAAATTTTTCTTAGATATATATATAAAAATACTATCAATTTATATCTCCAGTATATTCCACGATCTACAAATAGTTCATGTACATCATAAATATCACTCTTTGTGTTCCAATTTATAAGTTGTTTTGGCTTTTATATATACAACAAAAATTATACAGCAATATAACTAGGAAAGACATAGTAATAACTTATAATTTAGAACAGAGAGAGCAGTGTTTTTTTATAAAGTTTGGCTTCGCATTAAGTAAGATATGAAATTACTTTAAGATAGAGTAGACATTACCCCTTCAAATGACCCACATCCTGTTGGGAGTCAACCAAGTGACTCTTATTTTTGGAGAGGTCTCATGCACATCAAAGATGTTGTGCTGGCTAAGGGTTCATTCGATATTAAAGATGGAACCAACACTAGGTTTTGGGAGGACATATGGGTAGGAGATAAGCCTTTAAAAGTCAAATATCAATCCTTATTGAATATAGTATGGGATCCTCATGCAACGGTCTCAAAAGTGATGAATATCAGGCCACTAAACATCTCTTTTAGAGGGCACTGGTGGATAATAAACTTACAAACCGGCTAAGATTAGTAGCACAGATTTCAAATGTCGTTTTGGTGGAAGGGTCAGATTACTTTAGGTGGAGTCTAACCAAATCTGGGTTATTCTTTGTCCACTCTATGTATTTATATCTGATAGATACACAAACATCTTTCCATCATAGGGAGATCTGGAAGATAAAAATTTCTCTGAAGATTAAAATCTTTCTGTGGTTCTTACAAAGGGGTGTCGTTTTAACTAAAGACAATCTCGTCAGGAAAAATTAGAAGGGAAGCCAGAAGTGCATTTGCTGTAATAGGAATGAAACTATCCAACATTTGTTCCTTGACTGTCCCTTTACCAAAATGATTTGGAGGATTATCTTTTTTGCTACTAGTTTGACCCAACCAAGATCAATCAGCCACATGTTCGGTAGTTGACTCACTAATCAAAATAAAAGGATTAGAAACTTGATTTGGGTGGGGTGGCTGCCATGTGTTGGGCTATCTGGAGATGTCGTAATGATGTTGTTTTTAATCCAATGAAATTTAACTCTATTATGCAGGTAATCTTCAGAGGCTGGGCACAGCTGCAGCGTGATGAGGCAGCCAAGGACGTACTCTCAACGATGAGCAAGAAATTAGAAGTAATTGCTTTAGAGATCTTCAATAAAGGATGGAAACATTTAGGGCCTGTTTGGAACGCAGGAATTTCACCGGAATTGCGCAGGAATTTCACAGGAATCAGTTCATTTTCGCAGGAAAAAGTACAGGAACAGGAAATTTTCCCGCGTTTCAAACAAGCCCTTATATTATTTGAACTAACGTCTTGGTCATTCTTTAGGCCTTTGGTTTCCTCTCTTGTTTTCCCTCAAAACGTTGTATTTTTGGGATATGTATATTCTTGAAATTCTCGGATGTAGAGGCCGGATTATGTTATCCATTATAAAAAAAAAGTGATCAACCATTTGGAGGTCAACCAAGTTCTGAAAACCAAGAACAAGAATCTTGTTGTGACCTTGAGACCCAAGGCCTGAATCCCGTAGCTTTTGGTCGGTTTCCGAGGGAGGCAATATGCAGCTGATGCTTTTGCTTTGCGTGTAATGAATCCAGTAGCCAGTGGGCAAACGGACATGGTCGATTGTTTTACCTTGTTCTTTACAGTGAGTCTTCCTTAAACAGTAGGAATGAACATGTGCTCGAAGTGACAGAGATTACTTATATATTATCCCTTCGTTTTTAAGTTGATTGTCTTAAATTAAAATTTTAAATTTTGATATGATGTAAAGAAAAGAGCCTGAAGATTTATGACCCCAAATTAGTATCCCTAGAGACCATAGACTACATTTCCATATGCAGATATGCTCATTTAGTGCCATAGATATTTATAGTTTTTTTTCTATATAGATTCGGTCTAGGATAAAAGAAAAAGTTTGGCATCTTAAAAATGATTTTTTTTACGAGAACATCTTAAAAATGATTAATTTAGGAATGGATAGTACTTTGATGAATGATGGCAGTTGAATAAAATATTTGCTCATGTATTTTTCTCTCACAAAAAATCAGTCAGCAGTGTATAATTCTACCAAACGAACCGGCCGTAATTAGGAGCCTCTTGCCGAAGTGAACCGGCCCGTAATTAGCAGCCTCTTGCCAAGGGGGGAAAGATGAGCAACTGTTAACTTTACCGGTTCCCCAAACATGCTGTGCTTTGTGTGCTTCACTTTTCTCTTCACATTCCACACACACAAAACACCCCCCCCCCTCCCCGCCGGCATCCCTCAGCATTTGTCTCTCGCTCTTTCTTTCGTTAACATTTCCCCTGATCCAATGCGTCATTCGCTTTTTCTCGTCTCATTTTCTCGTATACCAGGGCCTTATTTAATTCCCTTTAAAATTCCAAAAATCTATAAAATTCTTTGTATCTTTAAACACATACATAAAATATTAAATATAGATAAAAAAAACTAATTATACAGTTTGTCTATGATTTGCGAGACTAATTTTTTTAAATCTAGTTACTCCATAGTTACACAATAATTATCAAATACAAACAAAATTACTATAGTATATTTTTCTAAATTGTTTCATCTAAACAAGACCTACTTTTATGATACTTTGATTGATCAAGTGGAGTGGTCGACAGAAATGCAAAGCTGGTTCCCTCGAAACAGAAACAAAAGAGCGAGAAGCCACGAGCGGCACAGAGACAGGGCTGGCTGCTGCTGAAGCTGAACTGACGGCTACAGATAGGCCCATGTTTCCTCAATTCCTCTTTTCCTTTTCTTTTTGAATTTTTGATATACAAGGGATAGGCATGCGTGTTAGTGTCATCAAAACGATAGCATGTATAGCTGCCATGCGTCGCCGTCTCCGTTGCCGTTGCGACGGGCTGCTGCATGCTCTGTGCTGCACGCTGATGGGTGAGGGGCGGGCTTTTATTTACTACACTCGACGGCGCGACGTGCTCTGAAGTTCTTGCTCGTGCGCGCATGCGTACGCATCCAACCAAACCAAAAGCACTTTGCCCACCCGCGGCGGCTTTCATCTATTTTTTTCCCCATCTTTCTTTCTCACAAAACATCACAAGGAACAAAATGATAGGCTGCGTCCAATCCACTGTGCTCTGCTGCCTCTGCATGTTTCAATCTATCTCACCCTCTTTTCTTTGCGGACGATGGTAAAAGTGACACCCGGTGAAGTCCAGTCCAGACCAAAACGTGCTGGCAGGTTGCTTCATCTGCAGCAAAGCTAACTGTTGGGAGCGAGCATCTCATGGCGAGCGAGAGTGAAGCATCTCACGGCGGCCGGGACGACGCTGCTCCTTGTCTGCGCGCAGGAAAGGGAGGAAGAGTAACCGTGGCCGTATCGGCAGCAGGACGCGCACCGCAGCTCCGACTCGATCCGAGACGCGGAAAGTAAAGAAGAACAAATGGTGAGGATTCAGATTTGAGCCATTCAGCAAATTCAGGTCGGGCTGGTCAGTGACATATGATTTGGATCTTCATAGCTGCCTCCCTTGTCTTGTCCTTCATCCCCTGTTCCACGCAGCATGACACGTGCACGTGCACCATGACCTAGCATGCAGTGTACACGGCGGCTCTATAGGGGAAACCTGCAGTGCATGTGTTCAGTTCAGATAAGGATGTACTCCTCCTGCATGTATTGTCCTATGAACACTATCGCAATACAGCAAATTGTATAATGTAAACGGGAGCTATTAAACTTTTGCCTTGGTCCCGCCCGAGCTGGAGATGTCACGCTGAGAGCTCTCCATACTGGTCCAGGGACGACTATGCAAGCGCCAATCCTATGGAGCTGCAGCTTTGCAAGTTACAGTCCTGGCTGGGTCTCCGGAAGTCTGGACCATCGTCCAAGCACAATGCAACCCTCAGCATTCTCTTCCCCTTAAATTGAACAAGAAGGAGAAGGTGACTCAATGCAAGTAGGCTACTGTGGCCTCCCCTGTTCAGATCCAAAAGGTTTTGGAAAAAAAGCACGTACTGTAGCACTTTCGTTTGTACGTGGTAATTATTGTCTAATTATAAAGTAACTAGTTTTAAAAGATTCGTCTCGCAAATTACAGATAAACTGTGTAATTAGTTATATTTTTATCTATATTTAATACTCCATACATATATTCAAAAATTCGATGGGATGGAGAATCTTGTAAAGTTTTGAAATTTTGAAGGGAAGTGAAAGCGGAATTATTTTGCATGGATCCCGGTTCTAATTTTCTCATATACTAAGCGCTTAAGAATTCAGCTCTCAAAACATAGCTTCAGAGCACGTTCTCCACTATGGAGCAGTTCTACAGTGGAGCCAAGCTTCTATCAAACTGTTTAGTAAAGGTTGAACTCTAAGATGAACTCGTATGTAATTTTTAGAACATAAGCATGGACCCAAAATATGAAAAATATGAAACATGTCTTTCCCTCCCAGTTGTGTGGCTATGCAAGGCATCCCACCCCCGTAGCAGGGGCAATGGCGGGGCGAGGCCACGCCGCCGCGCAACAAGGGTAGGGTAGGTGGTTGGTGGCGGAGCGAGCCAAGAGGGGGGTGAGCATTGATCCTCGCAACGTGACCGAGAGGAGCTCGATGCAGGCAAGGATAGGGGTTGTCACGGCATGGGGAGGGTCTACCTTGGTTGGGGGGAGGGGAGGGGCTCGACGCGATCGAGGAATGGACTCACCGTGGCCGGACACGGCCGTGCTTGGGTGAGAGGAAGACGAGGATGGCAGAAATGAACTACCTGATTTGGTGGATGAGTTTTTTGTATATTTGAAGTTCACGGAGTTGGAATGTTTGTCTCGAATAAATGAGAGCTTAGGTCTTGTTTGGATGCACATGTATCTATTTTTAAGTCTGGGAAAAATATCCGATACCCATTATCCGAACCCGAATTACCTGAACTCGAGGTACCCAATCCTAAATTCGGATAGTGATTTTGATTACCTGAAATTAGTTTGGGTAATTTGGGTAATATCTCCCGGTACCCAAACTACCCGAACTACCCAAAGTTTTATACGTGTCTTTATATTTATCATGTATTGTTAGTTGAACACTTGAACTTATCATTTTATTAAAATATAATTCTCTCTTCTTGAACAAATGACTATAATATATTAATATCTATAAATTGTTGTTGAAATTCTATACATTTGGTGCTGAAATTATATATATATATATATATATATATATAAATTGCTACTAAATTTTTATCTAGTTTGTTGATTTTTGTAAATTCGGTATATCAGGTAATACTCGAACCCAAACACGAATTATCAGGTACCCGGAATTGTGGTAGTGTTTTTTCGAGGCTAATTTTGGGTAACAATTTTCATATCTGAATTTTGAATTACCCGAATTACCTGATCCGAAAAAATCGGGTAACCCGAACGTCCAAGATGATCTATTTCAAATCACATGGATTGAAATGGATCAACGTGAAAATTAGTTTAAATACACTGCAACACATATGATCATCCAAACAAAACGCCGGCTATTTTAAAATCCTCGTCACCCCGTTTGAAAATAGGCTATACATGACGATCGTGACGAGAAGAGAGCTCCCGACCAGGCCCGTCTAAGTAGCCAACAATAGCGCCTCGTAGTTTTTCATGGAAGGAAATGACTGTTTGTGACTCCTCCATAAAATCTGCTCTACAAATTAAAGCAGCTCCACAAAAAAAGCTGGAATTTATAGTACCTTTAGGTGCTCTTACAACTCTATTTTGTTTTAAAGCTGTGTATGTGGAGCTAAAACTGTTTGGCTAAAAAATATGGAGCAAAGCTGAAAAACGTGGAGCGGAACAATCCTGAACAGCCCCTTAATTTAATCACGAGGCTCTTTTCCTTAATCACTGAAAAACCGGAACACACGGATAAAGACGGGGCAACGCACAGGTTGTCCCCTCGACCCCTCCTCGCATCGGCAGCCAGCCGCTGCATTATTCGTGCAGGTACAGGTCGGGGATCATGGCGTCGTGGCCACGCTGGACACGCATCATGACTGGCGACTCAGCCCAGGCGCCGCCTCCTTTTGGTTTTTATGGCCCCGGACCCGGTGGCGTGGTCAAACCGGAAATTTCACAAACATTCTCCTCTGCCTGCTTCCTGGTTGTTACAAATTCCACCCATCTATCTATCCACAGCTAGCTTGCTTGCTTTACTGTGCTTTTGTTTGGACTTGGTTCTTTGCTTTTCCTTCAGTGATTGGAATCACAGCCTAGCAGAATTATGTCCCACCAACTAAGCATGGTTTGCGCCCATCATTAGAAGCACAGACACGCTGGAAGATGCCTGCTTTGCAATCAGCCATTGCCATTGGCTGTTGCCATGCAAATGATGCACAGTAGTACAAGAGAAAGTGTTCCTATGCCTGATTAGGAATGGCATCAGCGCTAAATAGTCAGGAACAGTGCCTTTTTCACTTGCAGTGTTCTACAGACTGATTCCAAACCGATGTCTCAAACTGAGCTGACATAGCTCGTCATCATCGACGCCAAATGCAATGCAAAGCACCAGGGGAAAGGCACGAGATCCTGACGTCCATGGAATTGGAATGGAACTTGTCTGGAAATGGCTCGTCATCATCGATGCCAAATGCAATGCAAAGCACCAGGGGAAACGACAAAATGGAATCAGCAGAAGAACATGGGGATGGGGGAAGGAGACATGGCGCCGGCAACGACAGAGGGGACAAATCAGGCGTGCTTTCTAAAATCAACATGTTGATGGAAGAGAATCCATGGATCAAATGTACAGACACATGTACAGTACAGAGCAGCAACTATCCTCCAGGGCTTCCCCAATGCTAACACTTTTGCTTGTAGCCTAGATGCTATGTAGGTTCGGATAGAAAAAGTAGGTGCTCTAAATTTGTCATAGTCTCTTGGTGAAGATATATATGCTTAAAGAGAGAGAAAGTGGTCTATGTTAGAAAAGAAGAGGGGGAGAAAATAAATGTATGACATAATGAAAGGAAAAAATCACTTTAGAAGCCACAAGTAGTGGTAATTTGCATTGTGTAAATAGTAGTCTCAATATTTATTAGTCATGTGGATCACTTTATTTGTACCGAACAACAAATAGTATTAGACGACTTCGGGTCATGCTCTCAGTAGTAGGAGTACAGTACACCTTCCTCCCCCTCACAGAGTCATTCACAGTGACAACCTCAAGAAAGAAGCCATCGCTATCTCATAGAACAAGCTCACTTTGGTTTTTCATGTAATAGACACATACAAATGCGACCCCCCAAAAAAAAGAACAGCAAGCCAACAAATAATCAAAGAACCACGGAACGGGCCTAGAAAAAGTAATAGAGAAACTCTTTATTGTCCTCTCCTATGAATTCATCATGCAGCATGATCAAATGGGTGGCGGGCTATGGACCTGTGGATCTGGCTGGCGATCAAATTATGTCGGGGGTGGGGGTGGTCAAGCTCAAGCAGCTGGCTATGCCTAGAAGCTGGAAGCTGGAACCACACCTCACCTCAGGCGGCGGATTCGGCGGTGCTCTTCACCTTGAACCGGTACAGCAGCTTCTTCTTCTTGGAGGCCGGGTTGTTGACGGCCAGCACCACCTTGCCTGGCTCGGTGACCTTGAAGCTCCCCTTCATGATGGGCTCCTCGTGTGCCGGCACTTTCCTCGTCTTCTGCACGATCACGGTGTAGCCGCCGTCTGCGTCGGGGGTGAATTCAGCGCCGTAGCTCACCTCCCATCCCAGCACGCGGAGCTCCCACACCACGGTGGAGTTCTGCAGAGACGATGGCGATTAGTTTCGTTTCGTCGTCGCAATGTGAGATTCGTTCAGGATACTACATGAACAGGGAGAGCCAATCGAATCAAACCTCGGTGGCTGGGATTTCAATGGCTTCTTTGGAGGATGGTTTCACGGTGAGCTCGGTGACAGCATCAGAGGTGGAGAACTCGGTGTCGTCCTCCTTGTACAGGCCACCGAATTGGACTGGAACTTGCTCTGGCGCGATGTATCTGAATCAAATTCGATGCAATGTGAGGATGTGAAATCTGAATGTGTGGTAACAATGACATATTGATTGATACCATATATCAATAAGACTGCATGCAAACCTGAAGAGGGTCTCCGCAGACTTGCCAGGGCTGCAGAAGACGATCTTGCTCTTGGTGCGCTGAGTCAGGAATGGGCTCATCACTTTGTTCGCCGCGAGGTACCACCACGGCACGTTGATAAACACCTGCAGTTCATCAATGACCCGACCAAATCAATTTCATTTCCCCCAATTCAGATTAAAAAAAAAACAGTAAGGAAACATGTACTGTGTTACACAAGACTGGCAAATAAAGCAGGAAGCAGCTGCGTTACTATTTCGAGAGTTACTAGCACTAGCCTACTGTACTGTGTTACTCGGACCAACAAGCACAAAACTGAATACGCGGGAATTCTCGACTCCTTAGCTGAAAGTGTAGAATTTAGTACTACGTATAATTCTAGGATCGGAGATCATTCCTTTTTTTTTCATCAACAATTCTAGCGAGAGGATGATTCGATCAAATTGTACCTTTTTGGCGACGAACTCGGGGTAGTTGTCCTGGAGCAGGGCGAGAGCCTGGCGAGTGACGGCGCGGTGCTTGCCAAGCATGGGCGGGGAGTTCTTAAGGTCAGTGACCTGGACCATGGAGCAGATGCCACTAGGCGAGAAGTCGAGCTGCTCCCGGATACCGCGCTCGAGGAGCTGGATACGCCACTTGAGGAAGCGCTCCCGCTTCTCCTCGTCGCCAAAGGCCTTCTCGTAGAGCTCCTTGTCCTGGAACTCGCCGTACACGTTGTAGCAGACGGGGTGACCCTCGCGGTCGGCGCCGCGGTAGAACACCACGTTCTCCAGCTCCGGTAGGCCGAGGTCGGCGTCCAGGAGGAGCTCGTCGATGCCGAAGCGCTTGCGCCACAGCACCGCTGACTTGAGCATCGCCAGAGCCTCCTTCACCTTGAACTCGCGCGCGCGGAGGAACTTGAGCAGCACTGTGTCCGTGCGCTCGTCGTCGCCCACCAGTGGCACGCCCCAGATCAGCTCCTCCTTCGGCTCGGCCGCCGGCGCTGGCGTAGCCTCCGCCTCGGGCTCGGACGCGGTGGCGGCGACGGTCTCCTCGATGGCTTCCACCGTTTTGGTGGCTTCCTCCTCGGGCTCTGGCTCAGTTGGTTTGGTCTCCTCGGCCTTGGGCTCCTCGGCCACCGCTTCCGCCGCCGCCGCCTCGGCCTTGGGCTCCTCCGGCGCGGGAGCCTCAGTCTTGGGCTCTTCCGCCGCGGGTGCCTCGTCTGTAGCCTCCTCGGCCGCTGCTTCCGCCGGCGGCGCCTCAGTTTTGGCCTCCTCCTTGACGGGCTCTTCGGCGGCCGCCTCGTCAGCCTTGGGCTCATCCTCCTTGGCCGCCGGAGCTTCTTCCTTCGCCTCCTCCTCCTTCTTGGGCTCCTCCTCCTTGGCTGGCGGCGGCAGGTTGAACTCCCCGTTGGCGAGCGCGGTGGCGACGAGCTCCTTGAGCTGCGCGAGCGCCGTTTGCTCAGGGTCGGGGAGCTCGGACACCAGGTTACTCTCCTCCTTGAACGACCCGGTGGTGGTGCCGTCGATCACCGCCGCCTCATCACCCGCGGCGGCCTCCTCGGCCTCCTCCGCCTCCGCGGCCTTCTCCTCCGCCTCAGCCGCCTTCTCCTCAGCCTTCTCTTCAGCCGCCTCCACGGCCTTCTCATCCGCCACCGGGGCAGGCTCCT
The DNA here is from genome assembly GCA_022036555.1 of Microstegium vimineum. Taxonomy (NCBI): domain Eukaryota; kingdom Viridiplantae; phylum Streptophyta; class Magnoliopsida; order Poales; family Poaceae; genus Microstegium; species Microstegium vimineum. The sequence continues at coordinate 37,288,589 of CM039128.1, read as the reverse complement.
CTGGCTTCTTCTCGGCCTCCGTCACGGCGGCCACCTCGGCCGCGGGGGCGGCGGCTTCTGGCTTGGTCTCGTCGGCCATGGGTGCCTGATCGATCAAAGCGATCGAATCGAACGGCGCGTGTGGAAGGGAAGGGAAGGGAAGGCGACAGGGCGGGGCGGAGTTGGCTTCGGGAAATTTGGGGCGGGCGCGAGATGGACGTGGAGAGAGAGAGATTTGTAGAGGGAGGGATGGGGAGCCGAACGGAAGGTGCACTGGATGGAGAGAGGCAGAGCAGGCTGTCAGGTGCGCAGGCACAACAGCCTGCTTTGCTTGCTGGAAGCGTGAGCCAGGTGAGCTCGAGCCGGGAGCACGAGGTGTCTCCAGTCTGACTGGGATGAGGGCCCCACGATGTGCATGGATTAGCATGACGCTACTGCCCTCTCCAGTTCTCCATTTTTCGTTTAAGTTGACAGCAGGGGCTCCAATCATTTGAAAGATGAGATGGACCTCTTACCTTATCTTAAGCATCTCAGATTAGACTGATGAGCCTTAACAAAAGTATGATGCTCTATTCGGTTTATCGTTTTCGTTACTTATAAGTCGGTTGATTCTGTTTTTAGCTGTTTTATAATCAACTGATTCTATTTTTAACTGTTTTATTATAAGATAAAAATATTATATCATAATTGATAAGGTAAGTTGATAAATTTAAACAAACTTATATAAGATATCTATCTTATATGATGGATCATGTACGAACACTTAACTATATCAAGAAAAAAATTTGTGCCATAGACCGACAGCGCGGCTACACCGCCTACACACAACAAATATCGTGGTTGTCAGCATAAAAAACAAGAACAAATAATTGGGAAAAGCTATAGTTTTAGTAAAGAAACATAGTACACTCATATTCACCTCTATATAGTGAGCGGTGGAGCTTGAGCTAAGATACAGAGGGGGGCTATACATAAATGGCATTAGATTATAAAGAAAATTCATGACTTTTTTTAAGTGTAATAAGCTCTTGAGGAATAAGATTAGTGGAAAATTATAGAGCAGGATGTCCATGGCCTATATTGACCTACACTATAGCTCCGCCCGCTTCTATATCTTAAACCATAGATCTTTTGTAGATCTCCGTCATCCATATATTTTGTTAATCAACATATTGCTAGCACACGTGCAAGCGTAGATTCATAGACTATTAATTGTTTCGACGCCCCTACTCGTATGATCGTTTTGGTGGCTGATAAGCCAGCTAATACTGTTTTTAGCTGTTTTGTTGTGAAATAAAAATATTGTTTCAGTGGTTGATAAGTCAACTTAATTATAAGCTAAGCAAACAGGAAGTAAGCTAACAGTTAGCTGAAAAATACTGTTTCGGTGACTGATAAACCGGCTGATAATGTTGTTAGAGCATGTTTGGATCTATTAACACTAACAGTTAGCTAGCTAATAGCTAATAGTCACTAACTATTAGCTAGCTAATTATTATCAAGGAACCATTTAGATCTGCCTATTAATGAGTTACTAATCGATAGTTGACAAATATTAGCAACTACAAATTAACCTGCTATTTATTCTTGTTTGGATTCATAGAGCTAATATAAAGTTAGCTGCTGATAATGAGCTCCTTTAGATCCAAATAAATCCAACCAATTGTTAGCTAATACCTAATTGATAACTATCTCACTAGTTCAGCAAAACCAGCTAATAGTTAGCTGGCTAAGATTAGTTATAAGTTATTAACCAGCTAACTGTTAGCCAGCTACCAATTAATGGATCCAAGTTAAACCAAACAAATCTGCTAATAAATCTTCTAACTATTAGCTGGAGGGTTGCTAACTATTAGTTCATTAGCAGGTTTAGAGTTGCAACTAGATGCTAATAGTTCATATGCACATTGGACTCACACTATCAACCACATATTAGCAGGTGGATTCAAAGAGCCCATGTCTATTATTTAGATCTCTAGTACTAATTTTAATTTTAGCCACTAACTATAACACCAGGATCTAAACATACCATAACTTTTTCAGTCTATTTTGTTTATGTAGTAAAAAGAAGGCAATTTCGTTATAATTGTATTTGGTCCAAAATTTGTGACTTACTCCTTTTGTTTCTATATAAGTATCGCTATAAGGTGTGTCAATCAAACTTTATTAAGTTTGATTAGATTTGTAGAAAATATTGGTAATATTTTTTTATCTTTAAATAAATTAATTGTGAAAATAGATTTCATAATTCATCTGATGAGACTAATTATGTACCATAAATACTAATATTATATGTTTGGTTAAATTTAAAAAATTGTGAGTTCTCAAGAAATGAGAAATAAGAATGACAGTTACAAAGGCACGGAGCGAGTAGACTGAAAATGATCGTGTGAGGAGAAAGAAAAAAAAAGGTTGGTGCTGAACTTCGTTGTAAAACGGTGTTACAAGGTAGTACTAGTACAATTTTGTAAGATATCAGGATCATTTGAAACACGAAAACTTTCCTACCCCTTTATAAAAACTCCAAAATCCATCCGAGCCTCTAAACTACCGCCATCTGTCAGTTTTGCATGGGCATTCAACACCTTTACCTGGTCACATCCACAAAGCTGATAGCGGCCAAGCACTGTGTAACTGCCATCTCTTTTCTTTCTCAGACAGTCACGCATCTCACTGTCACAGTGTCATCAACCACCACTCATCCCTATCCAAGCAACCGAGTGATCGGAACGAAAATTCTCTGGCATGCATTCTTGCGCTGTCATCAGCGTCTCTGCATGCTAAGCAATCTGGATTGCAAGAATTCCTTCGAGAAATCGATCGGTTCATACGTCTCCTGCCCGAATATCCTTAATAAAGGCTTAAACGACTGAACAAACATCAGTTTCAGGATGGACAGGGAGGCTTTGCTTGCCTTGCCTTCAGTGGAGGGCAAAAGTTTTAAGGCGACGAAAACGAAACGCACTTTCCTCAGTACTCGATGGCAAATGCGCTCTCCTTTTAGTGCGTTCCCCTTCCTCTGTAGTAGTATCTCCATGAGTTCAGAACAGAGGAAGTGAATGTGCTATTGAGGCTCATGTGATAGCTTGTCAAGTAGGATACCAATTGTATTGGCTACTCTATTGGAGACTAGTTTTCTAAACAAGCAATAACAAATTAGATACTACTTCTCATTAGAGATACCTTGCTAAAGGTCCTTATTATTTATATTTTTTCCAGATTTATTTTGAAAAAAATAACAATATTTATTTATGGGGTGTTTAGTTCCCTATGGAATCCAAAATATTTTGGTTTTTAGCTCTTTATTTTGTAAAATGGAACTAAACATCATCCAAAATATATTTTGACAAAAAGTGGTTCATTCTTCATTTTGGATTCCATTCTTCAAGAGGCCAAAATAAGGGAATCTTTTCATTGATTTGTGTGTCATCCTCACAATCCCCATTATTGAAAAGTAAATTTTGGTTGGAACTAAACACCCCACCAAAATATTTTGTATTCTAGATTTTGAAATTCAAAATAATTAGGATTTTACATTTTGGATTTTGGTTGGAACTAAACATGGCCTTAGTATCATGAGCTAGAGAAATGCTATATCAAGTGACCCTGAAGAGAAATGCTAGAAAATTGATGCACGCTATTTGCAACCTTGCTCCATAAATAACTATACAAACTGTTTTCTCTATTCTCAATTTCACACCTCCTTTAAGGTCGCTTGCACAGTTTAGGTCGTGATGAGATATAAAGTTTCTTCGGAAGAAATATAGACAGTTTTCCTACTAGTTATATATCGTGTAAAAAGATATACTCCTGAATAATTATTCTCAATATACAGTACGTTTGAACAAAGAAGGCCTGCCTGACAACGGATCCTCTGTACGCCCAAAATTAGACGTCCTTCCTAGCCAATTTTTTTGAAGCCACCAAACAGGCAAACACCCCAATGTTCCAACGGTCCAACCGGCAACGGCCTATATATGGATATGGGACAGATCGTTAATTCGCGCTATGTTGAAAAGACTGAGGCCCTGGTCCGGGCTCCATATGTCACTTTGGCTTCTCCATTCTCCGTCTGACACAATCCTGGCGTCCAAACATGTTTTGGGCTACAGCTAATTCAGGGCTAGTTTTGAACTAGAAACTAATTCTAACTTCTAGCTGAGCTAGGGTATCTAAACATGGAGCCTTTTCCCCCTATACCATTATGAAAGTTGACCAATTCCTCTGTGTCTCTGAAAGATTGATTCGCACTTCTGTGCCAGAGTGTTTTTTTTTTCTCTCTGAACCATTCCGTCTCTTTTCTGTTTGTTTTCCTCCATTTGGCAGCCCTGACATGTGGGACCAGCCCTGCAACATGTCATTTTTACCCTCACTCTCACTGACATGAGGACCGTGTTGACTTGCCTCTCTCACTCCATCTGCCTCCCGCGAGGAAGAAGGCCTGCAGCAGCGGCTTGGGCCACGCGGGCGAGTGCGGCTGAGGCAGGCGAGTAGGGAGAGCCCGGTCGCGGCGGAGCAGGATGTGTGGGCAAGCGCGGCGCGGCGTGCGGCAGCGGGTCGCGGCAGCGCGCGGGTGCGGCGGTGCGGCGCGCGGCGACGGGTGCGGCGTGGCGGCGTGGCGGGGCGAGCGCGGCGAAGCAGGCGAGCAGGCTGTGCAGGTGCGGTCGCGGCGAGCGAGCTGGGCGGGCGAGTGCGGCTGAGGCAGGCAGCGCGTCGCGGCGGCGCATGCGTGGGCGAGCGCGGCTGCAGCGTACGAGCAGCGCGGGCGAGCGAGCTGGGCAGGTGCGGTTGCGGCTGCGACGACGGGCGAGCTTGGCGGGCGCGGGCGCGGCGGCGAGGCGAGCGCGGCCGCGGCGGGCGAGCAGGCTGTGCAGGTGCGGTCGCGGCGAGCGAGCTGGACGGGCGAGTGCGGCTGAGGCAGGCAAGCAGGGCGAGCCCGGTCGCGGCGGCGCATGCGTGGGCGAGCGCAGCTGCGGCGTGCGAGCAGCGCGGTCACGACAACGCGGGTGAGCGAGCTGGGCAGGCGCGGTTGCGGTCGTGGCGACGAGCGAGCTATGGGGGTCGACCCTGCCGTCGCCGCCGGAGCTCCATCCCCACCGGCAAAGGAGGCTCGGGCGCCGTGCAGACGAAGCTCGGGGCCGTCTGGCTTCTGGCGGAGGAGGCGTGGAGGAGTCACCGGCTCTGCTGCACGGCCACACGGAGGAGCCGCGGTCACGCGGACGGAGGAGCCGCGGGCCGGTGACCCGGTGTCGATGCGGATGGGGATAAGGAGATGAGAAAAAGAAAAAAGAAAAAACTTACAAATGGGCCCCACCTGTCATTCATGCATCCCTCTTTTCCTCTCCAAACTAAGGGCAGTGGCGTCTTTTCGCACAACCGTTAGCCACCGTTAGGACCAATTTTAGACGTAATGGTTCAGAGGAAAAAGAAAAAAAACACGCTGGCACAGAGGTGCGAATCAATCTTTCAAGGGCACAGATGAATTGGTCAACTTTCATAATGGCATAGCGAGAAAAGGCTCCCAAACATGATTAACTAGGTGGATACCCCACGCCTTGCCGCGGGTATTCAGAGCTATGGCGGGCCACGGGCGAACCATGGCGGCTGGGAGAGTGACCGATCTTCGGTGTAGCCTCGTTAGAGGGTCATCGTAAACATTAGTGGTTTCGAAGCATTTCACCCGAGGTCTCACTCAAGCGAACCCTCTCCTCCTAATATACCGGAGGGGCATCTCCCCTACCAGGAGTTCATTCAGGCGTTTTGAAGGACCTCAGAAAATCCATGTGATATGCAGTATTGCCACGTTTTTCTGAGAAACACTGGTTTCGGGTATTCCAAAGCCACGGCGGGCCACGGGCCAACTACGGCGACCGGGGAAGTGACCGGCTTTCGGTGGAGCCTAGTTAAAGGGTCCTCGTAAACCTTAGTGTTTTTGAAACATTTCACCCCGAAGTTTCACTCAAACGAACCCTCTTCCCATAATATACCCGAGGGGCATCTCCCCTCCTCAAGTTTTGTGTATGGTTCCTTGAGTCGTTTTGGAGGACCTCGGAAAATCCATGTGATATACAGTTTTACCACATTTTTGCTCAGAAACACTGGTTTCGGCCATGGAGGCGCACGAGAGAGTTATCGAAATATATCTTATCGAAATATATCCATGTGGGGTCTTGTTTTGAAGATTTTCTTACGAGGAACACCATGGTGTAATTGGATTTTAATTATGATACTTGGTTTAGGTGCTATGAATTTTTTCCTATTTCAAAATGAAATAACTAGTGGAGAGATAAATGAGGGTTAGTGGGCTGATGACATCACCTGATGTAAGATGACATCACTTTTAGCAAATACTCGAACCTGATTGGAGGGGACCCTCTGAGTGGGTCTTTGCAATATAGGAGTAATAGATGTAGGAAGTAACTTGCTATGCCCTCAATTTGATGTAGAAAAAACTAAAATTCTCGTGCATTTCTACCGGCTCCAACATGTGATTTCTTGGTGCCACAGGGATGCAAGCGGGCTGACACGTGAGCCCACATATAGACTTGATTTTTGCAGATTGGCCCGTGAGCCCGTATATAGGCTATATGGGAGCTCACGGGCTGCCCACTTGCATCCCCACGCTGGAGCCATCCGATCCTGCGCGAAGTGGAGCTCACGGCTCCTTTCTCCCACCCCTCAGGCGTGGTGGTGGTGGCTGAGCTCACGGGCGTCGACGAGGTAGGTGTTTCCTCTCCTCCATAGGAGATGAAGACAACAACGACAATGGCTAAGGTTCCGACCAGATTTCCCCCTCTAATTTCTTATATAACTCCAGTGAATATAGAAGAGGCCAGCTTGGTGAGGTAGGCCAGGCGGCGTGGATGATGGTCGAGCGGTTTAGGGGTCTTGGTAGCCAGTGACGAAGCTAGCAGGGGCAACCCGTGCTCCAGGCCCCCCTAGCAGCCATGAATACTCTTAAGCCCCCCTAAGCCCCCCCTACGCCATGGAGAAGGAAGAAGAAGGGAAAGAGGGGCTGGAGGTAGAAGAAGAGGAATTAGCCCGCCCTTAGGATTATTCTGGCTTCGTCGCTGTTGGTAGCGGTAGAGGCGACCAAGAAGGTCAAGGCAAGGGAGGCTCACCAGAGTTGGTGGAGGGCTCTTTGGAGTTGGAGAAGATGGTGGTGGTAGGAGGGAGGCCATTGCGGGCGCTAGGGTTCACCGGAGATTCGGCGAACCATAGCTCCCGCAGTGGGGCGGTGGTCGGCGGTGGGAGTGAGGATGAGGTCCGGTGGTAGTGAGCAGTGGAAGGTGGAAGATGAACCATTAAAAATAAATCAGGTACTCTTTCTCTCTGAAACACTCGATTATACAATAGACACTAATAAAACCGTGAATTCGTCCATGGTGTAGACTTTCGATCAAAATCATCTACATCCCAAAATTCTGAAACATCTCGACAATGAATATATGATGCTGAAACAAAATGGACTTTTACTTGGTTTATTACAGAACTCCATTTGTTTCCGTCTGTTAAATGGCTGGATAGTTTTTATCAAAAAAATGTAGCCGATTGGTGGATGGTCACCTCACGCCGCCACGGTCAACTCGTCAAGAGGGAATCCGGTGCCCAAGGAATCCAATTAATTCTGTGTAGTTTGAGTGTTTGCTGTGATTTCATATATTTCGGGTAAAGTGGGTATACCTGAATCCGAACCCGAACTCGAACCCGAATTTGCGGGTAACGTTTTTTTAGGCTGTACTCGGATAGTAAATCTCATTAACCGAAATTTTGGAAACCCAAATTACCGACCCGAACTATTCGGGTTAGCCAGACGTGGCTTAGTCACCACGTACGCAAGATTCTCGGGTTTAACTACTGGAGCACACTACATGTGTCATCGGTATCCAATGAAATCGTGTAAACCGTTGACAGAGACTAGACAAATACAGGCAACGGCAGCAACGGATTTGAGATGCTTTGTCGATGGAGCTTGCAGCATACTAGAGTATTGTGGATCTGCCCTATGCGTGCATCGATCCTCGTCGCTTCAAGAGACACGAAAACAATGCTATTGCTGAGAATCCAATGATAAGCTGCTCATTGTTCAGAGTAGTACGTAGTAGCAGCAGTAACTAGACGTTGGATCCGCAGCACCAAGCGGCGTGCTGAACCTTGTGCGTTGTTGTTGTCCAACTAAGGTTTCAATACAAAAGAATAATAATAAAAAAACAAGATTCCATTAGCTCTTAGCCTTGTTTTTTTCCTTAATCACCGGCAAATACACATAATACACAGGTGTCAATGAATACTTGGAAGTCTCCGCTCACGAAGCAGGGATGATTGCCACCACGGGAAAGGGTCATAAACCTTATACCAGGCCCACATGTCATCAATACAAGCAAATACTATATCGCTATATCAGAGATTGTCCAAAATTTCCAGTTACAAATATATATAGGAAAGTGCCCTCACGTTGTCAATAATGAATGGATGCTCTCGGCTCCAAACGAATGATCATTTCCAATAATAATCAGGTGATTGATCCAGGTCAGTTTTATTCTCATCTCATATATAATAGGTGAGAGCCTCCAAAGGAAATGGTAGAGCAACTTCCAGCTCCTAAATCCTAATAAAGCGAGATTGAGCAATGATTGATCCAGGGTCAGGCATAAAACAAGGCTGGAACCAGGAATCTGTGGATCGCCTCTGATCCTGACAGGTGACAACAAATCATGGGGTTAAGCTGGCTAATGCTGAGGAGTTGGAAGTTTGGAATAAAGCCATATTCCTACCAGTTTTATTATTGACTGAAAGGACAAATTCATAACCAATTATATGCAGCTAGCTGTTAGAAGATTGGAGTATACCAGCTCCAGCAAATTCCATCTATGCCAAAGTTCTCTTTTTTTTCTCAAGGTATTTCAACATGGTACTAAGGTCCTGTTTTGCATCCATTAGCTGCTAACAGCGAGCTACCTGATAGTTCATAGTTAATATTATCTAGTAATTTGGTCCGACTAGTAAAATAGTTGTTAGCTACCTATTCACCTCACAATTGTTAGCTGCTAATAGTTAGTTAGGTATTCTGCTATTAACTACTACTCCCCTATTTACAATTGTTAGCTGCTATATCACTTTAGATTTTATTCTGAACGATTTTTCTTAAAAGATATGTTTCACATGTACAAATTCAAATAATGGCACTGCCAAAAGATGTTTCATGGAGAATAATTTATTGAAACCAATTTGCTAGAGTAGATATTGTTGAAGATGTTCCAAATTTATTGCCAAAGACAAATGCCGATTTGCTAGGGTTCCACGATGACCGATTCATTCATTCTCTTGTAAGCCGTCACACGGTGTTGTAATCCGATTCTTGATAATAATGAGGAGTGTTTGCTGGCTGGCGTTCATAATTTTTTTTCCCTTCGTATTGGAGGGGCTTTCCACGTTAAATCTTGTGTCTTGCTATGATTTAATCTTGTGTTCTTCATCGTTTATTCGCCGTCGTTCACAACAGATACTAGTGTATTTTCTATAATTAATCGAAACAAGGAATTTCTGAACTGGGGCAAAGGTAAAGTGCCTATATTATGCACCGAAAGGAGTACTAGTACAAGTACCATACGTGCACAGGGGTACTATTGTAGGAGTACTGCTCATATAATAAGCCCATAAACAGCTCATATAACATCTCTGCATGCATACTATGCACTTGCATTGCATTCACAAAGAATAAAACAAAACAAAACAAAATGCGTAGGCGTGGCCAGGCAGCACATGCAAACTCCTGTCCTGCCAAGTGTTTGTGCCGGCCCTCAACGCGGCACGCCGAGCCCACACCCATTCATTCATTCATTCATTCTCCAGCGCCGGATTCCACGTTTCCATGCGTCTTTCTCGCTCTCTCCATCGGCTGGTGGTCTGCCTCTGCCGGCCGCCTGCCCAGTCCAGCACGGCAGCAGCCACTGCTGGCCCGCGGGGATACCGCGACGCCAGTCTGGGACCGCCGAACCAGTTGGCAGTTGGTGTCCGGCCCCGGACGCGCCTGCACTCCTGCAGTGTGGCTGTGGCTTCTTTCTTTTTTCAACCAAAATTCTAGTCTAGACGTCTAGTTCTATTTCTACTACTGGTAGCCAAGAACGCCGATCCGTGCAGAATCGGGGCGGGGAGCTTTTGATCGCTTTCGCTGCTCTGTTCCGTCACTGCAGCTAGAAACGGGAACTGCTGTGTCGGAGCACAGCCTCGATGGCCTCGTGTTTTTTCTTGTTCTGGTGAGGTGTTCTCAGCTGTTTGACGGCGATGGCCAACCTGGGCCGAAGCCGAAGGTGGTACAGTACAGCATCATGTTCGGCCGCGACGTCGACGCTAATGTACTTGTCGGCTTTCATCGAGCCCGTACCGTACGTCTTGGTTATGTAGACCAGAGCCGCCGCGGTGCCAACCAGCGCACTTGTTGCCTTACGCCAATCGCCCATGGGTTTGGCTCGGTACAAGAAAGAGCGAGCAGGCCACGGTCCACAATAATACCGTGGGCCGTGCCTACATCAACGCCTATGTCCACATTTTCTTTCCATCGTTGCACACAAGGTGGCGTTCCTCCACCGCACGTGGCTGGCAATCGTCTGCTGCGTTCGTCTTCCCTGCCGTCTAGATAGACATAAGCGAGGAGCATCGACGGCCGGCACACGACACAAACGAACGCAGGATGCAACGACAAATTAAAGGTTGTGTCCTGGTGGAATGGATGAGGGCTAAGGCGTTGTTTGGTTCCACGAACGGCAACGACAATGCAAAGGGAATGGATATCAGTGCTAACGGGAATGGAAGCTTTGGGTACTCGTTTTGTTTAGTTGAGTAGCCGGATGCATAAATTATTTCCGTGATCTGTTACCAGTTAAAATCGAGCGCAACCAGGATTCTAAAAGAGCGGACCCGTTGCCCCGACACCAGTTTACGTGGCACAATAAACAAACAGAGACTAACGTGATTTGTTTACCGTGTGATCTGATCACGTTTGTTTTTGAGGAAATGATCTGATCACGTTGACAACCAGACGAACTAAACAACACCTAAGTGAAACCATATTTCTAAAAATAAGACGTATAGTGAAATTGCAGTCTCTTAGAATTGAAAGGCTAATATGTGTGGGATCGCACTGCATCCGCAAAGTCTGATTTTGTTGTGATTTGTGAAGGTCAAATTGACCGTATCTGGTTAACCTAGTGTTGGAACACGAAGGCCAAGCGAAGGCCTGCCCTCTGCGGACGCCGAGGGCTTCGTTCGATTTAGCTTCGGGTTTATCACTGGGGACCTTCACGTATGCCGAAGGTCCTCTTCTCGGGTGAGATGAGCGTTGGGTGTAAGAGGTGGGCCTTTGCGGTGCTGAGGGGTCCCTCACCGGGTGAGAAGGATCAAGTGTTATGTGGGTCGGGCCTTCGCGCTGCTGAAGGGCCCGACAAGGATGGCGGCGGAAAAGGACAGTGAAACGGGAAACCCTAGAAATTAGGGATCTTGTCTCTCTCATTACGTTGGGTGGTGACCTCTTTTTATAGTACATTGTTCACGTTACAATCTTGGTTACATAAAAGCCCTTCTACCTGCTCCGGAATATTCTAGAGGTCTCTCTAATCCTCCGGGGGTCCTTTGGTCACATTGTACCGATTGGACTTATTGGGCCGGAAGGCACGTTGGTGAAGGCCCATTCGTTCGAGCCCGGCAGGTGGCCCCCCGGTGGCTCCCTCCGAGACGTTCCTTGGCGTGTTCGGGCGTCCGGTCGTGGCTCCTTCGCCCCCTCCGCAGCCCCTCTCCGGATTCTTCCTTCCGAGGGCCTTCGTCACGTTGGGTCGGGGGTCCCGGCTCAGCTCCGCGGTGGGGTAAAGGCTTCGCCACCTTTGCCGTGGAACGAAGGCTTCGTCGCCTTTTGCCGTAATGGTACCTGCGCGCACAAAAATAGCAAGTTCTTTGATTTTGCCTCCGTGCGCATTAGTACCGTTTCGTTCCGCCAAATGGCGCAGCCTCCATCGGAGGGAACTTTTGATTCATTCAATTTCTGGCCCACAGGGGGACCTTCGCGACTTATGTCCTAACAGTTTCCCCCTTTGAGGGGCTGGTCCGACATATGCGGGGTGTGACCCTCGAAACAATATATGAGAGTTGCGAAGGTACGTTTTTCCATGTGGGGCCTCCCTTCCCCCTCGCACCGCGTTGTGTCGGGTTCTGATTGGTTCTAGGGTTTGTGCTTTATTTGACGTGATGCGACGTTTGGTCTTCCTTGGTGACGCGATCGAGGCGGTGGCTCCCCCTCCTATAAAAGGAGGGGTTGGGGTACGCAGAGGGCTACTGCCTCTTGCGTTGCTTTCACTCGCTTTTGCTTTTCGAAGCTGCCTCCGCTCTTGCTGCTGCTTCCTACTTTCGCCCTTTCTCTTATTTCGGTTGTGAATTCGTCTCACTGGTCTTCGTTCTCCGGCCCTTACTCCAGTTTTGTCGGGGTTCGAGCTGCTGGTTGGTCGAGGGTCTTTGAGGATTGCATGCTTGCTTGTGCCGAGGCCAAGTCCTTGGAGGAAGATTTAGATCTGGAGGAGAGTCTGAGCAGTGTTGAGGCCTCTGTTTGGGATCTTGTTAGTGTTGAGGAATTTTCTTTGATGGTTGGAAAAACTTATGAGATCGGGGCTTCACATATGACTCCGGGGATGATCGAAGAGCTTCTCAAAGACGGTGCTTTCCCTGCCGACAAGTATTGTCTTCCGAAGGGTGAGTCCACTCTTGATCCTAAGGAAGAAGAGGCAGTTGTATTTCGTGACTTATTCGTTTGTGGTCTTCGCAACCCTCCGTCGGCGTTTCTTCAGGCCGTGCTGTTGAAATTTGAGATTCAACTGCATGATCTTACACCGAATGGCATCCTCGCCTTTAGCCAATTTTGCTGGGCTTGCGAGTCTTATGGTGCGGAGCCGGACATAGATACTTTTTGCGCAAGCTATGAGATCCAGTTCCAACCCAAGAAGAACAAGGAGACCAAGTTGACGATGCAGTTTGGCAGCTGTACCTTCTTTCCTTTTTGGAAGTCCAATGAGGTAAAGTCGGAGATATCATGGTGCAAGAAGAACAAGTGGGTCGGGGAATGGATCTGTCACTTGTTCTATGTTACTTTCCCCGCGATAGAGGGCGCTGTCAACCCCTTAGTTTCTGTGCTACGTCCGATGGCACCGAAGACTCGGGTGCCTCCGCCGAGCAAGATTTCTGAAGGGCGGGAGAGGTGTGACAAGGCGTTCGCCTTGGCTTGCCGTTTCTCTGGTGGTCGGGATCTTGTTGAGGAGATGTCCTCTATCTCCTACTGTCCGTTGGCTGAAACTCGGCCAACGTTTCGTATCAAGATGGTGGTTGTTCTGATTTTTGGTGGCCCCGAAGGTATCCCTTTTCCCATCTTTGGGAGGGATCTTGCTGGGATGCCTCCGAAGGAGTTCGTCCACAGGATTGAGGCGGAGGATGTTGCCATTGTTGGTGAGATGACCGAGAAGGAAAATCTGGCTCGTCGGTCAAGGTCCGGGACTATGCCGCGGTTAAACCGTGTGTTTGAGGAGCTGGGTATCAAGTATACTGAGAGGCCAGTTCTTGAGAAGATCTCTACCGCCGTTCTTAAGAAAGAGGCGGATGCCAAGGGGGAAGGAATGGAAGAAGCGAAGGCTTCTAGTGCCGGAGGTACTTCTAGTGTTGTCGCTAGGCCTGGGAAGGGTAAGGGTGGCCCTGCAATGGCTGATGTTGCGCCCCCTAGTTCGAAGAAGCATGTGGCTACGAGCTCTGTCGCTACTGCGACTGCCGAGGCTAAGATGAAAAAAACAAAAAGTTTCTGGCCGGAAACCAGTTGCCGCTAACGCTACAGCTGCGCCTTCGAAGCGCAAAGCCCTTGCTAGCAGGGCGGAGGCTCCTAGAAAAAGGCTAGGAAGGCTGTTGCTACTGCAGACCTCCTTAGTTTTGATCTTTCCTCTTCCGAAGGTGGGTCTTCTGTTAGCCGGTTTGGTCGTCCTGACCCTAGAGTGCTTCGCAACCCTTGGCGTTTCTTTCTGGATGATGATGACCGATTCGAACTATACTTGCCAGGTCCTACACCGAAGGCTTCCCCATCGAAAGCTGGATCTGGGTTAGATGAAGCCGTGGCTGCAGGGGTTAAGGGCGTGCTCTCCATTTAGGGCTCCGCGTCGTCTTGTCCGTCCTCCAAGGCTTCTCCGTCGAGGGTTGCCTCTCTTGAGGTGGATTTGCCTGGGGTTGGGTCAGCCGGTGTCGCTGTGGCGAAGACCTTGCCGCTGATCATTGCTCAGGGTTCGTCACAGTCGGCCGATCTTCAAGCTGGGATTCTTGTCGACAAGGATGCTTTGCCGAACGCGTTCGGCTTCCCTTCTTCCTCCGGGGATGCGGTTTCTATTTCTTCTACTCGGCATTCTGGTGATGCTCGAGAGCAGAGCCCGGAGGTCAGGGGTCCCCGACCCTTAGCTGATGGACCCGTCGCTCCCTTTGATGAAGCTGGTGTTGAAAACTCCGCGCGTCGGGATCCTACCCCTTTGAAGGTTATCGGGGGGGGGGGGGGCTTGCTTCCGTTGGGCGGTGTTGGTGAGGGTTCGTCGGCAGTTCGCGATCTTGTTGGCGTGGATGCCAGCCTTGGTAGGGATTGCCCCTTAAGCTTTTTAGTGTTTGTGCTCGTTTTTGTATTGAGACTTGTTTTTTTTTATTTTTTAAATGCGTTGTCTTTGTGATTGAAGGTTTCCCCTTTGAAGCTTTGAAGGCGATGTCTGGGGATGAACCGCTCCCTGAGGAGACCGACCATGCTCGGGTTGGCCTTGACGGCAGAGGCCTTCGCACGATTTTTACTCCCGGGCCTCCGCCTAGGTCTTCGGTTGGCGCTGGCGCTTGTGCCGGAGGTAATTTTATTCCTCGTTGTTTCAATCGCATTCATTTACTTTGTGTGCTCATTATATATCATTTTTTTTCTTTTCGCAGCTGGTGCCTCGTCGGAGACACTAAGTGGGTGGACTGAGTCTTTGCGGGTCCTTTACCAGGATACCGAAGGTTCTTGATTTATTTTTGCGCTGTTATCTTCGCTTTTTTCTTGATTTTTGATGCACTATCTTTTTGATTTGTGTAGATCGGATACGTGATCGCCTGAAAGAGGTTGATATCTACAAACTGCTGCATACAAACCTTCGGCACCCGTGTGTGATGAGAATTTTTATGACTTGATTGCTGAAGGGGGGTTCGTTTGTTCCGTTGTGTGATTTTTTACATGTGAGCTGTTTGCGCAGAGCCATCATCTTGGGGCGGTTATGGAGGAGAAATTGTCCTTGGCCCTTCTCACCAGTCGAGATTCCTTGACTTTTGCGCAGAAGGAACTCGGTCGAAGGGATGGACACATCTCCGAGCTAGAGGAGGAGGTAGTTGGCCTTCGCCCTTTTGTGGGGGCAAATGAAGAACTCAAGGGCACGGTGGATAGACTGGCGGGTGCGCTTGAGAAGGCGACTGAAAGTGAGAAGACTGCTCGAGAGGAGCTTGAAAAAATGGTGGCCACTGTTGAAGCTCTCCGCAAAGAGGTTGACGGTGAGCGATTGTTGGCCGAGGGCCTTCCCAAAGAACTTAACGGCGAACGGTATCTTGCTGCTACGGTCAAGGCTCAGTTTGAAATGTTGAACGGGCGATTGGAGGCTGCCAGGCTTGCTGGTGTGTCAGCCGTTAACGCTTACAGGGAAGCGTTGACTGAGTTTGGAGGGTTGGTTCCAGTGCCTGCTGACAATTCTTCGGCCCTTGCCGTTTGCAACTGGTTGCGGGGTGAGTTTGTTAAACTTCCGAGATTTATTGCGAAGGCCGGTGATTTCGCTGCCCTTTCTGGAGTTTCTAACTTTGTGATGGCTTTGGTCGACGGTGGCTGCGAGCACGTGGCTACTTTGAAGAGTAAAACTTATCCAGATCCTATGCCGCCTTCTATGCTGGCGAAGCCTGTTTTTAGAGTCATTATGAAGTTCATGTATTACTGTTATGGCCAGTTTGGTCGAGCCAACGCTCGTGCTTTGGCGGAGGCTAGGCGCCAGGAGGTTTGTTTCTTCGTGTTTTGCTATTTATTGTTTTGGCTTATTTGTTTCTGTTTGTTCTTCTAATCCATTGTGTGTATCCCCGTAGGATTTGGTTAATGCGAGTGCTGGATCGAGCGGAGGTGGTGGCACAAATGAAAGGTCCTAGATGGCTAGAGGGGGGGTGAATAGCCTAATAAAAACTCTACAAATCACTAGAGCAAATGTTAGATAACACTTAAGCGAAGCTTTTTGCTCTAGCTCTACTTGGGGTGCAAAGCCACCTATCCAATGCAATTCTAGTCAACTAAGTGCTTGTCAATCAATAGAAAGAACCTAAAACACTTAGCACAAGCTAGCAAGAAAAACTACTAAAGAGGCTAACTAGCAAGCTAACTAGACAAGATATGAAAGAGTAAATACAAGAGAGGAGGTGATTGCTATACCGATTCCTTGTGATGTATGGATGTCAATAGGATGAACCAATCACAATAAGAACACCAAAGAGTAGCCGGTAGACAAGATGACAATTGATTTTTCTCCCAAGGTTCACTTGGTTGCCACCAAGCTAGTCCTCGTTGTGTCGACTACTCAAGTGGTGATTCGGTGGCTAATAGGCAATGACAAGCCTAGCCCACTAACTCGGGCGCCACAAGAATTCACCCAAATGAGAGTAACTCAATGACACGAGCAATCCACTAGAGTTACTCTTTGGCTCTCCGCCGAGGTGGGTACAAGCCCTCTCACAATCACCGAAGTCGGCCGCAAACAATCACCAATTGCGCCGAAGCTTCTCCACAATCGCCAAGCCGTCTAGGTGTTGGCAAACACCAAGAATAACAAGAAACCATGCGGCGATGAGGATGACCAAGTGCCACTAAGATGCAATGCAATGATCAATGCACTTGGATCACTCAAACTCTCACAAATATGCAACAAGAGTGAAGAGAGTGAGTTGAGAGCTATCTCAAGCAAGCACAAATGTCTCAAGAATAGAAGGTGCAAGAGTGAGCCCTAGGAGCCGGCCAAAACATATTTATAGCCATCGAAGTTGAGCTAGCCGTTTTGCCCCTTTCCACTGCCTTCTGCGTCGGTCCGGACGCAGAATACATGGGGGGTCCGGACCATTGCGTCTGCATCTGGACCCTCCTCCAATTTGAATCTGCACATTGGCGCCTTCACTGGTGCCGACGTGCCACCTCCGGACGCACAACACAGTAGAGTCCGGACCCGCTTTTTCCTTGCTTCCGGACCCAACACAGAGCCGGTCCAGAGAGCTCCCTGAGTCCGGACACGCATCCGGTGTCCTCGGTCCGAACACAACTCAGCGTCCGGATAATTAGACCAGAGGAGTACAGAGAGCGCTGAGCTCTGGACGCTGCGTCCGGAGTCTTGCGTCCGGACCATCATCAGCGTCCGAGCCTCCTGTCCAGAGAGGCCGAGGCTAGGGTATGCCTCCGGTCACAAGACCATTGGTCCGTACCGCACCTTGCTTGCGTCCGGACCCTGCGTCCGGAGTGCTTCTGAGTGCCAATCCGAGCCGTCTCTTCTTGTCCAAGTCTTCAAGTGCTAACACCTTATGATCACACTCTCTATAGTGTCTTGATCTAGACCCTGCGTCTGGCGTTCACCTATGTTAGACTTTGTAACAAATATTTCTTGGATTATATTTCATGTTTGTGTCACTTAGGTTCATTTTAGATATGCAATGCAAATGACCTAGTGGCACATGATAACCGCAATCGAAACAAGTTTTCCCTTCTTAATAGTACGACTATCTATCCTAAATGTGATCACACTCTCTATAGTGTCTTGATCACTAAACCAAAAATGGCCCTATAGATATACCTTTTCCTTGAGCCCATTTTTGTTTTTCTCTTTCTTCTTTTCCTTAGTCATGGAGCACATGATCCATCATGATCTTTCATCTAGCTTCATGTCTCAAGGTGAACCACCCTATCTTGATCATACACTTAGTTTAAGGGTTAGTCCATAGGTTTCATCAATTAACCAAAACCAAACAAGGTCTTTCAATCTCCCCCTTTTTGGTAATTGATGACAACCTTTCACAAATAAATATATATGATGAAAATTTTCACTTTGGTAGTATTATCTCCCCCTACATATGTGATATATGAGTTTGGTTCATTTTGATCACATATGCATGAATAAGAATTGTGGGAGAGTAAATGCTACCAAATGATGCTAATGTGTGTAGGATGGACCTTTGAAGCGTGATACCAATCGGAGTACAATATAAACCATCCTTAGCACCATGAATGCCTAGAAACCACTTGAAAGGCAACTTGAAAACACTTTGAGAGAACTAGATACCTCTTAAAGATGTAGAAACCTAAGCATACTAGTTCTTCAACCACCATATCAATTTAGGTTCTAGCATTCACCACACAAGCATATCATGAATATAAGTACATATGCAAGCAAGCACTTATGAATGCACAAGGATATGCAACAACTTTATTCATAGGCTTGCTCCCCCTACTTATGTGCTTTCATTTTCAAAATTTTCAAAAATATTTTTCTTTTGTTGTACTACTCACTTCTCCCCCTTTGCCATCTATTATCATAAAAGATGTGCTCAAAGGTTTGATTATTGGAGAGAAGCTTAGCTGTGGTTCAATCTAGATTTCTTGCCTCAAGCTATTTAACTCGGTTTAAACCATGGACAAGCTTGTTCACACATCCTAGAATGGTTATCTTGCCCATGTTGAGCTAAACACTTGAAGTTCATGATCTAGATCAAACTCTAGGATTGCAAGCCCCACAAATATGTCATATGCTACCACTAGATCAAATCAAGCATAGAAACAACAGTGGTACCATATAAGCATCAAATCATTTGATTTTCATGAATGAGCCTAATGAATTGATGTCTAGATGCACTAACAAGTCCTAATGAGGATGAATGACATGTCAACCAACTTGTACCTTACATAGCTCGAAAGAGAGGCATGTCATATATATGGGGGTGCATCAACACATATTTGAGAAGTCAAGAATGTTCAACTCATTTCTTAGCTTGCAAAACCTCTTCTCATCAAGTGGCTTGGTGAATATGTCGGCAAGTTGATCATCGGTGCCAACACTTGTGATTTTGATATCACATTTTAGTTGATGGTCTCTTATGAAGGGGTGCCTCACATCAATGTGCTTGGTTCTTGAATGTTGAACTGGATTGTTGGTTAGCTTCACCGCACTTTCATTGTCACATAGTAATGGCACTTGCTTGAAATTGATTCCATAGTCATTCAAAGTTGCTTTCATCCAAAGCAATTGAGCACAACAACTACCCGCACTTATGTATTCGGCTTCGGCGGTAGAGAGTGCAACACTATTTTGCTTCTTTGATGACCAAGATACAAGTGACATGCCTAGCATTTGACATGTTGAAAGGATCAAGATGCCCAAGAGGGGGGGGGGTGAATTGGGCTTGTTTTAAATTTCTAAAGCAAATATAAAAACCTATCAAATGCCAATCACCCCCTAGTGCCTACCGTCCGTGTGTCCTAACTAGAAAGCGGTAGCAGTTCATAGGAATTAAAAACAACCTAAGCAATTATAGTAGGAAAGTAAAAAAAAGACGGAAATGTAAAGAGCTAGGGAAAAGAAAATCTCATGGACGCAGCGATTGTTTCCCGAGGTATCGAGGTGTCGACACACCCCCCTAGTCCTTGTTGGAGCACCTCGCAAGGTATCGCTCCCCCTCTACCCGCACAAGGGTAGAGTGCTCTCTACGGGCTGATTCTTCGCCACTCCGGCTCGGTGAATCGCCCACAACCGATCACAAGAGCTTGGAGAAGCGCCGCCAACAATCTCCCGGCGGTCACTTCCTCCGAACACCACCAAACCGTCTAGGTGCTGTTGAACACCAAGAGTAACAAGCACAAGACCTTCACTTGACCCACTCAAGGCTAGGAAGGTGGATGGATGCACACAAGTCACTCCTAATCACTCTAGGAGGGAAGAACAAGATGAACTCTCTCTAATCTCTCCCTCACTAGCCTCTTGGCTCTCCAAAAGATTTCTCAAGGTGTCACCAGCTGAAACAATGGCCAAGAGTCTCTCTAAGGACCAAGGGGGCAACTATAAATAGTCCCCACCTCCAAAACTAGCCGTTTTTTACTTTTTCTTCTCTCTGCGTAGCCACCGGACTAGTCCGGAGCTTACACCACCGGACCATGCACACTGGTCCGGAGCTCACTCTCGTTTCAAACTCAGGCACCGTCGGACTACTCTGCTTGGTCCGACGCACTGGTCCGACGCTCTGGTCCAGAGCCTCGGTGCTCTCTGAGTGAAAACCTTTCTCTCTTTTACACACCACCGGACCACTCTCCTTGGTCCGGTGCCCTGGTCCGACGCTCTGGTCCGGAGCCAGGGAGCTCTCTGCATAGAACCCAACCCCTGTCATGAGGCGTCGGACTAGCCGTCGGACGAAGCTTCGGTCTAGTCCGGAGCCTTCTGACTCTCTGAACCAAGCCACCGGACCACTCTCCTATGGTCCGGTGCTTACCAGACAGGTGGTCCGGAGCTCCTCGAGCTGGTAAACTGCCTAAGTCAGGGACCACCGGACCACTCTCCTTGGTCCGACGCCCACTTAGCAGAGTGATCCGGAGCCTCTTTCTCCCTCTTTTTTAACCATTTTCGCTGAGGTTCCTTAAGGGATTTTGCTCCTACCATTTCTAAGGTTTATCAAGGGCTGAAAGCAAGGTCTCTAGGACTAGTTGTGACAAGTGTGCATATACCCACTTTCCTAAACTCTCCTAGGTCAAGCTACTAACCTCATACCCCTCTTTATAATACGGTCAAAGGAAAAACAAAAGCCCTAGCTATACTTAGTGCCCTTCTCAACCTTATGGCACTAAGAACTAGCCTAGTCTTCGTCGTGTATCTCCATCCTTTGCAACCGAAACGATTTCCATCTTGGGGCATGAATATCCATTAAGCCCATTCAAAATGCATCACTCATGACCTAACATAAATGACTTTGTCTCTGCAAAACACACGTTAGTCAAAGTGATCTAGTATTGTCGTTAATCGCCTAAACACAAGGGTCCATGATTCTACAATCTCCCCCTTTTAGGTGATTGACGACAATACAAGCTCGAGTAGAGAATAAAGAGTGAATTTTGATAAGAGAAAACATGACTTGACATGAGATAGGCATGGGTTAGTAATAAGAAAGACAAAAACATGCCTAACCATTCAAGCCATGATAAGCACAAAAGATATGAAAAGAGCATAGTACTTGATTTCATAAAGGATATGCTATAGCCAAAAGATCAGAGATTAGCGCAGAAGCAATATAGCATAACCAAGTGACATGATATATATATAGGAATGTCCACACATGTCACACAACCATCAAGTCTCAACCATCACACATATCATACAATGCAATAAGACGGTAAACGTGATGCAAATAGAGTTTATACATAACAAAAGAACGAGTCCTACTAGCTCCCCCTAAAGCTAGCCCATCTACTCGACTCTCCCTCTCCCCCTTTGGCGTCGAAACACCTAAACTAAGCGTCTGGAGGTGGAGTGGAAGCAGCCGTGGACCGGTCGAGCACCCTGAAAGCCGCCAGATATTCCTCATCATCTGAATCCTCCCCCTGAGTGTCTGTAGCTGGTAGTGAAGCGGTCTGGGGGTCGGAAGCTGACAGGTCTGCTGCGGTCGAAGACTCGGGAGCAGTAGCTGGAGAAGCAGTAGGAGCGGTAACTGGTGCTAGTGTCTCTGCGGGAGCCTCAGGAGCTACTGTGACCGGTGGTGCCTCAGGCACTGACTCATTTGGAGTCTGAAGAACCGGAGACTGCTGAGGCTGGACTGGAGTAGAGGTGACAACTGTAGCATCGATAGCGACTGCAGCTGTCGGAGGGGTAGACACGGCTGGAGCCCGACTGTCGTGGGTAGCCTCTGAGGAAGCTACTGAGGAGCGGTTCTGATCAGCTGTCGGTGCAACAAGCTCGGTCTCAACCTCTACTGCAATCTGAGGACCAGTGGGGGACGGTTGCCCTGTAATGTCACTGAAGGACGCTGAAAGATCTCTAGCAGTGGCACCCATCGTAGCAGTGAGTGGAGTGAAACCAGTAGTGAGAGGGGTGAACTACTGAGAAGGGCCAAAAGTATCCAACCATTGAGTCATCTGAGTCGCCGATGACTGGAACGGGGTGGTCAATCCAGCACCCTGAAGTCCACTGGACTGTATGGCTGGGGTGGGAGTGACTGACTGACCGACGGAGCTCGTAGGGGCCACTGAGGGTCCAACTGAGGGTCCAACTGAGAACTGTGGCCCTCCTAGCTGCCCAACTGACTGTGAGGGCTGAGAAGTGCTCATCATCTGAATCTGTGGAGCTGCAGGGAACTCTAGAGGAGGAGCACCAGTCCACTTCATCATGTGGGCCATAAAGGCCATGTTCTGCTGCTGCAGCTGCTGGGACTGTAACTGAAGGCGCTGAGACTCTAGCTGCATAGCGAGCATCTGTCGCTGCATCTCGAAGTGACGCTCCTTTGACTGTCGCTGCATCTCGTCCTGTCGCTGCTGGACCTGTGTGACTGCAGTGACTAGAGAACTTTGCTGCTCATTCATTCTGTCAAGGAGCTTGAGCATCATCATCTCGGTGGCAGAGGCAGAGCCGCTAGCCTCAGTGTCGTGAGCCCGTGGGGGCATCTGTGGAACCGGCTGGAAATCGGCGTCTGAGCTGTCGGAAGTATCCTCAGGAGTCACATCAGCTCCAGTATCTAGACCATGGAGCTGTGCTGCTCAACACCACGAATGGCCTCATCCTGAGCATCAACCTCTGCTCTGTCAGCTGGTGTTGTCCTCTCTCTGACAAGTCGGAGGACCCGGTTTCCAAACCGGCTATCAAAGGACCCCAGGACTCTGTAATCTGGGAAAGAAGTCGGTGACTGATCCAATAGAGCACGGAGTCCAGGGTGTGCTCCCTCTAGCTCAATAGCAATAATCAAAGAGATCCAGTGAGCATAGGGAAACTGTCGTCGGGCCCTCATGCCATCTGCTATCACATCCTCTATCTCTGACACTAGAAAATCTGCAATATCGAATGGTGTCTGAGATACCAGGGCCTGAAGGAGAAGCTGCTGCATGTTGGTCAATCCTTCCTTGTACCCGGTGCGAGGTAGCAGAGTACGACGGAGCACCTCGTTCAACCTGTGAACTGTAGGCCTGAGCTCTGCTGGGCTACGCCTGGAGCCCTCTGAGAAGGGTGGCTTGAAGAGAGGAGCCACCTCCTGCACTGACAGTGTACGGCTGCCTCGAGTTCTGCGAGGCACTGAGGCTCCTCGGTAGCACTCGTAGTGTAAGTCAAACTCGCCACCCTCCTGACGGAAGCGAAAGATCTCTCTGAGTCTGTTCAAGTATAGCCTGTACCTCTCGCCTCTGAAGGTGTACTGCACAAACTTGTGCTCCGGATCCACCCAAACTGAAGCATAGAACTCTCTGACCCATCTTTCGATATAGTTACCAGAACGCCCGAGTAAATCGGCGAGTCCCGGCTAGTAAGTCAAGAACGGGCGGATCTCCTCACCTGCTAGCTCAACTATTCTCTCTAAGCAGCAAACCCTGTGTGGTCGTATCTGAATGCTAGTCAACTGAGCTGCTCGGTAGAAATCCTCCATGAGAGGTGTATGCCAACCTGGTGAGGCTCTGGGGTCTCTCTGATCCGGACACCACTTCTCTAGAGCAACAAATCTGAGCTTCTTCACTTGCTTCGCTGTAAGATTCCTCAGATCGAGGTGAACTGAGGCTGAAGCTGTTGTGGGAGCCGCTGACTGAGGTGACTGAGCAGACTGGGAGCGGGAGGAGCGCCCCCAGGAACTAGGTGCCAACGGTGTCCCCAGAGCTTCAGTGACAAGCTCTGGCTCCTGTGGAGTGTCCTTAGTGTGTGACCCAGCTGGAGGAGAAGTGGGAAGATCCCGCGGAGGGGTGCCGAGTCTCACGGTACCTCTGCGACCGCCTCGCTTTGCGCGGTCCGCTGCATCGGCCACTGCCTCGGCTTTCTCAGCCTCTGTGAGCTTGCGCTTCTTCTTCTTTGCTTTCTCAACCACTGGCTTCTTGCCCTTATCACTGGAAGGACGTGGAGGAGGAGGAGCATCACCACTGGACCCAGCTGCGTGAGCACGAGTACTATGAGTCATACTGATCAAGCAAAGA
This sequence comes from Microstegium vimineum, assembly GCA_022036555.1. NCBI lineage: Eukaryota > Viridiplantae > Streptophyta > Magnoliopsida > Poales > Poaceae > Microstegium > Microstegium vimineum. Next base: position 37,264,384 of record CM039128.1, on the reverse strand, counting down.
ACCACTGCCCACTCACAATCACAAGATCATTGTCAACTGTCAGAACCACTGCCCACAACTGAAAGCTGTAAGAATCACTGTCAACTGATCAAATCACAAGAACAACTGTCAGAGGGGCCTCCAAGCCACTGGACTGAACCTCTGAGGCTTTGCCTCAATCCTTACTCACGAGCTTTGCCCCAAGTTTATCTGCCACTGACTGCTGCTGAGGTAAGAAAGCGTAGCTATTCAGAGCAATCTCAAGTACCAAAGCACTCTTCGAACGGGATATACCAGCTGCGAATTACAATTGGCAATTGAGTTTAGTGAATTGGATTGAATGCGGATAAAGGATTTTCAAGGAATGATCCTAGGTCATGACTCAATCTCGACTTGACGAAACGCGATATCGAAATAGATAGCCATACCCAAGTGAGACGTAGCGAAGTCGACGACGACGGAACGAACTCGGTCACGAACGAAGACGTCGAAGATGGATTCGGTCGAGGGCGAACGTCGAAACCCTGAACCCTAGGTTAGGGCAAACCCTAGCCCTTGATCTTGCTGTGGCAATGGAGAGAGGGGGGTAAACCCTAAGTGGCTTGCGCTTGGCAGGGAGGTTGGACGCCCGGCGAGGTGGGCCCCTCTGCGGCGAGGTCGGTGGTGCGGTGGACGGCGACGGCGATGGGCGGCCCTACTGCGGCGGGGCGCAGCAGCTGCATGGGGATCGAAGTGGAGAGCAGAGGGAGGAGCAGCGGTGGAGTGGCGGCGCAGAGGAGCTCGCCGGCGGCAATGGCGCGGTGGAGGAGCGGCGGCGGAGCTGTGGCGGTGAGCAGCTCGGCGGCGTACGGACGAAGATTGAAAAGGCACGGCCAAAACAGAGCCGCTCGCGGGGGGGGGGGGGTATCCGCAAGAAATTGAAGCGTCGGACCACTCCGCTTGGTCCGGTGGCTGGTCCAACGGGTGGTCCGATGGTACCAGAGAGGGAAAACAGTGAGTAACCGACCACTGGACAACTACACCGGTTGACTCACCGGACTAGTCCGATGGAGCACCGGACTGGTCCGACGGTGAACAGATCAATATCACAGAGGCACCGGACAACTTGTCAATGGTCCGGTGCAGCGTCGGACACTGGTCCGACGGATTCTTTGGCTGGAAAAGATTTATGCAGTGAGGGACAGGGCGTCGGACCACTGCGTCGGACCAAAGCAGAGTGGTCCGGAGGGTGGTCCGGTGCTTAATTTTGCTCTGAATTTTCCTATTTTTCTCTCCAATCTTTTCTGTTAGCCAAGTACCAACACAAAAGAGCAAAGAGGAACACTTGTTGGACTTAACATAAGAACCATCTCTCAAACCCTCAATTTTAGAAGTAGTTTGCCATAGGCTAGAATTAGTTTTCTTAAGAAAATAGTTCAATAAAGCTCCAAGGGTCACCATAGGGGCACTAGAGGGGTATTAGCTGAAGCTAGAGCGTTGAATTGCTCCCCCTAAGTGTTGAACCTAATGATGACCAACAAACTTAACCGAAAAGAAACGAAGAAGCAACACTTATGCATATGCAATGCAAAATGGAATTTGAATCTAGGTTGCTTGCAAGTTTAAACCGCGGTTAAGCTTTGTCACACGCTTCGAGGGCGGTTATCTTAACCGCGTTAGCCAAGCCTATGTGCATTACCAAATTAAACATGTTATATTACATATGAATGCATGATTCACACAAGCTCATCTTTTAGTGAAGTTAGAGTGATCAAGCACATTCAACTCGCTTCTCAACCTACAAAAGGTTGTTTCATCGAGTGGTTTAGTGAAGATATCCGCCAATTGATCTTCGCTCTTAACTCCAACTAGTGTGATGTCTTTCCTAGCCACATGATCTCTAAGAAAGTGATGGCGAATATCAATGTGCTTGGTGCGAGAGTGTTGAACCGGGTTGTTAGCAAGCTTTACGGCGCTTTCATTATCACCCAAAAGTGGAACTTCTTTTAAAAACACGCCGTAATCAAAGAGTGTTTGGGTCATGTATAAGATTTGTGCACAACTTGCTCCCATGACAATGTATTCCGCCTCGGCGGTTGACAATGTCACACTGTTTTGCTTCTTTGAGGACCAAGAAACAAGTGATCTTCCTAGCATGTGGCACCCGCCGGAGGTGCTCTTCCTATCAACCTTACACCCGACATAATCCGAATCGGAATAGCCAACTAGTTGGAAGGGAGCTCCTTTGGGATACCAAAGACCCATGCTAGGGGTGTGCCTTAAGTACCTAAGGATTCTTTTAACCGCACAAAGGTGCGACTCCTTAGGGTTTGCTTGAAACCTAGCACACATACACACACTAAACATGATATCCGGCCTAGAAGCGGTGAGGTAAAGTAAACTACCGATCATAGAACGATAAAGAGTTTGGTCAATCGGTTTACCTCCCTCATCGAGATTGAGATGCCCATTAGTTGGCATTGGGGTCTTGATTGGCTTGCAATCCTCCATCTTGAACTTCTTAAGTAGATCATAAGTGTACTTTTCTTGAGAGATGAAGGTCCCTTCTCTCATTTGCTTCACTTGAAAGCCGAGGAAGAAGGTTAGCTCGCCAATCATTGACATCTCGAACTCCTTGGACATCAAGTCACCAAATTCCTTGCAATGGTCTTGGTTTGTTGACCCAAATATAATGTCATCGACATATACTTGGCAAACAAAGATCTCTCCATTAAGCTTCTTGGTGAATAGTGTAGTGTCGACGATCCCGATCTTGAAGCCCTTCTTGATTAGGAAGTTCCTTAGCCTCTCATACCAAGCTCTTGGAGCTTGCTTCAATCCGTAGAGTGCCTTGGACAACCTATACACATGATTAGGCAAGATTGGGTCTTCAAACCCGGGAGGTTGTGAGACATAAACAAGTTCATTAATGAAACCATTTAAGAAGGCACTCTTCACATCCATTTGAAAGAGTTTCATTTTGTGATGTGAAGCATACGCCAAAAGGATACGAATGGCTTCAAGTCTTGCAACCGGAGCAAAGGTCTCTCCAAAATCGAGTCCTTCTACTTGAGAGAACCCCTTTGACACCAATCTTGCTTTGTTCCTCACAACCACGCCTTGATCATCTTGCTTGTTCCTAAACACCCACTTGGTGCCAATGATTCTTGCATCCTTCGGCTTCTCTTCAAGTGTCCACACTTGGTTCCGGGTGAAGTTGTTGAGTTCTTCATGCATGGCATTCACCCAATCCGGATCCGCAAGTGCTTCTTCTACACTAGTAGGCTCAACAAAGGAAACAAACGAGTGATGTTCAACATAAGATGCAAGTCTAGAGCGAGTCATTACTCCCTTTGATGGACTCCCTATGATTTGATCATGGGGGTGAGCTTGAAGGATGGATGTTGATTTTCTATTTGTTTCTTGAGGAGGAGGATGTGGTGCTTCAACATTGCTTGCTTCGGCCTCGGCTTGATCTTGAGGAATGTGAGTGTCTTCTTGAGCTTCCCTCACTTGATCTCCTTCATCAACTTGAGGCGTGTGAGGTGGAGAAGGATCTTGATTTGCTTCATCTTCAACTTCTTCCACCTCTTGCGGGTTGATAGCACCAATTGGCATATTCTTCATGGCCTCCCTCAAGGGTTCATCACCTACATCAATATCTTCAAGCGCTCCTTGGGAGCCATTAGTTTCATCAAACTCCAAGTCATACGTTTCTTCAACTAAGCCGGTGGCTTTGTTAAATACACGGTATGCCTTGGATTTAAGTGAATAACCAACAAGGAAACCAATGTCACACCACCGTTGGAATTTACCCAAGTGTTGGCGCTTCTTGTAGATGTACACCTTGCAACCAAACACCCGGAAGAATGAAATATCCGGCTTCTTTCCATTGACAAGCTCATAGGGGGTCTTCTTTAGTAGCCTTTGGACGAAGAGACGGTTTGCCGCATAGCAAGCGGTGTTGATTGCCTCCGCCCAAAACTTCTCGGGAGTGTTGTACTCATCAAGCATAGACCTTGCTAGAGTTATGAGTGTCCGGTTCTTCCTCTCTACGACACCATTTTGTTGTGGAGTATATGTGGCGGACACCTCATGCTTGATCCCAACTTCATCACAATAATCTTCAATCTTTGTGTTCACAAACTCGGTACCATTGTCACTTCTAATCTTCTTGATCTTCACATCAAATTCATTTTGAGCTCTTGTAGCAAACTTCTTGAAGATGCCTTGTGTCTCTCCCTTGTCTTGAAGAAAGAACACCCAAGTGTACCGAGAGTAGTCATCCACTACCACTAAGCAATAGAGATTTCCTCCAAGACTAGCATAGGTGGTAGGGCCAAATAGGTCCATGTGTATCAACTCTAGGACTCTTGAGGTTGACATGAAAGCTTTGGTTGGATGAGTGTTTGCCACTTGCTTGCCGGCTTGACATGCACTACAAAGTTTGTCCTTCTCAAACACCACATCCTTGATTCCTCTAACCATTTCCTTCTTGACAAGTTTCTTCAAGGTTGACATGCCCACATGAGCTAATCTTCTATGCCATAGCCAACCCAAAGAATTCTTGGAGAATAGCCACGCTTGCAAGTTTGCTTCATTGGAAGTGAAGTCCACTAAGTAGAGGTTGTTGTGTTAGAACCCTTTGAATATCATTGATGAATCTTCAATCTTGGTCACAAGCACCTCATTTGGTGTGAAGAGACAATGAAACCCGAGATCACAAAGTTGACCAACTGATAGCAAGTTGAAGCTCAATGATTGTACTAGCAAGACATTTGAGATTGATTGATCTTGGGAGATAGCCACTTTGCCTAAGCCTTGAACTTTTCCCTTTAAATTATCCCCAAAAGTAATCTTGTCTTGATTTGCACAATCCTCATCAAGTGTGGTGAACATCCGGGGGTCGCCGGTCATGTGTTGAGTGCAACCGCTATCAATTACCCAATGGCTCCCACCGGTCTTGTAGTTCACCTACACACAAGCAACTTGGAGTTAAGCTTGTTGTTTGGGAACCCCCTTAGTGCGGGGCCCCATTGCCTTGTCAACCAACTCCTTAGCAACCCAAAGAACCCTAGGCTTGTTCTTCATTGGTGGTCCAAGAAACACCACAAGTGGTCTACCCTTGGAATCTTTGTTGATGACATAGTGAGCATCATGAGAAAATGGCCTAGTGTGCTTGGGCAAGGTCTTGGGAAGTGGAGTCTTGCATTGAAATGATAGATGACCAATTTGTCCACATCCAAAACACCTCTTAGGCTTCGGCTTTGGCTTTTCTTGATTGTAGCCATTGTACTTGTTCTTGTAGTAGTTCTTGGCTTCAATCTTGACCTTGGCCTTCATCACTTGATTCTCCTTGTACCCAATACCGGTCTTGTCACTCTTCATGACGGTGCTCATTAGAAGCTCATTTTGGAGATTATGGCCCTTGGTGAACTTTTCAAGACCACTTGTAAGCTTGGTCTTGTCATTCTTGAGCTTGGCAATTTCTTCTCGAAGAGAGTTGATCAAGGTGATAGAATCTTTGTCTTCTTCTTGAGCCGGCTTGATGGTGAAGGGCTTGTTTGCCTTGAGGTTGATTAGCTCTTCCTTGAGCTTTGAGTTCTCTTCACTCATCTTCACATAATCATCATACTTGTCGGCTTCTACAACTCTCTTGCCCTTGCACTTGGTACTTTGCTCAAGAGCCACATCATCAAGCTCGATATCACAAGAGGTAGCACTTGCACACTTAGCACACGGGTTAGTAGCAACATGTGTAAGATCTTGAGTAAGTAATTCATTTGCTACCACTAGTGTACCATGATCACTTTTCACTTGATTGTAGTCATCTTTTAGCAAGTTAAACCTTGTGAGGAGCTCTTGGGATGACCTCTCAAGCTTATCATGTTTCTCATTGGCTTGCTTAAGAGAGGCTTTGAGCTCCCTAGTGCTAGATGTGAGAGAGTTAATCTCAAGCTTCAAATCATCATTAGCACTAGACAAGTTATCAAGCTTATCATGCAAGTTTTCCTTGATTTCAAGAAGTTTGTCATTTTTACTCTTGTACTTCCTTATGATGCTAGCATACTTGTTGCAAATTTTAATTAGTTCATCATAGGAAGGTGCTTCTTCATCATCACTATCATCACTAGAGAGGTCATCACCATCATCCTCTTTTTGTACCTTCTTGTCACCTTTAGCCATAAGGCATAGGTGTGTAGAGGATGAGCCCGGCGATGAAGGAGGAGGTGGCGGTGGAATCGAAGAACCAATCACCAAAGCGGCCACCTTCTCTTCTTCACTCTCATCATCGAAAGAGTCGCTTGAATCAATATCGGTGAGCCAATCACCCACAATGTAAGCCTTGCCATCCTTCTTCTTCTTGTGGAAGTTGAAGTTCTTCTTCTTCTTGTATGGCTTGTCTTGCTTCTTGTTATCACACTTGAGTCATCATTGCCGCCCTTGTTCTTCTTGAAGTTCTTGAACTTGTTGTTCTTGAACTTGTCTTTCTTCTCTTCGGGACATGCATGGGCTAGATGACCAAGTGTGCCGCAATTGTAGCACTTCATTTGAGAGATTGGCTTCCTTGAAGAGCTTGTGAAGAATTTCTTCTTCTTTGAGTCAAACTTGACTCCGTTCTTGTTTAGCCTCTTCAACATCTTGGCGGTCTTCTTCACCATGAGAGCAATGTTGTCTTCATCATCATCATCACTTGTACTCTCAACGACATATTGAATCTTGCACTTCTCCTTGGAAGATGCCTTGAGAGCCAAGTCCTTCTTCTCCTCCTTCTCTTTCTTCTTGGAGGATGATGAAGTTCCATCATTGATCTTCATGTACATCTCATGAGCATTGATCTTGCCCAACACTTGCGTTGGTGTAGTTGCGGAGAGATCGCCTTGATGAAGAAACCGTGACGATGTGGCTATACTTGTTTATTGGAAGAACACAAAGTATCTTGCGCACCACATCGGCCGGTGTCATTTGAGAGAGTCCAAGGCCATTCAACTCCTCTACAAGCACATTCAAGCGAGAGTACATTTCATTAGCATTTTCATGAGATAGCATGGTGAAAGCATTTAACTTAGCAATGATAAGGTGATAGCGCTCTTCTCTTTCACATTTAGTGACCTCGTGTAGAGCACAAATGTTTGTCCAAATCTCATGCGCGGTTTTGCAATTCCGCACACGGTTGAACACATCCTTGCAAATGCCACGGAAAAGAATATTCTTTGCCTTGGCATTATTCTTCTCAAAGTATGGGTCCTCGGCGAACACCGATCCACCTTGGGTGGCGGCTTTGTGAACGCCGACATCCACGGCCTCAAGGTAGGCCTCCATCCGCACTTTCCAATACGGAAAGTCATCCCCATCGAACATGGGTGGCGGTCCATCCCCATGGGACATCTTGCTCTAGGCGGTGAAGCCTAATTTAGAGCAACAAGGCTCTGATACCAATTGAAAGGATCAAGATGCCCAAGAGGGGGGGGGTGAATTGGGCTTGTTTTAAATTTCTAAAGCAAATATAAAAACCTATCAAATGCCAATCACCCCCTAGTGCCTACCGTCCGTGTGTCCTAACTAGAAAGCGGTAGCAGTTCATAGGAATTAAAAACAACCTAAGCAATTCTAGTAGGAAAGTAAAAACAAGACGAAAATGTAAAGAGCTAGGGAAAAGAAAATCTCATGGACGCAGCGATTTTTTCCCGAGGTATCGAGGTGTCGACACACCCCCCTAGTCCTCGTTGGAGCACCTCGCAAGGTATCGCTCCCCCTCTACCCGCGCAAGGGTAGAGTGCTCTCTACGGGCTGATTCTTCGCCACTCCGGCTCGGTGAATCGCCCACAACCGATCACAAGAGCTTGGAGAAGCGCCGCCAACAATCTCCCGGCGGTCACTTCCTCCGAACACCACCAAACCGTCTAGGTGCTGTTGAACACCAAGAGTAACAAGCACAAGACCTTCACTTGACCCACTCAAGGCTAGGAAGGTGGATGGATGCACACAAGTCACTCCTAATCACTCTAGGAGGGAAGAACAAGATGAACTCTCTCTAATCTCTCCCTCACTAGCCTCTTGGCTCTCCAAAAGATTTCTCAAGGTGTCACCAGTTGAAACAATGGCCAAGAGTCCCTCTAAGGACCAAGGGGGCAACTATAAATAGTCCCCACCTCCAAAACTAGCCGTTTTTTTACTTTTTCTTCTCTCTGCGTAGCCACTGGACTAGTCCGGAGCTTACACCACCGGACCATGCACACTGGTCCGGAGCTCACTCTCATTTCAAACTCAGGCACCCTCAATCTTTCATACCATGCTCTAGGTGCTTGCTTCAAGCCATATAGAACCTTCCTCAACTTGTACACATGGTTGGGCTTCTTGTCATCTTCAAATCCGGGAGGTTGCTCAACATATACTAGCTCATTGATGTATCCATTCAAGAAAGCACTCTTCACATCCATTTGGTATAGCTTGATGTCGTGTGCACATGCATAGGCCAATAGAATCCTTATTGCCTCTAATCTTGCAACCGGTGCATAGGTTTCTTCAAAGTCAAGACCCTCAACTTGAGTGTATCCTTGAGCTACCAATCTTGCTTTGTTTCTCACAACTATACCATCTTGATCTTGCTTGTTTCTAAATACCCATCTTGTGCCAATCACATTGTTGTTCTTGGGTCTTTCAACTAGTTCCCAAACTTGGTTCCTAGTGAAATTGTTGAGCTCTTCATGCATAGCATTTACCCAATCAACATCTTGTAAGGCTTCATCAATCTTTGTTGGCTCTATGGATGATACAAAGGAGTAGTGCTCACAAAAGGATGCCAATCTTGATCTTGTTTGAACACCACTTGTAATGTCACCAACTATTTGATCAATGGGGTGATCTCTTGCAATGTTGGTCGGTTGGAGGATAGGGACTTGATTGCTTGAGCTTGGTTGAGATGAACTAGAAACTTGTTGATCTTGCATTTGAGAGCTACTAGCTTGCATTTGAGGTGAGTTGAGTACTTGATCTTTGTCATCTTCAATGTCAATCACTTGTCTTGGCCTAATATCACCAATATCCATGCTCTTCATAGCATTTGCCAATTGAGGACCACTCACATCTTCTAGATTCTCATTCTCAACTTGAGATCCATTGGTTTCATCAAACTCAACATCATAAACCTCCTCAAGTATACCACTAGCCGAATTCCACACTCTATAGGCTTTGCTTGTGGTTGAGTAACCAAGTAAGAACCCTTAATCACACTTCTTGTCAAACTTCCCAAGTCTTGTGCCTTTCTTCAGGATGTAGCATTTGCACCCAAAGACTCTAAAGTATGCAATGTTGGGCTTTCTTCCATTCAATAGCTCATATGGAGTCTTTTCCATCAATGGATGACAATACAACCTATTGCTAGAGTAGCAAGCGGTGTTGATAGCTTCGGCCCAAAAGGATTGACTCACATTGTATTCACTAAGCATAGACCTTGCCATATCAATCAATGTTCTATTCTTCCTCTCAACAAGGCCATTTGATTGTGGGGTGTACTTGGCCGAGAGTTGATGCTTGATTCCAAGCTCATCACATAGCTCTTCAACTCTTGTATTCTTGAATTCACTTCCATTGTCACTTCTTACTTTCTTGATGGTTGTTTCAAACTCATTGTGACATCTCTTGACAAAAGATTTGAAGGTTACAAATATATCACTCTTGTCATTGAGAAAGAATACCCAAGTATATCTTGTAAGATCATCCACTATGACAAATCCATACTTGTTGCCTCCAATACTAGTGTATGTTGTTGGTCCAAATAGATCCATGTGCAACAACTCAAATGCTCTACTAGTGCTCATCATGCCCTTCTTTGGATGGGTGTTACCAACTTGTTTGCCGGCTTGACAAGAGCTACAAAGTTTGTCCTTCTCAAACACAACATCCTTCAAGCCTCTTACTAAGTCATGTTTGATCAATCTATTCAATTGCTTCATCCCAACATGACCAAGCCTTCTATGCCATAACCAACCCATACTTGATTTAGTGAGCAAGCAAGTTGACAATTGAGCTTCACTAGAATTGAAATCAACTAGGTAGATGTTTTCATATCTAAAGCCTTTGAAGATCAAGTTTGAACCATCTACACTAATGATCTCAACATCATCTACTCCAAATTTGCATTTGAATCCAAGATCACATAATTGAGCTACCGATATCAAATTGTAGTTTAAGCTCTCAACTAGCAAGACATTTGATATGCTCAAGTCATTGGATATTACAATCTTACCAAGACCCTTGACCTTGCCCTTGCCATTATCACCAAATGTAATACTATCAATGCCATCATTGGTGTTGGAGTTGATTGATTTGAACATTCTAGAATCCCCGGTCATGTGTTGAGTGCACCCACTATCAAGCACCCAATGCCTTTCTCCGTCTTTGTAATTGACCTACAAAACAAATTAGTTCTTCTTAGGTGACCATATTTGTTTGGGTCCTCCAAAGTTAGTGACCAAGGATTTTAGCACCCAAATAGCCTTCTTCTTTGGGCCAACTATGGATGTGCCAACATACTTAGCCATGATACCTTTAGCACTTTTGGTAAGCATATAACATGAATCAAAGTGCATAGAGGTAGCTTTAGTAAACTTGGTTTGGCTCATGTTAAGTTTGCAATATTGGTCTACATGCCCTACTTGCTTGCATTTTGTGCAAAACCGGCCATTGCTCCTCACAAAGCTAGGCTTAGGAGTGACAAAGGCCGACTTGCCCTTCTTGGGGGTATAGCCCAAACCCTCTTTCTAATGAGAGAATCTTTGGCTACGCAAGCACTTTAGCAAGCGGGCATCTCCACCATATGCCTTACCCAAAGCATGAGTGAGTTCATTAACATCATTTTTCAATTTTTCATTTTCAATCACTAGTGTAGCATCATCCTTTGAGCTATCACTAGTAGATGTGCAAGTGGAGGTGCTACATTGTGTTTCGGTTGGTGCAACAATGATAGGAGAGAAAAATGATTCATCTAGAATATCACAAGTTACTCCAACATTGCATGATGCAACAACCTTATCCTTGCTTTGATCAAGGAGAGAGGAGTGAGCCTTTTCAAGCTTGTAGTGAGTCCTCTCAAGCTTCTCATGGGCTTCCATTAGCCTCTCATGAGATCCATTGAGCTCATCAAAGGATTGTTCAAGAGCATTAAGCTTCTTGTTCAATTCTTTGCACTCCTTTCTCTTATTCTCAAATCACTCATAAGTTTACTTCATCATATAAACTAGTTCCTCCTTGGAGTACTCCTCCTCATCATCACTACTATCATCATCACTATCACTATTATTATGAGATTGTACCTTAGTTGGTTTAGCCATGAAGCATGATGGAGTGTCGAAGATGGATGGCTTGTTGTTGATAGCAATGCTTGCCAATGCCTTCTTCTTGGTCTTCTTCCTCTCATCATCACTAGATTCATCATCGGAGGAATCACTACTATCCCAAGTCACCATGTATGATTCACCCTTCTTCTTCTTGGTGAATGATAGCTTCTTCTCCTTCTTATCATACTTGCTCTTCTTCTTCTCATCATCATCACTATGATTGGGACAATCCGCAATCATGTGACCGGTTTTCTTGCACTTGTAGCATCTCTTCTCATATTCTTTGCTCTTGAAGTTATCTCTTCTCTTTCTAGCACCATAGCCCTTCTTCTTCATGAACTTGCCAAACTTGCGCACGAAGAGGGCCATCATCTCATCCTCAAGGTCACTAGATTCTTCATCATCACTTGACTCTTGCTTCTTAGCTTTGACCTTGCTCTTGGATGATGAAGCCTTGAATGCTAGGCTCTTCTTCTCTTTCTTTTCTTCCTTGACCTCTTCTTCTTCTTCACTTTCCTCATTGTATTGCTCTTCGGTCATGATCTCACCAAGGACTTCATTGGGAGTGATCTTGTCCAAACCATCTCTCATAATTATTTGCCTCAAGGTTTTGTATTTCTTGGGCAAACAACCAAGAAACCGGTTTGAGAAGTCTTCATTCTTGATCTTCTCACCCAAGCTCTTGAGATCATTGATAATCACTTGGAGCATATGGAACATCTCCGGGATGGACTCATCATCCTTCATCGTGAAGTGAGATAGCTTGTCCTTGAGCATGTACAACATGGCATTCTTTACCGTTGAAGTGCCTTCATAAGTATCTTCAAGTCTCTTCCACACTTCACTTGCCTTCTCAAGATCTTTAATTTGCTCAAACACTTTTGAGTCAATGCCATTGTAGATCACATTGAGATCCATTGTATTGCATTGCCGGTTCTCTTGCTCTTTAGGTGTGGGAGCGGCTTCATCAAGAATGACAAAGTCATGTTCGGTCACACTCCACACCTTCTCATGTATTGAGCCTAGATGCATCTTCATCTTCCTCTTCCAATAATCAAATGAGGTGCCATCAAACATTGGCGGTTTGCTCCCCACATGGTTGAATGATATTTGAGCCATCACTAACACCGAAGGTTGTTAAGCCTTGATAATAGCGGTGACCACTACTCCAATACCACTTGAAAGGTCCTAGATGGCTAGAGGGGGGGGGGGTGAATAGCCTAATTAAAACTCTACAAATCACTAGAGCAAATGTTAGATAACACTTAAGCGAAGCTTTTTGCTCTAGCTCTACTTGGGGTGCAAAGCCACCTATCCAATGCAATTCTAGTCAACTAAGTGCTTGTCAATCAATAGAAAGAACCTAAAGCACTTAGCACAAGCTAGCAAGAAAAACTACTAAAGAGGCTAACGAGCAAGCTAACTAGACAAGATATGAAAGAGTAAATACAAGAGAGGAGGTGATTGCTATACCGATGCCTTGTGATGTATGGATGTCAATAGGATGAACCAATCACAATAAGAACACCAAAGAGTAGCCGGTAGACAAGATGACAATTGATTTTTCTCCCGAGGTTCACTTGGTTGCCACCAAGCTAGTCCTCGTTGTGCCGACTACTCAAGTGGTGATTCGGTGGCTAATAGGCAATGACAAGCCTAGCCCACTAACTCGGGCGCCACAAGAATTCACCCAAATGAGAGTAACTCAATGACACGAGCAATGAACTAGAGTTACCCTTTGGCTCTCCGCCGAGGTGGGTACAAGCCCTCTCACAATCACCGAAGTCGGCCACAAACAATCACCAATTGCGTCGAAGCTTCTCCACAATCGCTAAGCCGTCTAGGTGTTGGCAAACACCAAGAGTAACAAGAAACCACGCGGCGATGACGATGACCAAGTGCCACTAAGATGCAATGCAATGATCAATGCACTTGGATCACTCAAACTCTCACAAATATGCAACAAGAGTGAAGAGAGTGAGTTGAGAGCTATCTCAAGCAAGCACAAATGTCTCAAGAATAGAAGGTGCAAGAGTGAGCCCTAGGAGCCGGCCAAAACATATTTATAGCCATCCAAGTTGAGCTAGCCGTTTTGCCCCTTTCCACTGCCTTCTGCGTTGGTCCGGACGCATAATACATGGGGGGTCCGAACCATTGCGTCTGCGTCTGGACCCTCCTCCAATTTGAATCTGCCCGTTGGCGCCTTCACTGGTGCTGACGTGCCATCTCCGGACGCACAGCACAGTAGAGTCCGGAACCGCTTTTTCCTTGCATCCGGACCCAACACAGAGCCGGTCCAGAGAGCTCCCTGAGTCCGGACACGCGTCCGGTGTCCTCGGTCCGGACACAACTCAGCGTCCGGATAATTAGACAAGAGGAGTACAGAGAGTGCTGAGCTCCGGACGCTGCGTCTGGAGTCTTGCGTGCGGACCATCATCAGCGTCCGAACCTCCTGTCCAGAGAGGCCGAGGCTAGGGTATGCCTCCGGTCACAAGACCATTGGTCCGGATCGCACCTTGCTTGCGTCCGGACCCTGCGTCCGGAGTGCTTCTGAGTGCCAATCCGAGTCGTCTCTTCTTGTCCAAGTCTTCAAGTGCTAACACCTTATGATCACACTCTCTATGGTGTCTTGATCCGGACCCTGTGTCCGGCGTTCACCTATGTTAGCCTTTGTAACAAATATTTCTTGGATTATATTTCATGTTTGTGTCACTTAGGTTCATTTTAGATATGCAATGCAAATGACCTAGTGGCACATGATAACCGCAATCGAAACGAGTTTTCCCTTCTTAATAGTACGACTATCTATCCTAAATGTGATCACACTCTCTATAGTGTCTTGATCACTAAACCAAAAATGGCCCTATAGATATACCTTTGCCTTGAGCACATTTTTGTTTTTCTCTTTCTTCTTTTCCTTAGTCATGGAGCACATGATCCATCATGATCTTTCATCTAGCTCCATGTCTCAAGGTGAACCACCCTATCTTGATCATACACTTAGTTTAAGGGTTAGTCCATAGGTTTCATCAATTAACGAAAACCAAACAAGGTCTTTCAACAACTGGTGATGTGCATAACGCTGGAGCCCAAGACCCTCCATCTGCTTCTCTTGGCAGAGGCGGTGCCGCTGCTGTTGTGTTGCCGGGTGTCGCGGAGGCTGCTGCCGAAGCTCAACCCGAGATATCTGTGCCTCCGTTTTAGGAGGTGGGGCGTTGAGTTTTAGCTTAGGGATCATTATTTGGTCTGCGTGCCTTCGCGTTGACCCCTGAGGGGGCAATGTAAATAACTTTTGCGATGATGTGATGTTGACTTTTGTTAATACCATGCCTTTTGGCGTTGTTTTCTTTCGTATTGATTTTTGTGTTTGCCCCGCGCAGGTTGCCTTCGACGGCCCTGTGCAGGACATGCTTCCTTTGACACTGATGCGCGATGGTGTTTACGTTGATGGAGAGTTGTGGGACTACTGACAATCCAGCCGCGCGAGGCCTTCAGTTGATAGGATGTTCGAGTTTATTCTCTATTCTATTGATGATTGGAATGCTGTATTTGTTCGTTCCTTAGCTTGGCGAGGCCCTTTGGACCCGATGTAATTTTATATTGTATGTATGGCCTTCTGGAACTGGAAGACCAAGATATTTTTCATCTTCCTTTCTATTCAGTGTCTCCCAGCAGCGGTTGACTGTCTTAATGTTGCCTTCAGAGCAGTTTCGTCCAAATAGAACATTGCATTTGTTTTTACTAATTCACTGACATGTGCTCTTTTCATACTTGTTAATGATGTTTTTCACTAATAGAGCTTGCTCTTCATTGGCTTGAACAAAAATAAGGCTATCATTAGCAAACAATAAGTGTGATATCCCCGATGCATTCCTGTAAATGTATAGCTCTTTCAGCTGACCTGTAGAAATTTCTTTATTTGTTGGCTTTTGCTACGGTACTCCGGAATGAATATGGATCGTCCATTTATTCCGATCCAACGGTCACGATCATCTATTACCTCCTAGGTGGTAATAGTATTTATTCAACTTTTATTTTATAAAAATAGGTTGCCGCCGTCGGCGAAGGAGCAACCTTTCAACGACGTTAGCGGGGCAGTTCGTGGCGGCAGAGCCTCCCTCGGCCTGCGTCGTCCAGGCGGTAGTGCGTACGGAGCGTCGAGTGGCGGCGTCAAGGCGACGTACGACGCGTCCAGCAGCGAGGGCGTCCGGCGGTGCCGAGCGGGGCAGTTCGTGGCGGCGGAGCCTCCCTCGGGCTGCGTCGTCCAGGCGGCAGCGCGTACGGAGCGTCGAGTGGCGGCATCAAGGCGACGTACGACGCGTCCATCAGCAGGGGCGTCCGGCGGCGGAGCCTCCGGATGGCTACGACGGCGGCGCCGTGGTCCGGCGGTGGCGAGCGGGGCAGTTCGTGGCGGCGGTGCCTCCCTTGGGCTGCGTCGTCCAGGCGGCAGCGCGTACGGAGCGTCGAGTGGCGGCGTCAAAGCGACGTACGACGCGTCCAGCAGTGGGGGCGTCCGGCGGCGGAGCCTCCGGATGGCTGCGGCGGCGTCGCCGTGGTCCGGCGGTGCCGAACGGGACAGTTCGTGGCAGCGGTGCCTCCCTTGGGCTACGTCGTTCAGGCGGCAGCGCGTACGGAGCGTCGAGTGGCGGTGTCATAGCGACGTACGACACGTCCAGCAGCGGGGGCGTCCGGCGGCGGAGCCTCCGGATGGCTGCGGCGGCGTCATTACCGGTAACATGGTGTTTTATTTTTTGGTTTGTTATTCATTAATTTATTTAGTAAATTATTAAGTTTAGAAAAATCAACGGTCCAGATTTGATTTAAGATATTACCTCTTGGGAGGTAACCGGAGTACCTGAGCATTGACCTTATTTAATACAGTAGATAAACCATCAGCAACCAGCAAAAAATATATGGGGACAAAGGATCGCCCTGTCTAAGGCCTCGTGATGGTGTGAAAGATTCAAGCATATGGCCATTATGGCGAACTAACAACTTTACGGATTTTATACATTCCATCACCCAGCAAATCCATTTCTTGTCAAAACCCAACTTTTCCATTGCCTTCTCAATATAGTTCCAGTCAACTCGGTCATAAGCTTTAGCCAAGTCCAATTTATAGGCGCAGAATTCACCCCTTTTATCGTTGCAGTGCTGGATGACATGGAGGCATTCGAAAGCTATGATAGCATTGTATGTGATCATGCATCCAGGAATAAAGGCAGTTTGGGATAGTGCAATGATCTCATTCAATATAGGACGGAGTCTGTTAACCAGACATTTTGAGACCACCTTGTAGATCACATTGCACAAACTAATAGGTCTATAGTCCTTGAGCTCCTTTGAATCTTTGTTTTTTTGGAATTAGCACAATTACTGTATCATTCACACCATCAAGCATATGGGAAGAAGAGAAGAACTGTTTTACCCCTTTGGTCACATCCTCTTTTAGAATCTCCCAATTCCTTTGAAAAAATCTAGCAGGGAAGCCGTCCGGTCCTGGGGCTTTTAGAGGACCTATCTGGAATAGTGCATCACTAATTTCCTCGTTGGAGAAATCACTACAAAGGCTTGAGTTCATTTCAGCATTTATCCTCATCTGTAGGTGTTCAGTAATTAAGTCAGGTAGCACTGAGTCATATTTTGTGTATAGATTTGTGAAGAAATTAGTTGTCAGCTTGCCCATTGCTCTTCATCTATCACCATGTGGCCATTCTTGTCTTGCAGACTCGATATCCTATTTTTCTTTGCCCTCCAGGATGCTTTTCTATGAAAGAAACTGGTGTTTCTGTCCCCTTCCTTTAGCCATAAGGCTCTGAAGCGTTGGCGCCATAGGATTTCTTCTTTGTGCAGCAATTCCTCCATTTCAGCTAGGAGCTTTTTCCTTTCTGCTTGGCTGTTAGCATATGATTTTGTTGCCAGGACTTCTATTCTTTTTCTATAAGAGCAAGTACAATAATTGATTTATAGCCCAGCAAATGCTGATGTGGAAGAAAAAGAAGAGGAGAGAGAGGAGAGCTTGACTCCCATGCAAGTACCAAGCTGAACACGAAAACCTAGGTAATAGTGGACCCAAGTAGTAAATATTGTGAGGAGGAATACAAAAGAGAGTTTTTGCAGCCAAATAAGAGACAACTTATTGTATAACTTAGCTCTAATAGCTTGTCTTATAGCTAAACACTTGGCTCAGCTATTGACCTTGCTCTAAGTGTCCAGTTTCCTTGGGATAGAACCTATTGTCTTTTTGCTTCAGGATTTGAGGTCGGACATAATCCTTTTTAGAGATGAAGCAATCTATCCTAGATTCTCGTGCCCCCCTCCTTAGAGCAAGGCTAATAATATAGTTAACTGCTGGCTATAAGATTTCTTACAAGCTGCTCTCAGCCCATCCATATAATAGTTAAGTCTTCAGTATTAATACTGGGTCCGCTTGTCATTCTCATAGATTTTCTTGGTTCTTGTGTCTGAGCCGGCTGTAAGCTTACAACCTGCTTCGTTTCGCTTCACTTCTGTCTCTTCTCTTCTCTTCTCCACGTCACCATTTAGCTGGCTTGCAGCCTGCTACTATACTTGCTCTTGTTGACACCGTTTTTTGTATGTGTCAATTTGAACCGGATGCACTGATCGGTAGAAGGATGGTTTTCTTCTCCTTATCGGTAGTAGAATATCACCAATCAGATTACCGATAGAAGCAGGAGATTGAAGAAACATCAAAGATAAAGAGAAGGGTATTTTGCCGATTGAAAACTGTTGCCGATGGAAACAGGGGAATGTTGCCGATCGGAAATGATGTCGATGGATGCTGGATATAGCTGACGTCAGTGGAAAGATGCCGATGGTAATGGAAGAAGGTTGCGGATGGAAAGAAATCCGCAGATGGAAAGTGTCATCGCGAAGAGAATAGATAAGGAAACTGGTGATTTTATACCAGTATTTTATATCAGGTTGAGTCCGACTCTTGCACGAGTCGTTTATTTCCTTAAAAGTAGGAGTTTTGTTTAGGTATGAGTCGTGTCTGTGTACAACTCCTCCTATTGGAGTATAAATATGTACCTAGGGCCCGCATGAGAGAGATTCAATACAATCAAACAAATATATTATTTTCGTCTTACTTTTCAAGCATCTAGTTTTTCGCATTAGTTTTAGTTTATCTACGAGTTCTTACGATCTCGACGGGCTGCATCCACAAGATCTCCATCTACCTCGCGAGTTTCGCTTTCTGAGCAATCTGAGCCTTGACGTCCGGGCACATCGCCGTTGTCTCGTTCATCGTTGTTCTAGTTATCGCCCTTGTCGATTAACTGGTCAAATCAACTGACACACCTTGGATATCGAGTTCGGGTATAAGCCCGAGGTGTTTGCAGATCCAACGCTTTTTGTGTCAACACCTCTTTTGGCACACCCGGTGGGACCCTAGATACATCTTTTGATCACGATCATGGGTGGTTCTACTGACGTTGATCCGAGGAACGTCATTGAAGTCTCCGAAGCAGATCTGAAGGATGATCATAAACAAGCTATGGAGCAGGCTATGGAGGAATACAAGCAGCTATATCTAAAATGCTTCAGCCTGAACAGGAGTGGCAAAGCAGTCCAGAAGCAAGATCCGCCATCGCCACGACAGGTCACTTTCGACGCCAATCCTGGTAAATTTCAAGAGATGGTTAATTCTGCATTAAATCAAGCATTGATTAACCACTCTACTATGTTGTCCAACGCTGTTATGCGATCCTTCAAAGAAGGGTAGACATCTCATTATGTTGGTCCATCGTATCATCAATCTGGATCGGCATCTACTATAACTCCATCGGCAATCCCAGCGGGATCCTCCCAACCTGCGAAGCTGTCTGCCGGCGAAGTTACTCTAAAATTGAGCCCTGTAAATGTTTTTCGGCCGAATACAGATCCAGTAGCATCGGAGGTGTCAGGACATGTAATCCAGAGCCAACCGATTCCTACTAGCCGGTGGGGATATGATATGCCTCCAAATTCATCGACCGATGCCAAGTCGATCCAAGGTGATGATACGGCGGGAAAAGCCCCTGTGGAATCGGCAGTATCAGTGCAGCCGATGAATCCAGTGATGCATTATGCTATGCCTTCTCCAAACGGGCAATCGTCGATGAGAAGTCTTCAGATGGTGGTACCCAAAATGCCTTGCGGGCGACCATCGGCAAGCGCTCTGCCGATGCAACAAAATAGGGCAGATGCAGGCTATCCTTTGATGATAAATCCTCAAACGGGGGTATCAATACAACAAGGAGGTCAATCTATTGATTATCCTAGAATGCAAGGGCAACAGGCTCCGAATGGATATCAATTATCGATAAATCACATGCCTATGACTTGTGATCCTGGATGGACTAGTCAGACATCAATGCAATAGCAGTTGGTGCAACCGAGATATCAAGTGGCAGGAGCACAGCAATACCATCACCCAGCGGATGTTCAAAATGAGATGTCAGTAGTATCTCAAAATACTCCAGCTGGTGTCCAAGGATATACATCGACGGATCAGCCGATGTATAATGTTCAGCAACACGGTGCTGCGCTTAAGCCAATCGGATCGGTTTACTTACCACAGAGGCAAGAAGGGATGTATCTACCAGTCCAGCCGATAAATATACAACCAACGCGTCGGCAGGGTCAAAATGTATACTGGGCCGATGAGATCGCCGAAGTGACGAAAGGACACTTCGGTAGTAAGTCTGAGGTCGATACATATTCTTATCGAACACCATACCCTCAGGTATATGACTTGATTCCTCTTCCAAATCGGTACAAGGTGCCGAATTTCACAAAGTTTTCTGGTTTCCAAATTACACCGACCCAAGCAGTCGGTTCTGAAGAGGTGTTTTAATGGATCAGTTCGCTGATGATGGAAATCTTGGGCAGAGGTTCACATCGGCCGATGAGTTACTAGAAATAGACATCGGCGACGGTAGAAAGCCTAGGCCAACTTTTATCAGTGCTAGGTTGGGTTCCCAATGTAAACAATAGTTGACTGATTTGTTAAAAGAATATAAAGATTGTTTTGCTTGGGATTATACAGAGATGCCTAGCCTGGACCAATCGATAGTTGAACATTGGTTGCCTATTAAGTCGGGTTTTCAACCACATCGGAAACCAGCGCGCCGGTGTAACCTCACTGTACTACCCGATATTAAAGCTGAGATTACAAAGTTAATCGAAACTAGATTTATTCGGCAATGCTGATATGCTGAATGGATTTCTAATGTAGTTCCTGTATATAAGAAGAACGGAAAACTTCGTGTTTGTATTGATTTCAGGAATCTCAATAAAGCTACGCCAATGGACGGCTATCCAATGCCCGTTGCCGATCTACTAGTTGATGCTTCTGTTGGACACAAAATTATCAGTTTTATGGATGGTAATGCTATATATAATCAAATATTTATGGCTGAAGAAGACATCCAAAACTGCTTTTAGGTGTCCAGGTCACGTCGGTTTATTTGAATGGATCGTAATGACTTTTGGGTTGAAGAACGTCGGTGCTACTTATCAAAGAGCAATGAACTTTATTTTTCATAAGTACATCGGTACGTTGGTCGAAATCTATATCGACGACGTGGTGGTTAAGTCTGGAAACTTTGAAAAGCATCTTGCCGATCTGCGGAAGATTCTGGAATGCACAAGAGAGCATGGGCTAAAGATGAATCCAAATAAGTGCACGTTTGGTGTATCGGCGGGTCAATTCTTAGGGTTCATGGTGCATCAAAGGGGTATAGAGATCGGTAGAAAATCTATTAATGCAATTAACAAAGTGGTTGCTCCTATGAACAAGACTGAGTTGCAATCTTTGATCGGCAAGATTAATTTTATTAGAAGATTTATATCTAATCTGTCTGGGAAGATTGAATCTTTTAGCCCACTGCTGAAGCTAAAAGCCGGTCAGGAATTTGTGTGGGGAGAAAAGCAGCAATCGGCTTTGGAGGAAATTAAGAGGTATCTGGTGAATCCTCTGGTTTTGATTCCACCTCAACATGGGAAACCTTTCAGATTGTATTTGTCTGCCGATGACGGTGTTATCGGGTCAGCTTTGATTCAAGAATTTGAAGGGAAAGAACGTGTGATGTATTATTTGAGTAGAAGGTTGGTGGATGTTGAAACTAGGTGTTCGGCAGTTGAGAAATTATGTTTATGTCTGTACTTCTCTTGTACTAAGTTAAGGCATTATTTGCTATCGGCCGAATGTACTATCATATGCAAAGACGATGTGGTCAAGTATATGCTGTCGATGCCGATATTGAATGGGAGGATCGGCAAATGGATTTTGGCGCTGTCAGAATTTGATCTGAGGTATGAATCGACTAAGGCAGTTAAAGGGCAGGTGATGGCCAATTTTGTTACTCAGCATTGCGGTACGTTAAATTCAGTAGAGATTGCTCCTTGGACTTTGTTCTTTGATGGTTCCACATGTAAGGAAGGAGCAGACATCGGTGTTATCTTAGTTTCACCCCGAGGAGAAAAGTATGAAATCTCATTGCCGATTGTTGCTACTTCGACGAATAATCAGGCTGAGTACCAGGCATTGCTGAAGGGGTTGGAGTTACTCAGGGATGTGCGTACCGATGCCGTTGAAGTCTTTGGTGACTCTTTGTTGGTGATCAATCAGTTGATTGGAACATATGAGTGCCGAAGTGATATTTGAATTGAATATCATGGGAAGTGTTTGCAGTTATTAAAGGAATTTAAAGAGTATCATCTTGAGCATATTCCCAGGTTGCATAATGAAGAGGCCAATCGGTTGGCGCAGCACGCTTCGGGGTATCAGCCGATTCAAGAAGTAATGACATCGGTAATGGTTGCCGATGACTGGAGAAAAGAGATTGCCGATTACTTAAGAGATCCGTCTAGGAAAGTTGAGCGACGGTTGAGGTTTCAGGCTACTAAGTATGTGCTCCTTGATGATGAATTGTATTATCGTACACTTGATGGGGTTTTGCTCAGATGCCTTAATACAGAGGAATCGAACAGGTTAATGAGTGAGATTCATGAAGGAGTGTGTGGAGCACATCAATCGGCATTCAAAATGAAGTGGATGATCAGGCGAAATGGATATTATTGGTCGACGATTCTTGAATATTGTTTTGAGTATTTCAAAGGGTGTCAAGATTGTCAGAAATTTGGTAATGTTCAGAGAGCACCTGCGTCGGCAATGAATCCTATAATCAAGCCTTGGCCGTTTAGAGGATGGGCCATTGATCTCATCAGCCAGATTTACCCACCATCGAGTAAAGGACATAAATTCATACTTGTTGCTACCGATTATTTCACGAAGTGGGTTGAAGCTATTCCATTGAAAAAGGTGACATCGGCAAACATGATAGATTTTGTGAAAGAGCATATTGTTTACCGATTTGGTATCCCTCAAACTATTACTACCGATCAAGGAACTATGTTCACGTCGGGAGAGTTTAATGAATTTGCTATTAGTATGGGGTTTAAGGTTTTAAACTCGTCTCCTTATTATGCTCAAGCTAATGGTCAGGCTGAAGCAACCAATAAAGGGGTAATCAAGCTTACCAAGCGCAAGATTGAAGAAAACCCTAGGAGATGGCATACGGTACTGAATGAAGCTTTGTGGGCATATCGGATGGCATGTCATGGTGCTACTAAGGTTTTGCCATATCAGTTAGTCTACGGACATGATGCTGTCCTACCTTGGGAAATTAAAACTAGTTCTAGACGGTTGTTCTCCCAGGATCAGTTAGCAGTCGATGAGTATGATATCCTTATGAAGGATGAGTTAGAAGACCTAGCGGGTCATCGGCTAAGAGCTCTAATCAGTATTGAGGAGAACAAGAAAAGAGTTGCCATATGGTATAACAAGAAGGTAAAGGTGAAAGAGTTTGCCGATGGAGATTTGGTGTGGAAACTGATTTTACCGATTGGAACCAAAAGTTCGAAGTTTGGGAAGTGGTCTCTTAATTGGGAAGGCCCTTTTCGGATAAATAAATCTGTTCCTGGCAACGCTTATATTTTGGAAACTCTCGAAGGAGTTGCATTTTCTAGAGCAATAAATGGTAAATATTTAAAGAAGTATTATCCTAGTATCTGGATGGATGCATGAAAGCGATACATATATGCCGATGACAAAGTTATCATACAAGGAACATCGGTAGGAAGACGTTAAATGTTATATTACAGACGGATCACTTGAAAAGCTCAGGAGTAACAAGTTACAACAGGGTTTAAATACATAAAATCGCACAAAGGTGAACTTGGTCGACTTCTTCTATTTCCCTGGTGTCGTCGTCGGCAGTGCCATCAACTGTCTTGACCTTTCTCCTCAGCAGAAGAGCTTCACGAGCATTGGCGTCCCTCTCCTGTTGCAAAGCTTTGTCTATGATAGGGAGCTGGGTCTTCTTCTGGGTGGCCGAATCTAAGGCTTTATCCACTCTCTTCAGCTCGGCCAACAACTCTTCTTTTTGTGCCGACAGACGTTTGATCTTTTGATCAAGTTCGGTGCCAGAGGCTTCTAGGCAACCGATGTCCTTGTGCTTTTCGTCTGCAGTCTGCTTGAACTTGGATATTTCTTCTTCAAGTTTTGTTTGAGCAACTCTGTCGGCAATGCGACCTAAAGCCTTTTTGTATTGGAATTGCCGACTCTCAAGGAAAGCCACCTGGAAGAGTGGTTCTTCGATATCGACAGGCAGTTGATCTTAGATTTCCTTGAAAGCCGCCCTTACTACACTGGAATCTTGTACCAGTTGGGATGTACTTTGTTGCAGTAGGAGCAGCAGGGCTTCAAGCTTGGATTTTAGTTCTGCCGATACGGCAGTTGAAGCTTGGGTAGAATCTGCCTCTTCATCGGCATCTTCTGGAATGTTGACAGCAAAGGAGAACAGGCTGTTGGGAGAGTCTTGGGCCTGGATAGATAAAGAATTAAAATATGTCAGGAAGGAGCTTGTGTCTCACAAATTTGTAATAGAAGTAATCGGTTTACCCGCTTTAAAGCAATTTCTCGTCTTTAGCTTGACTGAGTAATCGATGCAACTGTATCTTGAGGATCGGCAATGGTTGCCGATGAGCTTGCCTCAGTAGGAGGAACGGTTGGTGCTGAAGCTGGTGCTGGTGTTGGTGCCGCTTCCACTGACTTCTGAGGCGGTGCTGCTGCCCCTTGGTCAGGGATTTTATCTGGTGCTGATGTTGGTACCGATGCCGATACCGTTTCTGTTGTTATAGGCACCTCTTGCGGTGATGGCGCTGTTCCTTGGTCAGGATTCTTGATCTGTGGTGGCTCAGGGACAGGCGCCGATGCTGGCTCCGTTGTTGGCACATCAGCAGGAGCTTGAGAAGGTGCAGTTGGAGCCGATGGCTTTGGACGCTTTGGTTTTGGGGCAGCACTTGATGAACCTCAGCGCTTTGGCAGTTGCGATTTGGGGGTATCAGCGAGTTGAGCTATGGAGGATTGTACGCTCAGAATGGCTGCCGATGAACTTGTTCGCTGCAAAGGAAAGTTTGGTACAAATTGAGTAAAGTTGTCGGTTGACGTAGTATGATCAACAGGAATAAATAAAGATTTCTTATCTTGAAGGCTTGTACCATGGCAGCAGCAGCAGAGGTGGTGGCAGCAGCATCATCGGTCGGTAGTGGTCTAGACCGGATGGTAACTTTAGGGATTGCCTTCTGATGCATGAGCGCAGACAGCGAAGGGGCCTTGCTGCCGATTGATGATATGGGGTTCATTGGTCGCAGGTTGAAGTGTTTGCAGCTCTTGCTCTGCTGGGGAACCAGATCATCGACCTGTTGACGGAGGGTTAGTTACCGATGCATTTGAAAAGTTAAACAAAGAGAAGTATCGGAAGTAAGCTTACCGCGTCATCGGATATGATATGGTCAGCATCAATCAGATGCCGATAGTAGTGCGATGATGGAGCAAATAATTGCTCTTTCCATTCTTGCCACCATGACTTGAAGGATTTGATGATGAAAGATGTCGGTGCCCAAGAAGATAAGTTGATATTGGATACATCGGCATGAGGGGAAAGGGTGACGATTTTGTTCCAATCCATGGCGATGGAGATAATTTCTCTTGGTTTGATCACGTTGACATAGCTTAGCTTGATCGGTAGTTGACCGAATGCTAGTTGTCTCGACGACGTTCACCGGGATAGCTCGGGGAATGAGGGTGACCTTCATGATTGCTTCATTTTGTGGTATATTCCCATCGGTGAGGTTGAAGGAGAGTGGGAATTGGTTGTCTTCATCGATGTAAGGCCACCAGGCTCGTTCTGCAGCAGAGATTCCGCAGTAGAGCCTCTGGAAAAACATGGCGAATTGGTCGATATTGGCATCGGTTCCCGGTAGCACTATCATGGCTTTCCCGAAGTTGAGTGGGGCACGGGTTGCCGATTCATCATCATCATAGACATAGTCTTCAGATATGTCCCTTGGAAATTGTTGGCTGAACAGATCAAACTGCAAACATTTGTGCATATGGGCGTTTAGCCACATGTTAATGAACCACCAGGGACCTCCGAGGTTGCCGATGGGCTCGCCTAGCAGCAATTTCTCTGACACTTGATGTAGAAGGCGGTAGACTGAGCCAAGGAGGTATCGGCCAAGGGAAAATCCACCATCGGTTAAGAGTTCTGCTGCGGGGAGATACATGTTGGTTGGGCCGACTATTCTGCCACAGAAGACAAATTTCTCCAACCACATGTTGAGGAAGGTGGCATGCTCCCTTGGGGCTACCGATCCACTCTTCTGGTACTCTTGGATATACCCAGTCCAACCACCGATGTTGCAGGTACTTACCTCGACGCTTAGATTTCCTGTGGAATAGAGTGGCAGGATCGGCAGAAGAAACATCAAGGCCAGTGAGCATCTGCACATCGACAAGCGTGGGAGTGGCTGGTCCATGTCTGAAAAGGAATGCATTCATTGTATCGGACCAGAAGTAGGAGGTGGCGATCATCATGGTCTCGTTCTTGGCCATATCGGCAATGGACAGCCTAATGCATTGCTCGATGTTGCGCTCTGACCAGTAGACTCTTTGTGACCTTGCTATCCTGAGGTACCAATTCTTCCACCCCTTAGTGGATTTGGGCCAAGAACGGAAGGTATCGGTCCACAGCCCTAAATCAAAATGCTCAGATCTGAAAGGGATGCGGTTGGTTTCTGCATTGATCAGATTGGTCGGATCGGTATTCCCCATTGGACCTAGGCAGCAAAGATGTTCTTGATCGGTAGGGATCACTATTTTGTTGCGCATCTCCTAGATCCAGGAAACAAAGCAGAAAAGGGGAGAAGGGACTGAGAAGCAATGCGGAAGGATGAAATTGCAGTATGTACAACAGGGAAGGAAGAGAAGATTACCGCAGGAGCAGTGAAGTTGATCGCCATTGAAGCAAGAGTTCTTGTAAGGATCGTGCTTCCTGATGAAAGAAGGACCGCCGTTGGAATAGTGCTCTTTGGATGATGTTGAGATGGAGGTAAAAGTGTGAGCTCAGGGTAAAAGAGAAGGCAGATGACGATTTTTGTAGGCCTAGCTTAAAGTGCATTTTCGAGTTTTCTTTTTACTGAGCAGAGATAAGGAAGGATATCGCAGTAAATTTGCGCGGTGATCGAAGAGTCCGTGCTACAGTTACGGGGATTGTTGGTAATTTGCAATTTTTGCGCGCGGTAATCGAGATGATGGCACAGGCGTTTTAGAGGGAAAGATTACAATAGAGCAAATTTCGGTGCATAAGATATTTTATACTCCGAAATTGGAGGGCATGTGTTGACACCGTTTTTTGTATGTGCCAATTTGAACCGGATGCACTGATCGGTAGAAGGATGGTTGCTTCTCCTTATCGGCAGTAGAATATCACCAATCAGATTGCCGATAGAAGCAGGAGATTGAAGAAACGTCAAAGATAAAGAGAAGGGTATTTTGCCGATTGAAAAGTGTTGCCGATGGAAACAGGAGAATGTTGCCGATCGGGAATGTTACCGATGGATGCAGGATATAGCTGACGTCAGTGGAAAGATGCCGATGGTAATGGAAGAAGGTTGCGGATGAAAAGAAATCTGCAGATGGAAAGTGTCATCGCGAAAAGAATATATAAGGAAACTGGTGATTTTATACCAGTATTATTATATCAGATTGAGTCCGACTCCTGCACGAGTCATTTATTTCCTTAAAAGTAGGAGTTTTGTTTAGGTGTGAGTCGTGTCTGTGTACAACTCCTCCTATTGGAGTATAAATATGTACCTAGGGCTCGTATGAGAGAGATTCAATACAATCAAACAAATCTATTATTTTCGTCTTACTTTTCAAGCATCTACTTTTTCGCATTAGTTTTAGTTTATCTACGAGTTCTTACGATCTCGACGGGCTGCATCCACAAGATCTCCGTCTATCTCGCGAGTTCTATTTTCTGAGCAATCTGAGCCTTAACGTCCGGGCGCATCGCTGTCGTCTCGTTCATCGTTGTTCTAGTTATCACCCTTGTCGATTAACTGGTCAAATCGACTGGCACACCTTGGATATCAAGTTCGGATATAAGCCCGAAGTGTTCGCAGATCCAACGCTTTTTGTGTCAACAGCTCTCAATCAGACTTCTTTAACAGTGTCATCTAGAGAGGGTTCTCTCTCTCAAAAAGTCTCGTATTTGTAGCATTGTGAAATTTTTTATGAGCCTGGGGTTTAAGTCAGACCAAAAGCTTCGAATGTGTTGAAGGTAAGCGTCTGGGAGAGCCAAAGACCAAGCTAGGCATGCATCAGCTCTGTCAATTCGGCTTTTAACATTGTTTGGGTCCTCTTGTTTGTTATCGTAAGACCAGGGCAGATCGACCTGTAACTCTCTAAAAATTCCCCACTATCCCACTTTTTTTGGCGAGCGGGTGTAATACCCGTATTTCATTAAGAGGAGTAGAGAGTTCAAACACCGAAAATACAGAGGGAGCAGTTGGCGAGGAGCCAAAGCCCAGCTAGAAAAATGGAAAACAGCACCAAGGAACGAAGCATCGTTTACATTGGATTAACATGTTGCGAACACAGATCCACCAAGGCCTCAAATGGCACAAATCCTGCCAGCGCCCAGTCCTTGGCCTCGCGAACTGCCGCTTGAGCCACTGCGACAGCATCCGAAGCCCGACCATCAAAGACCCGCGAATTTCTCTCCTTCCAGATCGGCCATATGACAACCAGCTGAAGAGAATCGAAGATTGGCTTTGCCACCGGCTCTAGGCGACTGCGTTGACGAATCCACCAGTGCACGATCTCTTCATCTTGAACTGGGATCAAAACTGCCAGGCCAAGGGGGGTCAGAAGGGCGAACCATACCTGCCTGGCAAAGACACATCCTAGGAATAGATGGCCTTGAGTTTCCGCGTGCTGATCACATAGCGCGCAGATGTCGCTGTCTTGCAGATGATGCCGTTTCCTGCGATCCGAGGTCCAAAGCCTTTTGTGTAGAAGAAGCCAAAAGAAGAACTTGATCCGAGGCGGTGCTTTGATGCGCCAAAGCTCTTCTGCCCCCAGCATTTTAGTTGATCCAGCGAAGAGGGCTTTGTATGTTGATGACGTTGAGTACTTCCCATCCGACGACCATTTCCAGACAAACTGATCGGGCGTTTCCGGGTCTAGCACAAAAAGGCGCAGAAGCTCCCACACATTCAGGTAGTCACACAGAACTTGCGTGGTGAGTGCTCCAGAAATGTCATGCACCCAGCGATCGTTGACCAGAGCCTCCCGCAGCGATCGCGTCTTGCCAGCTCGAGAAACTGCAGTGAACAGAGCCGGTGCGAACAAGCTCAGGGGTCCGACCGGCGCCCAATTGTCAGTCCAAAGCATTGTCGAGGCACCATCCCCTACAACCACCGAGAGACTTGCAGCACCCATGGCTTGGACGACCTTTCCAAGATTCGCCGGCAGTCCAGCCCAACAACTCCCTGGTTCGGCTCTGGAAAGCCAGTACCAGCGCAGTCGAAGGGCGTAGCCAAAGAGACGAAGGTTGCTGACCCCCAGCCCTCCCAGGCTGGTCGGCCTGCACACCGTGCTCCAGGCTACCTTACACTTGCCCCCGGATACAGTTGTCTCGCCTGCCCATAGGAAGGCTCGACGCCTACTGTCGATCTGTTTGATGGCCCAGTAAGAGATGCAGCACGCAATCATGATGTGCACCGGGATTGCCGATAAGGTAACCTTGGTAAGAAGCACTCTCCCGGCGCAGGTGAGTAAGCCAGATTTCCAAGTCGGTATTCTTGCCGCGATGGCGTCCACCAACGGTTGCTCCTCTGCCCGCTTGAGCTTCCTGAGTGACAGCGGAATCCCCAGGTATTTGCAAGGGAACGGTGTGACAGTGCATGGGAAGGCGACTTGCATAGCCGTGACCATGTCGACGTTGCAGTTGATCGGGGTAACAACACACTTGTCAATATTGGTGATCAGTCCTGACGCTCCGGCGAACAGGGACAGGATTTGATTAAGGCATTGCAGGTTAGCCGCCGCCGGCGTCAAAAGCACGACCAGGTCGTCGGCATACAGGGATGCACGGTTCCTGATAGCCTGTCCAGGCAACGGCTGGAACTCAAGGCGCCGGTCAGCCTCTCTGATTAGGGAATTGAGCACTTCCATCACTATGACGAACAGCATGGGCGAGATAGGGTCACCTTGTCTCAGGCCGCGTGCATGCACAATTCGACGTCCCGGTCTGCCATTGACAAGGACTTTGGTGCTCGCGGACGAGAGCAAGAAAGATATCCAGTCTCGCCAGCGCCTAGAGAAGCCAATGTGTTGTAGGATTTCGAGGAGGAACGGCCAAGCCACCGAGTCAAAAGCCTTGGCGATGTCGACTTTCAATAGAGCCGCCGGGAATTTCTTGGCCTGCAGCCAGCGACATGCGAGTTGCACTGCTCTGAAGTTATCATGGATAGCCCGGCCCTTGATAAAAGCGCTTTGGTTGATGGCTACGATCTCTGGTAGCCTCGAAGCAAGCCTACGAGCGAGACACTTGGTAAACAATTTGCTGAAGCTGTGCATCAAGCTTATAGGGCGATAATCTTTGATTCCAGACGGCGATGCATTCTTTCTAAGGAGGATCATGAGCGCGTCATTCAGCGAGTGGAAGCTTCTGTAATCCAAGGACCAAAGTGCGTTGAACGCATTGATGATGGGCCAGGCGACTTTGTAGAATGACCCTGTGAAGCCATCAGGTCCCGGGGCACGGTCCCCAGGAAGGTCCGAAACAGCCGTCAAGATTTCTTCTTCAGAGAAGCAGACATCAAGGCTTGACAAGTCCATCTGAGGAAGCAGGTGGTCTAGTGCAATAGAGTGTTGGCGCTGGAAGGGGGTGCCCAGGATCTCATTGAAGTAGTCATAGATGAGATTGGACTTGGCTTCATTGTCTGAAACCCAAAGACCTTCATGCATTAGCGGCGGAATGTGATTTTTCCGATTCCTGTGGCAGGCTTGCAAATGGAAGAATTTTGTGTTTGCATCTCCTTCCTCCAAGAACCTGATCCTTGATCTTTGGCGCGCGATGGTTCGCGCAAGCGACGCAAGCCCCAGACTGATCTGCTTAAGCTCTTTCCGCATCGTAACCTCACCCTCAGAAAGTAGGCGTGATTCTTGAGCAACGTCCAGCTGAGCGATTAGCTCTCTTGCCATGAAAAGCTGCGAGCGGATGCTGCCGATGTTACGCATACTCCAGCTCTGAAGGGCATTAGCTGTTGCCCTCAATTATTGATCCACCACTCGACACGCATCGGCGTTCGGTACAGCACAGTCCCATGCCTGCCTGACCACTTGCTCAAAGCCCTCAAGACGCACCCAAAACTTCTCGAAGCGAAAGAGCGGCTTAGCCCACGGAGCCGTGCAGAGTTGCAGGAGTAGCGGGGCGTGATCCGAGCAATCCGAGGAGAGGCTTTTAAGATGGTGATTAGGAAACAGCTCTAGCCAATCCAAGGACACGAAGGCCCGATCCAACCGCTCCAGTGTAGGTCTGCGTCGTTCATTTCTCCAGGGTGTAGAGCCTGCCATGCAGATGGAGCTCGTCCAACTGTATGTCGTCCAGCGCCCGACGGAAGCGGCGCATGGAGCGGCAGTTCAGGCGATCATTGCTCTTATCAGCAGCTTGGTAGATCAAGTTAAAGTCTCCGGCCACAGAACAGCACTGGTCCCTGCCAGCTTTGCCGAACAGCGCGAAGCTCATCGAGGAACGCCGGCTGTAGTTGTTCGTCCACAGGGCCATAGACCGCTGTGAGAAGCCAGGGAGTGGCGTCCTGCTCCACAGGTGCAACGACGATAGACATAGAATGGGACCGGGTTGTGTGTCTGGACATGGTCCAGATATCCCTGTTCCAAGCGACCACAATCCCACCCGATAAACCCACAGCTGACAGGCAAACATAATCAAAGGCAGTTCCCATTAGATCAGTTGCAGCAGCATGGTGAAGTACATCGACTTTTGTTTCGACTAGGCAGAGCATGGAGGCTCGCTCCTGAAGGATAAATTCCCTAACGGCAGCACGACGCGCACGCGAGTTCATACCGCGCATATTCCAGATGAAGACATTCTGACTTGACATGGGAAACAGTCGGGCGACAGAAAAAGACGTCGAGACGGCCTAAACGGCACAAGCGGCACTCAATGCCCGCAACCTCCTTCCTGGGAATAGCACCATCATTGCCTCACGCCTTGAAGATGATAGCGGAAACTTGAAAGAAGTTTGGAACTCATCAAACGATGCTTCGTCGGGTGCTTCAGTTTGAACGTCGAGCCCAAGGCGCCTCAACACCACCATCCTTGCTTGCTCGTCCGGCTTCTGGGCTCTGAATTTGCTCTTTGCAGCAAGCCGGGCACTCCGCTTGGGGACCCAATCTTCATCGATCACCGGTTGCATGGATCTTGTAACTCGCAGCACCGGTGTGGCCAAGATGGCCTGCAACAAAGGCCTCTTGAACGACTGGATGAAAGCGTCGACCCCTGTTTCCGCGTCAGAGCTCACGTGTCCATCGGCGGCGCCGAGGCATGGAGACCCGCCCCTGTTGTCAGCGGCCATGGCCGGTGGGCTGTGTGGGCGAGCCATGACAGGCCGAGGAAGAAAGCGGCATCATTCCCAATCGAGCGGGTGCTGGGCTCAAAGAGGAACACATGCCCATCTAGCGGCCCATGGACGAGGCAGGCCGCACGGCCTTCGACTAGAGCAATGTCATCCTCCCATCCTAGGACTCTATTGCCGGGACTTTGATGTCTAGAGCCGAGGCCACGACGCGGGTCACAGTCAGCAGAGAAAGTGGTCACGCATCATGGCGGTGGTGACCGCAGGCCTTGTACCGACCACCATGGCGACCAGAGCGAGCGCCATGGCGTCCTCCGCCTCCTGCAGGCCAGGGGAGCGGGGAATGACAACGAGCTGAAGGAGAGGGTTGGCAGCACGCGACGCCGGTGAGGCCGGCCGAGCTCTAGAGCGCCGGGGAGGGAGTCCAAAGCATCCATTGGTAGCCTCGCCGGAGAAGGTGGAAGTGCCTGCCGGGCTGCAGGGTCACTGACTTCCTCCGCCCTCAGTGCGGGCGGGAGCACCGGAGGGGGTGGGAGTGCCTGCCGAGCTTCAGAGCGACCCACCTCCACCCCCATCTGAGCGGGCGGGAGGGGGGAGCGCGGTCTCCGGACGGAGGGGGAGGCACGACGATGTTGATGGCGACGACGAAGATCCTCCCGGCCGGAGTCGAGGGCTGGACCGTGAGCCGGTGAGCGGCCCCGCTTCCCCGTCCAGCGGCCAACCGACATGTTCTGGGGGCAGTCCCTAGCTTGATGCCCCATACCCATGCACGTGAAGCACCTGGGAGGGGAGTTGCAATCTGCCCACACATGGTCATGCGCTAGGCGCGCAGTTGAAGCACCGCCCGACGAGGTTTTGGGGAACTGGGCGCTGAGGACGCCTGGGGCCCTGCCGGCGACTTTGCACCTCCCGGAAGCCCTCGGCGTCCTGGGCACCCAACAGACGGGCGGGATGGACGACAATGGACCTTAGGCGTCCGGCTTGAGGCGGGGCAGGCTGGGGGTGCTCCCGTTCCAGCGGCACAGGGCGGCGGCGACGACGACGACGTTGGGCGCGGTGGCGCGCAGGCGACTTTCCCCTTGCCGGAACTGGCGACGGGACCTCCTCGGTGTCACTGAGGGAAGCCTCAGACTCCGAGAAGCACACTCGACGGGCTGACCCGCCCGAGGACGGGGAGAAGGGCTCGGCGAAGGGGTTGAGCGAGCTCGGCGGGGGAGGGGAGCGCGAGTCCCAAGCGTCATCCCCCACCGACCGCGGGCGGCGGGAGGAGGAGCCTTGTTCGTAGACCATGGCGACGGGGAGAGGCACGGAGGGTGGAGATGGAGGAGAGGCTTACGCCGGTGCCGTAGTGGCCGCCGACGGGAGCTTAGGTGGACGCCGGGGCCGGAGTGGCCACCGGCCGGGGGGAGGGCGGGGGAGGGAGGGGGACCGCGCTCAGCTCTCACCCTCGTGTTTTCGAGCAGTAGTGTCCGTCCCAAACGGGCGGCAACATCGCCACCGGCCGCACCACCGATTGTCCACCTGCCATATCCCCCTCCCTTCCCTAGCATGAATTACAGCCCCCAATTCCGTGTCCACGCGTGTCTCGAGCGCCGTCATCCGTCGCGGCACGGGAACATTCAATGAACACTTCAGTTTTAGCAGCGTGAATACCACAATTTTTTTTAATAACAACGGAACAAATTAAAGGTCCCAGCCTCTGCATTGTTTTGAAAGTACCACAAATAACACTTTACTAGCAATAATCTAGCATCCTTGATTTGCAACTGATTATGGGCAAACCATGCACTCCACTGCAACATCACTACGTATAATACAGATTACAAAACACCCGAGCCGTGTACCGCGCCCGTCTGATCAAACGAGCAGGTGGTCGTGCAGCCACCCCCGCATCGCATTGAACGCGTTCTCGGCGTCGGCGTCCTCCTCCACCGACTGCGGCCGGTGCGCGAACCCGTGGCCCCTGCCGGCGTACACCGCCACCCGGGCGCCTCTCGCGCGCCTCACCATCTCCCGCACCGTCTCCACGGCGCAGAACGGGTCGCCGTCGCCGCACACGAAGAGGACGGGCGCCGCGATGCGGTCGCCCAGGGACGCGTCCAATGGGACCCCGTAGAAGCAGACCCCCGCGGTGAAGCAGTTCTCCGCGTCGCGCGCCAGCGTCTCGACGAGGCGCCCGCCGCCGTAGCAGAACCCGACCACGCCCAGCTTCTTGGACACCCCTGCGGCTTTGAACTCGTCCACCAGCCACCTCGTGCACGCGTCGATGTCGCCCGACACCCTGCCCGGCTCATGCCCGGCTAGCCATTGCTGGATGCTCTCGCTTTCGATCGGGACGTTCAGTTTCCACGGGTTCCCGCGGAACAAGTCGGGAACTAGGACACTGCGCGGGCACACGAACACATCAAGGCGCGGATCGAGTCGAGAGATTAGACGATTTATTGGATGCAAATGCAAGTGAGTGTCAATGACACTAGAACACGTGGACAGAGGTTTTAGTAGTACTTGTAGCCATTGCAGGCGACGCGGTAGGCGAAGTCCCGCGTGGCGGAGTCCTCGAAGCCGAAGATGTCGGAGAGCAGAAGGACGCCGGTGCCATTGTTGTTCTTGACGGCCTTGAAAAGGTAGGCGCTGACGCTGTCGTCGCCCTCGCCGATGACGAGGTCCCAGCCGCTCACCAGCTCGCACGCCTCGTCGTCGTCGACGGTGCTGCCCGCCACTACTTCTGTCTGCTGGCTGCAGTGCGGCCGTGCGTACGGCTGCCGGATCCGGGGATGGCCGGCGCAGCACGACAACTTCAGCTGTATGGGAACTGAATTCGTCACGTCAGAGTGCACTGCACTAGTGAGTCACTAGCTAGCTAAACGAAGGATTTGCCAGATCAGAATTTTTCCGATTGTCGCCGAAGGAGCATGAACACGTTCCCTGTCGTGCTATCGATCGGATAACAGAAAGCGGAGCACGAGCAGGAGCTGACTTACAGAGGAGGACACAAGTGTTGACCGAAACCAGCAGGCACGGCCCTGGCGACGTCTGCTCCTTGGGGACGATGAGCAGCGGAGGAGCGCTGCCGGGCTCGCCGCTGCGACAGCCGCGGCCGCGGATGCCATCGACAACTCCTGGAGCTGGGACGCGCGCTGGGGACCGGGGGATAGCGCTCCAGGCCACTACCAGGCCACCAGATGCTCCGCGTGCAGCCGCGACGCTTGGCTTCTGACACGGCTTAAATCCAGCCGGAACAGTGTTTTTCTCTCACAAGAAATCAGCCAGCAGTGAATAATCCTGCCGAAACAGTGTATAATCCTGCCAAACGAACAAGCTGATTTTCCCCGTGCTGACGGCTAGACATGGTTGGTGAGTCACTAGACACATGTTTGGTTATAACTTGTATATGGATATGCATGGATGCCACGTGGATATCCAAGCGGTTTAGATGAATAGACAAAGTGAACTTTAATATTTACTAGTAAAACATGTATGTGAGTTGTAACATAACCCAATATTATACATAAAAATAATAATACTTCATATTATCAGCACTAACCATATAAGACACATAAGGCACGGCGCCTTACCGTCTTACCACCTTACGTGTTTTACACCGAAAAAACGGTTGCATATCAAATTTTTCCTCGTTGCTTCCACCTTACCGCTTTGCGTGTTTTACACCGAAAAAAGTAACCAAATTATTGATCCTTGATATGCTGAGACGGAGGCAGCGTCGTTAGCCGACACATAGAGATTGATCGAGAAGATGACCTTGTAACTGTTCACATGCTTTGCCAATGTGACGACCAGCCCACGATTCCAATCGACTTCGTGTTCGGCCGCTCTGCATATGCTCGTCCCATGAAACACGACAGAGAGATGGTGCTCATCGGCACGAGGTATGATGATGATGACGAGTTGCAGCCAGCCGCGCGCATGTAGTCGGCACACGTCTTCGCCCTTGTCGGTGCTGTCGGAGGAGGCTAACTGATCGATCTATGAAGATAACACGTGTGTGGTGAACAGATTAAGCATGCGTGCGGTTATATATATATTCATGTTTAATAAATTTATGGATGTGCGTACGTATTGAATACGGGCATACATTAGAATTTCATCATTGCTAACTCGTATGAAACTCTACATTGTCTGGTATTATTCTTTTCAATTTGGATTGGATTTCTATTTGTCTGGTATTATTCTTTTCAATTTGGATTGGATTTCTATTTGTATTAGATTCCTATACCTATTCAAGTTGGCAACGGATCTAGTGCAAACTCAACTCCCGTGCAAACTGTGCAAACTCTAATCTGGATCGCAAGATGTTGATCCAAGGGGCGCGAAGAGATTGGGTAATTTTGTACTTAACCGCCCGCTCTTAATCACACTTTTATAAATCTCTCCTTCCACCTCTCTCATGCGCCCCCTTGGATCAACATCCTGCGGTCCAGATTAGAGTTTGCACAGTTTACACGGGAATTGAGTTTGCACTAGATCCGTTGCCATTCAAGTTACGTATTAGTACTATCCTTTTCTATTTGGATTGGATTTCTGTTTGTATGAGATTACTATACCTAGTCAAGCTACATTAAGAAAGTTTTAAATTAGAATTCCCCCACCTGAGAGATTGGTTCGCATTAGAATTCCTACGTATGTTGGTTACCTTAAGTCATGTATCTATATAAACAAAAGTAAAAATATACTTAAAATAAGATTTTTATTCAGCTTACTATGATTAAATAATTCTATTTTGATTAGGATTCCTACTTCTATCTATGCATATACATGATCCAATACGTTTTGGAATCGGGCTCCATATTGTGTTAGAGAGTCGTATGGAAATCCGATTGTTTCCGAGATCTAATAGACTTTGTAATCATACTCATTCTCTATTGTCCGGTAGTTAAATGAAGAATGGATGGACCAACTCAAAGAGGCTGAAATTTTGCATCTTTATTATTACTAGCAAAATATGTCCGTGTGTTGCACCGGGTCGTACAATTTTTATTTGATATATCATATCGTTGGCAAATGTAATTATATGTAATATGTAATTATATGTAGTATATATATGTGTGTGCGCGCGCAAGGTGATGCTCTCGACTTCCAAGCCCACCAGCAGAATAGCAGCTCAGCGCATTCAATTCAAGTTCCCAACTGTCGGTTCATCCTCACACCGGCCAAATTAGATATCCCCTGCACAAGCTCAAAGGTTCCTACATTCTTATTCGTTCACCCAACGCAGATCCGACTCCTTTTCTTACATCTCGCATCACATGTTGACATGGAGGCAGCCAGCGCGGGATACGCGGCGTGATGACTCGCGGTGGACGTCGCTTGCGCCTGCTACCCGCGGCGCTGCGACCGGTCACTCCCTCGACGGACCGCACGGTCGACGGTGCTTGCGCGGCTCGGCCACTCGCCCCTTCTTGGCTTGCACGGACGTCCGAGTCTAATGACTGTGTTGGGCTCGCATTCACGCCCTCAACAGTCGGCACGACGGGGCCGCTTAATGGCCGGGACTGCTGGCCCACATGGCCGCCTCCGCCTCGGCGAGCTCGTCGCGCTTGACCGCCGCAGCCCCCGCTGGCCAATAGCAGAAGTCTAGCGCGTCCCCGTTCCAGTCCTTGGCCGCCGCGGCGGTCGGGGAGGACGACGTAGCGGCCGGCGTATGACGCGAGGAGCCCCGCCATCTCCTTCTTCTTCGCCGCGGCGGCGCAGAAGGCGCACCTTGCACCGCGTCCGGGTGCGGAGCGCGCGGTGGGCACGCGCACGGCCGCAAGCACGACGAGCTCCTCCACCGCGCACGGGAAGCAACAGCACACCGCGGCACACTCCGCCACCGTCATGCACTCCGGCGTATTTGCTAGTATATTTATTATTATTTTTTCTTTTCCGTTTTCTGTATGGAGTCCGGTATTTACTTTTATATGCACAACCTAAGCATAGTATATGTGTCCTATTCTTTTTTTTCATATATATTTTTCTTTTCTTTTTTTCTTCATTTTTCTATATGGAGTCCGGTATTTACTTTTTTACCTTTTTTATACCGAGTCCGGTTCCTAACGTGTCCGTCCTATTCTTTTTTCCTTTTTTCTATAGATTTCTTCGTTTCCTTTTTCTTCCTTTTTTTAATATGGAGTCCGGTATTTACTTTTTTCCTTTTTTATATGAAGTCCGGTTCATAACGTGTCCTTTTTTTCTTTTCCTTTTTATTGTGTCCTTATTTTGTCCGAATATAATACGGTAGTTAAGAGAGATGGATACAAAAACAAATGGATGGACGAAAAAAAGAGCCTCAAATTTTGGCTCTTTATTAATAGGTATAGACTAGCAAAACATGCCCGTGCGTTGCAACGGGTTGATGTGTTATTTCGGTCGAAGCCTTTACTTTTCGGAATAGTTAAATACCTACCTCTTTATTATTAAAGTATAAGTAATAAGTGTGTATATATATAACATATAGAAAAATACCCACATGGTTGTGCGTTGCAACGGAGATGCGTCCATGCGTGTGCTTCGCTCGCTTTTCCACCGGCAGTTTGCAGTATCCGTAGATGACGACGCCTAGGTCGGACTCTCACACGACTGGTGGGTGGTGGCGAACCGCCGTCGGAGCCTGCACAGACCAGCATGACGTCGACGTTGTAGAGCTTCGCGAGGTGTTGTGCTTTATTCAAAAGCCCCGCCTTCCTCCGCGTGAAGGCCTTCGCGCGATCCCTTGCGTTACCTGTAAAACACATCTGGATCTTCGCGCACGACATGGACGGCGTACGTTGGCGGCCGTGGCGACGCCGTGGTCCTGCTATGTATGTAAGGAGTCGTCGCTCATCTCCAGTTGTGCCTTATCTTGATCCTGTTATGAATTCCTCTCCTTATTGGTTTGGATGGAAGACGGAACACGGAGACTCCGGTTATGTACGTTATACGGATCAGGATTTGATTTGGCGAGATAGAATTCCATATTGGTACGGTGACCGCTCAGCGTGCATCGGTGCGGTCAAATCCCCTCACTGAAGCACACGGCTCCAACGCTCCCTGTGTCGGCCTCCACTTGGGCCACTGGTACCATGCCCGTGGCAAATCGGGCCATGGCACTTCGCACATGCTTGGCCTTGGCCAACGTGCACGGAAGACGCACGCATGGGTAGTTGATGGCGCGGGCGCCCTGGCCGGCGAACGCAGAGGCAACAACACGGGTGGATCTGGCCGGTGGCGCCAATGCCCCGGAGGCACTGTCTAAAAATTCTTTCTAAAATTTCCTCCTCTCTGATTTCCTCGTCGATGGAGAAGAAATTAATTTTTGTTGATATAAATGTATTGTTGTGGAGGTTGACGAAAGAAATACCACCTTTATTTATTTGATTTAATATATGGTGTTGTAGGAAGAGGTGATTTTTATTGGAAAAAAAGTTGAATCCTTTATTAGATTCAATTTACAGTTCGCTTTCGACTTGATTTGCAACTCAGTTGTACCTTCCTTTCTTTATTTTATTATTACTTTGCACGGGTTGCATGTGGACTCTATCTCCAGCGGAAGGTGCAGATTAGGACGAATTTGACTCCAGCGGAAGATGCAGGTTAGGAGGACAGATCGAAGGTCCCCAGATCGAAAGCGGTAGATAAAAATTGATGGTAGAAATTTTGCCTTTTTAGTATTAGTGAACAGATGATGGAATAGGAAAAAAACGAATTTACTATATATAGTAATTGTATTGGGTATAGGCTTCTTTTTCGTCGGAGTATGGACTCTTTGATTAAACATAGATCATATAGATCCCAATATGTTTTGGAACTGGACTCCGTATCATACTAGTCAAGAGATCTAACTTGTATGATCGCGGGTTGTATATATATAAGTCCGGATAGAAGAAGCTCTTCATTGTCCGGTAGCTAGTTAGAGGAGACAAACCAAAGAATGGGTGGACCAAACAAAAGAGCCTGAAATTTTGCCTCTTTATTAATATGTATAGATATAGATAACGGCAGTACTAGCGCCCAAACGTCTGGACGGAACTTGCGTCCGGACGCTCGTGGCTACTTATCCACCCGCATGTTCGTCCGTGTTGCCCACTTGGCTCGCCTACTCCCTCGCGCATGTGCTTGCCCACTCGCGTGACGTGCGCTTATCCGTTCCCCACGCTTGTGCTCGTCGCTGTGTACTCACCTGCAGCGCAACTCGCCCAATACTCGCCCAGCGTATGTCTGCTTGCCCTAACCATGAGCAACATCGCAAGGAGAGGGAGGGGAGACGAATGGGGGAGGGGCGACGGATGCCAGCCAGCGCGGGCAAAGAGGAGCCATCGAGGTGAGGTAGCAGAAAAACGAGAAGGGAGACGAAACACTCAGAACAAGAAGGGAGACCAATCAGTCAGACCTACTTTTGAAACATCGGAATACAACAATTGCAACATAGAAAACAAGACAGATCAAACACTTGAAACATGCAATTGAAACACTTATAAAAATCCTAAAAAAATTGAAAATCATTGTAAACATTCGCAAGATTAAGATAGAACACTTGCAGCGAATGCGTGAGATATATATGCAACATTATGTATGTTCGAAAAACAAATGAAACATTAGAAACGTACTCTTGCAACATACATGTATAACCATTGCAACGTATGCAACATCCAGATCTACTTTTGCAACATCCTCATAAAATACTTGCAACATACCCGTCAAATATAAGAAACACATGAAACATAGGCTTGCAACATGTAGCACATGGCGAACATGTTTACTGCTTGGGACAATATTTGGTCGCCGCATGTGGAGTT
Source organism: Microstegium vimineum (assembly GCA_022036555.1). Classification (NCBI taxonomy): domain Eukaryota; kingdom Viridiplantae; phylum Streptophyta; class Magnoliopsida; order Poales; family Poaceae; genus Microstegium; species Microstegium vimineum. The sequence goes on along the minus strand of CM039128.1, from coordinate 37,223,298 downwards.
CATCGAAAAGCAGTGACCAGGTGGTGCTTGTAGTAGCGCTTCGGCGGTGGTTGTGCGAGACAGGGAGACAGCGGACGCACATCGGGGCAGGGAGGCAGCAGCAGGTCGCCACCCGCGGACACGGGAGCGGGCATGCGTCTGCTTCGGGACTGGCTGTCCCGGGCCACGGTGAGGTGTCAGCGAGCGTCGTCGGCGCGGGCTGCCCTTCCCGGCACCGACGCCCTGCACGTCGATAGCTCTGCTGCTTCCTCGTCATCTCCGACTCCACGGCGAGCTAGCCCGCCGGATGCCCCCCGTCGACTAGCGGAGGCGGGAGGGCGACGGTGTCACTGAGGTGTCATGCGCGCGGAGGAGGACGAGGAGGAGGAAGAGCGGGATGGGGTTCTGGGTGGGGCTGGTTTTGGGGGTCGCGGTGGGTGTTTCCATCGTCGTCGGCTTCGCCCGCTGCGAGAACTCGCTGGAAGCCAACCTTGACCTGCCTTGGCGGTGGCGGCAGCACGCAGGAATGGCCTGGCAGGGTCGGGCGCCCGAGCGCCGGATGCGAACGAGTGGATAAGAAGAGAGTGGTGAATAGGAGTGGATAAGGACGGGGGTTGGAGTCACGCGATGGGGAGGGTCACGCGGATGGGATAATGCGGGGGCCACATCCGGACTCAAAGTTTTGGACGGACGTCCTTGATAGAGCATTACCGTATTTATAATAGGGAATATTCTAGTTCAATATTGGATGTTATGTCTGTCAAAAATCTGACGGATAAGTTTATCTATATTATTCTAATATTTTTATTAGTAAATAAATTAATATTATTAATATGCCATATTATTAATAAGTAATTAGTGTACCCAAACCAAACGTACCTTAGTAGATGGAGTTGTGACTCCCGCAAGCGGACACGTGGCGTCGTGGTGTGATGGTGTTTTCGCAATGCAGCTACAAGTAGTTTCATCGGCTACTCACCGCACTGCCGCCCTAGGTCAGACGAAGAGTTCAGGTTTTGAGTGTTTGAGAGTCGGAGCTGTGTAACGTTTGTAGGCTTTTGATAACAAAGTTTGTGCTAGGACGATGTCATGGTTTTGGATTAAATTTAAAAAATCCATAGTTTTCAAATAAGTAATCAAATTAAAATTCGTATTGCACCATTATGTGTTCTAATAATAAATATCACAAAACAAGACCCTACTTAGATATATCTTCTACACTATAAAAAGGCAAAGAAATTGTAAACAACTTCTTACTATGATATTTCCTACCTATCTTAATACCTATCCTTTCAATCTACTTTAAAATAAAATCTAACATATTTAAAGCATCCATCTTAATTTGACAAGCAGAGGCAGTCGCTAATGTGCGGCTGCCGAGCGTCATGGTTTAGCTGAATGCCCTAGTTAGGTTTCGAGTAATTGATGAAACCTTAAGTACTAACCTATTGTCTCTAAGTATTGATTTGAGATAGGTTGGTACACATCAAGTGATGGAGCCAAGTGATCATAATGATGGATAGTGAGGATCACAAGTTGATGGATCAAGTGTTCCAACTTGAAAAAAAAGAAAGAGAAAAACAAAAGATATCAAGGCAAAGGTATAACTTGATAGGATCTTTTTGTTTTGACACTCAAGACACCATAGAGGGTGTGGGTGTGTTTAGGATTTATAGTCATACTATCAAGAGAGGAGAAAACTTAATGTTTCAGTTATTAAATGTCACTCGATGTTCTAACTAGTTGCATGTGCATTAGACCTAGTGTGCTAACTAAACACCCTTGAAAAGACTTGTGAAACTTCTAACACACATGTAGAAAGGTGATCCACATTGTGTTTGACACTTGTAAAAAAGAGTGAAGAGAATAGAGAAGATAAAGTGCTCTTTGTGTAGCACCGGAAGCTGGTCCCCGTGGGACCGGATGCGTCCGGTGGCTAACCCTAGCCTCGGACAGTTCACTAAGTGTGGATCGAACGCTGAGAGAGTTCGATCAGTGTTAATTGGACACGTCCAGTCATCAAATGTCATCTATGGAACCTTTCTGTAAATGACTCGATGCATAAGCACCGGACATGGAGCTCACACTATGTGTGTGTCCGGTCAATAAGAGGATCTGTGCTAACTATGAGCCTCTGATACTGTCAGGGTTCGGTCACCGGTGAAGAAAACCCCTCTTTGGAGCGCGTCCGGTGCAACATAATGACGTGTTCTGAGTGAGCTGGCCATTCAGATCGAACAAGCACAGTTGAACGGTGAAGACACATGGCGGCCATCCATGCACCAGACGCCTCCAGTGCAATGGATAATCACATCCGGCGGTGTTGGGGTCAACAACTCTTTGAGGTTTGGGTACCTATTTAAACTTGGTGGCCGGTTTGGGGGCAAGACTCTTGGCCATTTTCTTCACTTGCTAACACCTAGAGCTAAGACACTTCACTCACCACGTTTTCCTGATTGTTGATCATTCTAGTGAGTTGGGAGAGCGATCTAGTGTATTTGCATCATGTTGGCGCATCTAGTGGCACTTGAGCTTGCATTGTTGTGGTTTCTCTTGTTATTCTTGGAGTTTGTCGACTCCTAGAAGGATTGTAGGAGCATAGATCATTGAATGGAGGTTGGTGATTGTATTTGGCTTTGATCGGTGGATTGTGAGGGCTTCTTGAGCCTTACCCGTGGGAGATTCAAAAAAGGCATCTCTAGTGGATTGATCATAGATTGTGGATCCCCATCTTGTGTTGATTGCGCAGCACCCAGTTGCGGGTTATGCGTGTTGTCGGTGTTATGACCCGGGGGTCAAGTCCACCGGCTAGTAAATTTGTATATTGCGTGCTCCCTCTCCCGATGTGATGCAAGAAGGACACAAGATTTATCCTGGTTCGGGCAAAGAAGGCCCTACGTCCAGCGGGGGAGGATAGATTGTATTATCTTGCACCGAAGTGCTCGTACAGGGGGGTACAAGCTGGTTTACATGGAGTTGCTCAGAGTGAGCTGAAGCCTAGGGCTAGCAGGGCTATCCTAGGCGGTCGGTTGGTTGCTCGAGGGGTCGACCAAGCGACGGGGGTGTGTGGAGTTTGAGGATCAGAAGCCGATGTCTGAATGCAAAGTGTCCGAGCGAATGTGGGTTTTTGCGAGAGTCGCCCGAAAAAGTCCCTTCTTCTATCTCGACGTCCCCTTTTATAGACCAAGGGGAGGCCCGAGGGTACAGGGTCCTAAACTGTTGTAGCATGGGAGGCGTGTCCGCGGCATAGTGTTGGCGAAGGGACATCGATCACTATGGCGGCGTGGCCTTCCCATCTTTCCGGTGCTCCGGGGCATGATGAAAGTAGACTAGACGTTGCTGCACGTCGCGACACAGCAGGGTCGTCCTTCTGTAGGCGGGTGCGAGTCCCACAGTTGAAGCGAGACGGGGCGGATGGGACGGGCCCCATACCGGAGTGGTTGGAGGTAGGGGTCGAGCCCCCCGGTCGAGGGGAGAGGTCGAGACCTGCGTGTCCTTGTCGTATCCCTGAAGACGTCGTCGAGGGCCGTCCTGTTCACGTCTCGAGGGGCGCCTCTGGAGTCCGTACTCGCGACGTGGTTACAGCGGCAGCATAGTTGACGGAGGTCCGGGACATGGCGGTGAGCTGATGGATTTGACCGCGGTCGTGGACGCCCATGGCGTTAGGCAGGAGTAGGTGAGCGCGTCGGATCTCCTTTAACCCATACCGGGGGCAGGTGAGCTGATCGAGCTCCCCACCCGGGGATTGTTCGTTCGACCCCCTGTCCGTCATTCGGAGTCGAGGTGGAGGCGGAGGGGTCGTTCGTTCGACCCCTGGTCTGTCATCTTTCCAGAAGCAGGCCGGCCCACGACTGGTTGCTGTCGCCGGTGCAGGGGGCCTTCGTATGATGGGCCCTTCTTTGTGGACTTGAACGGTTGGTTGGTTCCTGTCTTAAGAATGGTTGCTATGTTAAGCGTCAGTTTATCGAAGGGTTTAGGGTACCCCTTACCTTTGTACCCGACAGTAGCCCCCGAGCCTCTGTGCGGATAAGAAGAATCCGCGCAGGGGCTTTCGCCATTGACCTGCAGAGTCAGTAAGAGGTTCAATTCTCAGTGGGGTGCGTGCGAGCGCACCCCGCGGGGGTAGCCCCCGAGGCCCCAGAGGAGTGATTAAGAACTCCTCTGGGGGCTATGATATGTGTTTTATCGAAGGGTTAGTAAGAGGCCCGATTCTCCGTGGTGAGCGCACCCCGCGGGGGCAGCCCCCGAGGCCTCAGAGGAGTGATTAAGAACTCCTCTGGGGGCTTTGATGTGTGTGTTATCGAAGGGATTTAGGATTACCTGGAGTCGTGGCACCCTACCGAGCGGTCGATTCCGTTTGCCAAGTTATGAGCATTCCTTTCCCTGAAAAGAGAGGTGCTCGAGGGCGGTTGTCGAACCCTTCTGAGGGCCAGCCTTCGCTCCCTCGAGCGTTGCACTAGAGTCACAGTGCCCCTACCGAGAGGTCAACTATGTCTGCCAGGTTACGAGTGTTTTCGACCCTCTTTCGTCGAGGGGTGTCGTGCGTAGTCGGGCCCTCGAGCCCTTGCGTGGCTGGGCCTTCACTAACTCATAGCGTCCTTCCCACGGATCCTTGCGTTCGGATTGCGGGGTGAAGAGCATCGTGCTATCCCCGTTAGGACGAGCCTCGAAGTCCTCTGTGAGCTGGTGTCGGGCAGAAATCCGTAGAATTTGTGCCCGGTACGGGTAAAAATCCAAGTGAGAACTCGTGCCCCATTCGATAGGGGTCGATTAGAAGCCCTGAGGCGTTCTCATTAAGCAAGACCGTATGGCTTACCAAGGTGCCAACTCCGTTCGATGGGAGTTGGTGGCTCGATGGCTCCCGGTGTAGGGATCCTTAGGTATTCCTTGGTTATGCCTCGGATATGTCCCAGGGGACCTCGAGCGTACGTTCTCGAGCTAGGGGCACGCACCTGGCCCCCCCGGGTCATCCCTGACTCGCATACTCGAGGGCGGCTGTCAAACCCCATTCATGGGGCCAGCCTCCGCCCCCTCGAGATTTTAGGGGTGGACTGGAGTCCGTAACAATGGGTCCTCCCTGACCTCATGTACTCGAGGGCGGCTGTCGAACCCTATGCAAGGGTCAGCCTTCGCTCCCTCAAGATTTGACGGATGGTTCGTCATCCGCCGCTAGTCTCCGAAGGTGACGTCCTATCCCGTGGAATGCAAAGGGGGAGGTAGGTAGGTATATTAACTGCGGGGACATACCTGTGTTTTTGTTGGATCTGCCCGTTGGGCTCGAGTCCTCGAGGGAGGCTGTCGAACCCTGTGTAAGGGCCACCCTTTGCCCCCTCGAGACTTGGGAGTGGACCGGAGTCTATAACATGAGGTCCCCTCAGACCTCAGGTACTTGAGGGCGGCTGTCGAACCCCGTTCGAGGGCCAGCCTTCGTCCCCTCGAGATTTTGACGGACGGGCCGTCGTTGGTTGCTTACCTCCGAAGATAACGCTTACCGTCGCGCGCCTTTTTAGGAAATGTCCATTCGGCTGCAACAGTAGCAGGTACAGGGTGCAGCGCGGAGTGCGGTGCGGGGCCCAATGATGAGACAGGTGCGCCTTATCCTGGAGGAATACGAGGAGGTGGTATGCGTGCGCATTAAATGCGGAGATTTACTTGCCTGTTTGCTGGATCCGCCCGTTGGCCTCCCAGTTATAAATACCGGAAGTGAGGAGTCGGCTACTCCTTTCTCGCCACTGTCTTCCTTGCCTCCTTCTTCCCGTCGTTGCCTTAGACGCCCTTTGAGCCGGACTTCTACGCACGGGAGAGTAAGGAGAGGAGAGATTGGGAACGTACCTTCCGCTCCCACGTCCGAGCGCGTCAGCCTCCCTGCCCCCATGGCCAATTACAGCCTGCACGGCCCCGATGCCTGGCTCCCGTCTTCGGTGACCGTCGCGCGCTTGGGTGACCTGGTGGAGAGCGGCCTCCTCCGGCCCATCACCTCCGTCGACCGGCCGGAGTGGGTGGTGCCGCCGTAGGAGCACGCCGAGCCCAATCCGCCGCAGGGCTACGTGGTCAGCTTCGAGGTCTTCCACCGGGCGGGGCTAGGCGCCCCTCCCAACCGTCTTCTGCGCGGGATCCTCCACCACTACGGCGTGGAGCTCCAGCACCTCACCCCCAACGGTATCTGTCACGCGGCGGTTTTCACCGCCGTGTGTGAAGGGTACCTAGGGATCGAGCCGCACTGGGAGTTGTGGCTCCACCTGTTCAAGGCGAGTCTATTCCACGCGTCGGTCGGCCTTGGCAACCGCAAGATGATCAGGACCGGGTGCTGTAGCATTGCCCTCAAATGGGCAGACAGCTGGATCCCGGCGAAGCTCTCGTCGAGCCACTCCGGATGGCATTCCGGGTGGTTCTACATGAGGAACGACGACGACTTGCTCCCCGCCTACACCGGGAGGACGATCGACTCGAAGCCCGACCACCGGAGGTACGGCGTCGAGAAGAAGAAGCAGTCGCGCCTCAACCACCTGCTTGGCGCGATCGACCGTCTGAAGAAGGCGGGACTCACGGCAGCGATCGTCGTGTCGGCTTTCCATCAGCGGCGGGTCGTGCCGCTGATGCCTCGACCTCTACGCCTCGACGAGATGTGCCCGGGGGTCGACCTCACGGGGTGTCGTCTCATGGGGGACGAGCTGCCCCCCGAGAGGGTGGCCCGCCATGTACATGCCTCCGTCGTGGGCGCGTTCGAGACCGGGAGCGTCGCCAGCGTCCCCATGATGCCGGACCAGGGACACGTCCGGCTGGTATGATTCCCTTTCTCTGTTAGTGCTCTCGTGTTTGCCTTGTTCGCCTTCTTTGCTTGCGTCCTAACTGCCTTGGGTTCCTCAGGGGGATGTTGTCTTCCGGAAGTCACCGCCGCCGGTGAAGGAGGAGTAGGGCGACTCCCAGGTGAGGCGCCTTCAAGATGAGCAGGACAAGAAGACCAAGGACAAGGCAAAGAGGGACAAGGGCAAGAGGGCCCGAGAGAAGCAGGAGCGGGAGGAACGCCGGGCCCGGCAGAGGCGGGCCGGCCTTTCCGAGGAGGAATCGCCCTCGGAGGAGGATGAGGAAGAGGAGGAGGGGAGCAGCGACAGTGAGGTCAAGCCGCAAGGAGGGCTCGAGGAGGAACAAACGGCGCCCGAGCGGCAAAGGGCGGCCGTTGGAACTGGGGGAGGAGAGGGGTCGACGTCGAGGTCGGCCCCAACTGGCGAGATCGAGCCGCGGGGAGACCGCCCCGTGGCTCCTCAAGGTGAAGTGCCGCGGCAGACATGCGGGCGATCATCACGATCCCCGTCGGGGGGTCGGTCGAGCACGCCTCCAGCGTCTACCCGGTCGAGCGCACGGGTGCCAGGCCCGTCGGCGCAGGAGGAGGCCAGAAAGGGGGCAACGAGAGCGTCGTCGGCCCCTGCCCAGGAGACAGCGCCGGGGGCGGCCCTGACCCCTGCCGCGGGCCGTGGGAGAAGTGGCTCCCGGCGTGTTCCGTTCAAGCCCCCGAGCGGTTCGAAGTCCGTCGGCCAGAACCCCATGACTCCGCTGGGGTAAGTTGCTTTCCTGCCGATCGAGTGGCTCGAGTGGGTCAAGTGTTTTTTCGTTGGTTATGACCCGTGCTTACCGTTGCGCGTGGGTCTCTTTTTCAGGTCGAAGCGCTCGACCGAGGGCGCATCCCTCGCCCCGGCCAAAAGGCTGAGGACGGAGGCCGCAGTCGGGGCGACCGTCGAGGCCAGTCCCGCTGCCCCGTCCCCTTCGACACTCACCCCAGAGGCGGCGTGGGCGGCCAAGGCCCGGGAGGCGATGGGGCGAGGGGTGGCGCAGGCTGCCGCAGAGCTGGCCCAAGCAGGGGAGGAGACGGGTCCGCCCGCCGCGCTGGCGAGGTCCGCCGAAGTGGCGGGTGAAGCCGTGCCCGCCCACCTGTCGGAGGGAGGCGCACCCAGGGCCTCGGAAGGCACAGGGCCGGCGTCGACGGCGGCCGTGACCGAGGGGTTCGAGCTCCAAGCCGCCACGGACGTGGAGATGGTCGACTTGACCATCGCTGGCGAGGGAAGGACGCCGGAGCGCCCGATGCCAAGGCCGTGGCCCGAGAGCCTCGCGGCTCGGGAGGTGCGTCTGCGACACGAGCGCGAGGGCGCGGCCGCTGCCGCGTCTGAGGTCCCGTCGCCGGCGGAGATCTTTGTCGAGGGGACTTCGGCGCCGACGCCGGAGGTCGAGGAGGGGGGTCGGGCCGAGCATCCCGAGGCGACACCCGCGGCGGAGACGGCGGGGATGTCGATGACGGCCACTGCCGAATAGGTGGCCAAGATGGTGGCGGAACTGGTGGACCCGGCGGAGGTGGCCGCAGCGGCGGCCTCTTCGTCGGGACCGGGGTCAGCTCAGCCTCGCTTCGAGGTTGGGCAATCGTCGTCTCAAGGTAATTCGTCTTCTAACTTAGTCGACCCATAGTGGATCTGCGGCGCTAGGTACTAATCGTTTGTCTTCTTCACCGCTCAGGGTTGTTCTCCTGGCCGGGACTTCTCCTGCCCAGGGGCGATGGCTCGGAGGGACCGGCGGCGTCCTCGCCGGGTGGCCCCGAGGTTGGGAGAGCCCGGCTCGAGGGGGCTTCTCCCTTCCCTACTCTGACGGAGAGGGTGGCGCGCCACGGGGGCGACCCTGAGATGCGCCAGGGAATCATGTGGGAGGTCCAGGAGAGGATCGACCGCCGCAGCGAATTCTGGGGACAGGAGCCCCTCGAGCTGGCCGACCCTCGAGACCCCGGGTGCATCCTCCTCAAGCTCGACGACCAGGCCGAGCTCAGGGAGTGGGAGCACCTGGAGGAGTTCCGGGCATGGCTCGAGCACGCGGTGCGCCTGGCGGCGGAGGTTGCTTCCGTGGACCTGCACCGGGGGATGGAGGTGAGCTTTGTTCTTCCTTTGATTTTGCTTGGGTTACCTAACTGTTCTTTTTTGATGACTTTCTCTTTCATCCCTGTCAGACACTGAGGGCGAGGTCGTACGACAAGTCTCAATTCATCCTCCGGGTGCAAGAGCAGCTTCCCGCCCTCCGCACTTTGCTGGAGAAGGCGGAGGCCGAGGCCGCTCAGGCAAAAACCGAGGCGGCAACCGCGCGAGAGGAGGCCAAGGCCGAGGTCGCCCACGCGAGGGCCGGGGTGGTGGCCGTGCAAGAAGCAGCTCGTACGAGGAGACGATGCAGTCGAGGGTCGAGACGGCCCTCAAGGCGGTCATCGATGTCGGGCAGCTGCGGGATGCTGCCCAGGAGGCCCAACGCAAGGCGGAGGAGGAAGCCGCCCAGCTGAGGGAGGAGCTGACCCGGACAGCGGAGAACATCCGGGGGTTCCAGGGGGACGTGGACGCCGTCTCCCGCGAACGTGACGCGCTGGTCGTTGCGAAGGAGAAGGCCCGGACTCGGATCGCCTCTCTGGGGGAGGTGGCGGCCAACCAGAAGAGAGCCCTTGATGGCGCTGGCAAGGTCATCGAGGACCTCCAGGCTAAAGTCGGCGACCAGGCAGCAGAGCTTGTCGACGTCCGCCTCCGACTCGAGAGGAGCGAGCAGGGCTACGCCACCCTGGAGGCGCATGCCCAAGGTAAGTTTTTTGAAAGTGTTGCTAAGTCTGCCCGGTCTCGACCTTTTTCTTGCTTTTTTGGTTTTGACCGAGTTATGCGCTCGTTTTGGCAGAGCTCGCAGCGGAGAAGGCTCGAGCCCACGAGGACCTGACCAGTCTTCAGGGCCTCCTCGGGGCGGAGTGGGGCCTTAACGAGAGGCTCGAGGGCGCCATCTCATCCTTCTGTGATGACCTCGGGGTCGAGCCGGAGCCGGCGGTCGAGGGCGACGCACGAGGAGACTCCCTTCTGCGCCGCTTCTACTCTATGACGCAGGAGGTGACGGAGCAAGTCCGTGCTTCCCTGCACGTGGGCGTGAAGCCGGTGCTCGCGGTCGTCCGCTCAGGCTACATCTACGACCTCAGCGTTGTCGCCAGCGGGTTCCTCACCGACCCGAGGCTGACTGACGAAGAGAACGTGGCGAGGTGCCATGAGCTGATCGAGGCCGCGGAGGTGCCCGGAGGCGAGCTGGCGAAGCTCTTCGAGCCTGAAGTGCTCCCTTCGGCGGACGGAGATGGCGCCGAGTAGCTCTAGGCCTGCGAGCCAAATCTGGACAAGAAGGTCCATGTAGTAGTTAGTCTTTTGTAATGATACAATGCCGAGCCCCCGAGGGCTCCTTAACTTTAATGCATTTTGTTCGAGATGTGTCTTGTTATTTTTATTTCTCGAGCTATCTCTGTTTTTCTTTGCCTGAGTCGTTGCTTATGGACTAAGTGTTCGACGCACGCTCGTATCCCTGGAAGGGGGGAGCAAGTGGGGATACCATAGCCCTGAGGCGTAGGAGAGTCCCTGGCTCAACGGCCCGCGACCCTTAGGGAGTTCGAGGCATCTTTACTTAGTCATGAAGCGTACTCGGGGCAAAGATGGAAAGAGAAGCGTTGAGTTTTTGAAAAAACGTTCGGGTTTTTACAGGACTTAGGAGGGGGTCCCCCCCTGTCAGCCCCCGAGGGAGGCTGGACTTTGCCCGAGCAGAGTCGAGGCTACCTTAAGGTTTTGAACGAATGTGAAATGTATTTCGAGGACATTTTATTCATCCATAATGCGATAAGTGTACATGATGCGGAAAATGTACGAGGCCTAAGTTGTCGACCTAGGGGTGAAAGCGGTTTTCGGGAGCTTTCTTAGGGGATATTCCCGGATAGCCCCCGAGGGAGTCTCGACTCTGTGGGAGCAGGGTCGAGCCTACCTTCTCGACCACGAGTGGTGTTCTCTCGAGCCATTCTTACTTCTACCATCCTTGGTGCTCCACTTTTCGACGTAGTTGTTGGACGCACGCTCGAGGCCCTCGAGGGGGGAGCGAGTGGGAATACCTTAGCTCGGGGGCGTAGGAGAGTTCCCGGCTCGGCACCCCTCGACCCTTGTGGGTTTCGAGAGTGTTTCCTACCCTGCGCTAAGCGTGCTTCGAGGGGCAGAAGAAAGAGAGGCGTCGAGGGGTAGAGTAAATCTGCCTCGAGTCACGAATGAAAATGAAAGCACTAGGATCGCGGACTTTCTGTTCATTCGAGATGCGAGAATTTGTACATAAATGCGAAAATGTACGAGGCCTTGAGTCCTAAGGCTAGAAACGACGTAGTTGTTCCGTGTTCCGCGCGTCGATGCAGAAGAACGCGTCGACGGCTTCCTCGCCGTCTGCGTAGTTGATGACGATGTCCATGAGCTCACTGACGGTCTTGGGGGTGTTACGTCCCAGCTCCTACACCAACTCCTGACGGGTCGTCCCGGTGACGAACGCCATGATGACGTCGCGGTCGGAGATGTAGGCTAGCCTGGCACGTTGCTTGGAGAACCGTCGGGTGAAATCACGGAGGGTCTCCCCTGGCTTCTGCTTGCAACTGCGGAGGTCCCAAGAGTTCCCTAGCCGCTCGTAGGTTCCTTTGAAGTTCCCCTCGAAGATCCTGACCAGGTCGGGCCAGTCTTGGACCAAGTCCGGGGGAAGCTCCTCGAGCCATCTTCGAGCGGTGTCGGAGAGGAAGAGCGGGAGTTGCCGAATGATGACGTGGTCATTGTCGGCTCCTCCTAGCTGACATGCCAGCCTGAAATCAGCAAGCCAGAGCTCCAGCTTGGTTTCGCCGTTGTACTTGACCAGGCTGGTGGGTGGACGGAAGCGGACAGGCAAGGCTGTTCGCCGGATGGTTATGCCGAAGACTCGGGGCCCTGGTGGCTCCGGAGATCGACATTGATCTTCGTCGCTGTCGTAGCGCCCACCTCGGTGAGCGCTGTAACCTCAAGCCTCGGTGTCGCCGTATTGGCGTTGTTTGTTCTCCCGCGGTGATCGATCGTCGAAGATGCGGTCTCGAACTGGTCGTCGCTCTACTCCGCCCTGGGGCGCTTTGTCTTGGTGGGCAGATATCTCTCGATCTTTTCGAGGGGGCGCACCCTGCCGCTCAGAAGCGGCTCCTCTGCGCCTCGAGGCCGAGCTCTCCGCCTCTTGGACGGCTTCGGTTTGGAGAAGCCCCTGGATCTTGTCTCTGACGCGCTGCTCCTGGGGCGTCGATGGTGCCGGCATGTCATGAAGCGGCATTGCGGTTGCCACGACATTTTGACTAGCGCGGTCATAGTAGTGGGGTTTGTTCGCTCCTTCCTCGACTATCTGCTGATGGACTTCCCAAGGCAGGCCGCGGGCTCCTCCACCCGGTGACCGTTCGTGATCTCGCTCGAGGACTCGCTCGAGCTGCAGGCGTTCCTCCTTGAGCTTGGCGAGCAGCTCTCGGACTTGCGCGATCTGGACGTCCTGAGGTGGATCGACTTTGCCAGGACTCAGGGGGTCGGCGTTTCACGCTGGTGTAGCGTTGCCCCCTCCTCCTTCATCCGTGGCCGCGTCGTCGTTGACGTCGTCCTGGGGGTCAGCCTGACCGTCGAGGTGGAGACTTTCACGGGTATGCGGCGGCGGAGTGACCGAGTATGTCGGAGAGGCCACGGGGACACTCCGAGATGACGGTATGGCAGAGCCAAAGTCAAGCTCAGTGGGGTACCCGCCCCCGTCCTGCAAGCATGGGTCAAACAGGCCCCCGAAGGGAGGGACTGTGTCACCAGCTGAGGCCGGGGGGACGACATCTGGCGTCTCGGGATCCGTGCGGTGAAGAGTGCGTCGGTGTTGATCCCGCCCGCTCCTGGTCGCAGGCGATAGGCGCGAGTGGTGGGACCGTCGTCTGGTCCTCCTTGGCCCCGGCGTACCGGAGCTGCTGCTGTCCGTGCCACTACTGGTGAGTAGTATCATGTCGTGGTCATGGCCCGTGGACATGAACCCTAGGCTTCCGGACCAGATGGTGGTGGCGAGTGGAAGTGATGGGATCGTGGAATCCATCTAGGAGAGTAGTTCGGAGTTGATCGACACGCAAACCCCCCTACCTGGCGCGCCAACTGTCGGTGTTATGACCCGGGGGTCAAGTCCACCGGCTAGTAAATTTGTATATTGCGTGCTCCCTCTCCCAGATGTGATGCAAGTAGGACACAAGATTTATCCTGGTTCGGGCAAAGAAGGCTCTACGTCTAGCGGGGGAGGATAGATTGTATTATCTTGCACCGAAGTGCTTGTACAGGGGGGGGTACAAGCTGGTTTACACAGAGTTGCTCAGAGTGAGCTGAGGCCTAGGGCTAGCAGGGCTATCCTAGGCGGTCGGTTGGTTGCTCGAGGGGTCGACCAAGTGACGGGGTGTGTGGAGTGTGAGGATCAGAGCCGATGTCTGAATGCGAAGTGTCCGAGCGAATGTGGGTTTTTGCGAGAGTCGCCCGAAAAAGTCCCTTCTTCTATCTCGACGTCCCATTTTATAGACCAAGGGGAGGCCCGAGGTTACAGGGTCCTAAACTGTTGTAGCATGGGAGGCGTGTCCGCGGCATAGTGTTGGTGAAGGGACGTCGATCACTGTGGCGGTGTGGCCTCCCCGTATTTCCGGTGCTCCGGGGCATGATGACAGTAGACTAGACGTTGCTGCACGTCGCGGCACAGCAGGGTCGTCCTTCTGTAGGCGGGTGTGAGTCCCACAGTTGAAGCGGGACGGGGCGGATGGGACAGGCCCCATACCAGAGTGGTTGGAGGTAGGGGTCGAGCCCCTCGGTCGAGGGGAGAGGTCGAGACCTGCGTGGCCTTGGCGTATCCCTGAAGACGTCGTCGAGGGCCGTCCTGTTCACGTCTCAAGGGGCGCCTCTGGAGTCCGTACTCGCGACGTGGTTACAGCGGTAGCACAACTGACGGAGGTCTGGGACATGGCGGTGAGCTAATGGATTTGACCGCGGTCGTGGACGCCCATGGCGTTAGGCGGGAGTAGGTGAGCGCGTCGGATCTCCTTTAACCCATACCGGGGGCAGGTGAGCTGATCGAGCTCCCCGCCCGGGGGTCGTTCGTTCGACCCCCTATCCGTCATTCGGAGTCGAGGTGGAGGCGGAGGGGTCGTTCGTTCGACCCCTAGTCCGTCATCTTTCCAGAAGCGGGCCGGCCCACGACTGGTTGCTGTCGCCGGTGCAGGGGGCCTTCGTATGATGGGCCCTTCTTTGCGGACTTGAGCGGTTGGTTGGTTCTTGTCTTAAGAATGGTTGCTATGTTAAGCGTCAATTTATCGAAGGGTTTAGGGTATCCCTTACCTTTGTACCCGACACGTGTCAAGCCTATTAGTGTATGAATCAACAAGTGGGTGTATTGCTACAACAAAGACTATCGTGCTGACAAGCAAGTGAACCTCGATAAAAATCATTGTGTCAACTTTTTTACCAAGGATTTCATTTATGTGAATGATCAATTGGATATTATATCATCACATTGGTATAACCCCCTTAACTATACTCTTGCATTTACATTATTATCTTATTGCAAAGTAGAATATCTATCTTTATAGTAACTTGTATATCTCTTGATTAGATAGTTCTTTGTTTAGATTACTAATGTTGTTTTGATTGCTGTAGAACTACTAGTAACTAGATTTGTTGGATTGGTGGCTTGCATCTTTTGGTAGTGCTAATGCTAAACTTGCTTATAGTAGTTTGTTTTACTAATCACTTGTCTAAGTGTATTTACATAATTTTTATTAGGCTATTCACCCTCCTCTAGCCATATTAGGACCTTCCAAGTGGTATCAAAGCTGGTACACCGTAGATTTGAGTCTTAATAACCTACGATGTCAAAATGGCTCAAATTAACAACACCAAAAGGCCACCCCAATTTGATGGCAACAACTATTGCTATTAGAAGGCTAAGATGATCACCCATATTAAATCAATCAACCAGAAGATATGGATGGTGGTTGACAAGAAGTTTGAGGTTGCTAACAAAGATATTGCTTTGAGTACCATTCGTGATGCTAGCTCTCAAGAAGTGTTTGGACAAATCAATAACTTGGAGATGGCAAATGATGCTTGGAAGTAGCTAGAAGAGTCATTTGAGGGAACCTAAGTGGTGAAGGGTGCCAAGACATATATCTTGAAGAAAAAGTTTGCTATCTTCAAGATGAATGAAGATGAGACCATGCCGGAGATGTTCAATAGGATGCAAGTGCTTGTCAATGATCTCAAGGAACTTGGTGAGAATGTGGAGGACAAGGACTTCTCACATAAATTCTTAAGATGTCTTCCATCATATTTTGGGATGTTGGTCACCCTACTAGTGAGGAGTGGATTGGAAACCATGACACCAAACCAAATACTTGGTGATGTGGTAACCGATGATACATATAGGGATGACAAGGAGAATATGGAAAAGAAAGAAGATACGAAGGATCAGAATAACAATGAGAAGAAGAGTGTGACATTCAAAGTCGCATCATCATCAAAAGGCAAAGGAAAGGCCAAGCTAGATGAACCTAGTGATGATGATTGCTCTAGTGATTGCATTGAAGATGATAAAGTAATGACTCTCTTTGTGAAGAGATTTTGCAAATTCATGACGAAGAAGGGATAAAGAGAAAGAAGTAAGAAGAAGATCTATAGAGCAAGAAGGAAGAAGAGCACATTAAAGAGCAAGGATGATGCTAGAAGATGCTTCAAGTGCAATAGAAAAGATCATCTCATTGTTGATTGTCCTTACAATAGCGGCAATGAAGATGAAAAAAGAGCAACAACAAGAACAAGAAGGAGAGAAAGATGACCTTCAAGAAGAAGAAGAAGAAGGGAGGATCATATGTGGTCACTTGGGATATTGATGATTTCATAAGTGATGATGATAGTGACGATGAGAAGACATCAAGCAAGTAGAAAGCTCTTGCAAGCATTGCTATCAAGTTCAAGATCTCTCTCTTTGACACTCCATAGACATGCTTCATGGATAAGTCCACTAAGGTACAATCTGATGATGAGAGTTATAGTAGTGATGATGAGGATGAGTCATCCAAGGATTAACTCATGGACATGTTGGAAGATGCTCGTTCTCACTTTGACATCAAGAGAAGGGAGTGCAAATAATTGTGCAAGAAGGTACAAGCTCTTCAACAATTCTTTGATGAGCTAAAGAGATCTCATGAGAGGCTAATGGAAGCCCATGAGAAGCTTGACAAAGCTCACTCCAAGCTTGAAAAGGCTCACTCCTTTCTTGTTGAGCAAAAGGAGAAGGAGCATGTTACAACATGTAATATAGGCCTACCTTGTGATATTATTGATGATTCTTTCTTTGAACCTATCATTATTGATACTACTAACCCTTCTTGTAGCACATCTACTTCCACTTCATCTATAAGTGATGGTTTCACTTATGATGCCCCACTAATGGTTGAAAATGAAACCCTCAAGAAGGAGGTTAATGAGATCACTCATGCCTCAGGCAAAGCCTATGGTGGTGATGCCTGGTTGCTAAAGTGCTTGGGTAACCAAAGATTTTCTCTCAACAAAGAGGTATTGGGCTATAACCCCAAGAATGGCAAGGCGACCTTTGTCACTCACAAGACTAGTTTTGTGAAGGGAAATGGTCGATTTTGCAATGGATGCAAGCAAGTTGGACATGTAGAGCAAGAATGTAAAATCAAGAAGAACAATGCATATATTTCATCTATTTGTTTTTATTCATGTTATATGCTTTCCAAGGGTACAAATTGTGTGAAGGCTAGTTCATTGGTGCTCCCATTGTTGGCCCAAAGAAGAAGGCTATTTGGGTGCCCAAACGCTTAGTAACTAATCTTGGAGGATCCAAGCAAGTTTGAGTGCTTAAAAGAAATTGATTTTTCTTGTAGGCCAATTACAAAGCCACAAGGAGCATTGAGTGGTTGATAGTGGGTGCACTCAACACATTACCAGAGATGCAAGAATGCTCAATTCTATCAAATCAAATGACAACAATAGTATTGACTCTATCGCATTTGGTGACAATGGGAAAGGCAAGGTGAAAGATATTGGTAAGATTGCAATATCCAATTACCTGAGCATATCAAATGTGTTACTAGTAGAGAGCTTGAATTTCAACTTTCTATCGATAGCTCAACTTTGTGATCTTGGTTTCAAATGTATATTTGAAGTTGATGATGTAGAAATCATAAGTGTAGATGACCCTAACTTGATATTCAAAGGATTTAGATATGAGAATATATACTTAGTTGATTTCAATGCTAGAGAGACACAACTAGCTACTTGATTACTCCCTAAGTCTAGCATGAGATGGTTATGGCATAGAAGGCATGGTCATGTTGGAATGAAACAGTTGAATAGACTTGTCAAGCATGATCTAGTTAGAGGCTTGAAAGATATGATCTTTGAAAAGGATAAGCTATGTAGCTCATGTCAAGATGACAAACAAGTTGGAAACACTCACCCTAGTAACAACATGATGAGTACTTGCAAGTTTTTTGAGCTATTTAAAATGGACTTGTTTGGACCAACTACATATACTAGCATTGGTTGAAATAAATATGGATTTGTGATAGTTGACAATTTCACTAGATATAGATGGGTATTATTTCTTAGTGACAAGAGTGAAACTTTTGATGCATTCAATACTTTTGTGAAGAGATGTCACAATGAGTTTGAAACTACTATCAAGAAAGTGAGAAGTGACAATGGTTGTGAGTTCAAGAACACTAGAATTGATGAGTTACTCCCTCCGTCCCAAAAAGAATGACGTTTTTGACTTTAACACTTCGTGTTTGACCATTTGTCTTATTCAAAAAGTCCGTGTAAATATTATATATTTTATTATGTCTTGTTTTAGTATTAGAGATATTTTAATAATAATTTATTTATTTTGTCACAGCGGCGCTAATACCAGCCATAATA
Source organism: Microstegium vimineum (assembly GCA_022036555.1). Classification (NCBI taxonomy): domain Eukaryota; kingdom Viridiplantae; phylum Streptophyta; class Magnoliopsida; order Poales; family Poaceae; genus Microstegium; species Microstegium vimineum. The sequence continues at coordinate 37,205,527 of CM039128.1, read as the reverse complement.
GCTTTGGTCACCCCGCATCCTCGGATCCATTACAGGAGAAGCGCCCCCCACGACGCGAGAAGAAGTGCTCTCCACGAGACCACGACGAGAGGAACAGCGGCGTTCTCGTTGGATTCCCATTTCCCTGGCCACCGCTCGACTTATAAATTAACATAGCTGGTTCTTTCTGAAGGGGAGGAGATATGACTGGATCGCGGCAGTCGCGAGGCTGCACCGGAGATGCCGCATCCTGTACTACAGCGACGTTTTGCAAACTACAGGCCCAGATCTAGGAGAGGTTCTTGGAGCTGACCTAGACTAGATCTTGAAGCTCAAATGGAGGTGGCGGCGGTCGCGAGGCAGTCAACGGAGACGAGGAAGAACTCTACGGGGGTGGAAGGCGAGGAAGGCGACGGTGAGGGGCGAGTACAGCGACGGTCGCGGGAGGATGGTGGCGGCGTGAAGAATCATGGCCCTAGTTGGTTTTGGTGATTAACGGCAATTAGCGATTATTATGGCTAACGTGTGTTTTGCAGAGGCTATGCGTAGCTTAGCCATAGTGATCGACATGAATGGGCATGAATGGTCATCACTTAGCCCTCAAGATGGATATCGTTTCGGATTTCAAAGAGACATGATGAAGACCCTAGAATGATAGGCTAAGTGTCATAAGGTGATGAAGGGCACTTAGAAATAGATAGGGCTTCTATTTGATCTTTGACCGTACTATCAAGAGGGGTTGAGCCTAGTAGCTTGACTTAGGAAAGCTTCATGACTTAGGTGTGGTGCACACTTGACTTCCTTAGCTCTAAGCAAGCCTATGGTGACCGTAAGATAGCCAAGAACTTCTTCCGAATTCATCGCGACAAAAACCGGAGTTGAAAAAGAAGTTTACTGGGCGTCGAATGCTGAGTCTGGAGGCGTCGGATGCTGTCCATCGCGTCGGACTATGGCGTCGGAAGCTGACGTCAGGATGACGTAGTGTCCGTCGGCCACCCAGTTTGAGCCCCTGAGTTTCAGAGGGTGTCGGACGCTGTCCGTCGCCTAGGCGTCGGACGCTAGGGTAGCGTCCGTCGGCCTTCTAGTGGGCCTGTTTTTAGTGCAAAGCAAAAAGGGGCGTCGGACGCTGATGCCTCAACGTCCGTCGGCCGCAGGAGCGTCTGTCGCCCAAAACAATGTGCAAAACTAGCCGTTGGGCAGGGCGACGGACCGTCCGTCGCCTAGGCGTCGAAGCGTCCGTCGCCATCTTAAAGAGCTAGCCCGAGGCAGTTTTCTTGAGGGCTATTTATAGCTCTTCACACTTCTCTCCCACCTTCCCTTTGCTCATTTCAGTTGCTGAGTTTGTTGAGAAGGTTGGGAAGAGAGCAAGATCCCTAGAGTGAGAGATCGATTCGCGAATCCATCCATCCTCTCCTCTAGTTCACCCAAGATTTCAAGTGTGCATCCTTTAGTTGTGAAGCTGAGTCAAGTGAAGATCAAGGCTTGTTACTCTTGGTGATCGACATCACCTAGACGGTCCGGTGGTGCTAGGAGGAAGGTGATCGCCGGAGGATTGTCGGCGGCCCTTCTCCATCGACATTGTGATCGGTTGTGGGCGATTCACCGAGCCAGAGTGGTAAAGAATCAGCTCGTAGAGAGCACTTAGTCCTTGCGCGGACTAAGGGGGAGCGATACCGTGCGCGGTGCTCCAACGAGGACTAAGGGGGAGTGTCGACTCCTCGATACCTTGACAAAAAGTCGTCGTGTCAAATTTCCTTTGCCTCCTCCTCTTTACTTATTACAATTACATTCAAGCAGTACATTCCGCTTTACCTTCTTGTTGCTTGACTAGAATTGCATAGGGCTTTACCACTTTCATTGCCATTCCTTGCTTGTTTAGCTAGGACACACTTGGGAACACACCAGGGGGTTAATTGGCTCTTGTTAGGTTTTAATATTGCTTAGAAATTTAAAAAAGCCCAATTCACCCCCCCCCTTCTTGGGCATCTTGATCCTTTCAATTGGTATCAGAGTCGTGTTGCTCTAATTTAGGCTTAACCGCCTAGATCAAGATGTCCCATGGGTATGGACCGCCGCCCATGTTTGATGGAGACGACTTTCCATATTGGAAAGTGCGTATGGAGGCTTACCTCGAAGCCTTAGATGTTGGTGTGCTCAAAGCCGCCACCGATGGTTTTGCGGCCTATGACGGAGAACCATTCGGTGATGAGGTCCACTATGAGAAGTGGAATGCCAAAGCCCGGAACACTCTCTTTAGGGGCATTGGCAAAGATGTGTTCAACCGTGTGCGAACCTCAAAGACCTCACATGAGTTGTGGAAGAACATTTGTGCTCTTAATGAGGGCACAAAGAGTGAGCGGGAAGAGCGATATCACTTAGTCATGAATAAGATGAATGCTTTTACCATGCTTGCTCATGAAAATGCAAATGAAATGTACTCACGCTTAAATGTTCTTGTAGAAGAATTAAATGCACTTGGGTTAAAGCAAATGGATGAAGCCGATGTTGTGAGGAAGATTCTTTGTGTGCTTCCTATTGGCAAGTATGCCAACATTGTGACGGTGTTGCATCAAGGTGATCTTTCCAAATATACACCAACACAAGTCTTGGGAAAGATCAATGCACATGAGATGTACATGCACATCAACAAAGAAGAAGAAGCTTCATCATCCACCAAGAAGAAAGACTTGTCCTTCAAAGCTAGCCATGACTCGGGCAAGTCAAAGATGGAGTATTATAGCTCAAGTGAAGATGATGACTCCAACATTGCTCTAATGGTGAAGAAGACCACCAAGATGCTAAAGAAGCTAAACAAGAGTGGTGTCAAGTTTGATTCAAGAAAGAAGAAGTTCTTCACTAGCAACAAGAGGAAGCCATTGTCGGAAATGGATTTCTTCAATTGTGGTGATCTTGGCCATCTAGCTCACCATTGTACCAAGCCCAAGAAGGACAAGTACAAGAAGAAGTACAAGAATGGCAAAGAGAAAAAAGATGAGTCAAGTGAAGATGAGAAGCCCCACAAGAAGAAAGAAAGCTTCAATAAGAAGAGGTTCCAACACCACAAGAAGAACGATGGCAAGGCATACATTGTTGGTGATTGGTTAACCGACATCGAAGACTCAAGTGAGTCATCCGGTGATGAAAGTGAAGATGAGAAGGTGGCCGCTCTAGTCATTGGGACTTCATTGCCTCCTCCACCACCATTGTCTTCCTCCACTACATCCTCTACACACCTATGCCTTATGGCTAAGGGTGATCGGAAGGTACAATCCAAAGTAGAGGATAGTGATGATAGTGATGATAGTGGTAGTGAAAGTGAAAAAGTATACAAAGCTCCTTCTTATGATGAACTCATAAAATTGCTCACTAAGTATACTAAAATTGTTAAGAAGGAGCAAGCTAAAAATGAAGAGCTTGAAAAATAAAATGATGACTTGCAAGAGAAACTTGAAACAACGTCCAATGCTAGTGATGAGCTAATTAGTGAAAACAAATCCTTATCCTCACATGCTAGGGAGCTCAAATCCTCTCTAAAAGAGCTAAAAGAGAAACATGATAAGCTAGAGAGGACATCACAAGAGCTTAGAGAAAAATACATCAAGCTTAGGGATGAGTACACCGAAGTAAAGATGAACTATGATACTCTCCTTATAGCTAATGAATGTCTTGAGGATGCTTTGCCTATTGTTGCTAACCCCATTGTCAAGATTGACATTGGCACTTCTTGTGATGATTTAATTGTTCAGCCCATTGAGCAAGAGCCTAAGTGCAAAGGCAAGCAAGTGGTTGTGGAGGATAACTACAATGAATATATGAAGATCAAGAATGAGAATGAAAAGCTCAAGCAAGATCTTATCAAGATCAAGTCAACCAAGTCAATTGTGATTGAGTCACAAGATGAAGACTATAATGTGGCACTTGAAGTTGATATGCTTAGAGAAGAGAACAAGAGGCTAAAGAATGAGAAGAACCATCTAGCCATTGGAATGGAGAGGTTCACTAAGGGCCACAATCTTCAAAGTGAGCTTCTTATGAACACTATCATTAAGAATGACAAAGCCGGTCTTGGCTACAAGTCCGCTCAAGTGAAGAAGGCCAAAGCTAAAGCCAAAGCTCAATATCAACAACAAGCCAAGTACTTCTATCAAGAAAAGCCAAAGACAAAGATGAAGACATGCTTTGAGTGTGGGAAGCAAGGACACTTTTCTCACAATTGTGTGACTCCACCTCCACAACCCTTGCCCAAGCACACTAGGCCTTTTGCATACAATGCTCACTATATCATCAACAAGGATGTCAAGGGCAAGCCACTTGTTGTGTTCTTAGGACCACCCAACAAGAATAGACCAAGGACACATTGGGTGGCTAAGTCATTAGTAGAGAAAGCAATGGGCTCCCGTACTCAATGGGTGCCTAAACAAAAAGCTTAATCTCTTGTGTGTGTAGGTGAACTACAAGACCGGTGGAAGTCATTGGGTAATAGATAGTGGATGCACTCAACATATGACCGGTGACTCCCGGATGTTCACCACACTTGAGAAAGATTTTGAAGGACAAGACAAGATTACCTTTGGGGACAATTCAAAAGGCAAAGTGCAAGGCCTAGGAAAAGTGGCAATCTCCCATGATCAATCAATATCAAATGTCTTGCTAGTGCAATCTTTGAGCTTCAACTTGCTATCGATGGGACAACTATGTGATCTTGGTTTCCAATGTCTCTTCACTCCAAATGAGGTAGTTGTGATCAGGATGGAAGATTCATCATTGATATTCAAAGGGTTTTGGCACAACAATCTCTACTTAGTGTATTTCACCTCAAATGAAGCTAGTTTGCAAACATGTCTATTCTCCAAGAGTTCTTTAGGTTGGCTATGGCATAGAAGATTAGCACATGTGGGAATGTCAACTTTGAAGAAGCTTGTCAAGAAGGAGATGGTTAGAGGAGTGAAGGATGTGGTGTTTGAGAAGGACAAATTGTGTAGTACATGTCAAGCCGGCAAGCAAGTGGTCAACACAAATCCAACCAAAGCCTTCATGTCAACCTCAAGAGTCCTAGAGCTACTCCACATGGATCTATTTGGACCTACCACCTATGCTAGCCTTGGGGGAAATCTCTTTTGCCTGGTGGTAGTTGATGAGTACTCTAGGTACACTTGGGTGTTCTTTATTCAAGACAAGGGAGAGACTCAATCAATATTCAAGAAGTTTGCAACTAGAGCCCAAAACGAGTTTGATGTGAAGATCAAGAAGATAAGAAGTGACAATGGGACCGAGTTTGTGAACACCAAGATTCAAGACTATTGTGATGAAGTTGGGATCAAGCATGAGGTGTCCGCCACCTATACCCCACAACAAAATGGTGTAGTAGAGAGGAAGAACCGGACACTAATCACTCTTGTAAGATCAATGTTTGATGAACACAACACCCCCGAGAAGTTTTGGGCCGAAGCAATCAACATTGCATGCTATGTGGCCAACCGGCTCTTTGTTCAAAGGCTTCTCAAGAAGACCCCCTATGAGCTTGTGAATGGGAAGAAACCGGATATATCCTTCTTCCGAGTGTTTGGATGCAAAGTGTACATCTAAAAGAAGCGCCAACACTTGGGCAAGTTCCATAGGAGATGTGACATTGGTTTCTTACTTGGTTATTCTCTTAAATCCAAGTCATATCGAGTATTTAACAAAGCCTCCGGCCTAGTTGAAGAAACATATGACTTGGAGTTTGCTGAAACTAATGGCTCTCAAGAAGAGCATGAGAATCTTGATGATGTAGGTGATGAACCCTTGAGGGAGGCTATGAAGAATATGCTCGTTGGTGCAATCAACCCACTAGGGGTGGAAGGAGTTGAAGATGATGCAAATCAAGTACCCTCTCCACCTCACACGCCTCAAGTTGATGAAGAACAAGTGAGGGAAGCACAAGATACCTTCATCACTCAAGATCAAGTCGAGGCTCAAGCTAGTGATGTTGATGCACCACAATCTCCTCCCCAAGTGATTGATAGAAGATCTACACCTATGCTTCAAGCTCATCCACAAGACCTCATCATAGGGAGTCCATCAAGGGGGGTAACAACTCGATCTAAACTTGCTTCTTATGTTGAGCATCACTCTTTTGTTTCCTTTGTTGAGCCTTCTAGTGTGGAGGATGCACTTGCGGATCCGGATTGGGTGAATGCCATGCATGAAGAGTTGAACAACTTCACCCGGAACGAAGTGTGGACGCTAGTAGAAAAGCCCAAAGGAGCAAGAATCATTGGCACCAAGTGGGTGTTTAGGAACAAGCAAGATGATCAAGGTGTGGTTGTGAGGAATAAGGCAAGATTGGTGGCAAAGGGGTTCTCCCAAGTTGAAGGCTTGGATTTTGGGGAGACCTTTGCACCGGTTGCAAGACTGGGGCCATTCGTATCCTTTTGGCATATGCCTCACATCACAAAATGAAACTTTTTCAAATGGGTGTGAAGAGTGCCTTTCTAAATGGTTTCATCAATGAACTTGATTTTGTCTCACAACCTCCCGGGTTTGAAGACCCCAATTGTCATAATCATGTGTATAGGTTGTCCAAGGCAATCTATGGTTTGAAGCAAGCTCCAAGAGCTTGGTATGAGAGGCTAAGGGACTTCCTACTCAAGAAGGGCTTCAAGATCGGGAAAGTGGATACCACACTCTTCACCAAGGTGCTACATGGAGAGATCTTTGTTTGCCAAGTGTATGTCGATGACATTATATTTGGGTCAACAAATCAAGATCATAGCAAGGAATTTGGTGCATTGATGTCCAAGGAGTTCGAGATGTCGATGATTGGCGAGCTAACCTTCTTCCTTGGCTTCCAAGTGAAGCAATTGAGGGAGGGCACCTTCATATCTCAAGAGAAGTACACTAATGATGTGCTCAAGAAATTCAAGATGGAGGATTGCAAGCCAATCAAGACCCCAATGCCTACTAATGGGCATCTCGACCTTGATGAGGGAGGTAACCCGATCGACCAAACTCTTTATCGCTCTATGATCGGTAGTCTACTTTACCTCACCGCTTCTAGGCCGGATATCATGTTTAGTGTGTGTATGTGTGCTAGGTTTCAAGCAAACCCTAAGGAGTCGCATCTAAGTGCGGTTAAAAGAATCCATAGGTACATAAGGCACACCCCTAGCATTGGCCTTTGGTATCCCAAAGGAGCTCCATTCCTACTTTGTGGCTATTCCGATTCGGATTATGTCGGGTGTAAGGTTGATAGGAAGAGTACCTCTGGCGGTTGCCATTTGCTAGGAAGATCACTTGTTTCTTGGTCCTCAAAGAAGAAAAATAGTGTGGCATTGTCTACCGCCGAGGTGGAATACATAGCCATGGGAGCTAGTTGTGCACAAATCTTGTACATGTCCCAAACACTACTTGATTACGACGTGGTTTTAAAATATGTTCCACTTTTGTGTGATAATGAAAGCGCCGTAAAGCTTGCAAATAACCCGGTTCAACACTCTCGCACCAAGCACAATGATATTCGCCATCACTTTCTTAGAGATCATGTGGCTAGAAAAGATATCACACTAGTGGGAGTTTCTAGAGAAAATCAATTGGCGGATATCTTCACTAAACCTCTCGATGAAGCAACCTTTTGTAGGTTGAGAAGCGAGTTGAATGTGCTTGATCACTCAAACTTCACTAAAAAATGATCTTGTGTGAACCACCTAGCATCATGTGTAATTTAATCATGTTAATTTAGTAATGCACATAGGCTTGGCTAACATGGTTGGAATAACCATTCTTGAACGTGTGAAGAAGTCCAATTCATGGTTTAAACTTGCAAGCAACCTAGATTCAAATTCTTGTAATGCATTGCATTTGCATGTGTTGTTTGTCGTTTCTTTTTGGTTAAGTTTGAGCATTCTCTGTGTTCGTCCACTTAGGGGGAGCATTCCAAGCTCAAGACACTTCTTTACCCTCTTGTGGCCATATGATGCCTCCTTGGTGCTTCCATTCGAATATTTTGAGCTAAAACTAAATCTAAGCCTATGGCAAACTATTTGAAAAGGAGAGTTTGAGAGATGGTTCTCATATCAAGTCCAATCAGGTGTTATTTGGATCTTATTTGGATTGGAACTTGTTTGGGAGAAAGACGCAAAAAACAAATTTGAAAAAATCTATTTTAAAGGGCGTTGGACGCTACCGACAGACGCTCGGCGACAAATTCCTCAGCGTCCATCGCTATCGTCCGGAGACTGAACGTTGCTTGTTTGCAGGGCGACGGACGCTCCCCAGCGTCCGTCGCGGAGCGTGTGACGCGGTCAATGCGTTTGGGCGTTTCAAACCTGTTCTGGAAGCCCGACGGACGATGCCGTCGGACGCTGTCCAGCGTCCGTCGCACATCGACGGAGCGTCCGTCGCTCCAATTTGGAGCGTCTGTCGCGAACTTAAGGCTGAATTTTTTAAAAAAAATCCCCGTCTGTTCTCTCCCTCTCTTGGTCGATTTCTTTTGTTTCCGTATGTCGTCGCCGCCCTCCTCTCCTGAAACCCTAACCACCATCGCGCCCTTCCCTCGAGTCAGGCACCAGTCGTCCCACCCTTTCAGGCACCTGCCTCTCCAGAGTGTCAGTCTCCGAGGACCCAGGTGTCCTCATGGTTGGTTTCACCCGGTGAGCTTCAGACAGGCTTCACACCTATCTGGGGAACCACCATTGCAGAGGCCTCGCGTGACCTCTCAGCCTCTTACTTGGAGATCACAGGAGATGACTCTCTCTCGAGGCCTCTCAGCTAGACACACGCGCTCCAGAGGTTGAGGTGGATCTTCCGGCGACGGGCACTTACCTTTCTTCAGTTGCCTCGTCGGAGATCATACCAGACCAGTCCACGCAAACAGTCACCACTCCTCCAGCTGCAGTTCAGACAGATGCGATCTCAGTAGCAGTTGAGGCAGTTGAGCCAGAGGCCCTACTTCAGACACAGGAGCTGGACGAGGCCGTTACAGTGGCAGTATCTACTCCACCTCAGTCCCAGCCAGCAGAGCTTGTGGCAGCCGTATCTCTGGTCGCTTTGGCAGTATCTACTCCACTGCCTCGAGTCTTCACTCGTCGGGCTCTCAGACCCGTTACGTCAGAGGTAGGACCATCAGAGGCACCAGCTGAGCCTCATGGGGAGCTAGTTGAGTCAGCAGCTCCAGAGCTTCCAGGGTCCGCTCCAAAGGTCACCCCAATTGCGCCTCCACCTGCAGCGGCCGAGGCGGATGTTGAGTCCGACGAATCAAATCTTCAGGACTTCATCATGCTCGATTGTCAGGCTGTAGCTTCTTCGCCTTCTTCTCCAGCCCCGGATGCTTAGTTGTTAGTGCTCGACGCCAAAGGGGGAGAGACGGTCGAGTATAGAGATAGGGGGAGGGATTCGTTTCTTTATGTGTCTTTAATCCCCCGTACTCATGCCATCATGTCTATTCTATTGCATTTGTGTATATGTGTGATGAATGATGCTTGTGAGATACTTGTGCTTGTGAGACATACTCTTGTTTTTCACTAATATATGGTGTGAGTTGTCTCTTGTTCATGATATGTCTCTATGATCTAATGGTAATTGAGCTTCTGCATCTTACTCCGATATATGGATGAGAATATCATGAGGTACTTCGCTTAATATTCATATTCATGAGTACCATGTTTGTGATTTGGTTTGGGTGAGCAAGTTTGCTTCATTACAAATTCACTAACCCTTGCTCACACATTCCATGTCACAAAAATCCTAACCTTTTAGTCTTATATCCATACTCGAGGAGTTATTGTCGTCAATCACCAAAAAGGGGGAGATTGAAGAATCATGGCCCTAGTTGGTTTCGGTGATTAACAGCAATTAGCGATTATTATGGCTAACGTGTGTTTTGCAGAGGCTATGCATAGTTTAGCCATAGTGATCAAAATGAATGGGCATGAATGGTCATCACTTAGCCCTCAACATGGATATCGTTTCGGATTTCAAAGAGACATGATGAAGACCCTAGAATGATAGGCTAAGTGCCATAAGGTGATGACAGTCTAGAGGGTGCTCACAGTAGGCTGAGAACCGGCCCGGACAGTGTTTACTCGGCTTCGGGGTCGATACTCACAACGGCCCCTATGTGAAAGGGCGCATTCAAAGATGTAAGAGGGCCACCATCGTGTACAAACCTACACGATCCAACGGACGGACTGCCCCCAAGTCTTGACCACTTGGTGCACTTGCCTTCCAGTTGACCGTATTTCATTACTACCATAGGTTCTTCCCACGATAGCGAATATAGCCAACCGTGATAGTATTACCCCAAGGGATAATACGAAACATAAAAAGAAAGGTAACCATTTATTCTAAGCATGCTAAGCGGTTGCTTTTACTTTATTATTAACAGGGTAACAAGGTAGGTAAAGCAATAATAAGGGAAGGTAATGCATCAATTTGGGATTCAAAACAACTCCTATCACCTAATGCATCACAGTATAAAATACTCAAGTAGATTAAATTGTAAAAACTGGGAGGCTTAAGAATGCTCCGGGGCTTGCCTTGAGAGAAGGTGGAGGGCTGGTGGTCAGGGCACTCAGGAAGGTTAGTGTCGAGCTCTTGGTACTCCTCGTATAGCTCCTGTACCTCCTGGACTTCTGTCTCTGTGGGCTCCTGATGTTCCTCCACGGATCCTAAATGATTGCAATGCATAAATAAATAACTGAATGGTGCAGGGATGATGCTTGAACAAGATTTAACACACTAACAGAGATTCTAAGCATAGGACCAGAGAACTACCACAAAGCTACTTACATCTAGAGCTACTAGCAACAAGGGTAAACAGGCTATAACTTATGTTTAGCAGAGACTATACTTTAAAACATATTTATCAGGAAAGTTCTATGATCAACACAAACACATAGCTAACTTTGATATATACAGGAAGCAACTAAACTAAACATTAGTACTGACGACATTTTCCAAAAACATTTATATAACTAGACAGATCAGGACATACAGAAACTAACCACAAGATTTTACCAAACTCTAGATATAAACAAACAAGCATGGCATATATTACTGAAAATAGAATAGGAAATCATTTCGGGAACTGGTTCGAGACACGCAGAGGCGCTCGAGGCAACTGACGGGCATGACCCTCGATTACTCGAGGTCCATCCACCGTCGAGCGGAACAGAGAACAGTGATGATCAATGTGTTTTCGCCGGCGGTGAGGTCTCCGACGGTGGGGTTGGTTGTGCTAGGCTTGGGATGACTTACGCGCATCCACTGGTGGTGTTGGTTGAACCGGCGCGACCGTGAAGAGGGGTCGACGGTGTGCGGTGGTGGTGCAACACGGCGGTGTGACCCGATGAAGTGATCACAGGCAACGCGAGGCTCGGCGCTGGGTTGCGTGAGCATCGTGGTGATGTGGTGAGTGCGGTTCGAGGGCTAGTTGAGCCAGAGAGGCTCTGTGGAACCTTGGCCACGTGCAAGCTCCGCGGCGGCGGCAATGGCGCATGGCCAACGGTGTTGTGCTAAAGAAGGTCGAACTGGGGCTAGGGAAAAGCGTTCTCACCTCGGTTAACCCTGGTGAAGCTTCCACGAAGATGGAGGCGTCGGAGATGAGACGGTGAGGGATGAACACTGCTTGGTCAGTGCGGGTGGCGGCTCGAGATCGAGGAACGGCGAAAGGCGTTCCAGCGACTGGAGTCCACTGCTGGTTAAACAGAGGCGAGCAGCGTGGTTGTGAGGCAAAGGCGAAAACTAGAAGGAGAAAGATTGAGCAGAGGAGCTCAGGTGGTGGTGGATTGGAGAAGAAAACGCTTGCGGTGCTCGGAGCTCTCGGCGCAACGATGGTAGAGAAGTGCGAGCGATTGAGCGAGTGCGGATGAGTCTGGGAGGTGGAGGAGGTATATGCGCTCCTCTTGGCATGGTCATGGCCGACCGGCGCGGCTAGAGGGGACGTGACGCGATGGTGCGGTGGTAGCAGCGGCACTGGCGTGTTCGCGGCGGGCGGAGCAGAGCAAGACTTAGTCGACGCGCTGTTAGCGCGGATTCGCGCTTGATTGCGAAAGAGACAAGGCGGGGCGCTGATCGGACGCGGCACTGCGGCGGCGTTACTGCGAAACGACGGCGCGGCGCGCGGCAGGGCGGCTGGCAGGTCTGCGGCGGCGAAGCAGAGCGTCAGCGGCAGGAAAACGGTGCCGACTTGGTCCTAGCGCCGTTAACGCGGATTTGAGTGAGACAGAGCGAGCGGCGACAGCGATGTCTGTGCAGTGCCGAAGCGGCGGCGATGGCGTGTTCCACTTCCGCGGTCAGGCATTGTCGGCCACGCGGCGGATGACTCCGACGTACGGCTCAGCCGCGGTCGGTTGAGTGCGCGTGAGCGTGCGCGGCACGTGCGTGCGAGTGAGGGCGCGGGAGAGGGGTCGATATCGAGGGTAGGGTCGATGGGTTGATCGAGCCTCCGATTCGATCAAGCCTTCTGCGCGGGGTCGTTCATCCAAGCCTCAGTTCGCCATATCGAGGGGTCGAAGTCGAGGGGGCGTCGATAGACTGGCTGATCGAGCCTCTGGCTCGGTCGAGCCTCTGGCCTGGGGTCGTTCGATCGACCCTCGGTCCGTCACGTTCATCGAGCGGTGGTCGAGGCTGAGCGGTGATGCTCAACCTGTTCCGATTCTGATTTCCTCTTTCCCATTTTCTTTTATTTGATAAACTAAGCAGGGTAACTAATCATAAAGCAAACCATACTTTACTCTAAGCAAAGCAAGGTTTAACTAAACAGGTTAAACACAAGAATTAAGCACAAAACACCTATTCAATTCAAGTTTCAAAGCATAGAAACACACACATGAAATGATAGCATATGCAAACATGAATGCAATGAAATGATGTGCTTAGTGGGTAATGGTGATCCTAATGCAAGCTTGACACAGGGTGTCACATATGGTGACCGTAAGATAGCTAAGAACTTCTTCCGAATTCATCGTGACGAAAACCGGAGTTGAAAAAGAAGTTTACTGGGCGTCGGACGCTGAGTCTGGAGGCGCCGGACGCTGTCCGTCGCGTCGGACTATGGCGTCGGACGCTGACGTCAAGATGACGTAGCGTCCGTCGGCCACCCAGTTTGAGCCCCTGAGTTTCAGAGGGCGTCGGACGTTGTCCGTCGGCCTTCTAGTGGGCCTGTTTTCAGTGCAAAACAAAAAGGGGCGTCGGACGCTGATGCCTCAGCGTCCGTCGGACTGCGCAGGAGCGTCCGTCGCCCAAAACAATGTGCAGAACTAGCCGTTGGGCAGGGCGATGGACCGTCCGTCGCCTAGGCGTTGGAGCGTCCGTCGCCAACTTAAAGAGCCAGCCGAGGCAGTTTTCTTGAGGGCTATTTATAGCTCCTCACACTTCTCTCCCACCTTGCCTTTGCTCATTTCAGTTGCTGAGTTTGTTGATAAGGATGGGAAGAGAGCAAGAGCCCTAGAGTGAGAGATCGATTCGCAAATCCATCCATCCTCTCCTCTAGTTCATCCAAGAGTTCAAGTGTGCATCCTTTAGTTGTGAAGCTTGAGTGAGTCAAGTGAAGATCAAGGCTTGTTACTCTTAGTGATCGACATCACCTAGACGGTCCAGTGGTGCTAGGAGGAAGGTGATCGTCGGAGGATTGTCGACTGCCCTTCTCCATCGATATTGTGATCGGTTGTGGGCGATTCACCGAGCTAGAGTGGCAAAGAATCAGCCCGTAGAGAGCACTTAGTCCTTGCGCATACTAAGGGGGAGCGATACCGTGCGCGGTGCTCCAACGAGGACTAGGGGGAGTGTCGACTCCTCGATATCTCGGCAAAAAGTCATCGTGTCAAATTTCCTTTGTCTCCTCCTCTTTACTTATTGCAATTACATTCAAGCAGTACATTCCGCTTTACCTTCTTGTTGCTTGACTAGAATTGCATAGGGTTTTACTGCTTTCATTGTCATGCCTTGCTTATTTCGCTAGGACACACTTGGGAAAGCACTAGGGGGTTAATTGGCTCTTGTTAGGTTTTAATATTGCTTAGAAATTTAAAAGAACCCAATTCACCCCCCCCTCTTGGGCATCTTGATCCTTTCACTGCGGTCGCGAGAGGACGGCGTGGTGGCGCTTTTGTCTTGAGCGCTCACTCGGGGAAGATACGGGGAAGAGCCGCCCGGACCCCTGCGTGCGGGACGAGCTGCCCCGTGGAAAAGGTCGGGCTCGGGTGAAGCTTCCCCTCCGCACGGGCTTCCAAATGCAAGGGAATTGTTGTCCGTGGCGGAAATCCGCGGGGGCTTCTTGCCCAGGGAAAGGGTCGGGATACCCATGGGGAATTGGCCTTCCAAATGAGACCTGAAGGGGAGGAGACCGCGGCCGCCAGACTGCCACCACCAGACGATCCCATCTCGGCACACATGGCCGTCAGGCTGCCACCAGTCGATCTCATTCCCATCGACGACGCCCTGTAGTCGACCCTATCAATATATACACTTGTGACCAGGGGGATAGACATTCCTGCCACGGTGGCAGACCTGGATAACAATGAGCTTGTGAGGGATTCTCAAACTCAATCTGGTAGAAATGAAAGTCATGTTTTGGAATATTAGGGGGCTAGGAACTTCCCATAGAAGAAAGTTTATTGCTAAACATGTGCTCCAGGAGGATTTAGATTTAATAGCTATCCAAGAAACCATTAAACATGATTTCTGTGATTGGGAACTGAAAGAGATGAATGGTAATAAAATTTTTAGTTGGTTTTGGTTACCTGCAAGGGGGCACTTTGGGGGTTTAGCTATAGGTAACAATGCTGAGAAGTTTGAAATTGAAGAACTAATTACCTCTTTTATAGCTTGTGGGTGCTGGTTAGAAACAGGCTAACTAATTACAGATTCTGGGTGGCTAACATCTATGGCCTAGCCCAACATGAGTTTTCAGCTGAGTTTATCACGGAACTTTCTGAAGCCTGCTCATCTCTAAACCTTCCTTTTCTTCGAGGAGGGGATTTTAACCTGATCAAAAGTAATAAAGATAGGAATAGGGGTCAAGGAGACCAACACCTGATGGGTCTTTTCAACAACTTCATTGGTTCTCTGCATCTGAAAGAAATCTTTATAAGTGGCACTAAATTCACCTGGTCTAACAAACAGAAGGAGCCTACCTTGATTAAGCTAGATAGGATCTTGGCATCCAATTCATGGGAGATGAACTTTCCAACTTGCTTTGCTTGGTCTAAAGCTAGAATTGGATCAGACCATTGTCCTATCTTGTTAGATTCTGGTGAGCATGGAGCCACCAGACCAAAAATATTTCTATTTTGACAACCAATGGCTGGTACAAAAGGGCTTTAGTAAGTTGATTCAGGACAAATGGAGAGAGTTGAAGGAGATAGTCTCCCCCACTTCCTATTCCCTGGATAAGTGGCATTGGGGCCTTCAAAAACTAAGGAAATTTTTGAAAGGCTGGAACTTAAACTGGAAAGGTGAACAGAGAGCTTTAAAGCAGGACTTAGAAAAAAGAATTCAAGATTTGGACCTGGTGGCTGAATCCAGACTTCTCTCTATGTTGGAATGGGAAGAGAGAATGACACTTGAGGGAGATTTAGATAAACTTTATCTGTGAGAGGAGATATACTGGAAACAGAGAGTGGGAAATAAATGGACCCTTATGGGGGACTCTAATTCTCATTTCTTTCACTTGTTTGCCAATGGCAGAAAAAGGAAGAATACCATCTCTTATCTTGACTCTGAACATGGAGAGATCAGGGGGGCAAACAGAGATTACCTCCCACATTGTTAATTACTACAAGTCTCTTTTTGGGAGAAGTGAGCCCTGCAACTTTACTCTTGGAACAGATTTCTGGCCCTCAACCTTTAAAGTGAATCTAGAGGATAAGGAACATATGGTTAGGAAATTTGATCCCAAGGAGATAAAAGATATCATCATGGAGATGAGAATTAATTCCGCCCCTGGACCTAATGGTTATGGGGTATCCTTCTTTAGATCCTTCTGGGATATCATTAAGGAAGATTTGTTGAACATGTTTGAAGATTTCCATGCTTGACAGCTTGACATTAAGAGGCTAAATTTTGGAGTCATTTCTCTTATCCCAAAAGTCAAGGAGGCTAATACCATTAAGCAATATAGACCAATTTGCCTCTTAAATGTGTATTTCAAATGGTTTACGAAAGCCTTGACCAACAGACTAACTCATGTGGCCTAGAAAATCATTGGTAAAAATCAAACTGGGTTCATTAAAGGGAGAAACATTTTGGACGGAGTTGTGGTTCTTCATGAAGTGCTACATGAATTAAGAAGAGCTAAGGGTCATGGTTTGATCCTAAAAATAGATTTTGAAAAAGCTTATGATAGGGTTAGATGGAGTTTTTTGGAACAGACAATGACACAAAGGGGCTTCCATCCCCAATGGGTTAATTGGGTGATGAGTTCTATTAGAGGGGGTAAAGTCTGTATCAATGTTAATGGTGAGAGAAGAAAATACTTTAACACTTTTAGGGGCTTGAGACAGGGAGATCCCCTATCCCCCCTTCTTTTCAATTTAGTAGCACATGTGCTAGGGGTCCTGCTCGACAAGGCAGTAAATAAGGGTCACATAAAAGGTGTTCTAGGCCACCTCATCCCAGGGGGGATTTCACACATCCAATATGCTGATGACACAGTAATAATGATTGAGGGTTCAGAGAAATCTATTAGAAATCTCAAACTCATTTTGTATTGCTTTGAGTGGCTGACTGGTCTTAAAATTAATTTTCACAAAAGTGAAGTGTTTGTTTTCGGTGCCTCTCAACAAGAGAAGGAAACTATGGCCAATATGCTGAATTTTACATTAGGAGCTCTCCCTCTTAAATATTTAGGCATCCCTGTTAGTGACTCTCATTTAGGCATGGGTGCCTTTACCCCCATTAAGCAGAAAATGATGAATAGACTGGATCCATAGAGAGGTAAACACCTCACTTCAGGGGGAAGACAAATCCTTTGTAATTCCTGTCTTTGCAGCATACCCATATACTGCATGGGCTTTTACTGGTTGACAGATGAAGTTCATAAAAATTTGGATAGTATCAGGGCCAACTTCTTGTGACAAGGGGCTGAAGACAAACACAAATATCATATGGCTAAGTGGGACATGGTCTGTAGGCCAAAAGACCAAGGGGGTCTAGGATAATCAACACCAGGCTGATGAATAATTGCCTCTTAGTGAAATGGATTTGGAAAATCCACCAAGAGCCTGATGATATGTGGTTTAATTTGATTAAAGCTAAATACTTGAATGGTAGTAATTTTTTCTCTGTGCCCAGTAAGGGTAGTTCACAATTTTGGAGAGGGCTTCACAAAGTGAAGCATCTGTTTAAATGGGGAGCTGTTTTCAAAGCAAAAAATGGTTTAAACTGTCACTTTTGGCATGACTGCTGGTATCTTTTGTACCCCTGAAAATTGCCTATGATGATCTCTACAGACTAGTTAGGAATCCTAATTGTGTGATTGCTGACAATTGGATTGAGAATGACTGGATTATTGACTTTAAAAGAACTCTTTCTCCTGGGGATTTTGAAAGGTTCTTGGAGCTCAAGGGTGAGCTTGACAGCTTTGATTTTGAGGATGATAAACCTGATTTGATTTGTTGGGCACTTGAAAAAAATGGACAGTTCTCCACTAAGTCGTTGTATAGCTTTATCTCAAATGGTGGGTTTCCAAATAGAATTGACAAATACTTATGGAAATGTAAGATTCTTTTGAAGATCAAATTTTTTCTTTGGCAAGTCTTTAACAACAAGCTTCAATGTGCTCAAAGCCTTAAAAAGAGAGGGTGGAAAGGTAGTGACAAATGCTGTCTCTGTGGGGTGACTGAATCGGTAAATCATATTCTATTTGATTGCTGGATTGCTAGAACTATTTGGGGATTTCTAGAGGAAATCTTTGGTTGGAGAGACCATCCCAAATCTATTCAGGACCTAAGCGACTCTTGGTTGCGGGGCAAGGGGCCCCTCCGTACTAGTTTAACCATGTTTATCTTTGCAGGTTTTGCATGGTCCATCTGGAATAATAGAAACAAAATGGCGATTGAACATAAATTTCCGAAATCTCCCTCTGATGTCGTGTATGCTATGTCATCAATGCAGAGATGGTGTGTGCTACTCAAGGATGAGGACTACCAGCGCTTCAGTCAAGTGAAGGACGAAATTCTACACTGGATGAAGAGTTTTAAACCTTTGAGGATGGTGTCTTTGGATATTAGTGAAATTTAGCCCCTGCGCTGGGTGTTCTTAGTTGTTTCTTTCTAGTTTTTCATTGCTGAACTAGTACCCCCAGTATTGTAAGAACTCTTTGCTTTCGGAAAAGCTGAAGTAATTCTCGTTAAAAAAAATATATACACTTGTGAGAGGGATAGCCCTGGGAGGAGTCGGAGGTCCTGCTACCTTCTCAGAAATCATGGTGTGCCGTCCTGCGCTGTTGCCCGGGCCGCTGGCGCCCCACCGCTTCAACGGTGAGATTCCCCACCAGTGGGGTTTTGGTTTTATTTTGATAGATGCTTCTGCAGGCTGGTGTGGGGTGATCGGTACAATGTGTGATGCAGGTACTCCGTATGGGAGAGGAGTTGGTGAAGTGTTGCTTGAAGTAGTGATATACTATGTCCTAGCTGGGGAGAAGGTGCTGCTAGCTGATGTGTGGTTAGGCATGTGAGGGCAGAAGTAGATTAGATGTATCTTTGGCAGGGAGTGATGCCATCAGGAGTGAGGAGATTGGCAAGTGCAAAGAAGCGACGGAGGAGCAGGGCTGAAGATAGATTCAGTAAATTAATCAAAGAGAAAGTGGCGGGGTGTTAGTTGTAGGCGTCCTGGTGTAAATGCAGATAAAGAAGTAATAAATGTCATGCTTGATGAACTCAAGATTATGGTGCAGAGGAAGAAGGGCTGCCACAAGATTAATATGTCATTTTGTCTTCACAAGATTAAGGTTGTAGCACAGGAAGTACAAGAAGGCATGTAGTAAGGTATAGTTGGGCAGATCGTGAAGTTGTTGATCAACACCAGTTCATGAGAGATGAAGAGATTGCAACTACACTAGAGAAGATAGTTGTAGTGTAGGTCCTGTGTGACGGAAGCAGTTTTTTTGCCCTCAAGGGCACATGCCCCTACAACATGGACCACACGATTCGCATTGAAATATGTGCATAACAGGAGAGAGACAATATAATATTGTCACTGTACTGTTGTGCACACATCTCAATATAAATCATGTGGTCCATCTCAATGCAAATCGTGTGGTCCACAATGTGAGGGCATGTGCCCTTGGGAGCAAATTTTACTTTCCCCCTGTGTGTTGGCATCACAAGATCAGTGTGAGTTGAAGGAGGGCCTCGATAGCCATGACAAGCGAGAGCAGTGGTAGTATATGCATGTAGTAGAGAAAGATACATGTGTATGTGCGGTTCAGATTGAGAAGAGGAGGCAGTTCACAAGTGGGTGCAGTAGCAGGTCACATGTTCGTATGGCAATAAATAAGGTGTTTGCCCAGTGCATGGTTTATGTGCATTCAGAGAAGAAGGCTTAATTAGCGAGAAGCCTCTGCGGTGATGAAGGCCTGATGTGTTGGCAGATAGATGCATGGCAATTCAAGCAATAAGATTTGGGTGGTAAAGATGTACAAGGCAATTAAGCAGCGTCCCGATGTTCCTCACCTCGGGGATTTAGCAGAGACAGAGCGGCAGCAATGCTGATGCTGCCCTTGTCCGTGAGAAGGACGCAGCGGTGGCCAATTAGTGTATTCATATGAATCAGTCACATGTTGATTTCCGGGTGCAGACCGCAGTCACAGCTAGCAGTGGGTGAATAGTTTCAGACTATGAGATTGTGGGTGCAAGCAGTATTAGTTAGTAGCAGTAGATTGCTGGTTTAAATCAGATAGCAGATGTACGGCTCCCATTTCAGTTCGATGTGATCTGTAGAAGCTGGTTGGCTTGTTTAGTTCACTGGCCACAAGGTGATACCTACGATCAGTGGTAGAACCATGACATGCTTGTTCAAAGATAATGCCTTGCCATGGTGATTAATTAGTGAATACACGAGTTCGCTAGCAAGGGCAAAAGAGAGAAGCCAATGCAAATGTGCAGTTGCATTGTAGATTAAATTAAATTAAGGGCTATGGTATTAGAAGGCCTGCAGTTCAAGAGTAGTAGTTTAGTAGCAGCAGAGCAGAGGCACTTAGCGTGCCCTTTGATGGTGAGCAATGGCAACTTGTACTAGCTCAGTGAAGTGAATAAATTCAAGTTTATACCGGCAACATAAACTTTCAGAGATGTTAGGCAGCATATTGATACCGATCACCGATTGAAAAGTAGCGGTAGCAAGCCCAGAGGCCAGAACACAGATGCTCGGCATGGCAGTTCGATGCAAGTAGCAGCATGACAGCAGTGCTTCCCGTGAGAAGGAGATGCTAACTAATTAGCTTAGGCGGTTAGGTTAGCTGCAAGAAAGATAGATGAGTCCATGAGTTACAATTTAACCGAATGATAGTATACTGAAATCAGCTAATAGAATTTTAGGCGGCTGCAGAGAGATTGTGATTCAGAGACGGAAAAGCACGCGAAGGCCGTTGCAGTGTCCTGGCATCCTGGCTTGTGTTCACAGTTACCATTATTAGGTGCAAGCTAACAGCACTAGCAATTAGGATCATGTGATCTTCAAGGGCAGTACAAGAATTTTAATACACTAAGCCAACAACTCGGACTCCACATGTTTCACTCAGTGTTGCCAGTGATGCAGAGTAATTATTTAAATTGACTGCATGATAAAGGTGGGAGCAATACCTATATGCATTTTCCCGTTCAGCAATGACAAACAGCTGCATCATAAAGTGTGCTTCGTCGACAGTAGCAATATGTGTATTAGACTTGCCCGGATGTACTTAGAATTTGAAAGTTTCTACTTTACAAACCATTTAGTTCACACGATGGATACATGACTTATAGATTAATTAGAAATCTCAGCTATAGATTTTTTTTTGAGAAGTTATTTTGATATGCGCAACAAGTATTTGTATTTGTACATGTAGTATAATGATGGGCCCTATGTTGAGTGGCATGCCCTCTTATTTGTAATGGAATTTGAAACATAATACAATATTTCTATGATTGACACTGGCAACGGATTAGCTTACCGTAGATAGCAAGCAGCATGGTATTTGTATTTGTACATGTAGTATAATGATGGGCCCTATGTTGAGTGGCATGCCCTCTTATTTGTAATGGAATTTGAAACATAATACAATATTTCTATGATTGACACTGGCAACGGATTAGCTTACCGTAGATAGCAAGCAGCATGGCATACGAATCCAGAGATAATATAACATAGTTTGTTAGTAGCAGATATGTGCACAAAAAAGAAACATGCAGTGAGGCAGCCCTTGCCAAGGATGTTGGCCATTGAGTTTAACTGATTAGATCAGCCACAAAACAAATGATAACAAGCACGTCAGCCAAGATTTCTAAGATTAGCAAGAGATTAGGATTAGTGAGGCATTGTTTATTCACCCAACAATTCCTATATATGTGCAAGATCAGTATACATGTTAATTTAATAGCAGCCGGGAGCTGGGGGCACGACATGTATGTTTAGAGGTACAGATAACATCATTCAGAGTTGTAAAATTAGTTCAGCAGCACTACTTGATAAGTATAGATAAAAAAGGATTTTTTAGATCTAGGTCATTATAATTCTTCGAGTTTTGAGATATGTCATTACAATTCGTCTATTTAAAGATCTTTCATTATATTTTTACCCTTCTCTCATCTATGTCATTTTCTACAATTACCACGTACAAGGACCCAATGTAACACCCGGTTTTAAGACCAAAACTAGATGTACCCTATATGTGAGTCCAGGAAGTCAAATTTCACATATAGCCACAGAACAAGGTAATATCGAAAGACAATACTTGAAATATCTAACATATAAGGTTATAAAGGATAACCTTAAGCAGCAAACAGCGGAACGATAACTCCGATCTTCGGGTGAACTCTCCAAGTCCACAGGGACCAACTGACTGGTTGATCACAAGCCTATCTTCTTCAGCTCTTGCAATCTGGTACCCGACCGGGATTTTTAAAGGTGATGAAAACAAGCGTCAGCTCACCATGCTCAGCAAGTATAACAGGGGGTTCATGAGGCTCAAAAAGGATAGACACGGGTTTAACTGCGTCAACTTTTAGTAAGTCATAATTTTAGCAGTTGAGTAGCATCAAGTTCTTCATAAGCCCAAATAACCACATGATCAAGGTAACAAGATATAATGCTTATATGAACAATTAACAATAATTTATGATTAAAGCAGCTGATGAACTATGACATAAGGACATCACACAGTAAGGAGCCCAAGCCGCTCATAACCGTGAGCACGGCTATCATGATAGTTTTACACACTGCAGAGGTCGTACATCCATGATTTACCCTTTCACCCGAGGTGATCAGCCTTCTAGCTCACTACCAAGGTAAGCCAGCACCCTCCCAGGGGTCACCCGCAGTGCCACCCCCCAGGCAGAGCCCCAACAAGTCAGAGCCCTTCTTGCGCCCTTTCGGGTAAGCTGCCACAAACTAGTAAAAGTCTAGTACTGAGTCAAGTCAGAGCCATATAGCTTATGGTAGCACTGTTTTCCTGGGGGAATCCACTTACAGAGATATCCCTATGAGTAAAAACACATGTGTGAGTTCCTGATGTTCCACCTATAGTCCACGTTGCTAAAAAGTCATCTTTTATCGTTATTGCATATAATATTAGTAAAGTTACAAGATCATGGTTATTCTTTAAGAGCACTAGCTTTGATCTACCCAATGAAAACCCTCAAAGGTGTCAAGGTACAGGATATCAAATATCTAGGAAGTCCTTAAGGGTAACAAGATAGACACATGCATATGAATTTAGTTATTAAAGTGAATAGGACAACAAGGTAGATCCCATGCTATACTTGCCTCAAAACTCAGATCCTTTCTTCAAAGATCTTCTAAAACACCATTGCTTCTTGATCACCAATGTAACACTCACCGATTGGACAAGATCACAAACATCACTCAAACACCTGATCAAACATACATAGCATACATACATATCTATTTAGAACAATACACCAATCAATGAAAAGGATTTAAAAAAACTACGCGTTGCTACGATCACAAAGTCGCGAAGAACACGCTAAACGGAGCTACGGTGATCAAGCTACGACTAACGGTATACTAGCTTTTGAAAAGAGAACTAAGAGCTTCATTAATTTTAGTTATGTAAAAGGATGAATAAGGTATTTCACAGAAATACCTAAGTTGGATTAAGTCAAACTTATATTTAGATTTGAAAACCGAAGTGGAACTAGACATATTTTATTTATAAAGCATATTCCATAGTATTTAAATCAGGTTATGATTAACCATGAAAATACAAATCTATTAACATAGATTTGAAAGACACTACTGAGTAGATTACCATTTTACAAAACTAACGTAACTTGAACGGGCCGATTTGGATTTAAAACGGAGAAGATATGATTTAAACAAGTTTTTTAGAAATTAAAACACATATTTAAAAGCATTTAATAAATAAATAGTTACAAAGTTTCAAAATAGATTTGATTTTGGTTTCAACATGTAGAAAACAACGCTACGAATCTAACGCAACTTGTTTGGTTGAAAACGGATTTGAAACGCAACTTTTATAAGCTTTTTAAAACTGATGGCATTTCTGTAAATACAGATTTTCTATTTAATTTTGAAATAAAACAGAACGAAAGAGGAATACGCTTTTCAAGAGAAAGCGTAAACGAAGAGTACGCCAAAGACCTGCGTGCGGGGTCTGCAGGTAGCCACGTGGCGCGCTGTGGTTGGCTCGGTCCACGGGCGGGGTCGTGGACCGCGCGCGGGGCCTGGTCCACCGGTCCATGGTGGATCGAGGGTCATACCCCTTCGGGGGATATGATCCTGGCTGTCCGTTCTAGATCGGACGGCGCAGGGAGGGGCTCATGTGCTGGGAGCCAAGGACGCCGCGACGGCGCGCCTTGGGAGCGGTCCGAGGTCGCCGACGTTCGGCCGGGGCGACGCTAAGGGGGTCAGGGCGCCAAGGCGAGGCATCCGGGGTATCGCCGGTGGCGTGGCGAGGCCGTTCCGGGGAACCGCGGGCGGCGTTGTGGTCACGGGGTGGCTCGGCCACGGCGAGCGCCATGCGCGGTGCACGGTGCTCCGCGGCGTGCGGGCGGGACGGCGGTCCGGTGCTCCAAAGGCGAAGCCGAGGAGTCGGGGAGGGTGCTAGGGCGAAGGCGAACGCGTCCCGGGCGTTGGCGAGGACGGTGGGGGCACGAAGCGTCTCGCCCGCGGCGGAGCTCCATGGATGGAGCTTCGGACCTCCGTTGTGCACTGCAAGAGGGTGCTCGGGTGGAGCTCGTGCCGAGGAAAGGAGACGAGGAGGAAGCTGAGGCGAGGCCGAGCGCTAACGAGGCCTCGGCGTGGTCGCGGGGACTCACCTGTGGCGTGTCGACGGCGGCGGGTGGCTCTGGTCGGGCGGCGCTCTGGCGAGGTAGCAGGGGAGGGGAGCGAGGGGCTGGGGCGGCTTTTATAGGGCCTGAGTGCATGCGGGGCGGCGCGGGTGCGGTAACGGCACCGGAGTGGCCATAAAGGCCACTCGGTGGGTGGGCGGTTTCAGGAGCGGAGGCGTGGGGGCGGCGGCGCTCCACTCCGGCTGGAGGAAGGGGAAAGGCGAGGCGCGTGGGGCGCTACCAGGCGGGGCCGGGGCGTCAGCGGCTGGGGGGAGGCGCCGACAGGCGGGCCCTGGCTGCAGCGAGAAGGGGAGGGCGGTGGCCGCGCGTGCTCCTCACGCGAGCGAGGTGGGCCGAGGCCCAAGGGGGGGTGGGGGGTGCGGGCCTGCGCGCTGAACAGGGGGGGAAGGCCGAGCAGGCCGAGCTAGCTGCCTGGGCCGAGATGCACATGCGGGTGAGAGAGGGAAGAGGGGAGGGAGATTGGGTCAGCTGTTTGAGCGAGCCAGAAAGGGAGAAAACGGGGGAGAGGAAAGAAAGGTTTTCCTCTTTGCAAAAACTGATTTTTGAAAACATGTTCAAATTCAAACGGAGCTTGAATTTAAACACTGACTTGGAAGATCCTTTTGAAAAATATACAAAGTTCTCTTTTTCCTTCTTTTTCTTTGAAAACATTTCTCCAAAACAATTTTCAAATATTTTTTTGAATAGAGCTTTTAAAACCTTTTGAAATTCTTGGAGTTTTAAAAAAAACACACAAACAATTTAAACCAAATGCAAAGGCATGAGTGCACAAACATGTTGCTAGCCCTAAGAAGTTTTAATTTGATAAAAAGTTTTTAATTTCCTACATTTTCATGACCACAAAATTCAGAATTAAATTATTTTATTACTATTTTCCAAAAAGCGAAATTTGAGGTGTTACACCCAATGTCAGATACATATGTGTACAAGACGCCAACGTGCGTTAGGCCGCCGTCGCTCTCCCTCATTCTCCCCTCCCCTCTCTCTCTTTCTCCCGTCATGGAGCTTCTCCAACAGTTTGTCAAACCCACTTGTTATCATTTATTTTTTTGGTAAAACTAGAAAAATCACCCCTCCAACAGTTTGGCATCCAACTTGATAAATTTTAGCAACTTGAGAAATCTCCCCCCTCCACGCGCAAATATGCGTGCGCAAACCCACGCGCATCGCCATCGTACGTAGAGGTGGAAGAACACTGGCCGTATTTGGATGGGGCGGCAAAAGTTTTGCCCCCGTCCCATCGAATCTTTCGTCCCTAGTTTGGTCAATTTAAAATATACTCCCTCCATCCCAAATGGTAAGTCATTCCAAGAATCTTGGAGAGTCAAAGTTTCTCAAGTTTGACCAAACTTATATAACAATATAATAATATTTATGATGCCAAATAAATATCATTAGATTCGTTATCAATTATATTTTCATAGTATACCTATTTGATGTTATAAATCTTTATAGTTTTGTCTATAATTCTTGGTCAAACTTGAAATGTTTTGACTCTTCAAGATTCTTGGAATAACTTACAATTTGGGATGGAGGGAGTACTAATTAAAAAAAAGTAATTTGTCAGCCGGAGGCAACTTCGCGAGACGAATATTTTGATATAAATTAGTTCATGTTTTGACAATGTTATGCTACAGTAAACATTTGTTAATTATTGATTAACTTAGCTTAATAGAATCGTCTTGTTAATTCCCGCATGGGCATGTAATTAGATTTATAAGTATTCTATTTTTAATACACTAAACTAGTGCCGGAAGATTCGATGTGACACGGAATTTTGTTTCTCTCTTAGGATTTCTTATGCAAGTTTGCCAGAGATGGAAGGGCATAAAACTAATTTTGTTTCACCTTTAGAGTTCCTGATGCAAGTTTGTTAAAGATTTATCAAACAATTGTGATAAACTGTTGGAGATAGCTTGCCATATATTTTAGTAAGTTGTTAAATCACGATATTTGTCAACTGATTTTTGGCAAACTGTTGGAGGGGTCTTATTTTAATTAGAAAAGAATGTGTCAAGATAAGTTATCTCGACCAAGCCTGGAAAAAATATGCACAGAGCATAGCCCGCCATCTGGTTGGTTTGGAGAAGAAAATATAGATTCAGAAAATACTACAACAACGTTACAGGCATCCGGTGTAGTATCATCTGTCAGACTCTCACGCTGCCCACACCATTACGTACAACTGATATCTTTCTGAAAAAACACGCCAAGGTAATATCAGAAATTCGTCGCAAGAAAAAGAAAACATCAGAAGTTCTCGGAGGAAACATCAGAAGTTCTCTTTCCGTGGGTAGGGGAACAAATGAATCTTGATATGGGAAATGATAAGTAACTTTATAAATGGACCTGACTATATGGTTGATGGTTTCTGCAACTAATAAATCGACTATCATCTATCATCTGACTATTTGGTTGATGATTTCTACGACTAATAAATCGACTATCATCCTTAATCTCACTCTCGTACTACGTTCTTTTTTTTAACGTTTGTTGCCCATGGCTTCATTTTTTAAATGCGGCTTCATTTCTACAATGGGCCATCACGTTTTCGAAAAAAAATCCTACAATGGGCCACCGAAAACTACATATGGTGCTAGAAACACGGCACCTGTAGTCAAAAGATTAACCAAAGCAACAATCTTGCAGGCGCCTATAATCAAAAGATAACCCAAAGCAAAAAATCCAAAAATCTTGCACGCAACAACGATGACGAACACTGCCAACGCGCAAAATTTGTCGCCAACAACCAACACAGCAAAACAGCCTCTTAATAAGAACCTTTTGTTGTTGTTCTGGGTGGGTGGGGTGGGTGGGGGGGGGGGGGGGGGGGGGGGGGGAGGAACAAGGAATACAAGTGCAGCAAGCAGCTGAACAAAAACAAGGTGAGTGATTCGAACACAAAACATGATCACGCATAAATACAAACAGCATGACCGAGGGCAGGGAAATGATCACTGTAACACGAACAAAATTGACACAGATAGTACAAACATAACACACTGGGGATAACATTGTTCCTGCCTTTAGTTCTATGCTAATAACCTGAAGTTAACATTACATTTCTGCACCCAAAAAACCTCCCTCACTATCCCAAAACTCAAAAGGGATCCAGTTGTTCCCTTTCTTTGGCATAACCAAGGAAATAAACCATTAAACCGACACCTTATTCCTGGGACACTAATGACCTCTAATATATGAACTCACCAGGTATATTCACATCTGATCTGATGCTAATCAGAAGGAACCGAACAGACATAAATAGGTATGACTTGCACCTGTTTTTCTTACACTGAATACTGTGATCTCAAAGGAGCGTATCAGACTTGGCAGGCAGTCTCCTGTAGAAGTTGTAAGGCACGGAGGGCATCCTGCTGCGGAACCGGGGATGTCGCAGCAGATAGAGCATGCCTATGACCATCAAAACCTGGAACGGCGTCACGTACAGCACAATGGCGAGCACCAGGGATAAGAAAATGAAGATGGCGGTGGCCCGAGGGTCCCTCCAGCTCAGCAAAGCATGGGCTCTCTCGCCTTGTGTCGCCAGGTCCCCAACCACAGTCTGCACACGTCCTCCGACGCTCCTCAGCCTGTCGTAGCGTATTCTTACAATTTCATGTGGTCTGGAGGAAGGGAACGTATCAAACTCCTCATCAAGCTCATCAGGGTGTGTCAACTCAGCATGGGACAGCTTAGTATCCATGTGTGACGGATGCCTTGGCCTGTACCGATAGTTCCACAGCCCGATCATGAACATGTAGAGGAAGACAGTAGGCAGGATGAGCTCCGGGTAGCAGATCAGTATCAGGAACAGCATGTGTACTAGCATTGTTGTGATTGGGTTCCGCCAGCTCCTGATGCCATCGTACCACTTGAGCATTGCCAAAAAACCAAAGAACAATGAGGTAATACGGTGAAAATTAGCCTTGCTGCGCCGGAGACTGAACATATGCGAGTCCACATCGAGCGTGTATTCCACAACCTCCCTGCGCAGCGGGGGCTCAGCACGGCTGAGTCTTGCTGCAACAATCTGCATTGCCTGGTGCCTCAGGTAGTCCAATTGCATCACTGCGATCGGCTGTGTGTAGTGCATCTTTGGAAGCATTGGACGACCATACAGAGCCATCATGTTCACCCAAGCTGTGCAGGTAAACCGCACAGCCAAATGAAGCTCACCAGTCTTCTTGAGTCCACTTGGATGTAGAACCAGCAAAGGGTAGAAATGCGTGTAAACTCTGTCAGTCTCCAGTGTAGAGAGCCGGATCCTGACCTTCCCAATCCGCTGATCTGGGCCTCCAGCATTCTTGCTCCCAATCTGGCCATTGTCAAACACCACCACTGTGATCACGGTGCAAGGATCAAACACCTCCCAAGTATACTGCTCATTCCATTGTGGATTCAGCGTGTCCATAATAGTCCTGGTACGCACCCACTTAGGTCCATATTTGGCCACACAATAGGCGTCCGTGGTGCGTCCATCCTTGGGCTTCATCGGTATCAAGTTGCGCGCACCCAGAACTCCCAGCTCAAGCATCCCAATGCTTGGTTTCCTTGCAGGCTTTGATGATGGCTGCAGATCGCTGCTGTAGTAGGTGGACTCGTCAAGAACATGGTACCCAAAATCAAGCGACATCCGAATCTGTATCTTGCTTGCGAACTTGACTTCCTTCTTGTCAGGATCATCGGAGTGGCGCCCAAGGCTGTACCACCGCGGCTCCACGGGCTTGCCGAAGTGGTCGTGCCGCGGCATTGCCGCTGCGAGGGGCAGCACAATGCGGCCGAGCATCTCGTCGCGGCCCGGCGCGACGCGGTCCTCGACGATGACGACGAGCGGCTCGTCGAA
This sequence comes from Microstegium vimineum, assembly GCA_022036555.1. Classification (NCBI taxonomy): domain Eukaryota; kingdom Viridiplantae; phylum Streptophyta; class Magnoliopsida; order Poales; family Poaceae; genus Microstegium; species Microstegium vimineum. Next base: position 37,176,196 of record CM039128.1, on the reverse strand, counting down.
GGGCTCGGACGCGACGAACATGAACTCCTCGTTCCAAATCGGGTTGGGCGTCCCCGGCGGCGCGCCGGGGCGCGTGCGGCGCACCTGGCCGGCGAGCTGCAGCTTGACGCAGGCGCTCATCGGGCGCGAGGTGTCGTGCGGGATGAGGTCCTGCGCGGCGATGGCGGCGACTCGGAGGTAGACGAGCTTGGGCGAGAAGTATACCTTGGCACGCGTGGACGCGACGGCGGCCGGGCCCGCGGCGGCGTGCGCGTCGGAGTGCCAGGCGTCCGGGAACGCCTCGTCGGCCTGGGTGCCGAGCCAGACGGAGAGCATGATCTCCCCGTGGGGCAGCTTGCCGCCGCGGTTGGCGTCGAGGCGGTACCACTGCGGCGCGAGCGGCGAGTCCGGGGGCACCCGGACGGGGACCTCCGAGAGGTCGAAGACGACGCGGCCGACGAGGTCGTCGCCGGCGAGATCCTTGGCCCTGAGGGCGACCTCGAGCAGGTGGGACTGGAGGTGCGTGGCGGAGAAGGCGAAGACCAGCTGCCAGGACGGGTTGTGGCTGGCCGCCTTGACGGCCGTGGTGCCCTTGAAGTTGCCGAGCTTGACCTCGACGTAGGGGTCGATGGCGCCCGTGGCGGACACCGCGGGGAGGTCCCGCGCCTTGACGACGTGCACGTAGAGGAACCGCATCGGCTCGACGAGGTCGTACGTGGAGGCGATCTTGCCCGCGCCCGAGGCCGCGGCGGCGGCGGCCGCCGAGGGGTGGAGGCCCGGGATGTTGAAGCGCGGCCGCAGCACGGCCGCCAGCGGGGGCCGCGTCTCCACCAGCCCGAACTGCTGCTGCGGGGGCGGCATCGGGCCCCCCGGGCCCGGCACCATGAACGGCCGCGGCGGCATTGACCCCTTCATCTCGTCGTCTCGTCGTCGTGGGCGGGGGGGGGGGGGGGGGGGGGGGGGTGTTGCTCAGTGGGGAACGGCGGCGTGGGGGAGCGTGGGTTGGACCCGGAGCCAGGAGGCCTACTAGTAGTGACTAGTGAGGCATTCCCACCAAACAGTGTTGTGAACGGACCCGGAGCGGAGCGGGGCGGCGCGACGTGTTTGCGTGGGGAGGCAGCGTACGAGCCCAAAGCCGAGATCTGCACCGCATGTCGCCGTGGTGGGCGGCGAACCGTAGCGATACGCGGTCGTCGGATGCGGATCCAACGTCTCGCATCAGGCCGAATCTTCCTGAGAGGAACCGTACCACTAAAACCGCGGCTGCAGCCACTGTTTCGATAACGACGCACTCGACCGACATGCGGGGCCGCAGACCGCGGGGCTAATATGTCAGCGGCGGCTGCTGCTTAAGATGAGGGCGGTATGGGAAATCTTTGTGCTGGGGGCAGGCGTGCCTTGTGTGGGAGGCGCGGATGTGGACGGATGAGAGGAGGTGGGGCCGGGAGCGGGCTTTTTTTAGTACACAGAACAACGAGCACGCACACTCGTCACTACAAACACACGCATGCAAACCCTACCTCTATAAGCACATTTGAAGGACTGAGCCGGCAAATCTTGAAGTTTACGATCCTACGAACACACGCACGCAAAACCTACCCCTGTGAGCACCTTCGAAGAACTGAGCCGGCAAATCTTAAAGTTTACGAAGTCACCACAGACGTCACTTAATACGTAGCGTCAAAAAATCCTAAAATAAATCCAGAATAAAGTATCGCACCTAAGATTTAAACTCTGGGTGGGAGTCCCCAAACCAATGGTTACGTCATAAACCCCTTAACGCCGGGAGCGGGCTCGGACGCGCTGCCTCTCGCTCTCGATTCGCAGGAGGCGCGGGGGCATTGTTGCTGGCCAGTTTGCTGTGCCGGATCCTCTGTGCTGTGCTGTCATCCGTCGATCTGGGTGCTGTGGGGATCGTAGGCCCGCCAACGTGAGGAGCGTGGCTTCACGCTTTCGCTTTTTATCTTTAGCTACTACTACTACTAGGGGGAGCAAGAATGCATGCGCTCTCCCTGTCCAAGCTGGCTTCCTTGATTGCTTGGCTCTTCACCGTGTCAAATGGACCACCGATGCACTGACAATTTGTCACCGGTTATGTAAAAGTTTATGGTAGTAACCATGGATCATGTCAAGTACTAGTAGAAATGGAAAACATCATGTTTGCCTTACAGACTGAAACGGATAAATTCTAAATTATAAAATATTTATTTTTTTAGATATATTATTTTTATTATGTATTTATACATTCTACTTACATAATAATAACTGTAAATATAGAAAAGTTAAAATATTTTATTATTTGGAATGGAGATAGCACTCTTGTAATATGGTGCAGCCCTATGGCGTTACTGTTTAAGAATAACGAATAGTGTCCAAAAAAAAAACATGATTGAGGTGGTCTTCTCTAGTTTTCTTTAAAATTCCAAAAAATTATAAGATTTTTCGTTAAATCGAATCTTTAAACGTATATATTAAATATTAAATATAGGTAAAAAATAACTAATTACATAATTTATCTATAATTTGCGAGACAAATCTTTTAAAACTAGTTACTCTATGATTAAACACAAAAATGCTATAATATTATATTTCCAAATCTTTTTGAATTTAAGCAAGGCCTGAGTTTAAAAGACGTTGATTCCAGAGTTTATGGTGTGCCATGGGTTTTTTCAACAAAGACAAGGGCCACACATGATCTGAATATAAATCCAAGATACGGGGTTGCTGTTGACAATGGTGTTAGACTCGGTCCTTGTCAAGTTTCCATTCCCAGGTTACTTGTTGGTGATGTCTACGTCCGTAGTACGTACGTCCATTTTCTCGCGGACGCGCCTCCGCTAGCCGTTGCATGACACGGGACGAGACGTCTTTTCTTTGTTTGTTTGATTTGAACACGAAACATCTTTTCTTTCTTTTTATTCTGGACGAAACATCTTTTCTCATTGCAGGAATGAATACTTTTTTTTTTCTGCATCCAGCACCTTGTCCCTGTGTTACCTACCCACTACTGTGCCACCGCCTTTTCTTTTCCTTCCATGTGCAGGCACACCGTCCGTGCACGTCAAACAAGCAACAATTGTACCGGCCGGACATCTTTTGTACTGTTGTTGTTGTTGTTTTTTTTTTTAAAAAAAAAGGGTAAATACAAAAACGCTCCCGTGACGTGGAATAGTGTACTTTCCAGCCATAAGATACTACGCGACGCTGTAGCTGTTTTGGTTCTAAAAAGTGACGCGTCTCACTTTTAGAATTGACAAATAAGAAAAAAAAAGTGACGCGTCTCCTTTTTCCGAATAGAATAGAATAGAATAAATAAAGTTGCCCTGCCGTTTGCGTGCAAGCGGCCAGTTCTCCTTTCGGGACGTACTCTAGGCACGTACTAGCTCCAAACGACGGTGAGTCAGCTTCTCAGTGTCGTCGCCCTCAGACCGACCCTGAAAGTGTCTGACAAGGCACTATGCATGACGGCTGATCATAGAGCGAAGCGATTATGTTGTTTGTGTAGAGTGTTGACGACAACGACACCATTGCAAGTCACCGGCCGGCCGGCCAGTGCCTCTAAACGGCAGTGGTAGCGGACACGGTAACGGTGCCCCTTTCCGGCGTGGCAATTGGCAACCAGGATCATGAATGCGCCGCGCGGGGGCGCGATGAGTGTCAGAGTGGCTGTCGTCGTCTGCGGGTCGACGTTGGGTGCTCGCCGACGCCTGCCCCTCCGCGCATGCGCTTGCTGGAGCCTTGGACGCCTGCTTGAGACCAGAAACGGACGAGCCGTCGGTCGTCGCCGAGTAAAAAACACACGCGGCCCCGGGTGTCTACTCGGCAGGGGAGAAAGCTGCTGGTGCCGCGGCGCAGGACCCGGGGGGACAGGACAGAGGGACCGAGCGCGCACCACCTTCACCCCGCGAGCGTAGCGGGGGCGGCCGGCCGGGGCACCACCACAACCAGCATCGAGCGAGATCCCGATTCCGGGGCTCCGGGCAGACGACGCACATGGCGTGCACTGTGACCCGATCGGCTCGACGCGAACAGTAAAGAAAGCATGGAGTGGCAAGTTCCCCACATGCGTACCTGGGTCGAGGCCACGTGTCACCGCAGCAACTGCGCCGTGGTGGTTTATATTTAACCGGTGAGTGAGCACGGAGTTGTAAAGAACTTTATTTACAATTCCGCCGCCCTGCGAACCCTGTCGTGCGCCATGGTGCTCTGTGTCCGGATCCGTCACATCCACGTGGCCGGCTAATGCGATGCGGCGCGCATTTACCCGTGCGAATGTTTGGATTTCTTGTTTTTTTTAAAAAAAGGTTTCTTTTGTTTTTTTTAAAAAAAAGAAAGAAGATTGGACGACGGTTGGTTTAATTTTTGGTTTTTTTTTGGGGGTGTTAAAAAAAAGAGAGAGAAAAAAGAGAAAAGGAGAAGAAGAATGGACGGCGCAGTTATTGTTTTCTACCGGAACGTGCAAGTAAAAAAAGAAAAAAAAAAAGGACGGACGGCGATAGGGGCGCGGATGGCTGGCCAAATAGTGGCCCGGGCAAATGCGCGGTTCCACATGGCCACGGCTCTCTGAGCTACGACCACGACGGTGGCCCCGTGCTGGAGCAGCGGTGAGACCTGAAGGGACAAGGGAGAGACTCACTCCATTTTTTTTTTCGCTGGGACAGCCATACGGTACGGCACACGAGTACGTTCCGGCCCGCCTGATTCCGTCGCGTTTTCACTGCGGCATGGCGACAAGCAAAAAGCCCGTGTATATATATACGGAGTAGGGAGTACTTCGTGGTCCCTTTTGTGTTGGTACAACCACAGAGTTTGTGCCTTTGCCTCGAAGCAACCCGAGGGCGAACAAAGAGAATCCGTAGGTGTGACTCTGGTGGCGGATTCAGGATTTTGCTGCGGGTTATTCCACGTATACTATTTTAATACAAATATGCAATATATTATATTAGATTTCATCAACCAACATTATTTTACTTTTATAAAATAGAAGAAAATGAAATCTATATATGAAAGCCGCTGAGTCTAAAGTACAGAATGGGTCTAGGAAAGGAAGACACCGAGAAGAACGGAGCTAGGAGGGTACAAAGTTTTTGTTCTAATTTGAGATATATTTTTTAATTAATTAGAATAATTTATAACTGTAGTTTTTATGGTTTAATTATAGTGAAATTTTTATGGTAGTCTATTTATTGTAAGTTTGAACTACAGTAAAAAAAATACTTATTGGACCATGTACAAATTAGTTACAAATTTATTTATAAGTATAAATAATAAATAAATAAATAAATAAATAAATATATAACTAATTTATATATGATCCAATGAGTATTTTAGTTCGAGCATACAATAAGTCTACTATAAAAATTTCATCACAATACAATTATGAATTATTCTAATTAATTACAGAAAATAATAAGTCTAAATCTAAGCTTTATATTAAAGCATATCATATTATATGTTCATTGTGTAGATATATTTATTTAGAGTTTGACAATATTAGATATTCTATTTTATGGTCTCTCTATTTACTATGGTTTTTTTTAAAAATAGTTGAAATAAATTAAAAAAGAAAAGGACAAAATCGTCTTCAAAATCACTTATAATCAGACTAGGGAGGTAAAACATATGGTTTTAAAAGTTAAGGGAGGTATTTTGTCTGGTTTTAGAGTTCAAGGATAAAAAGTGGACTTTTGCACAAAAAAAAAGAAAGGAAAAGTGAACTTTTTCTTTATACGTATGTTTCAAGTGAATTCATGGGCTATTAGTAGGTCTACTGTGTTTATGGGCCAATTTGCAACATACGGTACAATTTTACATATATGTTTTTTTTTCTAAAAAAGCATCGGTATTCTATGAAATGAGGGGGCACACCCCTGTGCCCCTGGTTCCGCCCATGCGTGACCGTCTGGTTTAAGGGGGTCTTTGTTTCTATTGGGTTATTAAAGTTAGCTCTCTCACATCGGATATTTAGAGCATCTCCGATAGTTTGCCAAACTCATTTTCTATCTTTTATTTTTTGGTAAAACTAGAAAAATCATCCCTCCAACATTTTGTCATCCAACTTGGTAAATTTTAGCAACTTGAGAAATCTCCCCTCTTCACGCGCATATATGCGCGCGCGTAAACCAGCGCGCATCGACGACATACGTAGAGGTGGAAGGGCACAAATTAATTTTGTTTCATTCTTAGGATTTCTGATGCAAATTTGCCAGAGGTGGAAGGGTATAAAACTAATTTTGTTTTATTTTTAGGGTCCCTGATGCAAGTTTACCAAAGATTTGACAAACAATTATGTCAAACAGTTGGAGAGAGTCTATTTTTTCACTTGTCATATATTTTAGTAAGTTACCAAATCACGATTTTTACCAAGTGAATTTTAGCAAACTGTTGGAGATGCTCTTAGATATTATATTTGGTGTATTAAACATAGTTACAAAAGTAATTATAGGGGTTAATTTGTGAGACAAATCTTTTAAGTTTAATTAGTCCACTATTAGATAATGTTGTGCTATTGTAAATATATGTTAATCATAGATTAATTATGTTTAATAGATTCATCTCACTAATTAGTCTAATCTTGTGAATTTTTTTTCATAATTATTCCATATTTAATGGCCCTAGTTATCATCAGAACATCCAATATGACACAGACTAAAGTGGAACTCAATCAAGCACCTCTCTTAGCATTTGTTCGTTTGACTTATCAGTCATGTTAGTGTTTTGAGAGCATCTTCAATGATTTTGCATTTTTTTTGGTAAGATTAAGAATTTGTCAAGTCCCAAATAAATATGGCAAAGTTAAAAAGAGTCAATCTTCAACGGTTTCTCATTATTCACTTGGTAAAACTAAAATTATACGCGCGAGGGGGAAATATTCCGCAAGAGTAGCGCGTGGGGAGTTTACCAAGCGAACTGCAGCTTGACATATATGTCAAATATCACCTAGTGTTTGTCAAGTTAACAAAAATATTAAGTTCATTTGTCAAACCGTTGGATAGAAGATTTTTAAACTTTTTTTAAAAAAAATCAAGAATGTCAAACTCATTTACAAACCGTTGGGACACTCTTATATTATTATCATAAAATAGCTAAAAATAATATCAACCGACTTAGAAACGATAAACTGACCTTGTTTGGCGCGAAGTCCGTGCTCCTAAACTTCGTCCTCTTGCTTGCGGCCTACATGTGCGTCGGACAGTCCCCCACGTAGACGGAGTGGCGGCAATTGGCACTAGGCAAGTAGGCAGCATCAGGTTCCTATGTGAGATCAGATCAGGGTCTCTGCCAAATGCCTTCCTCGACAGAAGCTGAGGCGCGGAGGAAACGAATCCCGCCGGAGACCCGCGTGTAGCTGCTACTGGAGATCAGGGTCAGCACCGGAAAACTAGCTGGGCCTTTATGGGCTGTTTGGTTTTCTCGCTGTTCGAAGCGCTTCGCCGTGCGTTTGGTCCATGTGATGTGTGGCCCAGCCGAGTTTGTGCGGCAAATTTGGTTACTGTGGGCCACAAGATTCGTATCGGCCCAGCACACCCAGTTCTGACTTCTGAGGATACGGCCTGACCGGATGGAGCTTGTAGTCCGCCCGCCGCAACGTCAGATTTTTTTTTTGCCACTGAAGTACGGAGGCATGCGCATTAGAGTAGAGAGAGCAGAAGAGTCCCAAATTACAGCAATAAAAAAGAAAAAGAAATTGACGACGGTATCAGCACAACTTATCAGTCGTGACATAATACTTTTTTTTCTCATAACAAAACAGGTTAAAACAGATTGAGTCGGCTTAACAGCCACGAGAACCATCAGCCAAACAGGGTGTCAATCTGGAATATTCGTTGTTCTTGATCATCTACCGTCGCTCTGGCAAACCGCTTCGATTCATGCCGTGCTTGCGACCGGATAAGGGAAGAATCAGGCATAGAGATTCAGATATACTGTACTAGATATGTGCAGCAGATTGGTCATTCATGTGGCTCTAGGGGTCCAGGCTTTGTTGTGCCTGCAAAGGACAACTCCCACCAGAAATCTGGTTGCTACATCCACTATCGCTGCTCGATCCGGCTGGCCATAAATAATGTCGCAGCTTCTCCTCACACAGACACAGGCCAAGGATCGGATCGCATACATACACACTCTCGGCACATGCCCTGAAGCATGCTGCTAGCTTCTACGGAGTAGACAACACACACCACGTACGCGCGCTGCGCTGCTGGAGGCCAGAGAACTAGCTAGCTAGACAAAACATTAGGTAGGCAGGTAGGTAGAGGTAGGGGGTGCTGTCCAATCCAGGCCAGTCCTCGATAGCTCCTGATTATCATGCGTGTCTATTGAGACGAACAGCAACCACCTTTCCCCTGCCTGCCTGATGCCGTCTGTCTGCACTTGGAGCTCTGCGGCGCACTCACTCACTGTCGTGCGCGCCCTGGAATCCTTCTAGATGCCTTTCATGGTTTTGTGGTACAAACAAAACGCAGAAGAGGAGGAGAATGGTTAATCACTGTTTTTCTAGTGAGCAGTTTTGTGAGCTGAGACGACAACGACACGAGGTCCGTCGTCATCAGTCATCGACTCACCATGCATGATGTACCTACCTACCTACCTGCCTGCCTTTTTCAAGATGAGCATTTCGGCGGCGGCGGTGGCTCTGCCGATCTGGCGCCACCTCAGAAAGCAAACCAGAAGCTAGCCATATTGTGGCAAAGAATCTCGAAATAATAGTGTAAGCTAGCAGCACCACCGTACCCGTTAGGATTAGAAGACGTTCTGAAAATTCACAAGTCGCTTTCGCAGTTGACGGGAGGAGTCGATCTTCATGGAGATCGAACGGGCGCTGGTTAGCAACGATAGCTGCACGGCAATCACGTTTTTGAAGGCGTCAGGCAGCTGAATATACTAGCTGATTAGGTGAGGTGGTGATGAAGCAGGCGATGCCGTCTGTCGTCCACCAACCTCCAGCTTAGCTACCAACCTCTCGATCCCAATTCGCGATCCATATATGCCGTCCCCGTCCCGTCCACATTCCTTGCACCACCCCGAGCTCGATCGATCGCTCAAAGAAGTTATTGTGGCCATCTAACCTAGTAGCTAGCTAGCTTAGATCAGCTATATTAATCGATCGGTTGGGGAAGCTCTAGCAATAGATCAATGGCAGAAGCTAGCTAGCTAGCTAGCTAGTCCCAACAGCCAACAGGTGTGAGCTGACATGAACGCTCTCATCTGAATCTAACTAATCACGTACTGTACTATTATAACTACCAAACTGGTGGCAAATTCATCAGAAGGACACTATGCTTCAATGCGCTTCCGTGCATGGCCAGTTCAGGTGACACGTGAAGAGGAATTCAGTACGCTGTTAGTCTCGTAACCTCAGTTTTTTTACAGGTCAAACAACGTCAAGTTTGACAAGATTGATTTATATCTCTATATAGATTTATTACAATTATATATATATATATATATATATATATATATATATATATATATATATTCCTTGATCAATCAATGTAACAATATCGTAAATATTAATGTTTTGTTTGCACGTAGTTAGTTAACTATGCGTTTAGTTAAACTTGAGGTTGATTGATTTGTCTCGATGGGATGGGATATATACATTCGTTTTAAAATGGAGTTTAGGAGCAGTAGCCGAGAGGTCTTTTTCTTGCAGGTAGGGCAGGGTTGCGAGTCGACATCACCACCAATTCTTTGTTCCCAGGGTAGATTTTAATGAGATTCACGTGCCCGATCTCTAGCAGATTTGAGACACTAGTCATCTGCGGCGCGTGCCAGCCATTAATCCTGCAGGTGCTGGTTAGCGTTGCACAAGTCTCTGCTGTCTCCTCCGATCCGCTCCACGCCATGTGAGGACTTGCGTACGCGACCTGGAGCAGCAGGGGAGCACTCTCAGTTCATAAAATCATAAGCGACGATCGATGAACTGAGCGCGGACAGATCGTACCGTTTGGATCTTGTGCTCCATATATTTTTTTTTCCGAGCACAGCGCCCCCAAAAACAATTCTTCCAGCATCGCCTCTTCTCCTGTAGTACGAGTACTACTACGCAGGAGACAAATTTCCAGCGCGCAGTAGCCCTCAATCATTGGAAATGGAAACGGATTCATGATGGGAAAGAGAGGTGTTGGTTAAAGTCCACGCTCCGACATCCGAAGATGCGTTGGATCTGCGATTCGCGAATCGCATGCTACTTCTTCGAATGGAAGAAGCCGCAGCTGCTATCTCAGCTGGATGGGATCGGAGATGCTATCGCATGCTAGTCTCTGTTGGCCAAGATAGGATCCGTCCCGACTCCCGTCCCGTGTTGAAATATGGCAATATGAAAAAGAAAAGGAAAAAAGTGAGGAAACACGCTGAGAAGCGAAAGCGACACAGCCCCGCGGTACACTGCGGAAAACCGTGCGCTGAAAAGGATCCCACAGAAGCGCTTCACTTGGTCAAAAAGAGACGCAGCGTCGAGGACTGATAGATACTATAGACAGCTACTGTACGTTGGTTGATTCCTGACAAGCCGCTGAGATATTTCTTTAATCATCGGGAAGAAAAGCGAATTTCGGTTTCGGTTACTACAAGCCAATTAATTAGCCAAAGCTTAGCCTCCGCTGTGACCAAGCGAAATTCGTGCGATGTGTTCGATTTGATCATCACTGAGATCAGATGGGTGCGTGCTGATTATCAATGTGCGTTTGTTCAACGATGCTGTACTAGGCAGAAAACGCGCGCGGTACGTCCTGATCACCACAGCTGCTGCTGCATACGAGTAGTAGTACAGTATTTGGCACGCAACGAAAAGAACAGACACCTCCGAATCGAATGAATTCCGGGCGTTTGACGACGACCGAGATGAAAGAGCAGAGGAATAGTAACCCCCAACGGCTGGCGATCTGTGTGTGCAGTCCGCACCGAATCCACCAGCTACCTACCACCCGGTTCTTGTGTTTGTGCTTGACTGCTTGTGCAGGCAGGCAGGCAGTCACATGACGCCCCCGCCTCTTTTCGCCGCTTTTGCTGCTCATCGGTACTACTACCATGTACAGTACTAGAAAGATTCGGCTTACCTACTAAAACTGAAACGCAGCGCTCAGCTCGGCCGGCGTCGCCACACGCGGTTCCGAGGTTTTCCTTCCGGTCCGGTCGCCGCGCTTTGAAAACAATCGATCGCGTCGTCCTCTCCATGCTGCTGCTGCTGCCTGAGCAGTAATGCACTTTGAATTTGAATAGTACTGTAGTTAGCAGAGTTAGGTGGCAGCCAATCTGGTTAGCCTTCCGTTGTAGTACTGCTGTTAGTACCTGTGCGCATTTAAAGCGTGCCTCAAGAATTCTGCCGCCAAATCAAGCAGATCCTCTCTTGTAAGTATTTTCCACGCAGCAGAGGAGATAACTTGTGATCTGTATGAACACACGCCGTAGCAAAGGTTGTGGGGAGGGAGGGAGGAATTGTAAATTCTGAGGAAAAACTGACAAGATCACAATTCTTTTTGATCCGTTTTGTTTTCTGAAACATTGCTGCTGTCCATTATAGAAAAGAAAAAGAAAAGAAAAACTGCCTGTCTTGCAAATCGCAGTGAATCAAAGCTAGTATTAACGACTCTCCTCTCGGTTCTGAATTTTGTGATACGCACTAATTAATTAGCCTTGCTCCAACGGCCTGAAAAATCTAAACCCCTGCTGCTGCCCCGGCGGCCGAGGCCGAGACGGTAGCACAGGCACAGCGGCTGCTGCTGAGATGTGGGCGAGTCGGCCGCCGCCGCCGGCGGGCCCACGGACAGGTCGAGGTTGAGGTCAGGGCACCGCGGCTCACCCGCGCTGGCTCCGCCGCCGTCGGATGGCGACTCCGCCGGCGCCGGCTTCACTAATACGAGCTTGACGGGGGCCGCCGGGACGACGACGGCGGCTGCGCCCGCGTGGTGCAGCGGCGCCGCGACGCCGAGTGCGCGGTGCGTCTGTGGGTCGATGCCGCGGGCCAGGAGCTTGCGCTTGATGTGCGTGTTCCAGTAGTTTTTGATCTCGTTGTCGGTCCGGCCCGGCAGCTGCCCGGCGATCAGAGACCACCTGCGAGCAGCATGTCAGACATCATCAATCAATGAATCAAAGGACGAAGCGGCCGGTCGCCGGGTCAGTCATTAACCGTATGAACTACTACGGAGTACTACTCACTTGTTGCCGAGGAGGGTGTGGAGGCGGATGATGAGCTCGTCCTCGTCGTCGGTGAAGTTGCCGCGCTTGAGGTCGGGGCGGAGGTAGTTCATCCAGCGCAGCCTGCAGCTCTTGCCGCAGCGAAGCAGCCCGGCGGACTTGGGCAGCGAGCGCCAGCACCCTTCCCCGTGCGCCCGGATGTAGGCCACAAGCCGCTCGTCCTCCTCCTTGGTCCACGCGCCCTTGTTGGTGTGCGCCTTCTCGCAGCACGGCGACCTCCCCATGGCCGGCTCTCCCAAGTCCAAGCAGACCACTCGTGGCTAGCAGCGCCGATCGATCGAGCCGCGCGGTCGTGGGGGTCCTATATATATAGAAGGGAATACACGGCTGCCTGCTGGAGTGCTGCGTGGCCGTGCTCGCTCGCTATAGGCAGGCAGCTCGGGTGCTGCTGTCTCATGTGTCTGTGCTGCTGCCTGTACTACTCTCATCTTTCCGTTGACCGGAACCGTGTTTCCGGCTCCGGGTGAGTTTGACGTGCGCGAGTTGGGTTGGGTTGGGTGGTGGTTGCCGTTGCGGCGGTGGAGCCCGCGTGTCGTGCACTTGCGTTGCGCTGCGCCGGCGGCTCTCCTCCCACTTGCTTGTAGCTGTACCGCCCGCTGCATCGGCGGTTACGGCTCGCGTGGCGTCCTCCCCCGTCGTCACAGTCACACAGACCGACGTCGCTGCGGGGAGCGGTAGGACGGTGGTTTCGGCGGCCGGGCCCGCCGTTGTCAATTTATGACGAGATGAGATGGAGCGTGGTGCATTGGAAGGATAGGGTGGATGGAGGACCACTACGAACAGCAGCATGAGCGAACGCCGAACGGGACCGGGCCAACACAGTGCTCCAACCTACAGGCGGCAGCCGTGCAATCGACACGGCGTCATTGCGAAAGGTCCCGTCAGTTACTTACTTTCAGTCCCAGCTCGTACTATGTACTCCGTACTACACACCTCCGATCGTTACTACGAGTAGGTGATGAGTTTCTGCTGTTTGTTTGATCACTTGCAGAACAGAATCAGCTCGGTCGATCGGGTAGTTGGCAATGCGGGAGAGAGAGAGAGAGAGAGAGAGAGAGAGAGAGATTAATGAGAGGGATTGGGAGAGAGCAACCGAGAGCAGATTTATGAGATTAGGTAGCTGCAGGCAGCAGCAGCCAGCAGCTGTTTGTTTCATCAACTTAGTGTGGTTGCGGCGGGTGCATGATGTACGTGTGTGCTCTGGAAGGTAGTAGTAGGGGAGCGCTAGTTTAGGGCGTGATTAGGTGGCATGCCGGATGCGTCCGGTTGGGTTTGGTATGGTTCCACAGCCACATGCAGTGGTCTCGAATTTTTTTTTTTTGCCCCAAGGTCAAAGCTAACGTAACACATGCCACTAAGGCAGGCGTCCCCTTTCTGTTGGGAACTTAATAAATAAACTATATACACAAAGTATAGTCCTTGTTCTGTTGGGTTAGGGCAGCGTCCGTTGGATCCGGTCGGATGCACCAAGGCCAGGCAAGTGCAATCGTGCTTTTCCCGTTTTATTATGAGCTATCTTTTATAACTACCTGCCTGACCACCATGACCCTACCAATATATACAACTTGTGGTTACTACGAAACTCATGGACTTCTGTTCTATGCATAAACCAAGACATATCTATTTGTAACGGTTGTCCATCAATTCTTGAACTTAGGGCACATATAGGGCATGTTTGGATTGTGCCTCCCAGGCAACTCAGAACTCAGGCAAGGCTCCTAGGCGTCCGATTTTGAGCGCCTGGGGCCAGGATCGGCTGCCTGACAGGCACCTGCCTGTGAGGGCGTCAACCAAACGAGCCCATAGTAGTGCTCTAGCAACAGTGAGGTTCTTCTTCATGTTCACGGGCGTCCTTTCCCTCTTCCTTATATCGATAGTAAGTTACGATGATATTGACCATGTCTGTGTCCGTGGTATAGGGCAGTGACAACATTGTGGTATCGTTGGGGCATCAGCCCAAGAGACCAGATGAGGTGACAGTGCCATTTGTTGCCTCGTTTGCGAGAGCACTTGCGAGGGTGGGTTCTGGATGAAAGCTCAGCTCAGCTCTACGTCGGGGTCAGTGATGTGGGACGCTATTTGGCGGATTTTTTTTTCTTAAAGGAATCGTTGAAGAACCCCTTGCTAACTCCTGGCCAATTGCAATCCTCCTCGATACAAGACTCGGACGAAAGCCTTGCTTGGCGCTTGCTTGACCGATGATGATTACGTTCTCGCGTCATTCACATTTTTGGAGGCATCTTGAAGAGCTCCTGTGTCTTGGTAGTATTGTAGTTTTTTTCTCTTCTTAGTGGTGTGTTTTGTGGTTGTTTCACCATTCACCCTTGTGGTAGGACATTTTTCATTGTCTTTTCTTATTAGTGGATATGCCACAAGTTCTCTCTTTGTGCTGGGCTGTTGTACAATGTTAAACCGGTTTTTATAAAATTAACCAAATGGAAGGGTCTTTTTATTTGTGAAATGGGGTTGTTCATGATATACCAATATTATTCATGTGGGGATTCTTCCCTAGCGACAGTTAAAAAAAATAATCAGTTTAAAAGTTACATGTCAAACATAATTATGTGAAACAATTAAAGGGACGGGACCATCTATAAGATGACAAACGTATCTGTTCTAATGGTTTACTAGTTCTGTAGCGCAAATGAAAATGTTAAGTTTAAATTCATGAGGATTCTCGTGGACCTGTTTGCTGCAGAGACTGTTAAAAGGTTACAGCTGCTCCAACAGTGCATAGCAATGTTGCGAGTTCTGGTTGCAGTCTTCACTGTGAGCAAGCAGTGATGCCGCAGGTGACGCCACGCGGCACAGCTTTTTGCCAAATATTTTGGATAGTGTTTAGTTCTATTTTGCAAAATGAAGAGACAAAACCCAAAATATTTTGGATTCCATGAGAAACTAAACACCTCCTCATTTCCCATTTTAGATTTTGGACTCAAGAGCCCAAAATAAAAGAATATTTGCATTGGTTTGTGTGTCATCCTAACAATCCTCATCATTGAAAGACAAATTTTAGATGAAACTAAACATCCTACTAAAATATTTTGTATTTTAGATTTTGGAATCCAAAATAGTTAGATTTTAGATTTTAGATTTTAGTTGAAGCTAAACAGGGCCTGATCTGATAGTTTCCTCGTGATATGATGTCACATCAGTCAGCTTCGCATGGCGTGTTAGTACGGGTGCCGACTCACGCCACGCGACGACGAAACGACGTTGGCATGCCCTGCTTGATGACCCTTCTGCGGAAGAAGCTACTGCTCGCTGCTAGTACAGTACTCCGTAGTACAGTACTACAGTACTACCACGTTTCGTTTAGCATCGTTATCAAGCGTGGGAAACTGACCCACGCGAGAGTCAACGCGTAGCGTGGGCGACGTCAGCTCGTGTGGCACGGCCGGCCACACGGGGCACGCAACGTACAGCCAACACACAGAGAAAGTTCATCCTGCTGTGAAATAACTAACCATCTCCATTCTCCAATCAACCTCACCCGTCTTTGGCGTTGGCGTCTTGGCGACACAACTGAATATGTACTCCAGGCGAAGCAGGGACCCTGGACGCCACGGCGGTCACTTTTACCAGATACCAGGGGATCGGAGATCTTTTCGTTCTTGGCGGTCTTATCAACCTCCTTCAGTCTGGCTTCTAGTATGATCCCTTTGTGTGACTACCATGCACTCAAAATTATCTATACTACTATTATCCTAATGTAGTGTTATTTACCAGGCCGGGTTTAGCAAAAAAATTCACAACCAATCTTTTCTCTCGTTCGTCCAAATCAGGTGCAGGTGCAGCGGGTGATGAGTGCGCCTGTGGCCGTGGTAGGCGCGATGTCTTGGCCGGCCGCGCTGGGCATCTCCGTGTGGTGAAGGCACAAGTATCTGAGAAGCCATCTCGGCTTTCTCGTAGCAATGCTAGCCGGCGGCGAGGCGACCAGTTCGTCGCATACCCGACGGCCACGCGAGACCCCACTAGTGGCCGCGTGAGCTCCCCGACGACGACGAAGCCAATGCAAAAGGTCTGCGGCGGCTACGTGAGCTCCCCGTTGGCGTCCACGACATCCGCGCTCTGCACAGCGCCCTCGCGAGCTCGATAGAGGCTATCAGTGACACGTGTTGGTTACAAGTGTCACTCATAGAGGCTATCAGTGACGCATGTTAGCTACGCGTGTCGCTGATAGAGGTTATCACATCACTAATAGATGGTTATCAGTGACACGGTCCCTTATCAGAGACGCAAGAAGAGTGACGTATATTTTATACGTCACTGATAACGTTTTCTAGCATAGTTCCCCACCAATGTCTTCACAATCTCCTCTCATCGGCGATCGTGTGTGTGGTCCATGGCGGCTACATGAGTCCATAATGTCTGCGTAAGCTCCTCGCCAACGGCCGTGCGAGTCCGTGGCCGCCACACGAGAGCTCCCCACCAGAGGTTGTGCGAGGTCTGCGGCAGCCATCTCCGAGCGAGGCGGCGGCAGGTGCGCTCTCCATGCAAGGCTCAGTAGCAGCGCTCGCCACGGTGGCGCGCTTGCCGCCGGCTGTGAGAGCGAGGCGGCCGTGCAAGACTCGTACCAGCGACGACGCTCCTCAATCGCGAATGCAAACGAAGTATTGGATGGTTTCCACGATTTCATTGCGCGTGAAAACCCAGTGTCTAACTTAGAAACGATTTCTATATTTTTTATCTTTTTCTCCTCGTTAAATTATTTGCTACGTGAGCAAAATGTGCATTAGAAATGCTCTAACATTGTTGTTTTTTAAACACAGTGCCAAGGTACCACGTACCAAGCTACGGACTACGGTTGGTAGAAGGTACTAGCTAGACAAGGTAGCGGCGTAGTGCCAGTTGACTGGTTGGCGGGCGAAGGTGCGCCAAAACGTAGTCGTCGCATGCGCAGGGGAGGCAACTGTACTGTTCAGTGCTCAGCCAACACACCATACGTCCATACCGTTATACCGACGTTGGCGACACGCAAAAAAGCCTATAGGCAAGGTAGGTAGGTAGGTAGGCACCACCGCGCCGGTGGATCGCCAATCGCAATCATCATCGTTATCAGTAGAATGCATGTCTAGCTAAGCTAGCTGACTGCCTGAGGCTGAGTATGCTATACACAACTCTTCTCTGTGCCATACGTATACACGTACGGAGTATGGAAGTGGGAGCGGGTAGGCGAGACGCTGTGAGCTCCTGTACGTAGAGTTTATTGCTGCAGATCGTGCGTATATGGTGTCACACAGAGGAACTCACGTTGGGGGGGGGGGGAACAGAGGAACTCAGGAAAGGACTGCTGCAACTAGCGACCTCATAGCAAGTGTCAACTGGCAATACATGCAGAAAGCTGCTTGTGAATTTGTGATTGACGTTGCATCCAGGAAATGGTCATGTGAGATTGTGAGAATTGAGGGTTTGGACGTTTGGTACTGAACTACTGAAGTTGACGGCGATACAGTGTGATGCTCAGGCGTCCCTGACTTTGGTATGCGTAATTGCGTATGTACTACGTACACCGATCCAACTAATACGTACGCACTGACACTTGATTACTACCAGGGAACAATTGTGGGTAAATGATCTGTTCTGACCTGTGTTACTGCTACCAACCGGACTGTCTGCTCAGGGTAAATGATCAGTTCGACCGCTTGTCAGCAAGTCCTGATTCCCATGAGGGGACACTTAAGCTCAACGTTGATGGAGCTTTTTCCCATGAGTCCAGCACAGGTGCTACGGGGGCGGTTCTGCGAGACACTGGTGGGAACTTTTTTTTTGAGCTTTCAAGGGGGGGGGGGATGAGCAGCTGTCATTGTCTAAGCCATAGTGGAAATGTTCAGCACCGCTTCATCCATCAGTCTGGACCAAGCCTTAGTGACTGTCTTGCTTTTCTTTGGCATGTGTGCAGTCCAAAGAGCCGCTTCAGATTTGCAAGATAGCAGAAGATTTCATAGGTTTAGGTGATCGTTGCGAAAGACGATTACATTCTGTCTCTTCCAGAGTTGCCAGCAACATAGAGCAATGAGAGCACTATATTGATCCGAAGGGATACTTGGGGGTCTCGGTAGACAGTGTAGCTGCTCAATCTGCATGTTTGGAGGTCCTTGGAAGCCCAACGTTGACCAGAACTACGCTGCAATGGGACATAGGAAGATCATATGTTCTGGTGTTTCAACAGGGGTGCCGCACACAGGGCAGTCAGGGGAGTCAACAATGGTTTTTCGAAAAAGATTCCGTCGGCACTGGATGCGTCCTCATATCAGAAGCCATATGAAAAACTGAACCCGAGGCGGGGCAACATTTTTCCAAATGAAGTGGATGTCTGGTCATTTGGGGCGTGTTTGGTATGAGGCCAGGGGGTGGCCCGAGCCCAAACGGTGCAACACACCGTGTTCGGTTCACTTGGCCCGCGGTTCGGCCTGGCTCCCCATGTGCCTTTCCTCTCCCGCAGCCTGGCTCCGCAGCGAAGCTCCCCCCCCCTCGTTTTTCTAGGGTGCGGCTCTGGCGGCGCTCTCGCGGGCGATTTCGGCCGCTTTCCCATGGCTCCCGCGAGCTCGCGTGGGAACTGGGAGGTTTCCTCCCGCGCTATCTGCCTATGGTTTTCACGCTGTCTACATAAGCTCCTCCCCTCCTCTCTTCCTCCCCTTGCCTCCATTCCCACCTGCTTCCGTGAGAAACCGGTGGCGTGTTGAGGTGCTGGTGTCCGACGACTAGGCGGGGTGGTGCTCTCGTCTCCTCTTGGTCGGATCTGGTCGCTTGCGGCATCGTTCCTCCATTGCTGTTGGGACTCTGGAAGGCGGCGGTCTTCTTCCTCATCTTGTGGATTTGGGCGGGCCCTGGTGTTGCGGAGGATCAGATCCGGTTCCTCTCCTTCTGGATCGTCATCGTCTCCGTCCAGATCTGCTTGGTCCGCCTTCATTCTTCTTCTTCTCCGTCGTTCGTCGGCTTTTGCTTCGTCCGCCGACCACCCCGAGGTGAAATCACACCCTAACCATTGCTTGTTTTTGTTCGTCTTTGATGTTTTACGATTATAGTATGAGTTGTTTATTTTGTAACCCATTTGTTGTTCTTTGTTAGGGTTTGTTGTCGGTCGTGGTGTCACTCCTCCATAGTTGTTGGGATTCAGGAAGGCGGCGGTCTTCTTCCTGATCTTGTGGATTCCGGTGGTTCCTGGTGGTGTGGTTGACTGGATCTGCTTCCTCTCCTTCCGGCTGTACCTTGGCTCCGTCCAGATCTGCTTCGTCCTTGTTCATTCATCTTCTTCTCCGCCGTTTGTTGCTTTTTGCTTCCTCCGCCGACCACCCTGAGGTGAAATCAAACCCTAACCATGGTTTGTTATTGTTATTCTGTGTTGCTGGTACTTCATATTGTACATGTGCTTTGCGGTTAGGGTTTGAGTTGTTTATTTTGGCACCCATTTGTTGTTCTTTGTTACGGTTCCAGTTGTTCATGATGCTTTTTACGGTTCATTTTGTTAGTACCTATCACTAGGAGGCATTTCAGTATGCAGCCGTGATTGGTGATGCCTGTGCTGGTTCGTCGTGCTGGTTCGTCGTACTTGATTAAGATCTGTTCTATGTCTGTTGTGTGTTGATTCTTTACTTACTGTCACGGGAGGCATTTCAATATGCAGCCGTGGGTTTTCTTGGTTGCTCATATGGATTATGGTCTGTTCTATGTCACTAGGAGGCATTACTTTGATGCAGTCGTGACTTTTTAAGTTCTTTCATGCTTTGTTTTCCTACCTCTGTCAATGATGATGTCCATGTTGTCAGTGCTAGTTGAATCATGCATTGTTCATTACTCAATTTGATGCCTACCTGGGTCAATTAAACATGGTTTGTCTGCAATTGTATGTGTATGTAGATGGATTCTGCTCAGAAAAGAGATGAGTTGGCCAAGCAAGCCTCTTCCTTGGTTGTAGTCATGGTGTCCTATGTTGCCAGTAGGATTAGGAGGCCTACCACTGAACCATACCCACTTGCATACAGTTTGAGAAGTGATGCTGACCAGCATAGGCAGCGTACACTTATGGCCATTTATAGGTCCACTGATAGAGAGTGTCTGTCCATGATTAGGATGACCAGAGCACCCTTTTTTGCCTTATGTGACCTATGTAGAAATAGAGGTCTTGTACCAGACAACAATGGTTCCTCTATAGAAGAGCAGGTAGCTATGTTCCTGCTGATTGTGGGTCACAACCAAAGGTTTAGGGTTGTCCACCAGGTTTTGTATGCTCTAGGTGAGTTTAGAAGTGACTTAATCAAGCCCCCCTCAACTGTCATTCATCCAAAGATCTTTGGGAGCCCTACATAGAACCCTTATTTCAAGGTAATTTTGTCTTAGTAACACTGCCTCCATAATTTCTATCCAAACACTTGCCTTAACACCAATCTAAACATCTGTAGGACTGCATTGGTGCCATTGATGACACCCATTGCTTGGCTAGGGTGCCTAGAAGAGTACAATAGGCTTTTAGGGGTAGAAAAAAGGAGCCAACACAGAATATAATGGTTGTTGTTAACCGGGACCTCAAGTTCACCTATGTCTTGGCTGGCTGGGAGGGATCAGCACATGATTACCATATCCTAAATGATGCCATTGAGAGGGAAGATGGGTTCACTGTGCCTGAAGGTAACACAAACCACCTGTAATTTGCACTTGTGTCCATAGCACCCATTACACACTCATGATGCCCCTTCCACTGCTCCACTTGTAGGTAAAATGTACCTTGTAGATGCAAGCTATGCTTGCCGCAATGGTTTCCTACCTCCTTACAGGGGAGTTAGGTACCATTTGTCTGAGTACAACATCACCAACAGGCCAACCAATGCAAGAGAATTGTGCAACCTCAGGCATTCCTCACTTAGGGTCACAGTTGAGAGGGCTTTTGGGGCTTTGAAGAATAGATTTCGTATTCTAGACAACAAGCCCTTTCACCCATTCAAGACACAGGTTAATCTAGTCATTGTTTGCTGCATCCTGCACAACTGGATCCTTGGGTTTGATATTGATCACTGTGTGCCAGATGAGGAGTGGCTTCCACCCAACCAACCTATCCCTGAGCCTGTGCCTAATTTGTTGGTAGAAGAAACTGTAGCTATGACTGCTAAGAGGGATGAAATCTGTAATGCCATGTGGGAGGGTAGGGGAGCCATAGGAACTGAGGGGGACCTTTACTAAGGATGAGATGATCATGATCACCAACATGTCTGATGCTATTAGGGATGTTGCCAGTGCACTTAGAGAGACAGGGGCTGGCCATGTAGACCCAAACTTGTACCTTGTTGTCCTTGAGATGCCTGGCTTCACCACTGAGGCACTAATCTGTGCCTACACTTACCTTCTTGAGAACAAGGCCCTGGCCACTGGGTTTGTGAAGATGGAGAGTAGCCATAGGGATATCTGGCTGAGGACCTACCTTGCTAAGAACTTCTTCATGTAGTTCTGTCCATCTTGGACTGCAAGGTCAGGAGGGGGTTGACTGTAGAGATGTATAGTTCCTCCACCCCTCTCCCACTCTCTCACCTTTTGTTTACACTTAGGTGTAGCTTTTGTGCAGGGCTCTTGACTGGTTGACCCCTTAGCTTTTGACTGACTTTAGTGGAGAGTTGGATTATATTTGTGCCCACATTGTTGAGGCACCCCTGGTCTGTAACTTATAACTTGGTACCTTACTGTTTCGAACTATGATTCAAGCTCTGTTGCTTTACTCTGTTGCTTTACTCTTGCTTTACACTGTTGGTTCACTCTGTTGGTTTATTCTGTGGTGTTTACATGTGGGATTGAAAAAGACCTATGATGCAAAAAAGTTTAATTATGAGGTGGCTATATTTTTTTTACTGTTGGTTGGTTTTGTTGCTATTTTTTCAAGGCTGTCATCTAACCCATCTGAACCATCCATTTCCTGCAACTCCTTTGGGTTGATGACAGAGAATGGATGGTCAGATGGATTACATGCCTGTCTTGTCTTTGCCTTGAGTTTATTTCGAGTTAGTTGCATGTTATGTAGCCACCTATGATTTGCATTGAAAGGAATTAAGCACCACATCCTCGAGTTGAGGCCTATCTGTTATCCAAACTAACATGTCCATCATCTGGTCTGATGGAATCATCCACTGTTAACCACCTGTTTGGTGACCAACAGTGAATGCTTGATCAGACTACATGGTTGCCATGTATCTGCTCTGGTTTTGCTCTTTCCTGTTTTGTTTGCAGTTGTTTGACTCTGTTGGTTTACATTGTTGGTATTCTTTCTTATGCTGTGGTGTTTACATGTGGGATTCAAAAAGGCCTATGATGCAAAACAGTTTAAATATGAGGTGGCTATATTTTTTTTACCGATGGTTGGTTTTCTTGCTGTTTTTCAAGGTGTCATCTAACATGTCCATCATCTGGTCTCCTGGAATCATCCAATGTTAACCACCTGTAGGTTGGCAACAGTGAATGTTTGAGGAGACTACATGGTTTTCATGTACCTACTTTGCTCTTGCCCTTTTTTGTTTTTTAAGTTCTTTTGATATCCTGTTTAGCCACCAATGATATGAGAAAAAGGTTCAAATTAAACTCTTAACCTGTCTAGATGAGGCCTATATTTTGTACAACAATTCTATGCCATGCTGATCATTGGAAAGGAAGTTGAGATATATTGATTTCATATGAGTTCAATCTGTAGATCTTCAAGTTCCTTACTAATATTCAGTGTGAGTTCATTTATGCACTTTGCTTCCTAACTATGGGCATGAGACACATCCATACAGTGCTTTAACCATAGATTATCTATGGTAATGCAGCTGTATGGGTGTGTTCCATGGCCACAATAGGCTGCACAAGTGTA
Source organism: Microstegium vimineum (assembly GCA_022036555.1). Classification (NCBI taxonomy): domain Eukaryota; kingdom Viridiplantae; phylum Streptophyta; class Magnoliopsida; order Poales; family Poaceae; genus Microstegium; species Microstegium vimineum. The sequence continues at coordinate 37,153,188 of CM039128.1, read as the reverse complement.
CAATGCTTCTATCCAGTTTTCTTGATGTGGTCTGTGATGCAGATATATAAAACTTGAGGTGGATTTTTCATGTATGGCCTATGATGCAAAACTATGTATTAGAGTGTGGCTGTTATCTTTGACATGTCTTTTTTGCTATCTTTTGTGGCTGTTATCAAGCCCTACTTGTGCACAACCACCCATTGCAACACCAGCTTCTACTAGTTGTTGTGTGATGACAGTGAGTGGATGTGGACAATAGGGTTCCATAGCAGGCATGACATGCTATTTTACTGATGCTGTGTTTTCATTACTATGCCACACACTGACTTGAACCAAGGTAACGATTAAGCTGAGGCCATACTTGTTTACTTTTCAGAAAATGGACAGTTACTATGTGGTTTTTTATGGGAGGAAACCTGAGATTTATATGACCTGATATGAGTGCAGTGACCAAGTGCTTGGCTTCAAGAATGCTAAATTCAAGAAGTACTCTGACTACGAACATGCACTTAGTGATTTGAACTCATTTTTTGTTTCCTCATCTTCTCCTACTTGTTCATCTGTTGATGGTAAGTTTGATGGGCAACCTGTGCATGGTCCTGAAAACTCAGTGAAGAGTTTGTTTCATTGGAAGGATGTCACCATTGTTTCCCTGTTAGTTCTTGTATGTGCTCTTTGGTTCAGGCTTTCGGTTTGCAGTACCTGAGGTGGCCTATGTTGGCCTTTGTTGGCCTATGTTCTGTCTGACCATCTGTTGTTTTTGTAAGACTTCAATTTGTAACCTATCTTGGCCTGTGATGCAAAACATAGCACTTGGTGCCTGTCGTAACTCTTTGCTATATGTTTGTTTCATGTGTGCCATCAAACTGTTGTGAGGCATCACTCAATGCAACACCAAGCTGTTGCTTGAGATGATGACACTGAATGATGTCCACAGGAGTTCCATGACAACCATGAGTTCTTACTTGTTCTTTGTTGTTTGTCGAATTTGATTCTGCTCTTGGGTGGCAGACACCTATTTTTTGACAATTGGAATGAGTGAACCTTTGTCCAACAGCTGAGGCCAACATCTATTGCCACTTCTGCCAAAATTTGCACTCATTAGTTGCCTACAATTAGTTCTGTTTTTTGGGAGACAATATAGTTGTAATCTGGTGTTGTTATTGCCATGTAAAGTTGCAAGGAAAATGATCTATTTGCCATTAAAACTGTTAACTTTGTCCATGATTGATCTGTAATTTCGACATGTCATCTGTGAACTTGTGTCATTTCGAATTTATATTCATATTGGTTCAAAAACCTATCATATTTGCATCATATTTATAATGCTGTGGTGTTGGTGCCTCTGTGGGCGGTTGAATGACAGTTGATGCCATTTGGTGGCAGTTGCCCAGCCAGGCCGGCCACCAAACACAACCTTCTTTGGGCGGTTGATGGCAGTTGGTTGCCGGCCGGGCTCCGAGGTGGCAACCAAACACAGTCTGTGCTCGGCCGAGCTCAACTGGCTCGGTACCAAACATGAGAAGGTGGCCCTTTAAACTCAGGCTATGGCTGGACGCTGGGTCTGGCTGCCCAGGAGCCACGTACCAAACACGCCCTTGGTTGCCCCTGGGACTTGAGTAATCTGTAGATGGTTGAGGAGTCGATCCTGTCTGCTGACCTGGTGAACTGGGATAGCCGCTTATCCGGTTGATCGGAGAGCATAGTGGTGGGAACTTCCTTGAGGCATCAGCTCGTTGGCTGGATTAGGTGGGGTCTGTCCTCTTGGCAGAAGCAGAAGCACCCCGGGATGGAATAAGGCTCATACAAGAAGGTACCAGGGAGCGGATCATTGTAGAGACAGATTCTCAAGAGTTGGCCTCGCCGTGGAACAACAGAAGGAAGTACCGGTCCGAGATCACTGCAATCATGGACGCTGTTGAAGAGATGCCCTAAAATTTCACCTCCTTCCAGGTTATCCATACTAGAAGATCGGCGAATTTTGCAGCTCACTTGTGTGCCCAACATGCATCTTCTTTTTTATCTAATTATGTCCAAGGACAACTTGAAGCTCGCCTGTTGGTTGTTGCCTTTGCAGAATCAGGATAAGAAATCACTCTCTGACTGTGAGGTGGCAAGGCCTGGTTGGTAGCACTGATACGATCTGTGGTGAGTTGTATGCTCGGTTGGGATTGATATACTTTTTTGCTAAGTATCGATCTGTAACCGTCGTCGTCTCATGGCAATGATAATGTTATGTATTGGCTGTCAGAATGAATCAATGAGTGATGATGGGTTTCATCGGTTAATATATGGCTCCAGAGAATTCCTGCCCCTTGACAATTTGCTAATTATTTGATTGCTTGGAGCATCTTAATTTTATAGTCTTCTATTGGAATGTGTTTGGATACGGAGTGATGTTTTTCACAGGCCACCGGTTTACTATTTTCCTATCGCGTGGATGCAGGGTCTTGCCCATCCGTTGATCTTATCTGGCACTCTCAATCTTTTGTTCTTTTGGGCAATACATATGTCCTCAATCATTAGCCAATGCAAACAAAGGCATGCAAGGAACGAGTCGTACTCGTACACATCCTGCTGTTTCTACCTATTTCAAAGCCAAAGAATTATATAGAAAGAGAATTCGGTTTCCATTGCTACTCGGGTGCAATTCTTCATGCTGTTGATGTCAGTATGTCATCACAGATCCCCCTCTTCATTCAGACGGTGGCTAAACTTGGAGAATTGAAAAGTAGATAGTTTGTTAGTTTAAACCTTCCAAGTTAATCTCTGAACTGTAACAAGTATTCGGTGAAAACGACATGCTTATATTTTATAAAGAAAAATACTAGTTTTTTGGCCTAAAGGAAGTTGTGCTTAGTTTGTTGACCTTTTTTTTTCTTTTGAACTTGTCTATTTAGCTCAAAAATAAATTTCGTTTAGTTTCTTGACCCTTTCGTTAGCTTCATAGTCCAACCGTGTTAACTTATATGTGAAATAACTCTTTTTATCTTTGATATCGAAGACAACAGTTCAACACCCTAGCATGGATGTCTCTACTATAGAGACATACAAACTAGGTTATTGGAAAATTGCCTTCGATGCTAGAGGTAAAAAAGTCATTTCGCGTACAAGTTAACACCATTAAACCATCAAACTAACAGAAGGTCCAAGAAACTAAATGAAATTCGTTTTAGGCTAAATTGGCAAGTTAAAAAGAAAAAAAGACCAAAGAACTAAGTACAACTTTCTTTAAGGTCAGAAAACCCTGCATCAACCTTAGCCAGGCTCTACGGTGCGAGAACAAGCTTGTGTTTGGTTTGTATATTTGCTCAGCTAGGCTCTATGTGTGCAAGATTCCCTCCGCAGCCAGACTTTGGAGGAACACATAAATCAACCGTTTCTGCTGGTCTAGGTTCATGTGGTGCGGGTAATTAGTCATATAATAATGTTATTAATATATTATTAGCATATATTAAATGATATTATCATATTTTAATTACAATTAAGAAGTAATAAGATAAACTACGAGCTATAAGATAATAATTGCCCATAATAAGTGTTATTACGATGATTATTTATAATTTTTTGTCTCATGCAATCCGTCTTTGTGTGAGCAACCAAATTGGTTCTCGGTACAGTCTGACTCATATAAACTGTTAACCAAACACCGCGCTCTTATATGCTAGGAGCCAGACTTCTTTCATGCAAGCTAGATTGAGTTCATCCACAAACCAAAAATGTCCTAATTTTTTCTATTTCTCTATACACAAGTGAGCTGAGCTCTATGCAACCAGTCAGTTCCCACAGGAATCAATCTGCTGCAGCCGGCCCATGCAAAGGAGCCATCGGGCTCTGGAGGCCCATGATTAGCAGGCCCGTATGACGATTCCAGCAGCGTCCCCGAAACGAGGGGGCAAAACGGCGACAAGCCCCACTGTTCCCGTGCAAACAATTCGGTTGCCCGTGCCCTGCGTGGACCACGGGAGGGCCCACTAGCCAGCCACCCCGCGCACGTAGTCCACCAGTCTCCTCGGCTCCTCGGCTTCTCCCCTCCCGCTTCCCGACGACAGCTAACAGCTAACAAGGGATAACACCAGACCAAACCAAAACCCCCAACCCAAACCCTAGCGACCAGCCACGTTGATGACCTCCCCCGCCGCCGCCGCCGCCGACGTAGATGCACAGGCTCTCCCTCACCGTCATTGACGCCGCCGCCGCAATGCCCTTTGCGCTCCGGCTCGGTGGTTCCCCAGCGCTCCGCCTCGCCGCCGCGCGCCGCCCGGGCCCGCGCCCCTCTGCGTGGCTGCGCTTTGGTGGCGGGGCCGGGGCTCGGAGGGGGCTTCTCTGCTCCGCCGAGGCCGCCAGGCGGGGTGGCGGTGACGAGGATGCGGAGGCGGAGGAGGGTCGGAGGGGAGGCGGCAGCCGCGTGTCACCGGAGAGGAGGATGAGGGGCGGGAACGCGGCTGCCGCGGTGGGGACGAGCGTCGAGCTGCTGGCGATTCCTGGTGTGGGGCCGCGCAACCTTAGGAAGCTCGTGAACAATGGCTTCGAGGGCCTCGCGCAGCTCAAGCAGCTCTACAGGGACAAGGTGCACTAGCTTGTGTTTCGCCATTTGCTGTGTTGTGTGTTACAGATAGGATTTCGCTTGCTTCAGGGCGTAGTTATTATGCTACGCTACTGTTTTAATTATAGTTACTTAAAAGAGCACCCTAAAATGGCCGTGTTTCCACAATTCGTAGCGCTTCGTTTTGGTTAATAATAACAGTTTTTGTTGTACAAGCTAAAATATTGAATCTCATGTTGTGCAGAGTTGCACACACTGTTTGCTGAAAGGTATCCTTAACGCAAGACATTGTCAATGTAAAATATTCAAGTGGCAAATGTTTATCTTTATAGAGGGTGTTCAGTTTATTTTGTAAGTAAGTAAGAGCATGTGCAATTGGAAATCAAACGAAAGGAACATGTCATGCTAATAAAAAATTGTTCTGGTTTACAGTTTTAGACATGCTAATAAAAAATTGTTCTGGTTTACAGTTTTAGATTTACTGGACTTTTAAGACAATAATATCACTAGCCCCCAGGAACTGAGTGGAATTGCAAAATAATCTAATAATAAAATGAGAAGCGCTTTCAAGATATTGGTTTCAATTCATGGATCCAAACAGGCTCTTAAAGAAAACCAGATCCATTTTGGAGTGTTTCAGACAGTCAAAATTGTAAAGGATTCATGTCCATTGTAGGTGGAAGTAAACAGACTCATGCTATTAAGATTGCAATTCTTGCAAAGATTGTAAAGTGCTTACATGGTGTCGTAGATTTACAAATGATATGAGAACATTTTCAGCTATCTGCTGAGGCCCTGTTTGGAGCGTTGGATTTTTTCTTGAATCCTGTGGTTTTCTTGTGAAATTCTTGCATAGATCTTTTGTTTTTATTGTTGTTGATGTAATTGTGTAGGTTTTACAGTTGTCTCCATTTGAAACATTTTTCTCTCGATTTAGAACCACCATATGCTTTACTGATATCTAGCATGCATGTGCAGTTCTTTGGCAAGTCTAGTGGGCAGATGGTTGAATTCTTACAGTGTTCTGTTGGCATTGTACATAAGAATCATGCTGAGAGTATAACCTCATTCATTAAAGAGAGTGTTGATGAGGAGCTGAAAGAGTCAGGTTCATCTAAACCCACTCAGAAGAAGAGGCTGACCTTTTGTGTAGAAGGGAATATCAGTGTTGGGAAAACCACTTTCCTCCAAAGAATAGCTAATGAGACAATTGAACTGCGTGATCTTGTAGAGATAGTTCCTGAGCCTATTGATAAGTGGCAAGATGTTGGCCCTGATCACTTCAATATATTGGATGCCTTCTATGCTGAGCCACAAAGGTATGCATACACTTTCCAAAACTATGTGTTTGTGACGAGGGTCATGCAAGAAAGGGGATCTCAAGCTGGAATAAAACCTCTCAGACTGATGGAAAGAAGTGTATTCAGTGATAGGATGGTAGGTCAATCATTCTTACAAATGCTATTTCACGAACTGAACATGCATTTCAGTTGCCTTCTGATGTGATTATCAAGTATCATCATCCAACTGATTGTTCTGTTATTGTGTACTAGGTATTTGTCCGTGCTGTTCACGAAGCTAATTGGATGAATGAGATGGAGATCAGCATCTACGATTCCTGGTTTGATCCAGTTGTGTCATCACTCCCAGGTCTCATCCCTGATGGATTTATCTATTTAAGAGCTACTCCAAATACTTGCCACAAAAGGATGATGCATAGGAGAAGATCAGAGGAAGGTGGTGTTACACTTGATTACTTGCAAGGTTTGCATGAGAAGCACGAGAGCTGGTTACTTCCTTCAAAAGGATCCGGTCCTGGTCTATTATCGGTCAGTCAACTGCCCATGCATATGGAGGGCTCCTTGCCTCCAGAAATACGGGATCGTATATTTTACTTGGAAGGAAATCACATGCACTCTAGCATCCAGAAGGTACTTGCTCCCATTGTTTCAAATTCTGGATTCAGGAAACACATTGTGGTATTTCCTGATCTGACAGGAAAATGGTTAACAAACATTACTCACTCGCTTTTTTATGACTTCAGTGGTTATTGGCTTGTTATTAAGTTCAATTTCATTTAAATGGTGATGATGCTGTTTCGACTTTATAGGGAGGACAGTAAACATGTGTAACAGTTATATGTCAATTCACTAGAAATATTGTCACTTTCCTAATGCTACTTGTGCAAACACCATCATTATCACAAATTATATTACTATTATTACAGTTTGGTACTAGCACACACCCTGTCCAATCTCAGAATCTAAATGCAATTGCAAAGGAAAAAAAAATGATTCAAATTTAAATTGAATGGTTTGCTGGAATGGTAGATCAGTTCCTGGAGGTATCCAGGTTATTACTACTCAAATTAGCATTACTGCTTTAAGCATCTCAATTAAATTAATGTCTTATTCTATGTAGGTTCCTGCTCTCATCTTGGATTGTGAACCTGACATTGATTTCAGCAAAGACATAGATGCTAAACGACAGTAAGTTTGCACAGCTTCCTTATACAAACTGTGTTATTTCCTGCCTCAAGTTTTGTACATGGACAGCAGTGTTTGTTGCTCCTGTAGTTCTATTCCATCACTGTTTACTGAATTGAATTCCAACATACTCTTTATTTTCTAATGAAGACTTTGAGCTACCCACAAAATCATCATGTGTTCTCATTTAACGCTAGTCTTTCGTCTGTGTAGATATGCTAGGCAAGTTGCAGAGTTCTTTGAATTCGTGAAGAAAAAGCAGGAACAAGCTCCATCTGATCAAACAAGCAATGACAAGGACCCCGTGAACCCGCAGGTATTGCCTACTAACAGCAGCCGCTTGTGGGTCCCTAAAGGCAACCCTTTTGCAGGCTCCCCCATGAATCTGGATTTCAGAAGAGCCATGTCTTCGTACCTCTCAACTTAGGACTCCCAGCTGCCCTCGCTCACTGACCATGCAAACAGCCTTATGCATTAAGTTCAACCTTAGGTCGCCCGATGCTAGCCACTGATGTAAAATAGGTTGCGTCTCATTTGTGTAAATTATGATCGTAGCGCTAGTTCCACGTTTGAAGCACTAGCATCAGCGTTTATCAGATCTGATCGGATGACAGGTCTAATATGTACCGTAGTTTCCTTTGCTTGAATCATTCTGTTGGACAGATTTTGTGGAGTGCGTGTGCTGCTTCGACTTGTACGATGTGTGGAAGGTTCCTGATGATGTTATGTTATGCGTTTGCTCACCTGGTGGAAATGCTGCTTTGGGCCGCCTCGAGGATTGATCGGGAAGCCGTTGAAATGCCTGTGGTTGTCCCACCCTATTTGCTTGTCTTTTGAGCCAGTATTTGAGCCTTATTTCAGATTATTCTTGCAACTAACAGGGTGAATAATGTGAAATGTGCGCGCTGGCTTCCGCAGGCCCGCAGTGTTGGCAAAACTGACATTCAACTTCCGAATTTGTGGTCCGTGGCGTCTGATGCTCATGCTCTGATCTGATGCCGTGTGCCCTGAGGCCGTCGGAACTGGTGCCCTGGCGAACGTGTCATGCTATATGGTCGGGTCTCAACTGTCAAGTGGCCGGGCATGGGGCATAGGCGGCCCAACGTATTGGCCAGGGAAGCCTTCTGCTCCACCAAGACAAACATGCGAATCAGATGGTGACGATTGCTATACACCGATTCTGCAGACGATTTACATACAGTGAATGACTTGTTTGTCTCAGTGGAAAATGACTTCGTTCTTGAGGGCATCCGCAATGGTACGAGTCAATTGTCAGCTTTAAACTAACCTCTCCAATACTATTAACTTTTAGAAATAACTTATAATATACATGACATACTCATATAATCTTGGAATATGTGTATGAGCTAGCTCTTAATCATGTGTCAAGATTATGTGGGTTAATCGAGTGGGTTGATCACACCGTCATCAACCCACTAGATCGGCGTACTACACTTCGTTGGCGCCCCCATCCTTGCCATGCAAAGGAGGGGAGAGGTGTGAACGATGAAACACATCCATGCCGCCACCTCGTGCCTATCGAGCACAACGACCTCCACCATACGTATATTTTGCCATGGTAGATGCAAATCTTGTCGTTGGAGCACCAAGGACAGACACGAAGGAGCCACTGTCATTGTCATTGCCACTGCTAGGGGCAGCTTAGGCCCAAACGGGACATAATAGAACCCACCACCACGTTCCTCGCAATTGATCGAGCAACGACGAGGTAAGGGAAAGGAGGGAAGTGTATAATTAACCGAAACTGAGAAACCGAACAAAAAGAACCTCAACAAGAAAAAAAAATGATTCCTCGTTTAGTTCCAAATTTTGAGGAATCAAAATAACGAAGAAAATTTCAATTCCTACTCTCAGATAACCGAATTAACAAAAAAATAGCAAAATACATGAATTGTACTTTACTTGTGTTTTGTAAGACTATGTTTGATTTTTGTGTAATGTCTCATACTGAATTGCTATGTATTTATGTTAGCTATTGTCCCATTATAAATTATTATCTAAATTAGAGGTAGTGTTTCCTAAATTTACTTTAAAACCTGCATATTTTTTTGGTTGTATTAACCTTTGCTGAAAAAATCGATTAGTTAACCGAAACTAAGCTGAAATAACTAAACACCAAAATGCTCAGTTCCTTTTTGAATTGTTCTCATTATCTAAGAACCGAACCGAAACTAAAGTGGGTGTCAAATGGCTACCCTAGCGCCCAAGTCCCCCGAGGAGGAGAATGCGGGGACAGGATAACCGTTGCGGCCACTAGTGATAATTATGAGCATGCTTGAATCATCTAAAGCTAATTAGTTGCTAGAGCTAAAAAGTAGCTAGCTAAAAATTTAGTCAATGCATGTTTGAATTCTTGGCTAATCGGTGCCTATATCTCCAGCAATGAACTATTAACAGTTGTTAGCTAGATCCTGCTTAGATCACGGCCTCATTTGGATACTTGGTATTGAATTTATTCTAATAATTTAGGAATAGATAAGCTAATATGATTGTATATGGAATATATTTGATTGTATTGTTAGCCATATAAAGGAAGGGAATTCTAGTTGTATAGTCAAAACATAGCATGGCGATTATACAATCCAATTTCATCTTCCACCCTATGAATCTGAGATAGCCATAAAAAAGAAACCTATAGTTGTAGAATATTAGATTCCAAACCAAATAGCCTAATGCATTAAGGAAATTCAAATCTACATCTATACCTTATAATACTAAAGAGGCAAAATTTCTATTTCTTTTTTTGCTACAGCCACTAACTCCTCACGTCCAGGAGTCGAGCCCACTTCCTCACGTCCAGGCGACTAGCCCAGTCGCGGCCCAAGAGTTAATTTGGAGGTTCGAACCCTGGCCAAAATAGAAGAGCTAATTTAACACAACATTACCACCACACTACATGAACTTATGTTGTATTTTACACTACCTTTTGTTATTTATGAGGGTGCTATAGCCGATAGCTCAGTAGGAAGGAGCGATGAAATCTTCTTAGAGCAACTCTAACGGTTTTGTAAATGCTTGACATTCTTGTTTTTACAAAAAAAAATTTAAAAATCTTCTATCCAACGGTTTGACAAATGAGCTTGATATTTTTTGTTAACTTGACAGACACCTGATGATATTTGACATATATGCCAAACTACGGTTCGCTTGGCAATCGGCCCACGCTACTCTCGCGGAATATTTCCCTCTCACGCATACAAATTTTAGTTTTGCCAAATGAATAATGGGGAACCGTTGGAGACTGACTCTTTTTACCTTTGACATATTCATTTGGGACTTGACAAATTCCTAATTTTGCTAAACAAAAAATGCACAACGGTTGGAGTTGCTCTTAGTTTCAGTCTTTCAGATACTTTTTTTGTCCGCTTCCAAGACAAATAAATAAATTATGAAAATATTGTATTCTATTTCATATAATAGAATAATCTCTCAAGATAAAACTTAATAAAACTATGAAAATATGGTATTGTATATATTAAAAAAATCTTGGCTAGGTGACGACCGAATCTCCCTCATGGAACTATCACTGCGGATTCACTAGCCTCATCGAGATGCCGTTCCAAAAGCACGGCCACACCAGGGAGACCAAATTGAGGCTGAGCTAGGTGAGAGGTGCTCTCATGCATCAACAAGGCCTATTGCCAATTGCGGATTGTCGAAGCTAAGCAACCGTCTAACGACGTGACTTTTGTACATATAAATATTACAATAATATTAAGTTTTAGAATTTATTTATTTTTACTTTGGATGCCAGAGTTTTTTTTCCTACCGTTGCAACGAACGGGCATATTTGCTAGTTCCTATAAAATGAAAGGATCTAAACCGCCTCGTAAAGGTAATTGTTAGCCACAACTAGAAGTAACCAGCTAACCATTATATATATATATATATATATATATATATATATATATATATATATATATATATATATATATATAAATGTATTTGACCCTAACTAAGGCCCCGTTTGGAACACGGGAAAAATTTCCCATTCCTACGTTTTTTCTGTGAAAATAAACTGATTCCTGTGAAATTCCTACGCGATTCCTGTGAAATTCCTGCGTTCCAAACAAAGTTCAGCTAGGCGTCAGGCGGAGTCTAGGCGTTGACCCTCAGCCTAGAGCCTAGTCGGGATTAATCCCGCCTAGGCGTTCCTAAGTGTTCTCCTTGGCGTTTTAATTTTTATACATATACACACATATCTTAATTAAAAGAAAAAAATTAAGAGATATATGGACCTAAAGTTAAAGAAAGGTCCATAAAAAAAAACTAACATCCCACCTTATCCATTCTCAGACCTTATCCATCCATCCAGTCCCTCCCACCACCCCATCCGCACCCCTCCCCACGCCTGCACCCGCAGCCGCACGCCGCGCGCCGCCGCCGATCTCCTCCCTGCCGCCTCCACCACCTCCTTCTCTTCCTCCTCCGCCAGCCGCGCACCGTCCGCAGCCCCATCGCCGCTCACAACTTCTCTTCCCCCCACCGGCGCTGCTGACGAGCCGGCGCCGCCTAGGGGCCGCCAACCCCGATAGGCGAGGCGGACACCCTCCGACTCGCGCCTAGTCGTCGCCTAGCCGAACCTTGGTTCCAAACAGGCTCTAAAAAGGTATTAATGCATGTGTAAAATGTTTAAAGTGCATATGTCTTTTCCCATGGCCGCATAGAATTTTCTCCCCTGGTAGTATCAATGCCCTCCAATCAGTCTATCACGTCAGCTTCTCGCCCTCAAATCGGAGAGCAGCTGCAGCAAACTGCCTGGGCCGGACCTGGTCTCCGTACGAACATCGCGACATCGCCGGCCGGGTCCCCGTCTCGCTGTCTCGCGTGGCAGCCTCAGGTCTCTCGGCCGTGCCGTCGCCCTCAGTTTCGGCTCGCCGCTCCCTTCCTCGACGTCGATGGTGAGTGTTCGTCCCGTGTCCGTGAACCTGCACCGTCTTTCAACATCGTTTTCTTGCTGCTGTTCCGGACGCACGCTCAGAGCATCTTCAAGAGCCTTTGTAAAATATACTCTCTAAATCATCATTTATAAAGTTATTTGAGTAAAAATCGTTTTCTATATCTTTATACTCTCCAACAACTTTTCTATATCTCATGCACAGTCTAGAGAGTCATTCTCGTCTTCTATATTTGGCTAGCGAAAAATCCGAAATAGAAGATAGCTATATTTGCATAATCGTTTATAAAAGTTGTTGGAGTGTGTTTTTTCAACAAAATCTCTATTCCTAAATTTTAAGGACAAAATAGAGAGTGTTTTGGACGAGAAAGCCAGGAGCCTATCCTTTCCCACTTGTCACAATATGGCGCCCACGGATTTGTAGCTTGCAGGTTCGTTGGCAAATGGCAACTAACTACCTCCGTTTTCCGTTTTAAAATAATACCATTCTTGGGTGTTATGATTTTGTATACTATAAATTTGAATTCTAAATAAAAAAAGTATAAATAGTGTCATAGTTAGTATACTAAATTTGAAAATAATAAAAAATTAAAAGTATGAATTTTTTATATCAAATAAACACCATATCATTAGATTAATCACAAATGTATTTTTATAATAAATTAATTTATAGTCATAGATGTAAACACTATTTAATTAAAAAACTGGTCAAACATAAAACACTAATTATAGTTGTATTCTTTTCATAACAATTATTGCGCTAAAAACCTACATGTAAAGAGCCAAGTAATTAAAAAATCAGTATAAGTGAAAGAAAAGAAAAAAAATAGCATGGCCGTAGAATCACTTATGATAACCAATGACCATGTTGTCGCAAAAGGTCACTTTGCTTCTTTCTGTCCCTTTCATCTCGAAAAGTGATTATTCTTTCGACGATGCTGCTGCTGCTTTGTCCTAACACAAAAAGTAGAGCTTGTACTAGCCTAGCCTGGCCGGGGTCTGCGCCTGAGATCCAAGGCATCAAAGTGCTTGTTGGTCTGCCCTATCTACGTCAGTAATGTACATGTACTCTTCACTTTTGAAGAAAATGTGAATGCACTCCTATATTGTTATGCACATGCTAATGACTGACACATTCAAACAATCACGGTTCTAGGAGAAAAGGTGTTGTAAACAAAAGAATAATAATGGACAATGTATCACTTGTGTGCTTTTAGGCACCCAGTCAGTTGTGCACTGATTCATTGAGGTGGATCAGAAACTATACCGAGTCACGCTCCTGATAAGATATAGAATCCAAGCTTTCTATCTAGCTAGTTATGCCTTAGAAGGATGTTTGAGAATTAGGATTTTTTGACTGATGCTCTGACTACTCTGATTAGGGTTTTTATTCTTCTAATGATGATGCTCTACAACAGAGGTAGTATGCTTATATAGCCTCACAAGATAAATCATAGCCCTTGGATCAAACCGACCCTAATAGACCCCTTAGATCTAATCTTTAATGCAGTGGGAGGAAGACTCTGGAAGTTGGACACTAGGTGGGCCCATGGGAGGACAACCGACCTATAGGTGGGGCTGGCTGACCCCACCCTAAGTCAGTTTTCCCTCTGTTTGGATGGGTTGCCTTCTGGTGTCTTCTAGAGTCCTATGGAGTTGGAGTTCACATCTAATCCACGTTTAATTTTGATGTGTGGGTCTATCTTTGCGTTTTTTTTGATAAAAGTATTGTAGAAACACAGATTCACCAAAACTTGTAGAATTTTGTTAGTCTAACCCCTAAGTATATATTGGTGATTGTATTTATGCCCTTTTCCATTGATAATCAATGGTGGAATTAGGTACTTATCTACCTTCAACAACCAACAAGAGTGCACGGCTGTCCTCCTAAACGCCATGCCAATTGTCGATGTTTCCTGGACCAACTAGTAAATTTATCACCGCATTGCTCCAAAAAGTTGATGGTAGCACTCGAGACACAAGGAATTATACTGGTTCAAGATAGGGCCCTAGGTCCAGTCTTAGAGAGTAGTGAGTTCTTGTTCTTTGGTTCAAGTTTCTAAAGTGTTTATAACGGGGGGGGGGGGTGGGTCAAGATAGGCCAATTGGGTGAATTGGTCTTCTTAGGATAAAGGCTTGGCTCCCCTTATAGTCTTGGGGACCATGTGAGAATGTAGAAAGAGAGAGTGATAAAGTGCAGGGCTCCCCCGACATGAGTGGTCAAGATCTTGAGTGGAGCAAGAGGCTGGCTAGCTTGGTCGATGGTCTCCTCGTGTCTTGTTTTGCCCCGTTGACATGTCCAAATAAACTTGCTGGGTTCTTGCTCCTCATGCCAAGGCAAGGCATGCCATGGTGTCACTATTCCAGTCATGGTTGTTCACCTACCATCATGTGTGTCATGGATGCAACATGGTGTTGTGGCATCCATCCTCCTGCCCATTATCTAGGATGGATGTCATGACATCAAGATGATGGAATGACGTTTGTTCTTTACCACTAACTCTCCTAGTGGTGGTATGGTTGACCTTGACCTCTCCAAATGAGGTCAAGGCTCCCTCTGGTCTGGCCGATCCTAGATGGATTGGCCCTTGGTCGTGTGACCCATGTCCATAGTGGGTGGGCTAGTACACCCTTCTGTCATGTCTACGAAAATGGGGATGGTGTTGGGTTGTGCCTGACATGCCTGGGACTTGATAGCGGCCATGTATGTGCAGGTGGTTCGAAGGGTGGTGTTCTGGCCAAGTACCCTACGATTTGAAGGGTGATCATCCTTTTCTGTCTTGGGTGGATGTGATGTGCAGTCACATACTCACATCCCATCGGGGCAGGTGCATTAAATGTGCCACCTGCCCCTAGTTTTTGTTGATGTGCTCTCGAGGAGAGGTCAAAGTGGGTGGTATGAATCATATGGACAAGCTAGGAGAGCGGTAGAGGAAGGCCGTGGGCCTTGCGCTAAGGCTTTTGGGCTACTCAAAGTGCACTCTCCTCTCAACTTGGTCAGGCCATGGGACACCCTGGGTATATGCTATCGACAACGCGGGATCTCTTATTTATAGATGCATGTCATTTCTTATTTCTTATAACGCTTTAAAATTTTACTTGTTACATATATGCCCTTGTTGTATCCTCTATCTACATCATTGATCTACCTTCTTGATTGTATTAATACAGGTAAAGGGGAACATCAATTCCTGCTTGGACATCTAATTACCAAAAAAATCTGATTGCACAAGCGTATTTGATTCTCATAATTCGCTAAGAATCATGATCACCTTTTACAATGATGATGTATTTGGAAATGCTTACTTAAGAATGCATACATGTCCACTAACTATTACAAATAAAGCGATAATTGCGGCTACATAGTTGTTGATGGTGATGACATAAGGTGAAGGAACCTTAGTTAGTGTTCTACATCTAGCTTTAACAAATCTTGAAGATTTCTAGGCATTAAATAATTGTTATATGGTTACTAAGTCCTAAAGATTTCTCGACATTAAATAAACATCATACGGTTATAGAGTTCAAAAGATTTCTAAGTATTAAATAAACCTTATACGGTTATGAAGTCCTAAAAATTTCTAGATATTAAATAAACATTGTACGATTATGGATTCCTAAAGATTTCTTGGCATTAGATAAACGTCATCGTTATGAAGTCTTAATGATTTATATACATTAGATTAGCACCACACTACAAGGAAGTTTCAAATTTCTTAATACACTGAGAATATAATCAAATCACCTTTAACCATTATGATATATTTATAAACGCTTGCATTTGTGTGTAGATATGGTTGTGAAACATTACAACTAGCTAAGAGAGAAGACTTTATTGACATTAATAATGACAACAAAAGTTAAAATGAATCACACATAGTGTTTCACAACTTTCTCTAGCAATAATAAAGCAAACATGTTGTGGTCCTAACGAATAGTTCAAAACATAAGAAATATTTTTTATTTAAAGATGCATGCTATTTCTTATTTCTTATAATGCTCTATGATTTTACTTGTTGCATAGATGTTGTTGGTATATTCTCTATCTATCTTAACGATGTGCCTTCTTGATTGTATTAATACAAGTAAAGGAGAACATCAATCCCTACGTGGATATCTAATTACCAAAAAGCATCAAGATTGGACCAACGAATTTGAATTTCATAATGTACTAAGAATCATGATCACTTTCTATGATGATGATGTATTTGGAAATGCTTACTTGTGTGTGCAGACATGATCACTAACCATTAAAAAGAAAGTGATAATGGTAACTTCATAGGCGTTGATAGTGACAACATAAGTTGAGGAAACCTTGGTTAATGTTCCACATCTAACTTTTGAAATCCTGAAGATTTCTAGGCATTAAATAATTGCTATATTGTTAAGAAGTCCTAAAGATTTCTCGGCATTAGATAAACATCATACAATTATATAGTTCTAACGATCTATAAGTATTAAATAAGCCTTATACGGTTGTGAATTCCTAAAAATTTGTAGACATTAAATAAACATCATACTATTTTTTTTATGAAAACCGTGGAGCATTGCTCCCTAGGAATATATTAAGAACAAAGTAAAAGAACAAGTTACAGGGTTAGCTAGAGGCTAACTCAAAAGAGGAGAAGACTCACCTGCTCTAAACTAAGGCTGCAAGAATGAAACTAGAAGATCCACAACCTAGGGGAGAGAGGTGAAAGAGGAACAGAAAAATATTACAACTGATCTAACCAATCCATAACTAACACTCTTTTTGCAAAAGGCAATCTATAAAGATGAAGGTTAATTTCATTCTTGAACCTAAGCTTCCAGCCTCCAAGTGATGGGATCTTGTGGTTGAAGATGTAGTCATTCCTCTCCTTCCAAATTGTCCAGGCAACAATCATGAATAGATCAAAGAAATAAGGCCCAATGAAATTTTGTTTCTGCTGCATAATCATCTGACAAATATCTATCTGAAGGTTCCACTGGATACCAATAGAGTACCACCTAGCAGAGCTAGAGGAACACTCAAAAAATAAATGAAGTGCAGACTCTATAGCCTGATCTGGACATGAAAGTGCATCTATCCCTTTAGTGGGTTTTGGTGGATTGAGTAACAACACAATTAAAGGTCTAACAAGTTTGCTAAGTGTATCAAAGGTTCAACAAGTAAAGCAAACTTGATGGTATTCCACATAGTGTTGAAATGAAGGCCAAATTGTATATTGTTGTATTGGGAGATCATGGAAATAATCTAGTTCAAGCAAAAGACAACAATGCAAATGGAATCAATGAAATGGCTTCTATGTTGTGGGATATCATAGTATCATGTGAAAGCAATCATATTTGGCAAATGGAAAATGAGACATGAAGTGATGGTTTTGGATTGGTCTCTACAATGGGTTGCTTTACATGAACAAGAAGTGTTGAGTGTCAAGCCAAAATGGAGAGGATATAAGGAATAGTGAATTGGCTTGACCATATTGATATTGATCCATATATGTCTCTATGTGAGTCAAACTGAAGCTTGATTGATCTCAACATTTATATCTAGAAGATATTCAAGCAAGGATCACAATAGTGAAGAAATGACTATTCAATGGATGCTCGGAAAGGGCTTCGAGGTACTAAGCAAAGGTGAAGGTCAAGGAGACCGAGGTACCATGGCTAAGGTGAAGAAGAGATTACTTGCATTGAATCGAGGTACTAATCAAGCTATGAGAAGTCATCTTGTGTTGAGGATCAAATCATTAGTAGAAGTGACATGTATGGAAATGGTTCAAGTCACATGCTCAAGGTATATTTGCTCAAAGAGAAGAGACAAAGTTGATTGCGACCCCTGAAGTAATATTGAGGAGAAATGACATATGAATATATGGAAACTCAAGTGGTTAACATAGTTATTATCTATTGTTCTTGAGTATAGGTATTCCATACTATAAAGGGGGACTTTAGGACAATTGGTCAACTGTTGAACCAGATGCTCATATTCTCCAAATAACATCCTTTTACTTAGCCCAGTTACCTGTCCAAACCTCATATCCAGCAGCCTCTCTGAGCTAGGTCGGCAGTGCCGACCTCTCTTCCTAGCAGATTTTCGAGACTATAATAACTGTTGGAAAGCTCTCCACCTTACCAGCTCATACCCCTCCGTCAAGCTCGGGTTTCTGACCGTTGCAAAACAGACCAAGCTCTCTCTCTCACCCTCCATTGTTGCTCCCTCACTCTCCAAGCCTTCCCACCATTCCAACCAGCAAAGCTTGAGAGAAAAGGCAGCAAAACACTCCTAGAGAGTAGATCTACTACTTCCCAAAGTCTAAAGAGCATTGGTTCACGTTTGGCCGGCGGTTCTAAGGTTTGTTACTCTTGGAACTTGCTCCTAGCCGGCTAAGCGTCGCCCTAGAGCTTGTCCTCTTCGTGTGGCAGCCTAGGGAGGTTTGTAACCATCTATTGCAGCTAAGAAATCACCCCTCACTTCAAGAGTTCACTCTCTTGATTTGAGAACGAGGGAAAGGCAAGCCTTGTGTGGCGAGCCCAAGCCTTGTGTGGCGAACCTCAACAACGTGGACATAGGCAAACCTTAGTGGCGAGCTGAACCACAGGATAAATCCTTGTGTCTTGTGTGCCGTTTACTTTCATATATATCTTGCATAGACATTGCTAGGGTTTGAGGTTTCGATTTGAGCTAGATAGTGATTTCTGTGGTAACCAGTATTCGAACTGGTTCTGGATCTGAAACTGCAGGGATAGGCTCTCACTAGTATCTAGTTTCTCCCAGCGAAATCTGATCTCGATCTGAGTTATATTTCTAGGTCGGCAGTGCCGACCTCTTAGAGCGGCAGTGCCGACCTCCATTCTTTTGGAGTCTCAAGCTAATTTTTTGCAGGGTTACTATTGAGCACCTCAGGTACTTGTTCCCCCTGTTTGGGCTGATTTGAACCTACGGTCATAGGTCGGCACTGACACCCTCAAAGGTAGGTAGTGCCGCCCTCCGTGCTAAATATTATTTAAGCTAAATTTTTTTAGGCCTATTCATCCCCCTCTAGTCCTCTTAGGCGACATCAAGGTCCTTTCAATTGGTATCAAAGCTTGGCTCTTAATTTCGGGCTTAACCGCCTTGAGAGAACGATGTCGACAAGTGGAGAGGTATCTCTAGAGCTTTTACTTTTTGATGACTCAAATTATACATCTTGGTCTGCTGTTGTACTTAATGTTTTTAGGACCATGAGTCCTCATATAGAGCAGATTGTATATGTGAGCATTTCACCTCCTAGTGATGATTTGGACTATCTATCTAGAGAGGAAGTGAAATGCTTACAATACAATGCTCAAGCTACTAATGTCTTATTTAGTGCTTTGAGTGAAGATGTACTTGATGCTATCATATTTGGAGATGGTGAACCACTAGAGGATGCTCATATCATTTGGACTACTCTCAAAGAAAAATATGACAAGTCTAAATGTGATGAGAAGTTGTTCTCATTAGAGAAATCACTTGGGGAGTGCTCAACTTCACCAACACATGTAGAGCCTCAAGTGATTCTCTCTAAAGGTCTAAGTGATCATTTCACATCCACCTTCTCACCGACATATGACTTAATGGAAGGTAATAAAATGGTTGGTGAGGACATTACTTTTACATGTTGTACTTCTACTTCCTCTAGTTCTTGTGCGACTAACATATTGAAGGAAGAAGAAGCTCATTATCGATGGAGGACAAATGATGAATCCACCTCACCAAGAAGCTCAACTCTCTATGTCAGTTCTCATGTGAGTCTTATGGCAAAGAAAGAGAAGAATGTGACAAGTGAGAGTGAGAGTGATAGTGAGAGTGAAGATGAAAGTGATGATGATGAGATTACTCAACACCTTGCTCGGCTAAGCAAGAAAGACAAGTTGATGGTGATGAAGCTCATGGAGAAAATAAATGAGCAAGAAGAAACACTTCACAAGCAAGATGACTTTTGCATTGAAAAGATTAAATGCTTGGAGAAGTTGACCAAAAAGCATGAAAAGCTTAGGTGCTCTCATGCTAGTTTGGTCGAAAGGTATGGAAACTTATAAATTGAGCAAACTCATACTATTAACTCTCTATCTTGTGTTGCTCAATTAGAAGATGAGAATTATATTCTTAAGGAGAAATTGGGAAGGCTCACTAGCAAGAATGAGAACTTGAAACAAAGCCATGATGGGCTCTTGCGCTCTCATGAGAGGCTTATGGAATCTCATCTCATGCTAGAGATTGCTCATAAGGTTATGATAACAGTGGTAAAATCATATCATCCTCACACCCACAAATGCACATGTACACAAGTTCAATCTATTTTATCATGTGCTAACAATTATTGCTCTCAAGCAAGCCAATCTTCCATTGAGCATGTATTTGTAGAAAACTATGATGACTATCACAAAAGAAAATGAAAAGCTCAAGGAAGAGGTTGAGAGGTTAAGAAGAGACTTAATTCATTGCAAGGGTAAAGTTGATACAGATCAGCCTGCACAGATGGTGGCACAACAACAGCCCCGAGCAGCACAACCTCCTAAGGGCGGCAGTGCCGCCCCCATAGAAAAGGGAAGGCTACCACTTCTACCCCTGCTCAAATCAAACCCAACAAGAAGATCACCATGTCAAAGAAAGAGCCTCAGAAATCAAAGAGTACTTCTATCACTTGCTTCAAGTGCAAGAAAGAGGGTCACCATGTGAGAGATTGCTCTTTGAAGAAAGAAGATAAGGGCATGGGCAAGATCCAAGAGAAGAGGAAGTTGACTCATGTTAAGTGCTCCAAAATAGAACACAATGCCTCTATGTGTTCCAACAAGGTTGATGACCAAGCCACACTTCCAAACAAGAAGACAACAAAAAGAAAGAGGAGGTGCCATGGCTGCCATGAGAAGGGACATGAAATTGGCTCATGTCCAAACAAGAAAAGTGAAAGCTTGTCATCATCAACAAAGAATCTCATTAGCAAGGTAGCAAGCAAAAAGAAATAAAAGAAGACTTACAATGACAATAAACGCCTATGCTACACTTGCCGAGGAAAGGGACATTTTAGTAAGGATTGTCCCATGGGTAACTCTCTTAAGCTTAACTCATCAATTGATTCAAATATGCTTGAGAGACCCAACAATGACACTTGTCCTAGAAAGGTGATCGGTTCACTACATGCTAGCACAAAGGCCATTTGGGTGTCTAAGTCTCTTGTGACTAATCTTAATGGACCCAACATGGTTTGGGTACCAAAGTGTGCTTGATGAGTGTTGTAGGTACTTGAAAGTGATATGAAGCTTTGGGGTGCTTGAGCAAGTTGATTGGAAATATTCACTCAAGCTATCAATCAATTCATATTATATATTCTTATGTGATTGACCCAAAGATGAATCAATAGAAATATTTCAAACTTCATATTCACCTCGGTAACTAGTATCTAACCCTTTCTAGCTAGCCACTTGACTTGTGTAGTCTCTAGCAATTCACAAATATGTATGTGTTTGTGACTTGTTAAGAGTGGTTAGAGTACTTCAAATTTAAATGAATCATCTTCCATATGATGCTTTTAATGGCTCTCTAGTAGAGCAAGTTCTTATTAATGTTGTAGGTTATGAAGTATAGAGACAGGAGATCCTTATGTTGCTGCTGCATCAATTTCCGCTGGCATACTCAAATGAAGAAGTGCAGCACATGCACCTGCTGGAAATCAGCAGGGCGGCAGTGCCGCACCTATGGGCAGAAGTGCCGCCCCTCCTACCTCAGTAGCAACTAAGATCAGTCCAAGCCATGGATGAAGCCTACAACATGATCATAAGCAATGTGAAGATGAAGATACCATCTCATTCATTACATTTCAAAAAGGGTGGTAACAACTAAATCTCAAGTGCATGTTATCGTCACATTTTACTCCTTTGTGTCTTGTGTAGCCACTTAGGGAAATAAAACACTTGAGGTTATATATATTGGTTGTTGGTCTTGGAAGAAAAGTATGATTGGAATTGAATTGATCATCCACACCAAGTAACATAGATGACTTGATTTTCCTTTGTGGACTTCAAACCAAGAATTTCAAGATGAAGAAAGTTTATGTTCCTCCATGCATACTTTGAGTTGGTTTGAGGGATTCAAATACTTGGCTCACATTGAAGAAGACAAGTAAATTTCATGAAGACCAAGAATGAAGAATCAAGCTCATGTATTCTTGTCATATGGTAGATTGAGAAATTCTTATTCTCATCTTATTGCCATCTACATGCTATAATGGTTGTAAGTATTTCTTGGCATATTTCAATTTGATTATCCTATTGTTGCCATGACCTAGACATAGAGTGAAATCCTAAGTTCTTAATTGAATAAAGTGCTATGTGAGAAATTCAAATACTTAGAGCACTTATCAAAATGGACTTTACTCTATGACTAGTGTTGTGAGACTAACCTTTCTCTCTAAGTGATAGTTGTGTAGTCTCACTAGCTGAATGCGAGAATGTGTTTCTCAAATGGAGTGTGCTATCATAGAAAGGCCATCAATCCAAAATTATGTGATGCATTCCCTCTCTAGTTAATTTGGAGTTGATTTGTCTATTTTAGGCACTCACCATAATATGGCTTAAATCTGCCCTTTGGACTTAATTGACCAATCATGCATATTTACACTGTCATTCCACTCACAAGAATGTGCATGATGCTTTAAGGGAGATTTAGTCCATGTTATGAGGTTTCTCTATTTAGTGACCCACTTGCCATCCACATATAAAGGGTTACCAAATGAGAAACTAGTACTTGTGATACTAATATCCTCTTGTGTTTAAGATTATCTACAGAAAATCAATAGCAAGAGTTTGTGCTTAATTAATTGAATAAGTCACAAGTCTGAAGGTTACTCTTCACCTAAAGAAAGATGAGGTTGCTAGAGGTCAAAGAGAATCACTTTTCTAGTATTGGATAAAATCACGTTTGAGGTTGAATTGGATATGGTATATTGATAGAATTCACAAGATTACATGTGTTGATAAGAGGACTGAATGGAAATAACATCTTGTGAGTATTCTCAACCAAATTCACCTCAAGATTGGACATGAAGTAGAGAAGAATTGAAAATCATCAAATCTGTCCAGAAAAGTTAAATCTGAGTTGGCTGCCTTCAAGAATGGATTTGGATATTCAAACACTGATGAATTAGTCTAAAACTTTGTTAGCATGCTATACACATATATTACTTGTTGCTGAACAATTTCCATGAAGATTGACTTAGAAAAACATCAGTTGTGAGTTGGTTTCTGTCAGCCTTAACAATGCAGTTTCAGATTTGAGCAGTTGCCTTCAAGAATGGATTTGGAGGTTCAAATATTGATTAATTGACCTGAAACTTTGTGAACATGATTATATATCTAGTACTTGCTTCTGTACAGTTGTCATGGATATTGGTTTACAAGAAAATCAGTTTTGAGTTGATTTCTGTCATCTTCAGCATTGCAGTTTTCAGACTTGTATATCCATACCTCTACCAAATCTCATATATAGTGGATCAATATTCTAAGAGATATGAAGTTTTATCTGAGGTGGACAAAAGCTGAAAACTGAGTGAGTTTCAGATTTTAGCAGTTGGTAGAAAATAGAATTGACTGAGAAAATGGTGTCCAAATGAGATAAAATTTTCACATCAGTTATAGGACTACTATATACACATATCTACCAAAATTCATGCTTGTTGGACTAGTGGTCTGAGATATATTGATTTTTCTCAAATGAAGACAGAATCTGAAACTTAGTGTTTTTCAGACTTTGACAGTTGGTAGAAAATTGATTTCACTGAACAAATGGAGTCCAAATGAGTTGAAATTTTTACACTAGTTATAGGAATCATGTATTCACATATCTACCAAATTTCATGCATATTGGACTTGTGGTCTGAGAGATATGGATTTTTCTCTAAGGAAGACAGCTTAAAACTGACTATATGGAATTGGATTGTATTATAATAACAAAGTTTAGTTGGCTCTCAAGTTGGTCATGAAGAATCATTTGAAAAATAGAAACATCAGTTTGTTCTAAATGAGTGTCAATGAAAATAAAGTACTCACACATGGATACAAATCAGTTGCACTCAGATTACAAGTAGCAGAAGGTAATTGAAACTAGTTGGAACAAACTGAAACTAATTGGATTGTATGCAGCTTGAAGGAGTTTGTGTTCAGCTGGAATGAAGTGTAAGCTTCTCCCTTGGCCTCATATTGCTGATGTGCATGTGTGTACTTTGTGTATTCTTGTGTGCAACCATTGAGGGGGATTTTAGACTATATCTTGTGGGACTAATGATTTCCTTCAAGTTCATCTTGAGTAGTCTCACACATTGGAGAAAGAACACCAAAGGAGGATGGACAATTCATATGGTTACTTGGGTGCTTCAAACTTATTCTTGCAGGTCTTGGTCTTTATAAACCAAGTGCTCTCGGTTTAGTTTTGGATGCCCCAATCCTAGGTGAAACCGAATTTCAATGAGTTGAAGAAAATAATTGAATTGTGGACTTTCATTATTAGTTCTCCACTCCATAGATCATCAAGTGCTTATGATCCATCCCATTTATTACCCAGGATCTTATCAACAAAAGTGGTAACTCCTAGTTCACAATTTGTATGTTTTATGAATTTTACATTTTTGCTCTCTATGTGAGTTGCTTTAGGTAAAGAAAGAACTAGGAACCTACTATGGATCTTGGATGATCATGAAAGCTCTATTTCACCACATTTATTCAAGTGATAACTATGACCATCCAAATCATCAAATCTCACTTATGATGGTAATATTAAAATGATGATATATCTACCTTGGTGGTGGTATGTTCTCGTTGGCATAAGTTCAATTGTTACAATTTTATCATGCCTTGACCAAGATATAGGATGAACTCCTCTAGACTCTTAAACCGATTCAAGTGCATTTCACAAGTAATTTGAGTACTTGATGCACATATTAAGGGGGAGCCCATTCTATGTCTTGTGTCTTTGAGACTAACCTTTTCTTCTAGTGAATTTGTATAGTCTCTCGGTGAGAATGGGTTTCTCATGAGTATGCTACACTAACTCAATCTAAATTGGTAAAGTTGTCTCTCATATTCATTTGGATTGCAATTTTATATCATTAGTAGCTACTCTCCATAATATAGATTAAATTCCCTTTTTTGGACTTAAATGACCAAAAGTGCATATGTTCTTGTCTTCCACATATATATGTATGCACTATCAAAAAGGGGGGAACTTAGTCTATGTTATGAGGTTTTGCAATTAGTGATCTACATGCCTTCCACATCCAAAATGGTCACTAGTTGTGAAACTCTAGCTTGTGCAATTTAATGCCATCTCTTGTTTTTGTAAGCATTTACTAGGCGATATCTATGTGACATTATGAGATACAAGCATCCATTCCAATTAGCATCAACTTGGGAAGATTCCTTCAATTGGTGTCATACTATGAAGATCATATTTCAATTCGTATTGATGGACAATCTTTCAATTTGGTATATCAAGAAATATGTCTTCAATTGGTATCTCAAAATGACAACAAGAGCTAGCAATGGACTCTCAACTGAAATCAAGCACAAGTTTGTGATGTTTCCTTCAAAATGATGATAAAGATAGATGAGCACAAATGAGATCTTTTTGCTAAAATAAGTGCCAAGCCCATCAAAGCACTAAATTCAAAATAATCATCATGATGGAGATTATAAGGCTTAGAACAAAGGTATATCACTCCATGAACTCTTGTATTACCTTTGTGCATCTAGGCCCTTACATAATAGTTTGTGCATGTGTATGTAATAATTTGAGCCACACCATGAGTTTGTTCTTGTGGTGACGATTAGAGAATGAGTTAGATATTTGGTTGATGCCTCTTGTGGTACTGTCATGAGTTAGTCTCATCTAAGTGAGGTATGAGCCAAATATGTTAACTTCTCAAGAATCTTGACTTAATTTGTTGCATACTTTGTGTCGGTGTTATGACCCAGGGGGTCAAGACCACCAACTAGTAAATTTGTATATTGCGTGCTCCCTCTCCCAGATGTGATGCAAGAAGAACACAAGATTTATCCTGGTTCGGGCAAAGAAGACCCTACGTCCAGTGGGGGAGGATGGATTGTATTATCTTGCACCGAAGCGCTCGTACAGGGGGTACAAGCAGGTTTACACGGGGGTGCTCAGAGTGAGCTGAAGCCTAGGACTAGCAAGACTATCCTAGGTGAGCTGGTGGATTGCTTGAGATGTTGATCAAGCAATCGGGTGTGATGTGTGCGAATTGGCTCTTGGTGTATGCGGGTCAGAGCTGATGTCTCGGCTCGTTGAGAGATCTCTGATGTCCGAATGCGTGAGCCGATACGAATACGCATGCCTTTTCTTCTATCCCAGCGTCCCCTTTTATAGATCAAGGGGAGGCATGAGGGTACAGAGATCCTAGACTGTAGAGGCATGGGAGAGGTGTCCGTGGCGCCATGCTTGCGGTGGGACATCGATCGCTATAGCGGCATGGCCTTCCCGTCCTTCTGGTGTTCAGGGCATGGTGATAGCAGACTGGACGTTGCCGAACGTCATGGCGCAGTACGGTTGGCCTCCTGTAGATGGGTACAAGCTCCACAGTTGAAGCGGGACGGAGCGGACGGGCCCCATACCGTAGTGGTTGGAGACGGGGGTAGAGCCCCCGGGTCGAGGAGTATCGAGGCCTGTGGGACCCTGACTCATCCCTGGAAACGCGGGTCGAGGGCTTGTCCCATTTAAGACTCGAGGGGGTGCCTTTGACCTCCGTACTTGAGGTGTGGCCCCAGTGGTTGTACGATCAACGGAGAGTCGGGGCATGGGCGGCGAACTGATGGATTTGACCGTGGTAGTGGGCACCCATGGCGTTAGGCGGGAGCAGGTAGGCGCGTTGGATTCTCTTTACCCATACTGGGAGTAGGTGAGCTGATCGAGCCTCCTGCTCGCGGGTCATTCGTTCGACCCCCTGTCCGTCATTCGAGGGGTCAAGGCGGAGGGGTCGTTCGTTCGACCCCTGTCCGTCAATCGGGGTCGAGGGGTTGAGGTCGAGGGGGATTCGATCGAACCCTCTTCCGTCACTCGGGGGGTTAAGGCGAGGCGAAGGGGTCGTTCGTTCGACCCCTGTCCGTCAGTTGAGGTCGAGGTGGAGGGGTGTTCTGCCTACTGTGTTTCCAGTAATGGGCCGGCCCACGACTGGTCACTGTTGTTGGTGAGGTAAGCCTTCGTTTGATGGGCCTTCTCCCACTGATTGGGCGGCTGATCGGATTCTGCCTCAAAAATGGTTGCTATGTTAAGCATTAGATTATCGCAGGTTAGGGTACCCCTTACCTTTATACCCGACAGTAGCCCCCGAGCCTCTATGCGGATAAGAAGAATCTGCATAGGGGTTTTTGCCATTGATTTGCAGAGTTAGTAAGTGGTTCGATTCTCTGCGGGGTGCGCGCGAGCGCACCCGCGGGGGTAGCCCCCGAGGCCCCAGAGGAGTGATTAAGAAGTCCTCTGGGGGCTTTGATGTGTGTTTTATCGAGGGGATTAATATTAACTGGGGTCATAGCGCCCTATCGAGGGGTCAGCTCTGTCTGCCAGGCTACGAGTGTTTTCGACCCTCTTTCGTCGAGGGGTGTCGTGCGTAGTCTAGCCCTCGAGCCTCGTGTGGCTGGGCCTTCACTACCTCATAGCGTTCTTCTCACGGATCCTTGTGCTCGGATTGTGGGGTGAAGAGCATCGTGCTATCCTCGTTCGGACGAGCCTCGAAGTCCTCTGTGAGCTGGTAACGGGGATATCCAAGTGAGAACTCGTGCCCCCTTCGACGGGGGTCGACAGAAGCCCTGAGGCGTCCTCATTAAGCAAACCGTGTGGATTATTTAGGTGCCAACTCTGTTCGATGAGAGTTGGTGGCTCGATGTCTCTCGTCGAAGGGATCCTTGGGTATTCCGTGGTTATGCCTCGGATATGTCCCGGGGGGACTCGGGAGTTCGTTCTCGAGCTGGGCTTCGTATTGGCTCCCCCTGGGTCATCCCTGACTCGGGTACTCGAGGGCGGCTGTCGAACCCCGTTCGTGGGGCCAGCCTTCGCCCCCTCGAGATTTGGGGGTGGACCGGAGTCCGTTTTACCCTAGGTCCTCCCGGACCTCGGGGTACTCGAGGGCGGCTGTCGAAACCTGCTCGAGGGCCAGCCTTCGCTCCCTCAAGATTTTGGGGTGGACCGAAGTCCGTTTTACTTCCCTAGGAAGGAACTGCTCGAGGGCGGCTGTCAAAACCCCTTTCGAGGGCCAGCCTTCGCTCCCTCGAGAGCTCGACGGGGTGGTCGACGTCCGTTGCTTACCTCCGAAGACAACGCCCATCATTGCCTGTCGTCCGCCGTAGGCGCGCCCTTTTAGGAGATGTCTGTTCGGCTGCAACCGTAGCAGGCGTAGGGTGTGGCAAGGAGCGCGGTGACGCGACAGGTGTGCCCTATCCTGTGGAATACGAGGGGGTGGTAGGTGGGCGCATTAAATGCGGAGATTTACCTATCTTTTTGTTGGATCTGCCCGTTGGGCTTCTGGTTATAAATACGGGGACGGGGGTTTGGCTTCCGCACGCTTGCCATTGCCTCCCTTGCCTCCTTCCCCTTTCGCCATTGCCTTCGTCGTCCACCGAGCCGGATCTCTGCGCATGCGAGAGTAGGGAGAGGAGAGATTGGGAACATACCTTCCACCCCCGCATCCGAGCGCATCCGCTTCCCTGCTCGCATGGCCAGCTACAGCTTGCGCGGCCCTGACGCCTGGCTTCCATCGTCGGCGACCATGGGGCGTTTGGGAGATTTGGTGGAGAGCGGCCTTCTCCGGCCTATCACCTCCGCGGACCGGCCGGAGTGGATAGTGCCGTCGAGGGAGGATCGTTAGCCCAACCCGCCGAAAGGTTACGTGGTCAGCTTCGAAGCTTTCCACCGGGCAGGGCTGGGATCCCCCCCAACCGTCTTCTACGCGGGATCCTCCACCACTACGGCGTGGAGCTCCAACACCTCACCCCCAACGGCGTCTGCCACGCGGCGGTCTTCGCCGCCGTGTGCGAAGGATACCTGGGGATGGAGCCGCATTGGGAGTTGTGGCTCCACCTGTTCGAGGCGGGCCTGTTCCACGCTTCGGCCGGGGGCGGTTGCCGCAGGATGGTCAGGGCTGGGTGCTGCAGCATCTCCCTCAAGAGGGCGGAGTACTGGATCCCGACCAAGCTCACGTCGAGTCACTCAGGATGGCACTCCAGGTGATTCTATCTGAGAAACTACGACGGCCTGTTCCCTGCCTACACCGGGAGGACAATCGACTCGAGGCCCGACCACTGGAGGTACGGCGTCGAGCAGAAGAAGCAGAAGCGTCTCGACCACCTGTTTGAGGCGATTGCCTGTTTGAAGAAAGCAGGGCTTACGGTGGCCATCGTGGCGTCGGCGTTTCATCAGCGGCGAGTCGTACCGCTGATGGTCCGCCCACTACGCCTCGACAAGATGCGCCCGGGGGCGGACCTCACGGGGTGCCGCCTCATGGGGGACAAACTGCCCCTCGAGAGGGTGGTCCACCGAGTGCGCGCCTCCTTTGCCGGCGCGTTCGAGGTGGATAACGTCTCCAGCGTCCCCATGGTGCCGGACCAGGGCCACGTCCAGCTGGTACGACATCTCTTCTCTGTCAATGCCCCCTTGTTTGTCTTGTTCGTCCCCTTTTGCCCGTTTTGTGACCACGCCTCGCGTTCCTCAGGGGAACGTCGTTTACCGGAAGTCGCTGCCGCCGGTGAAGGAGGAGCGGAACGACTCCCAGGTGAGATGCTTTCAGGCAGAGCAGGACAAAAAGAACAAGGATAAGGCCAAGAAGGATAAGGGCAGAAGGGCCCGAGAGAAAGAGGAACGTGAGCAACGCCGGTCGCGGCAAAGGCAGGCCAACCTCCCCGAGGAGGAGTCCCCCTCGGAGGAGGATGAGGATGAGGAGACAAGTAGTGGCGAGGTTGTTGGCGACATGGCATAGTGGTGTAGGATTGTGACCATTACTTTGGTCCTGACGGATATTGTTCTTTGTGCAGGAAGAGGAGCCGGAGCAGGAGGAGGAGCAGGAGGAGCAGGTCGAGCCGCGCAAAGGGCTCGAGGAAGACAGAGCGACGCCCGGGCGCTAAGGGTCAACGTCGAGGTCGGCCCCGACCGCCCGGATCGAGCCGGGGAGCAAGCGCCCTGCGGCCTCTCAGGCCGAGGGGGTGCGGCGACCGCGTAGTCACTCGTCGCAGTCCCCGTCGGCCCCTGCCAAGGTCACGGCGCTGGGAGCAGCCTCAACCCCCGGTGGAGGATAAAGCGGCTCCCGGGGTGCCGGCCTAAAGCCCCCGAGCGGTTTGAGGTCCGCTGGCCGACCCCCCTGATCCCGATGGGGTAAGTTCTTTTCCTTTTGGTCCTGAACTCCCTTCTGCTTTGGTTGCAACTCGCGCTAACCGTAACACATGCGTTCCTTTTTCAGGGTGAAGCGCTCGTTGGAGGCCGCGTCCCCCACCCCGACCAAGAGGCTGAAGGTGGAAGCTACGACTAAGATGGCGGCCGGAGCCAACCCCGCTGCCTCGTCCCCCTCGACCCTCGCCCCAGAGGTGGCGTGGGCGGGCAAGGCGCGGGAGGTGATGCAGCGTGGGCATGCGCAGTCGGCCGCCGAGCGGGCTCGAGCGGAGGAAGAGGCAGGTCGACCCGCCTCGTTGTCAGGGTCTGCCGGTGTGGCGGTCGAGGTCGTGCTCACCGCCCCGTCAGAAGGGGGTGCGCCAGCAGCCTCTGAAAGCGTGGAGCCGGTGTCGACGTCGGCCGTGGTGGAGAGGGTTGAGCCCCAAGCCGCCGTAGAGATGGAGGTGGTCGACTTGACCCCCGCTGGCGATGAAGAGACGCTGGAGCACCCGACGCCGATGCGGTGGCCCGAGAACCTTGCGCCGTGGGAGGCGCGTCAGCGGCGCGAGCGAGAGGAGAAGGCGCGGCAAGAGGAGGGAGCGATTGTCGCTGCGCCGGAGGTGCTGCCGTCGGTGGAGACCCTCGTCAAGGGGGCCTCGGCGTCGCCCGTGGCGGGGACGGCGACGACGACGGAGTTGGCGGAGATAGTGGTGGTGACGACCCCTCGGTAGGAGCCGGAGGGGACCATTGTGGTTTTGCGGGGGTGCGGCGCACCGGACGTGGCTATGTCCGAGGCGTCAGCTCAGCCTATCCTCGAGGTTGGGCAACCATCTACTCGAGGTGCTCCGCCCCCTGGCTCGGTCAAGGTGGAAGGAGGGGATTAGTTGCCAGACTGTGGCGAGCCCACCATATTAGACGCTAACATGTGTTTCCTCTACCGCCCAAGGTCGTTCCCGCGGTGGGGGCCTCCTCCTCGAAGCGATGACCCAGAGGGGTCGGTGGCGGCCCTACAAGACCACTTCGAGGCCAGGATCGCCCAGCTCGAGGGGGCGACCCACTTCCCCAACCTCGCATAACGGGTGATGGCCCACGGGGGTACCCTCGAAATGGGTCAGTCCATCATGGACGAGGTGAGGGGGAGGGTCGACCGCTCGAGCGATTTCTGGGGGCAGGAGGTGTTCGAGCTGCCCGACCCCAAAGACCCAAGGCGCACCTTCTTCAAGCTCGATGATCAAGCCGAGCTCGGAGAGTGGGAGCACCTGGAGGAGTTTTGGGCGTGGCTCGACCATGTGACGTGCGTGGCGGTGGGAGTCGCGTCCGAGGATATATATATAAGGGGATGATGGTAAGCTTTGTTCTTTCCTTCCGTTTCACCTTGGGTGTTTTGTTGTTCTTTGTTGTGACCTTCCTTTTTATCCTTGGTAGATGCTGAGGGCAAGGTCGCAATTCATCCTCCGCTCGCGGGAGCAGTGGAGTCAGCTCCCCATCCTCCGCACCTCGCTGGAGAAGGCGGAGGCCGAGGCCACCCAGGCGAAGGTCGAGGCGGCCGCCGCGCAGGAGGGGGCCAAGGCCACTCAGGAGGAGGCCTCCCGGGCATAGTCGAGGGCCGAGGCCGCCCTCAAGGAGGTTGCTGAGGTCGGGCAGCAGTGGGACGCCACCCAGGGGGGCCGGCGTAAGGCTGAGGAGGAGGCCACCTCGCTGAGGGGGGAACTGGCTCGAACGGCGGAGCAAGTCCGGCAGCTCGAGGCCAACCTAGAGCAGGCGGGCACCTACCGCGCCTCCCTCGAAGAGCGAGTCCGGCAGCTTGAGTCGGATATCGACGTCGTCTCCCACGACCGCGACGCGCTGAACGTCGCGGAGCAGAAGGCTCGAGCCCAGATTGCCATTCTGGAGGAGGCGACGGCTGCCTAGAAGAGGGCCCTCGATGGTACTGGCAAGATCATCGAGGACCTCCGGGCTAAGAACAGTGACCAAGCTGCAGCCCTCGTCGATGTCTGCCGCCAACTGCAGAAGGCTGAGCAGGCCTACGTCACCCTGGAAGCACGCACCAAAGGTGAGTTTTTTAGAAGTGTTATTGAGCTCGCTTGGTCTTGACCCTTCCCCTGTTTTTTGGTTTTGATGGAGTCTTCTATTTGTTCTGGCAGAACTCGAAGGGGACAAGGCCCGAGCCCACGAGGATCTGACCAGTCTTCAGAACCTCCTCGGGGCGGAGACGAGCCTGAACGAGAGGCATGGGGACGCCATCTCCTCCTTCTGCGACGGCATGGGTGTCGAGCCGGAGCTGCCGGTTGCAGGAGACATGCGTGGAGATTCCCTCTTGCGCCGGCTCTTCGCCGCGACCCGTGGAGTGACGGAGCAGGTCCGTGCTTCCCTTCACATAGGTGTGAAGCGGGCGCTCGCGGTCGTCCGCTCGGGGTACTCCTATGACCTCGACGTCGTTGCCAGCGGCTTCGTCGTTGACCCGGAGCTGACCGATGAAGCGAACATGGTGAGATGCCATGAGCTGATCGACGCTGCAGAGGTGCCCGGCGGTGAGATGGCGAAGCTGTTCTAGGCCGAGGTGCTTCCCCCGCCGGACGGCGATGGCGATGAGTAGTCGAGGCCTGTGAGCCAAATCAAGACAAGAAGGTCCATGTAATAGATTAGTTTTTGTGACAATATGATGTCGAGCCCCTGGGGGCTTCCTAACTTTAATGCATTTTATTCGGGGTGCATCTGAGTGTTTTTATCTCTCGAGCCATCTCTATTTTTCTTTGCCTAATTTGTTGCTTTTAGACTAAGTGTTCGACGCACGCTCGTATCCCTCGAGGGGGGGGGAGCGAGTGGGGGCACCATGCCCTGAGGCGTGGGAGAGTCCCCGGCTCGACAGCCCTCGACCCTTAGGGAGTTCGAGGCGTTTTTACTTAGCTAAGAAGCGTACTCGGGGCAAAGGTGGAAAGAGAAGTGCTGAGTTTTGAAAAAACATTCGAGTTTTTAGAGGACTTAGGAGGGGCGTCCCACCCCTGTCAGCCCCCGAGGGAGGCTTGACTTTGCAGGAGCAGAGTCGAGGCTACCTCAGAGTTATGAACGAATGTGAAATGTATTTCGAGAACATTTTATTCATTCATAATGCGATTATAAGGACCTGATTGGCCTACAGGGGGGTGAATAGACCTGTTTAAAAATCAACTCGACACTTGCTATCAGTACCAGGCCGGCACTGTCGGGCTCAGGGCCGGCACTGCCGGGGTGGCTGGCACTGTTGGGCTAAGAGCAGCAGTGCTGGTCACCTGAACAGAATTCAACACAATTCAAAAGGTAAAGATTGAATGTAAATTGTGGCTAAATCAAAACCTTCCTAGAGGTGTAGGAAACCTCTAGCACCACTTGAAAGTGGTAGCAACACACCCTTGGAGTAGATCGGGTCCAAACCCTAGAAATCACCTTGCACACAATATATAACAAAGTAAAGTAACAAGCGCACGGTGACACAAGGATTTATCCTGTGGTTCAGCTCTCCACCAAGGCTTGCCTACGTCCACGTTGTTGAGGTGCGCCACACAAGGCTCAAGCGCGCCACACAAGGCTAGCTCTTTCCTCGGTCTCAAGTCAAGAGAATGAACTCTTGAGATGAGGGGCAATGTATTAGCAATATGGTGGTTTTACAAACCTCCCTTGGCTGCCACACAAGTTGGCAAGCTCAAGGGCGACGCCTAGCCGGCTAGGAGCAAAACTCCAAGAGTAACAAACTCAAACCGCCGGCCACCACGCGAACCAAATGCTTGTAGGAGTTGAAGATCCGAGTGAGAAGCTTTTTCTCAAAGCTTGGAGGCTCAATCTCTCAAGAATGATTGGAATCAAAGTGGGAGAGAGGGAGAGAGCACCAAAGAAGAAGGGAGAGCAAGAAAGGAGCTTCTCTTTCTGTTTCTGTGAAGTGTGAATGAGTGAGTGGAAGAACTAGCCGTTGGGGGGAATGAGGAGGTGTTTAAGTACCCCTCACTGCCAACGGGCAGAACAAGTCGCGGCAGTGCCGGCCTGTTGCCCGGCACTGCCGGCCTGGCAGAACCAGCAAGGAATTATCTTCAATATAGTTGACTGATTTTCCTTCTATGTATGTGGAGGTGTGATGTTCAATGATAGATGCATTTGGTTCACTTGTTGGCATGCTTGTTGAATCCCTCTTAATAGTACGGCATACCTAACTCAATTTCAAAGTATAAAAGAATTTAAACTCCTTTGAGCTTGTTGCCATGCACTTTTGTAATTGGAGGGGTCCACCAACCTGTTCATCAATCTCCTTAAGTTTAACCTGCTTGTCATACTTGTAAAGTCTCATTAGTTCTCTAATTGCGTTGTCATGTCACCAAAACCCACTTAAGGCTTGATTGCACTTTCAGCGATAAGTGTACATAATGCGGAAAATGTACGAGGCCTCGAGGCCTTAGGGGTAGAAGCGACGTAGTTGTTCGATGTTCCATGCGTTAGTGAGGATCTCGCCCTTGTTGTTCTTCAGCTTGTAAGTCCCTAGCTTTAGCACCTCTGCCACGATGAAGGGTCCTTCCCAAGGTGGCGTCAGCTTGTGACGCCCCTTGTTGCTTTGTCGGCGGCGCAGTACGAGGTCGCCAACGTCGAGGTCCCTTTTGTGTATGTGCTTGTCGTGGTAGCGCCGTAGCGTCTGCTGGTACCTTGCTGACTCGAAGAGGGCCGTGTCCCGGGCTTCCTCGAGCTGGTCGAGGGAGTCCTCTCGGGCTGCTGCGTTGGCTTGCTCGTTGTAGGCCTTTAATCGAGGGGACCCGTACTCGAGGTCAGTGGGGAGGACGGCCTCGGACCCGTAGACCAAGAAGAACGGGGAGAACCCTGTAGCTCAACTTGGCATCGTTCTGAGACTCCATAGGACAAAGGGAAGCTCATCGACCCATCTCTTGCCATGTTTGTTTAGCCGATCGAAGATCCTTGGCTTGAGGCCATGCAAAACCATACCATTGGCGCGCTCGACCTGGCCGTTAGTTCGAGGGTGGGCGACTGCAGACCAGTTCAACTTGATGTTGTGGTGGTCACAGAAGTCCAAGAACTTTTGGCCGGTGAACTGCGTGTCGTTGTCGGTGATGATGGCATTGGGGACCCCGAAGCGGTGGATGATGTCGGTGAAGAACAACACAACTTGTCGAGATTGAATGTTGGCGATGGGTCGAGCCTCGATCCATTTCGAGAACTTGTCTATGGCCACGAGGAGGTGGGTGTGGCCACCTTTTGTTTTCTTCAGGGGGCCGACCATGTTGAGCCCCCATACTGCGAATGGCCAAGTTATGGGTATCATATGAAGAGCCTGGGCGGGTAGGTGGGTCTGCTTGGCGTAGAATTGGCATCCCTTGCAAGATTGAACAAGTTTGGTAGCGTCGGCGACGGCTGTCGGCCAGTAGAAGCCTTGTCGAAAGGCGTTTCCTACCAGCGTTCTTGGCGTCGCGTGGTGGCCGCAAGCCCCCGAGTGTAGGTCCTTCAGTAGTGCCCTCCCCTCCTCGAGGGTGAGGCAACGTTTAAGTACACCGGTAGGGCTGCGTCGATACAGCTCGCGGCCATCCCCATACAAGACGTAGGTTTTGGCGCGTCAGGCTATGCGTCGGGCTTCGGTGCGGTCCTCTGGGAGCTCGCCCCGTATCAGATACTCGAGGTAGGGTGTGCGCCATTCCGTCGAGGGGGTTTGCGTCGCGGCCGTTTCGTCGATCTTCATGACTTCTTCCCTGTTCGAGGGGGGATCGGTCGAGGGGGGGGGGTGGATCGACCCCTTGCTTGAGGGCAGGAGCCCCCGAGCCTAGGTCAACAGACGGCTT
The DNA here is from genome assembly GCA_022036555.1 of Microstegium vimineum. Classification (NCBI taxonomy): domain Eukaryota; kingdom Viridiplantae; phylum Streptophyta; class Magnoliopsida; order Poales; family Poaceae; genus Microstegium; species Microstegium vimineum. Next base: position 37,117,082 of record CM039128.1, on the reverse strand, counting down.
GTGAAGGTCCCTCGAGAAGACGTTGGGAGGAACCGTGCCTCGGTGTGGACGCGATTTTGGCTAGCTCGTCAGCAGCTTCGTTGTACCGGCGGTCGACGTGGTTGAGCTTGAGGCCATAGAATTTGTCCTCTAGCTTACGGACCTCCTTGTAGTAGGCTTCCATCTTGGGGTCGTGGCAACTCGAGTCTTTCATCACTTGGTCAATTACCATCTGCGAGTCCCCTCGAACGTCGAGGCATTGAACCCGAGCTCGATGGCGATGCGCAGACCGTTGACGAGGGCCTCGTACTCGACTACGTTGTTGGAGGCGGGGAAGTGGAGGTAGATGACGTAGCGCATGTGGACCCCTGAGGGTGATATGAACAGCAATCCGGCGCCTGCCCCCGTCTTCATCAACAATCCGTCGAAGTACATGGTCCAAAGCTCGGTCTGAACTTGCGCCGGGGGTAGTTGGGTGTCGATCCATTCTGCAATGAAATCTGCCAATACCTGCGACTTGATGGCCTTCCGAGGAGCGTAGGAGAGAGTTTCCCCCATGAGCTCGACCGACCATTTGGCGATTCTCCCAGACGCCTCCCGGTTCTGGATTATCTCCTCGAGGGGGAAAGACGAGACCACAGTAACCGGGTGGCCCAGGAAATAGTGCTTGAGCTTCCACCGAGTGAGGACGATGGCGTACAACAGCTTCTGAATGTGGGGGTATCTCACTTTGGTTTCTGAGAGCACCTCGCTTATGAAGTAGACGGGCCTCTGAACCAGCAGGGCACGTCCCTCTTCTGCCCTCTCGACTACTATGGCAGCGCTGACTACCTGGGTAGTTGCTGCAACATAGAGTAAGAGGGGCTCGGCTGGGCTTGGGGGCACCAAGATAGGTGGCAAGGTGAGTAAGGCTTTGAGTTTGGAGAGCGACTCCTCGGCCTCGACGGTCCATGTGAAGTGTTCTGTTTTTTAAGGAGGCGATAAAGGGGAAGTGCTTTCTCCCCGAGCCGTGAGATGAACCGGCTGAGGGCAGCGAGGCACCCTGTGACCCTTTGTACGCCCTTAAGATCATTGATCGGGCCCATCCTAGTGATTGCGGTTACCTTCTCAGGGTTGGCCTCGATCCCGCGTTGGGAAACTATGTACCCTAGGAGCATGCCTCGAGGGACCCGAAGACACACTTCTTTGGGTTTAGCTTTATGTGATTTGCCCTGAGGCACCCAAACATGATCTCAAGGTCCCCGACTAGGTTCTCGACTTTCTTGGATTTGACCACGATGTCATCGACGTAGGCCTCGACGGTTGGCCCTATATGTTTTCCAAAGACATGGAGCATGCATCGTTGATATGTGGCCCCGGCGTTTCGCAAACCGAAGGGCATAGTGAGGTAGCAAAACATGCCAAAGGGGGTGATGAAGGAGGTCGCGAGCTGATCGGACTCCTTCATCTTTATTTGGTGCTAGCCAGAATACGCATCAAGAAAGCAGAGAGTTTCACATCCCGCAGTGGAATCTACTATTTGATCAATACGTGGTAATGGAAAAGGAACCTTAGGACATGCTTTATTTAAACTAGTGTAGTCTACGCACATTCTATCCTTTCCATTCTTTTTCTTGACAAGTACATGATTTGCTAACCACTCGGGATGATGTACCTCCTTGATGCATTCGGCCTTCAAAAGCTTGTCGACCTCCTCCCGATGATTCTGCGCTTCTCCTCGTCGACGCGGCGCAGCCGTTGCTTCACGGTTTGGATCCGCCCCAGATGTCCAGGGAGTGCTCGGCGACATCCCTTGGAATGCCCGGCATATCCGAGGGACTCCACGCAAACACGTCAACATTCGCGCGGAGAAAGTCGACGAGCACGGCTTCCTATTTGGGCTCGAGGGTGACGCTGATCGTCAGCGCCTTCCCATCCGCGTGGCCGAGGTCAAGCGGGATGGTCTTGGTGTCCTCCGCGGGCTTGAAGTTGCCGACGTGTCGCTTGGGGTCGGGGATCTCCTTGGAGAAGTCATCGAGGTCCGCGAGGATGGCTGACTCCTCGACCGCCTCGGCGTTTTCCACGCACTTGACGTCGCAGTTGTAAGCGTGCTCGTAGGAGGTGTCGACGGTTTTGACTCCCTTGGGCCCTGGCATCTTTAGCTTGAGGTAGGTGTAGTTCGGGATTGCCATGAACTTGGCGTATCCAGGTCGACCAATGATGGTGTGGTAGGTACCATGGAATGCGACCACCTCGAAGGTCAGATCTTCCTTCCGGAAGTTTGAGGGGGTACTGAAGCAGACGGGTAGCTTGACGCGGCCGATCGGGAGTGCCTTCTTTCCTAGGACGATCCTGTGGACCCCCCCCCCCCCCCGCGCTGGGCAGGAGCATGGTCCTCGGGATCCCCAGGAGGTCGAGGGTCTCGGCGTAGATGATGTTGAGGCTACTTCCCCCATCCATGAGTACCTTGGTGAGGCGGGTGTTGAGTATGATCGGGTCGACGACGAGTGGGTTAGACCCCTGCATTGGGGACGTGCTCGGGGTGGTCGTTCTGATCGAAGGTGATCGGCGTGTGGGACCAGTCGAGGTATCGAGGAGCCTGGGCTCGAACGGAAAAGACTTATCGACGCTCCCTCTTGCGCTGACGTGCACTGAGTCGAGTCAAGGGTCCCCCGCAGATCATGTAGCAGTCGTGAATCTCGGGGAAGCCCCCTTTTTTGCCATCGCCCTTGACGTGAAGGTCGCAGGGTGGGTCTTCCTTGTTATCTTCTTTCTTGAGGCCAAGAGAGTCGAAGTACTTCTTGAGCATGCGATAGTCCTCGAGGCTGTGGTTGGTCGGTGCCTTGTGATAGGGGACCCCCTCGAGAGGGGGACCTCGAGGCTTCTTTTTATCTGTCGTAGCGACAAGATCGTCGGGCTCGACGTCGCGTCGACCCGGCTGGTTCTTCTTCTTGTTGTTGGTCCTCTTGGGTCCATTATTCGAGCCCCCAGGCTCGTCCGCCTTGGCCTTCCCCTTGTTTGGGGATGCATAGAAGAACGCGCCAACGGCTTCCTCACCGGCTGCGTAGTTGGCGACAATGTCCATGAGCTTGTTGGCGGTCTTGGGGGTGTTCCATCCCAGCTCCCGCACCAACTCCTTGCAGGTTGTCCCGGCGACAAACGCCGTGATGACGTCGTAGTCGGAGATGTGGGTTAGCTCGGTACGTTGCTTGGGGAACCGTCGGGTGAAGTCACGGAGGGTTTCCCCTGGCCTCTGCTTGTAGCTGTGGAGATCCCAGGAGTTTCCTGGCCGCACATAGGTGCCCTTGAAGTTTCCCTCGAAGATCTTGACCAGGTCGGGCTAGCCATAGATCAAATCCGGGGGGAGTTCCTCGAGCCATCTTCGAGCGGTGTCGGAGAGAAAGAGCGGCAGTTGCCGAATGATGACGTGGTCGTTGTCGGCTGCTAGCTGACATGCCAGCCTAAAATCAGCAAGCCAGAGCTCCGGCTTGGTTTCGCCGTTGTACTTGACTAGGCTGGTGGGTGGACGGAAACGAACAGACAAGGCGATTTGCCGGATCGCCTTGCTGAAGACTCGTGGCCCTGGTGGTTCCGGGGATCGACGTCGATCCTCGTCACTGTCGTAGCGCCCACCTCGATGGGCACTGTAACCTTGAGCCTCAGCATCACCGTGTCGGCGTCGTTTGTTGTCGTTGATGTCGTGTCGCGCGTCTTGCGGTTGTCGATTGTCGAGAATGCGGTCTCGAACTGGTTGCCACTCCGCTCCGCCTTGGGTTGCCTTGTCTTGGTGGACAGATACCTCTCGATCTTGTCGAGGGGGCACGTCCCGCTGCTTAGAAGCAGCTCCTCTGTGCCTCGAGGCCGAGCTCTCCGCCTGCTGTACGATCGCGGTTTGGAAGAGCCCCTGGATTTCATCTCTAATGCGTTGCGCCTGGGGCGTCGATGGTGCCGGCATGTCGCGGAGCAGCATCGCGGCTGCCACGACATTCTGGTTAGCGCGGTTGTAGACGTGGCGCTCGTTCGCCCCTTCGTTGACGATCTGTCGATGGACATCCCGAGCCCGCTCGTGGGCTCCTCCACCCTATGGCCGCCCGTGATCTCACTCGAGGGCCTGCTCGAGCTGATGAAGTCGTAGGCGCTCCTCTTCGAGTTTGGGCGTTCTGAGGTGGATCGGCTTCGTCTGGAACGGGGGGGGGGGGCGACGTCTCACGGCGGGGTAGCATTGCGCCCCTCTCCTGCATTCGCAGCTGCGGCGTCGGTGATGTCATCCTGGGAGTCAACCGACTCGATGAGGTGGAAGCACTCCCGCGTGGGATCGTAATCCTCATCGGGGTAGCCGTGGTAGAAGTTGGGGAAAGATCCCCTGCGCTCCTCCTCCAGCCGTCGCTGTAACGTGCCCCAGGTGTGATACCCTAGGGCCAGGGCTCGTCGTGGCTCCGGGCACTCGTCCGGTGGACGGGTGGTGACGAGGTTGATCGTCGCACGTAGCAGGTTCTCTGGGGACCCGTAACGTGCCTGCATCTGTGGGCCTACAAAAGCAGAAAAGAGTCTGGCGCTGTTGTAGAGCCCGTGCGGAAGCAGGTTGCGCGACGGCGTGGCCGAGTACGTCGGAGAGGCCATGGGGGCACTCCGAGATGACGGTATGGCAAAGCCAAGGTCAGACCCGGCGAGGTACCCGCCCTCGACTCGCAAGCATGGGTCCAACAGGTTCCCGAAGGGAGGAACTGTGTCGCTAGCTGAGGCCGGGGAGATGGCGTCCGGCGTCTCGGGATCCGCGCGGTGAAGAGTGTGGCGGCGTCGTTCACGCCTCCTCCTGGTGACAGGCGAGAGGCGTGAGTGGTGGGACCGTCGTCCGGTCCTCCTTGGCCCCGGCATACCGGAGCTGCTGCTATCCATGCCACCACTAGAGAGTAGAACCATGTCGTGGCCGTGGCCCAAAGACATGAACTCTAGACTCCTGAACCAGATGGTGGTGGCAAACGGAAGTGATGGGACGGTGGAATCCATCTGGGAGAGCTGATCGACACACAAAGCCCCCTATCTGGCGCGCCAACTGTCGGTGTTATGACCCAGGGGGTCAAGACCACCAACTAGTAAATTTGTATATTGCGTGCTCCCTCTCCCAGATGTGATGCAAGAAGAACACAAGATTTATCCTGGTTCGGGCAAAGAAGTCCCTACGTCCAGCGGGGGAGGATGGATTATATTATCTTGCACTGAAGTGCTCGTACAGGGGGGGTACAAGCAGGTTTACACGGGGGGTGCTTAGAGTGAGCTGAAGCCTAGGACAAGCAAGGCTATCATAGGTGAGCTGGTGGATTGCTTGAGATGTTGATCAAGAAATCGGTTGTGGTGTGTGCGACTTGGCTCTTGGTGTATGCGGGTCAGAGCTGATGTCTCGGCTCGTTGAGAGATCTCTGATGTCCAAATGCGTGAGCCGATACGAATGTGCATGCCTTTTCTTCTATCCCAACGTCCCCTTTTATAGATCAAGGGGAGGCCTGAGGGTACAGAGATCCTAGACTGTAGAGGCATGGGAGAGGTGTCCATGGCGCCATGCTTGCGATGGGACGTCGATCGCTTGTAGCGGCGTGGCCTTCCCGTCCTTTCGGTGTTCAGAGCATGGTGATAGCAGACTGGACGTTGCCGAACGTCATGGCGTAGTACGGTTGGCCTCCTGTAGATGGGTACAAGCTCCACAGTTGAAGCGGGACGAAGCGGACGGGCCCCATACCGTAGTGGTTGGAGATGGGGGTCGAGCCCCCGGGTCGAGGAGTATCGAGGCCTGTGGGACCCTGACTCATCCCTGGAAATGCGGTCGAGGGCTTGTCCCATTTAAGACTCGAGGGTGTGCCTTTGACCTCCGTACTTGAGGCATGGCCCGAGTGGTTGTACGATCAACGGAGAGTCAGGGCGATGGGCGGCGAACTGATGGATTTGACCATGGTAGTGGGCACCCATGGCGTTAGGCGGGAGCAGGTAGGCGCATTGGATTCTCTTTACCCCATACTGGGAGTAGGTGAGCTGATCGAGCCTCCTGCTCGCGGGTCGTTCGTTCGACCCCCTGTGCATCATTCGAGGGGTCAAGGCGGAGGGGTCGTTCGTTCGACCCCTGTCCGTCAATCGAGGTCGAGGGGTTGAGGTCGAGGGGGATTCCATCGACCCCTCTTCCGTCATTCGGGGGGTTAAGGCGAGGTGAAGGGGTCGTTCGTTCGACCCCTGTCCGTCAGTTAAGGTCAAGACGGAGGGGTGTCTTGCCTACTGTTTTTCTAGTAATGGGCCGGCCCACGACTGGTCACTGTTGTCGGTGAGGTAAGCCTTCGTTTGATGGGCCTTCTCCCACTAATTGGGCGGCTGATCGGATTCTGCCTCAAAAATGGTTGCTATGTTAAGCATTAGATTATCGCAGGTTAGAGTACCCCTTACCTTTGTACCCGACACTTTGTTTGGTAGAAAACATAGGAGAGAAATCTTGTATGCGAAACTTTTACCTACCTCTTACCCTCACTTGTCTACCATGATTTCTTCCTTTGGTAGAAAGATCCTTTTTGGAGATTAATGCCAAAGGGGGAGAAATATTGTGAGGGGGGAGAAATTGATATGTGGATATAAAGGGGTAAAAGAGAGGCATATAAGATTTTTCAAATTTGTGTGGTGTGTGTAAGGGATGTTTATGCTAGTATGTGACTTTCGTGCCTTGAGTGATGCTTGTTTAATCTGTGCTGATTTGGCAAGACGACAGTGCCGCCCTTTGGGTGCGGCAGTGCCGCCCTCTGTTGGTCAGCAATCTTTGAGTGCATGATCTGTCATGAGCATCACGGTTATCATGTTACACCTTGCACCCCACGAATGCTAAGATATAAATGAGTTTTCACACTTCATCTTAAATATGTGCATTTGGCATTTGAGGACAAAATTTGAATTCCATTCTATGCACACATTTAGGGGGAGCTCAATATATCTTAGGATTCAAAATATTAATGTTTATCAATCTCTTGTAAGTTTTAATTGTGTTGTCATCAATCACCAAAAAGGAGGAGATTGAAAGTGCATCTATCCCTTTAGTGGGTTTTGGTGGATTGAGTAACAACACAATTAAAGGTCTAACAAGTTTGCTAAGTGTATCAAAGGTTCAACAAGTAAAGCAAACTTGATGGTATTCCACATAGTGTTGAAATGAAGGCCAAATTGTATATTGTTGTATTGGGAGATCATGGAAATAATCCAGTTCAAGCAAAAGACAACAATGCAAATGGAATCAATGAAATGGCTTCTATGTTGTGGGATATCATAGTATCATGTGAAAGCAATCATATTTGGCAAATGACAAATGAGACATGAAGTGATGGTTTTGGATTGGTCTCTACAATGGGTTGCTTTACATGAACAAGAAGTGTTGAGTGTCAAGCCAAAATGGAGAGGATATAAGGAATAGTGAATTGGCTTGACCATATTGATATTGATCCATATATGTCTCTATGTGAGTCAAACTGAAGCTTGATTGATCTCAACATTTATATCTAGAAGATATTCAAGCAAGGATCACAATAGTGAAGAAATGACTATTCAATGGATGCTCGGAAAGGGCTTCGAGGTACTAAGCAAAGGTGAAGGTCAAGGAGACCGAGGTACCATGGCTAAGGTGAAGAAGAGATTACTTGCATTGAATCGAGGTACTAATCAAGCTATGAGAAGTCATCTTGTGTTGAGGATCAAATCATTAGTAGAAGTGACTTGAAGCCATGAGTTGAACTAACATGTATGGAAATGGTTCAAGTCACATGCTCAAGGTATATTTGCTCAAAGAGAAGAGACAAAGTTGATTGCGACCCCTGAAGTAATATTGAGGAGAAATGACATATGAATATATGGAAACTCAAGTGGTTAACATAGTTATTATCTATTGTTCTTGAGTATAGGTATTCCATACTATAAAGGGGGACTTTAGGACAATTGGTCAACTGTTGAACCAGATGCTCATATTCTCCAAATAACATCCTTTTACTTAGCCCAGTTACCTGTCCAAACCTCATATCCAGCAGCCTCTCTGAGCTAGGTCGGCAGTGCCGACCTCTCTTCCTAGCAGATTTTCGAGACTATAATAACTGTTGGAAAGCTCTCCACCTTACCAGCTCATACCCCTCCGTCAAGCTCGGGTTTCTGACCGTTGCAAAACAGACCAAGCTCTCTCTCTCACCCTCCATTGTTGCTCCCTCACTCTCCAAGCCTTCCCACCATCCCAACCAGCAAAGCTTGAGAGAAAAGGCAGCAAAACACTCCTAGAGAGTAGATCTACTACTTCCCAAAGTCTAAAGAGCATTGGTTCACGTTTGGCCGGCGGTTCTAAGGTTTGTTACTCTTGGAACTTGCTCCTAGTCGGCTAAGCGTCGCCCTAGAGCTTGTCCTCTTCGTGTGGCAGCCTAGGGAGGTTTGTAACCATCTATTGTAGCTAAGAAATCACCCCTCACTTCAAGAGTTCACTCTCTTGATTTGAGAACGAGGGAAAGGCAAGCCTTGTGTGGCGAGCCCAAGCCTTGTGTGGCGAACCTCAACAACGTGGACATAGGCAAACCTTAGTGGCGAGCTGAACCACAGGATAAATCCTTGTGTCTTGTGTGTCGTTTACTTTCATATATATCTTGCATAGACATTGCTAGGGTTTGAGGTTTCGATTTGAGCTAGATAGTGATTTCTATGGTAACCAGTATTCGAACTGGTTCTGGATCTGAAACTGCAGGGACAGGCTCTCACTAGTATCTAGTTTCTCCCAGCGAAATCTGATCTCGATCTGAGTTATATTTCTAGGTCGGCAGTGCCGACCTCTTAGAGCGGCAGTGCCGACCTCCATTCTTTTGGAGTCTCAAGCTAATTTTTTGCAGGGTTACTATTGAGCACCTCAGGTACTTGTTCCCCCAGTTTGGGCTGATTTGAACCTACGGTCATAGGTCGGCACTGACACCCTCAAAGGTAGGCAGTGCCGCCCTCCGTGCTAATATTTGTTTAAGCTAAATTTTTTAGGCCTATTCACCCCCCTCTAGTCCTCTTAGGCGACATCAAGGTCCTTTCAGGACATAACTCACATAAATATCCCTCCTCTAAATGCTTATTTCTTTTTAATAACATGCCTCTAGTATTCAACCTGTCCACTAGGAGCAACCATGTGAAGATTTTAATTTTGGGCATGCACTTAGCCTTCCAAATCCAGGAGAAAATTACTAGAGAGTTGACATCCTTGAACTAGTATTGGTAATACATTCTGGAGGAGTAGATCCCACTCCTGCATTTTAGAACCCATACATCTGACTCTTGGGGGTCTGATCTGAAGCTTTCTAAGTTCTCTCTGAATAACAAGAACTCATTGTATGCCACTCTAGACATTGGGAGCCTGAACATAGATAGCATATCACTTTGTGCTAAGGCTACCTGCAAGGAAATATTTTGGTTCACATTGTAACTGAAAAGGTTTGGATACTTTTCTGATAAAACCAGATCATCAAAAGAATCAACCCAAAGGCCTATGGAGGATCCTGAACCAGGCAGACAATTTGCAATTTCCCTAAACTTTCCAACCAGCTTTAGTATATCCCTCCACCAGAAAGACCCCCTAGGGTTGGAAAGATGTGGAACTTTATTCTGGTAATAAGTGCTCCAAATGAGTTGCACCCAAGGCACCTGAGATTTGTTGTAGAATTTTGCCAAGTGTTTGATCAAGAGAGCCTCATTCTGCAATTCCAAATCCTTAATTCCTAGACCACCTTTTAATTTAGGTGCTAGAACCTTATCCCAAGCAGTCAGGTTATATCCTTTAGCATTAGTATCACTTCCCCTCCATAAACAATTTTTTCTGAACTTATCAATTATCTCAATCACTGTCTTGGGCAAAGCAAGAGTGCACATGAAGTATGTGGGAAGTGAGGAGATCACTGAATTGATTAGCTGTAATCTTCCTGCATATTGCAAAAACACAGAACTAGCAGAGAGTTTCCTTTTAATTCTGCAGATGAGGCGAGCATAGTCCTTGACTAAAGGTTTTGTTGTTCCTAAGGGAATGCCTAAATAAGTGAAAGGCAATGTCCCTTCTATGCAACCAAATTCTTCAGTGAGTGGTGGAACTTTATGAGCAGGGACATTGATTGGTATTATGCAGGACTTATGAAAATTAACTTTCAGGCCTGTTGAACTAGCAAAACTCTGCAGTAACTCCTTCAAGCAGGCAAGCTGAGCTGTATCTTCCTTCATTATTAGCAAGGTATCATCTGCATATTGCAGAATTGGATAATGCTCCACATCTCTATTTGGTATAGGCAATGTCAACCTACCTTGTTGGTAATCTCTATTAACCAAACTTTGCAATAGATCTGCTGCCAAAACAAACAACAAAGATGACAGTGGATCCCCTTGCCTGACACCCCTTCTGCAATGAAAATTCTTCTCAGGGACTCCATTGACTAAAACTGAAGATGTTCCTGTGCTGAGAATATTTTCAATCCATTGACACCATTTAAGTGGAAAGCCTTTAGCCTGTAGAATGGACACTATGGCTTTGTGCTCAACCAAATCAAAAGCCTTCTCAAAGTCAAGTTTTAAGATGAGTATCTCCCTTTATGAGGTATGGCACTGATGGAGATATTCAAAAGCCCATCCTAGGCAGTCTTGTATAGTCCTTCCTTGCAAGAAACCATATTGATTTCTATGTATAACCTTCAATATCACTGCCTGTAATCTGTTTGTCAAGATTTTTGTCAGAAACTTCACGCTAGAGTTTAGTAATGAAATTGGCCTAAAATCCTGAACCCTTTCTGGATTTGACTTCTTTGGCACTAAAGTGATATAAGAATAGTTGATGCTTTGCAGGTCTGCCTGATGGTGATAGAAAGCTGAACACAATCTATAAAAATCATACTTGATCAATGTCCATGTCTTCTTTATGAAATGACCATTGAAGCCATCTGGCACAGGTGCCTTATCAACAGGTAGACATTTTGCTACTGCATCTATTTCAGCTAAAGAGAAAGGCTCAATTAATTCTTGAAGATCATGCTGAGTTAGCAACTGGTTCAAATCAGGTAACATTTGTGGCTGAATTGAAACTCCCATTCTCCCTTTAAATTCATTCCAGAATAGTGCAGCCTTTTCTACATGTTCTACAACTAGTCTGCCATCTTGGGCTGTAATTTGAGAGATAACATTGAATTTGTACCTCTCAGTTGCTCTTGCATGAAAGAAATTGGTGTTTTCATCCCCCATTTAACCAATTTTTCAGTGTACCTTTGCTTCCAATAAATTTGTTGGTACTGCAATAATTTCCTCAGTTGTTCTTGCACAATGATTCTAAAGTTTCTTTCAGACAGAAAAAGGGTTCTGACTTCCTCCAACACATCAAGAAAAGCAATGATCATGTTGCAATGCTTTGTCAGTATTTGTAGGCTTGACTTACTATTGCTCCAAGATTTTAAAGCTTCTCTCAAAGCTCTGAATTTGGAGGAGATATTTTTAGCTACATCTGAATTTGATGTAGACATCCAAGCTGGGGAGACAGCCTCCATGAACCCAGGCAGGAAAGGCCAAAAATTTTCATATCTGAATAAATTTGCTTTTGGAATAGAAGTCCCAATCTGCACTTTACAAGGGGTGTGGTCTGACACACTCTTTGCCAGAGGGAGAACTGTGGTGTTGGGATAAGCTAAACTCCAAGCTGAGGAGGTAACGAACCAATCTAATTGCCGCAGGAGAGGTTGTTCTTGCATATTACTCCAAGTATAGCTCCTTCCTTTCAAAGGGAGTTCCACAAGACCGAGGGAGTGAATGATGTCATTAAACACCAACATATCCCCAACATTTCCTCCTGGCTTATTCCTGTTGGAAGTGCTTCTATAGAAGTTGAAATCACCTAAAAGAAATAGGTGATCATCAAGCTAAACTTCTTGACTGTACAGCCAAGACACAAAGATTAGTCTGGTTGGTTCCCTTGTGGGTCCATAAACCGTGATAAGACGCCAAGTTTGTAAATCATGAGTTGAGGTCACATTCATACTCAAAGCAAATGATTGACAGTCAACAGTAATGGAAGATAAAACTTTTAAGCTCCAGGCCACCAAAATTCCCCCAGAAGCACCCTCCGAAGGTGAGTAATCAAAATAGTCAAATCTTTTAGGGGCGAATTTGTGCAGCAGAATAGTATTAATTTCTTCCATTTTTGTTTCTTGAAAGCAAAATAAAGAACAACCACTTTCTTCAATTTTGTCCCTAATAAGGTCCCACTTAGTCTGGTCATTAAGACCTCTTACATTCCAACATAAAATGTTCCAAAGACGACTATGATCCATAGAAACAGTTCTTAATAATAAAAGCAAAATAGAGATCCAATCTCTATCACTAAACAAAAGAAAGGATGGAAAAAGGATTAGAAATCCCTATCATCACCTCTGGCCTTCAGAAGCAGGTCTTCTGTAATCTCCTCAGGAGCTATATCACATAATTGGACTGCTATGTCCTGCATTAGCTGAACTGGAAGCATGGAATTTTCTTTAACAGATTTCTCTAGAGCTTTGTGTAGCTTGTCTTGCAGCTTCACTGTATCTTCCTTGAAGAGCTTCCTCGATTTATTTTTTGCATCTAACTCCATATGTTCATAGCTACCATGCTTGTTTATTTTTGCACTTCTTTTCACTTCATCATCTACTACCGGAGTTGGCCTCTTTTTGGACTTCCTCTTCTTTGGAGCACTTGGGGGGATTGCTTGGAGGGGCAAAACATAGTGGATGACCTCTTGGCATGTAGCATCAGGCTGATACATATTCTGAACTAAAACCTCTGTGTCATCGTCGACAATTGTGCTGATATTCTCAAATTCTGCAGTAGCCTGAGTAGCAGGAATATCAAAGCTTGGAGCAGTAAGCAAGGCAGTAGTGCAAGAATCTTGTGTGGCAGTAGTATCTGGGCCTAGAGCAGAGAATAGGGCAACAGTGTCCACTGTACTATCCAAAGAATTCTCCTGTTGCATGTGTTCCTCTTGCTGAGAGATACATATCTGCTTATTGAAAGAAGGTAAATATGCTGCTCTGAGCTCCTCCTAGTCCTGTAACTCCATTTGAGGAAAGTTGTAAGATGAGGATAGCAGCCCTTCCTTTTGCATTGCTGAAATAATTGCAACAATTGCATCAATGTCCCTCTATACTGCAGAGGCCTCTTCCTGGGTAAGGTTTAAATAGCTGGTTTCCATTGATAGTGCTGAAGGCATTCTGAAGAGTCTGTGCCCAGCAGAGCTTGAAGCTTCAAGGTTATTCACCCAAGTCCAAGCTGTAATGTGACATAACTCTACAGATTATGCAAATATGGAAACTGTAACAGATCCAAAGAAGCAGGCCTTAGTATGTACTGATTTGCAGAATTCATCATGGTAGTTCTGATGATATCCTGTAATAACATTTCAGCAGATGGCATTGGACCAACACACTGGTGTAAATTCAGTGTTGCAACCATTTTGTAAATTGGATAGTCACTCTTAGCATCCATGCAGTCATCCAATAGAGGAACAAGAGCTTGACGATCTTGGATCAATGGAATTTCCACTCTGATTGGCTTCCCCTGAGCTCGATAGTAGTTTAGAATATCAGAACTGACGGCTTCTGAAACCTAATCTTCAACATTTTGATTTAGAATAGCCTGCTGCACTAACTGATCAGCAAGTGCCTCAACTTGCTGCAGTTCATTTTCAGCAACAACCTCTTCTTGCTGTGGCCAAGCACCCCAACCATTTTCCTGTACTGCTGCAACAGGGGCTGCATTGGCCACAAGAGGCTCCCAACCTTCATCCAGATTTGCTTGTTGAACATCTTCCAAATTTTGCACCTGATCAAATCAGTCCTGCTGAGGCCCCTGTAATTGCTATCCTGGAAAGGGATGTGGATTGCCATCTGGAGGAATGGGCTCCTCATCACCAGGAAGATTCTCATTGTTCTGTGAATTCAAAAGAAACACTAATGATTTCTAGGCATTAGATAAACATCATGATTATGGAGTCTTAATGATTTTTACATATTAGATTGATGCCACATGACAAGGAAGTCTAAAATTTTCCAATACACCAAGAATGTAATCAAATCACCTTCAACCATTATGATATATTTAGAAATGCTTGCATGTGTGCAGACATGGTTGTTGAAACATTACAACTAGGTAGCAAAGAAGACTTTATCGACATTAATAATGACAATGGAAGTATAAATGAATCTCGTTTTGTTTTCACAACTTTATCTAGCAATAGCAAAGCAACAACATTGTGGTCCTAACAAACAGTTCAAAACATAAGAATATTTTGGGTGTAGAAAATATTACAATGATAGATCTCTTATTTAAAATGGGTGTCTTATTTCTTATAATGCTTTAAGGTTTTACTTGGTGCATAGATGCTCCTAGTGTATTGTCTATCTATATTATCGGCCTGCCTTCTTGATTGTATTAATACAAGTAAAGGAGAACATTAATCCCTGTTGGATATCTAATTACCAAAAACCAAGATTGGACAAGTCGATTTGAATTTCATAATGAACTAAGAATCTTGATCACCTTCTACAATGATGATGTATTTGGAAATGCTTACCTATGTGTGCAAATATGATCACTAACCATTACAAAGAAAGCGATAACGACAACTTCATAGTCGTCAATGATGACAACATAAGTTGAAACCTTGGTTAGTGTTCCGCATCTAGCTTTAGCAAGCCTTGAAGATTTCTAGGCATTAAATAAACGTTATAGAGTTATGAAGTCCTAAAGATTTCTTGGCATTAGATAAACATTATAAGGTTATAGAATTATGAAGATTTCTAAGTATTAAATAAACCTTATACGGTCACGAAGTCCTAAAGATTTATAGCCATTAAATAAACATTATACAGTTACAGACTCCTAAATATTTCAATTACATAAACGTCATGGCCGTGGAGACTTAAAGATGTCTAACCGTCACACGACAAAGTTTTGAAGATTTACATGCATTAAACAAATAGTCTCTCCATTCTAAATTATAAGACACTTTGCTTTTTTAATACATTATAGACATAGTTGTTGAAACATTACAACTAGATAGCCGAGAAGACTTTATCGACATCAATGATGATAATGGAAGTTAAAATGAATCTCGTATTGTATTTCACAACTTTCTCTAACAATAGCAAAGTGGCAACATTGTGGTCCTAACAAACAGTTCAAACATAAGAAGATTTTGGGGGTGTAAAAAATATTACAATGATGGATCTCTTATTTAAAATGGGTGTCTTATTTCTTATAATGGTTTAAGGTTTTACTTGGTGCATAGATGCTCCTATGTATCATCTATCTATATTATCGATATGCCTTCTTGATTGTATTAATATACAAGTAAACGAGAACATTAATCCCTGCTTGGATATCTAATTACCAAAAATCAAGATTGGACAAGTTGATTTGAATTTCATAATGTACTAAGAATCTTGATCACCTTCTACAATGATGATGTATTTGGAAATGCTTACCTATGTGTGCAAATATGGTCACTAACCATTAAAAAAAGCGATAACGACAACTTCATAGCCATCGATGATGACAACATAAGTTGAAACCTTGGTTAGTGTTCCGCATCTAGCTTTAGCAAACTTTGAAGATTTCTAGGCATTAAATAAACGTTATACGGTTATGAAGTCCTAAATATTTCTTGGCATTAGATAAAAATTATAAGGTTATAGAAATACGAAGATTTCGAAGTATTAAATAAACCTTATATGGTCACGCAGTCCTAAAGATTTCTAGCCATTAAATAAACATTATACAATTATGGAATCCTAAAGATTTCAATTATATAAACGTCACGGCTGTGGAGACTTAAAGATGTCTAACACATCACACGACAAAGTTTTAAAGATTTACATGCATTAAACAAATAGTCTCTCCATTCTAAATTATAAAATATTTTGTCTTTTTTTAATACATTATTTACTATGTATCTAGACGTAGTATATATCTAAATACATAGCAAAATTTATGTATCTTGGAAAATCAAATTATTATATAATTTAGAATGAAGTGGATATATAGGAATAAATCACTTGAGACATGTGATGTTTGTGATGTTTCTTACAAGCCTTTTAGAAATTCACTCGGTAGACATGAAATTATAGGTTCTGTGGTTATATTACTACTTAAAATAAATGGCTTATTCAATGGTAAACAAACTATTTCTCTGCTAGTATCCTATTTATTTGTGACTTTCCCTCGACCTGCGCCTGTTGTTCCTCAACACAACTTCCTTCTCTGCCCGAATTCATTTCACCGGCCTCCTGATTCCGGAACCTCACCGGCCTTCGGGGCGCCGTCGCAGCCTCCTCCCACCTCCCGCCATCAGCATAAAAAAGAAAGAAAGATAGGAAATCCCCTCTTCCCCTGACCGCCGCCGTCGCCGCCGAACACATCTCTAGTCAGCTTACACTGGAGCACGCCACCCCGAATTCTTCTTTCGCAGTCTCTGCCCTCCTCCCCTACCCCCCATATACTAAAGCAGGTTCGCAGATCCACCCGGAGTTGATCGATTCCTTCTTCTATTTCTTGCCAATAAAGCCCAAGCATTCTTGGATGGACTCTGTCACTGGCTGCGATGGCGGCAAGAAATCGGATTAGGACGAGGTGGGGATCAGGGTATTCGTCTTGGTAAAGGGGATGGGGGGTCTCTGCTCAAAGGTCTCAGCTGTAGACAAGTCACCGAGCGACACCGCGCTTGGCCGGAACCAGGTCGCCGATCATGAGCCGGGGGCGTCGTTGGAGTTGGAGAAGCCGTCGGTGTCAGGAGAGGCAGCTGCACAGGCAAAGCGGCTGGATGAGCAGCAGCAGCAGCAGCAGTCTTTCTCGTTCCTGGAGAGCGTCGTCCCTGGGGTTGCTTTTCATGCCGGGGCTAATGCCGGCGGCGAAACGGGGTCCAGGACCTCGCCGCAGCTAACCAGGTCGCTCTCGCAGAGGGCTGGTGTGGGCAAGGCAAAAGCCGGCGCTGCCAAGGTATGAGGAATTGTTGTGTCTCTTGTTTGATCTATGTTTAATTAGACCGCAATATAGCATGCTTTGTTAAGGAGCAGTTGTTCCAAGTGAGTCTTAGTCATTTGTTAGATTGCAGCAATATACAGTGTCTCTACGGTACATAAAAGCTAAATAATTTTCATGATACTGTAATATATTGGGGACAGCACTCACTGTTTGTTCAGTATCTATAGTCTTCTTTACCATTTGACTGGGAATAGTTCAAGAAATTTCCTTGTAGCAGGAAACCATGCCATTCTGTATGTCTTATCAATAAAAGTCTTATATCTTTATTTATGCTTATTAGCATCCTGGCAAAATAAATTGAGTTGTTAATGTTATCTAAGACATCTTATAGTTAAAAATTAAATGGTCTATCAGCAATTGTCTATGCTATTGCATTTTGGCAGCTACATGCGCTTCAATTATCATTTTTTATAGTATACCTCAAAGTCTAGGTTAATGCTGTGTTTATGTCGGAGATTGTTAGTTAGGCATCTCTATCATTCATATTGGTTCTTTTACTGTATTGAAACAGGTTTCAGAAGTGAGCTCAATTTTAGGTAGAGCTAGCACTGTTGGGCTTGAAAAGGCAGTGGAGGTTCTAGACACACTTGGCAGTAGCATGACGAGTTTAAACTCTAGCAGTGGTTTTGTGTCAAGTTCTGCAGCAAAGGGAAACAAAATATCCATGCTGGCTTTTGAGGTGGCAAATACTATAGTTAAAGGCTCTAATCTGATGCGTTCTCTATCGGAGCCTAGCATAAAACATCTGAAGGAGGTGGTGCTTCATTCAGAAGGTGTTCAACACCTTATATCCAAAGATTTTGATGAACTGCTCAAGATGGCAGCTGCTGACAAAAGGTTTGTGCTTGTGTTCACTTGATATCATATAACCTAATTTATCCATGCTTGTCATGCGCGTTACCCTGCTAGATATGTATTGAAAATTGTAGTGTGCCTTTTATTCTTATCTTGAAGTCACCTTAATTGGTTAATTCCAACAGGGAAGAGTTAGAAGTATTCACAAAAGAGGTTGTTCGCTTTGGAAACCGTTGCAAGGATCCTCAGTGGCATAACTTGGACCGCTACTTTGAAAAGTACAGTTTTTTCTCAGTACCTGAATTTGTGAATTTGTTTACTTTAGGTTACTAACTTTTATTTCTGTTTGGGTTCCATTAGGCTGGCATCCGAACGAACCCTACAAAGTCATCTGAAAGGAAAAGCAGAATCAGTGATGCAGAAACTTGTCACCTCGGTTCAAAATACAGTTGTAAGAATGCCCTGATTTGTTTGGCTTCAATGGCTTATTTGCTAGCCTATCCGAACTTGCTTGAGAGTAAAAGGATTTTGTTCTTGTTGTTTTCAGTGACATAATATACGATGCCATTTTGGCTACTTCCGTATTTCAGCTTGAACCAATAAATAATTTTAAATAATTTATCTTGTCTGACAGGCAATAAAATACTGTGTTCTCTTTGGGCTGTTGTACTTGTCAACATTTCATTTTGGTGCCATCTGACTGAATTTTTTTTTGTTCCTCTGAAGTTTGTAGCAAGCATGATATTTACTGCCAGTTGCAATATGTCCATGCTAGCTATGCTTTGTATTCCTGCTGTTTCAAAATGTTTGTCAACCTGTAAAGTCAAGTGACACAGTTAAGTTTTGATCATCAGTAGGTGAAGATGTTTCTAATTTTGCCAGATGAAGTTTTTGCCACTATATTATTCTTGAAGCTTGCATAATGTATAACTTTTCTGTTTTGCAACATTGTATTACACAGAAATTAGTAGTCAAAAGTGATGCCAAATGCTGTCTACCTATATTTTTTTTCTGAAGTGGCTAGGAGCAATATAATTGTATTATTTTGACAATAAGGAATCCCTACTTCCCTAGAACCATTGGTGAATTTGTGTGTGTTTTTATCATCTGCCAATTGGCCTTCTTATTCTGGTTATTAATATCACATTAGTTATTTATTTTCTCTTTCTACTTTTTTGCACTCAGGAATTATATCATGAACTGCACGCTTTGGATAGATTTGAACATGATTACCGTCTTAAACAGAAAGAACAGGATGGCTTGAGTTTGAGAGGTCAGTTCCATCGACTTCAAATGCAGAATTAAATAAATAATATTAGTTGCAGTATAAACAACTTGTGTCTCAGATTCTGCTCAATTTCCACAGGCATTTAAGCAGTAGCATATCAAAGTGTCTGCACTTTTCTGAACGATACATTAACATTTACTTCTACCTCTCATCCCATTCTGTGAATAGAGTTAGTTTGAACTTTTAATGAATTAGAGACAACCTGTGATTCCTTTGCAGGAGAGAGTCTGGATATACTGAAGCAGGAAGTGAAGGTTCAGAGTAAGCACGTTAAAAGTTTGAAAAAGAAATCACTTTGGTCCAAGAATTTGGAAGAGGTTGGTATGAGGTGCCTTTCCACAAAACTGTTATATTACCAAATGCTAGCAAGGGAAGACATTTTTAGGATATTGATTACTACTAAACATTTTAGGACCCTGCTCTGTTATGGTCGGTAGATAACTAGGGATAGTTTAGGCCTTAAGCTTTGCCTAGAGCTTTAGAGTATGAGATGAGAAGAGAAATAGGCCTTAAGCTATGCCTAGAGCTTCAGAAATTAGGAGATTGGAGAACTGTTTCTTCATTCTTGATTGCTTAATTCAACTGAGTAGGGGGGTACATATATAGGAGCTCAGCTCCATGCTGCTGGTGTCCAGCTCCTAGTTACTGCGCCAGCTAATAACTACAGCCCACTAATGCTCCCTTAATCTCCTCCTCTTCCTCTTAATTGCCTTCATAACTTAGGCCTCTTCAGCCCCCAGCCTCCTCGGGCTGTGCTAGGCCATACGCTGCCTGGGAGCTCCCCTGGCTGCATGCGGCCATGCACATGACATGCTCAAACTGCAAGCATCCTTTCTTATCATCTTATTTCAAGGTCTAAATATTACATTTTTTTCTCAGGTGATTGTAAAGCTTGTAGATATTGTCAACTTCTTACATTTGGAGATATACAACGCCTTCGGTCGTCCTGGTATAATCCTTATGGATCCTACTTGTTGTTGCACAGTCTGAACTGCTGTTGAGTACTAGTGTTTCTTGATTGTGATGCTTTGTGGAAACAATAAACAGTTTTTCTTTGTCTTAATGATATTTCTTATGTTTTCTTTATCATCTCAGACAGACCCACCCTGGTAACCCCATATATGTTATTAGAATTGAGAATACATTCTGATGCATTTGATTAAGTCTATCATCCCTGCAATCAGTTGATCAATCCAAAAATCATAAATGGATGACTCCTTTGCCTTTATGTTATACTTCATATTGGCTTTAAAAATATTTTGAATACTTGAGGTAGTTAATTTTTTTTTATTGTTTGTCTTGTTTTGCAAAATACTGATCTAAAAACACCCGAACTAATGTAGGTTACCTGATGCACCTACATTGTTTAGTTCTGTTAGCAAAATGTTGGTTTAAACTTAGTTGCAGTTCTGGGAGAGTGAAAATGTGCACGCATACCACTATCATATACGATAAATATATGATGTCCTCCTTATCTGGAGCCGTTGCCAGGTGTGCTGAGATTCGCTTTTGACAGAAGCCTGTGATGGTGTCTCTTCCTCTCACCTCCCTCCTCATCTCGTGTTTCTCCGTCCCGGTCCACGCCACCCGATGAGCGTGGCCCCCTCTAAGCGTTCGTGTGCTTCCCCATGAGCACTCCCCTAGTGCCCCTCTTCGTGATGCAGCAGCTGGATTCAGGAGGAGATGGGGAGCAGAGCTGCAGAGGAGGTCGTGGGGAGCAGAGGCAGCCCCTCCTCTTCGTGATGCAGCAGCTGCCCCTCCTCTTCTGGTGCAGCGACTGGATCCAGAGGAGATGGGGAGGAGCAGAGGAGGTCGTGGGGAGCAGAGGCAGTCCCTCCTCTTAGTGATGCAGGAGCTGGAGCCAGGAGGAGATTGAGAGGAGCAGAGGAGGTCATGGGGAGCAAAGGCAGCTGGTGGATCCGCCCCTCCTCCCTGTGATGCAGTAGCTGGAGGCTTGGAGGAAACAGGGAAGAGCAGTGGAATTCATGGGGAGAAGTAGGGCCATGGCTGGCGTTCTTGTTGGCGGTGAGGAAGACGGGCAGTGGTGTGAACGGTGAGGAAGAGAAAGATGGCTTGGTTAGCTCTGTTTACTTCTATTAATTAAGATCTACGCGACAGATAAGGAGGGCGCCAAATCCGTTATCTATCATATATGTGTACAGAGCTTGCATGGTTTCCTCCTGTTATTGGAAATGTAATGTTTGACCCATGCAAACTGCAGAGTGCATCTATTTCCTAACTTCATTGCCAGCCATTGCTGTGACTTGTCCAACGATTTTTTCCCTTTTTGGGTAAAGGATGTCTTCCTTGCCTACATGCTAAGAAAATTCTTTTCTTTCCCCATTTTTTCCTTGGTAATATTAGTGAAGCAACAATGATTCTTGACTCCGTGATCTGTGGCATTGATCTAAAGTTTCTAGCTTCTATCTGCAGACAGTGAAGAAATCACCAAAGACAATAGGTTGGGACCAGCAGGCCTTGCATTACATTATGCAAATGTCATAACTCAGATTGACAATATTGTAAGTTCACATACTCTTCTAGAGATCTTGAACTATATTGTTATTAGAAGATAACTTGGTGAACCTTCTATATGCAATAAGTCTTCAATCAAATCCCATTGCTTGTTTGAAGACTGTCAGAAAATGAGCACTATTACGAGGACTGTAACCATTTGTGGTTTATGCTATAAATTGGCATCACATCCTTGGTGGCAGCTCATCTTCATGTGATGAACGCTTCATTTTATTTACAATATCTTAATAAGGATTGATCAATTGGCAGGTTTCTCGATCATGTGCAATGCCTCCAAACGCAAGGGATACATTATATCATAGTTTACCACCTAACATCAAATCTGCTCTCCGTTCTAAGCTACAGTCTTTTGAAGTCAAGGAAGAGGTATGCCAGAATGGAGTCTCAAATTTGCTTAGTGCTATTGTTATGAATGCACAGTAGGAATCTATATGCCATGCTGTTCACCTGAACATAATTCTGCTAAATGAATGCAGTTTACAGTTTCTCGGATCAAAGCAGAAATGGAGAAGACTTTGCGATGGCTTGTCCCTTTTGCTAGTAACACAAATAAGTAATTTAATCTCACCTAATCACCTACAATCTGATGATTTACAGCCACAATGATTATTCATGTTGTACTTCAAATGTAATTACTTGTTCATACCAGGGCACACCACGGCTTCGGTTGGGTTGGAGAGTGGGCAAATACAGGGTTAGCTTCTGTACAATCATTCTACGCAGAAATTGATGAAACTGAAGTTTCTCAGTGATGTAAATGGAAATTTTGATTATCATATGATTGGTCACTGACAATCTCTTTTCTAATGCAGATCTGAATTAAACTGCAAGCTATCAGGGCAGATGGACATGTCCCGAATCGAGACATTGTATCATGCTGACAAGGAGAAGACTGAAGCGCTTATCCTGGAGCTGGTCATGTGGCTTCATCATCTTATCAGTAAATCAAGAAACGCTAGTGGAGGTGTAAGATCTCCCATCAAATCTCCACTCAGCTCACCAACACAAAAGGGTGCTGCAATCAAACTGTTGCCAGGCAAAACAAACAATTCACCACCCATTCTCACCCAAGAGGATCAGGATATGCTACGGGATGTCAAGTACAGGAAATTTGTCCCAGGAATAAGCAAAAGTCAAGAGTTTGACACAAAGTCAAGTCACAGCAAACAGTGTAGGTTGAGCAAGAGCAACAGCCACTCTCCAGCCAGTGGCAACAAGAAAGACTTGCTCCCAGTTAGGAGGCCTTCCATGCTTCCAGTTATTGACTTCGAGATTGACAGGACCAAAGCTTTAGATCTAATTGACAGGCTTGACATTCTAAAAATACAATGAGGATTGAAGCTAACTGGAATGGGAACCTGAAATTTATGTGGTCATCCGGAGTCTTGAAACCCCAGCCGCGATATAAACAGTTATCGTGTATCAGCAGCAAGGCCGCCCGTTAGACTCTGGTGAGAAGCTAACAGTATGAGAAGCTGGTATCGTATATCCTGTACCGAATAGAATAGGAAAAAAAATGTTGTAAAAATTACCTGTCGTTTCAACCTGTACAAGAACTGGAAAGTGCAAGTTTTGAAAAAGAAAAGGGAGGGCGAAAAGGAGCAGGTGTTCTATGTTTTCATGGCCACTAGGCCGGAATAGTTTGTATGAACCGTAGTATCTTCTTTTCTTTTTTTTCACAGAAAACTTAAAAGCAGGGATCCGTAGTGTCAATTTACCCAGTTCCCCAATCTAATAGATCATCCGTAGTATATGAGCAACCAAATTAGAAAACATTGCAACATTATTTCATCTGTCAAACCTAATTCCGTTACATAGACACATAGTTGAGCTCAGTCAACTGATCATACAAATCAGCTCGTTTCCTCTGGGTTATCGGAGCATTTCTGAAGTACTGTGTTATGACCGGCATCCAATATGCCAGGAGGCCCATTAGTGACTAAAGGAGGCCCTTAGGCCCATTAGTGGCTAAAGGAGGCGCAAGGGCCTGTAAGGCCTGATTAGCCGCAAGGGATAGGGGCTTAATGTCCATAGTTATCTTTACGTGTTATTTCCATAATTAGCAGATCAATTATCTATATATACGAGTTGTAATCCCAGGGACAATCAAGCAAAAAGTAATTATATTACTCGGCTTCCCTCAGGGAGCCGGGAGCCTAAACCTAGCCGCCACCTCTCTCTCTTCCTCACGTCGCGACCACAGCACCTCGCCGCCGCGCGGCGTTCAAGCCTCGGCCACCTCTCTCGCACAGCTACAACCTACGATCTACTAGGCATAGAGGGCCGGTGCCTATCAACATGGTATCAACATTCTCGGGGTCGATGTCGCTGCCTCCTTCCACCCAGACGATCGAGCCACCCGGCTCCGCCACGTCGTCCACCTCCGCCATGATCACAGCAGCCGCGGGGGCGCCTGCTGCCCCAGTCGAGCCGACGCCCCTCACGCCCGCGGAGGTCACGAAGGCCATCCTCGATCTCGGTTGCGCGGTGGGCGAAATTCGCACCTTCCTGGGCGGCTCCAACTACGTACATCTGCCGCCGCACCAACCGCCGCCGCCGTCGGACGCGATCGTGACGTTCGGGGGGATACTCGCCTATAGCATGCCGCCGGGATTCACTCCCCAGTACGACATGCCCCTAGACGGCTCGCCACCACGACCATCCGCGCCGCCCCCAGCTAGCAGGGTGCCGATCCAGCAGATCAGGTTCCCGTCCTCCCCGTCCCCGCTGCCAGCGTGGCTGGTCGACACGACGCAGCCGATCTACTCGACATCTACGACACAACCATGGCTGCCACAGCCTCGCGCCAGCGGTGTTGAGTGTAGGGTTATGAGGTTGCTACGCTAGCTAGAAAACAAAATTTTTCTACCCCATAAACCAGGAACTAGTGCTACTTATAGATCACGGGGTTACCACTAGACGCGCAGGTGCAGCGGAAGCGATTTGATGTAGTCGTGCGCGTCGCAGCAGTACCGTGCAGTTGCGAGGTCGTCCGTCTCAACGTCTCTTACTCGCGGTTCGTCCTTGTGCTCCAGATGCAGCACCTCCGAGGAATCCCACACGTGCAGGGAAGAAGCGTCACGCCTCTGGACTGCTAGGTCCGCGAGGAGTACTAGGCGCGAGCGTGGGGAGGGCGACGGCGGCTGCCAAAGGACGTGAGTATCTCGCCCCGCGCCCACCCCTTGCTTATATAGGCGTCCTAATGAGCTCCCACGTTGGAGGCCCATTAGCAACCCTAAACCCGGTCTAATTCGGGTCCAACCCGAATTAGGCTTCCAGCCCCTTAAGCGTGCGACCCTATGGGCTCACGCACACATAGACATGACCCAAGTACTCTTACTCGACCAATAGTTGATAGAGGCCTCTAGCAAGGCGTGTCAACTCCTATGCATACGCTATGATCATATCAGACGAACCACCACAATTCAATATACATGTTATTCCTTTGCCTCATGATATTTGGTTCAACTCGTAGGTTAACACTTAACCCAAGCACGGCCATGCATTTCATGATCTAATCATTTGAGTGATCCAGTGATATCTCTCTCATATGGAGAGTGGCAAATTCCATCTTGATTGACTATGTCTCACAGCATGTTTCCTGACAAACCCGAAAGCTACCTTTATAACTACCCAGTCACGGAGTAGCGTTTGGTAGTCCTAGGGTAGGTCGTTTCACATCTTGAGTACATACGACAATCTCAGATCTAAGGACATAACGTACACGATGTGTATAGAGACAATCTCATGTCGGGTCTGTCCAGCACCATGTCCTACATGTGCCCACATTATTAGTTTGACATCTCATGTCCATGACTTGTGAAACATAGTCATCAACTAATAATGTGTTGATCTAATATTCATGCACATTCTAGCACGAACTCCGATCAGGGACAACTTTAGAATAACCATACAAGTAAATGAGTTTCACAAACAATTCACATAATTGTTTATCGATACAAGTTGTCTTTAATGGATATTCATTGAACTCATAACATGTCATGGATACAAGGAAATACAATCATCTCTATGATTACCTCTAGGGCATATTCCCAACATTGAGCCCTCCTACGGGGGTGCTCCAGCCAGGTTCGAAGGTGCTCCACACTACAGCACCGCCGCGCCTCCCTATGGCGGCCATGGGGACCAACCGCCATTCGGCGCCGACCCGCAGGCGAAGTTCTACAAGCTCGAGTTCCCGATATATGATGGCACCGCGGATCCGCTGAATTGGCTGAATCAGTGCGATCAGTTCTTTCGTGGCCAACGCACGCCGGCGACCAACCGCACCTGGCTCGCGTCCTACCATATGCGAGGCGGTGCGCAGACTTGGTACTATGCCCTAGAGCAAGACGAGGGCATGCTGACGTGGGAGCGTTTTCGCGACCTCTGTCGCCTTCGCTTCGGGCCGCCACTACAGGGCAGTCGGCTGGCTGAGCTCAGGTGGCTCCCCTTCGCCTCGACTGTCCAGGAGTTCGCCGATCATTTTCAAGCGCTCGCCTGCCACGCGCCCAATGTCTCTCCGCGCCAGCGGGCGGAGCTCTTCGTCGGCGGCCTACCGGAACACATCTGGGTGGATGTGGAGCTCCATCAACCGCAGGACCTGCAGACGGCGATGTACTATGCCCGCGTGTTCGAGCGGCGGGCAGCAACTGCTGCGGTGCCTCCTGCACGCGCCGCCCGTCCGGGCCAGCGGGGGCCACCTCCAGCGCCACGTGCAGCGGGGGCCGGACCGGCGGGCCTTCCGCCGGCAGCAGCCGTAGGCGCCCCGGGCGGCCGTGCCTTCCGGCGCCTGTCACCAGCCGAGTAGCAGGAACGCCGACGCCAGGGGCTCTGCTACAACTGCGACGAGCCCTACGCCCCGGGCCACGTGTGCCAGCGCCTCCTCTTCCTGGGCGCCAACGACACCATCTAGGAAGTTGCGCTGCCACCAGAGGACGAGGCCGCACTGGCTCTGCCGGAGGGCGAGGCCGCGTACGACGCCGACGTTGCTAATGTCCTCGCGGTCTGCCTCCATGCTTTTGCAGGTATTCGGACGACGAACACCATGCTGCTCCCGATACTGATCAAGGGCAAACGCTTGCTGGCGTTGGTCGACACAGGGTCCACCCATAACTTCCTCAGCGGGGCCACGATGCTTCGCCTCGGGTTGGTCCCAGAGGGCGGGGAACATCTTCGCGTCACAGTGGTGAACGGGGACAAGCTCCAGTGCGAAGGAGTTGCCCGCCACGTTCCCATCACCATCGCGGGGGAGAGCTTCGTCATCACGTGCGCGGGCATCGACCTCGGCTGCTTCGACTTCATCCTCGGCTACAACTACCTGCGCACGCTCGGACCCATCACATGGGACCTCGAGGCCAAGACCATGGTGTTTTGGCGCGACGGCAGACGGGTCCAGTGGCAGGGCGTGGGGGGCCTGACCCGCCCGAGCCTTCGGAGCAGGCTGTTACGGCTGCGGCGCCGTCCAGCAGCCCCTGCTGGACCACCTCCTCGAGCAGCACGCGGCTATCTTCAACGAGCCGAGCGGTCTACCTCCAGCACAGCCGTACGACCACTGCATCCACCTGCTGCCCGACACGGCACCGGTGGCCGTCCGACCGTACCGCTACCCCCAACTGCAGAATGACGAGCTGGAACGCCAGTGCGAGGCCATGCTCACACAAGGCATCATCCGGCCCAGCACATCGCCATTCTCCGCGCCGGTGTTGCTGGTTCGCAAGGCGGACGCGTCCTGGTGCTTCTTCATCGACTACCGCGCCCTCAACACCAGGACGTCTAAGGACAAGTTCCCGATCCCGGTGGTGGACGAGCTCCTCGACGAGCTCCATGGTGCTCGCTTCTTCACCAAGCTCGACTTGCGGTCGGGCTACCACCAGGTGCGGATGCACCCCGACGACATCGCCAAGACCGCCTTCCGCACGCACCAGGGCCACTACGAGTACCTGGTCATGCCGTTCGGCCTCACCAACGCGCCGGCGACGTTCCAAGCACTGATGAACGATGTGCTTCGCCCCTACCTACGGAGGTTTGTGCTGGTATTCTTCGATGACATTCTCATCTACAGCTCGTCCTGGGCGGAGCACCTGTAGCACGTCGCCATCATCCTCAACGAGCTTCGGGCGCACCACCTCCACCTCAAGCGCTCGAAGTGCTCGTTCGGGGCCCAGTCGGTGGCCTACCTGGGCCATGTCATCTCCGCGGACGGTGTCGCCATGGACGCCGACAAGGTGGCCGTTGTCGAGGCATGGCCACAGCCACGCTCGGCCCGGGGTCTTCGGGGCTTCCTAGGCTTGGCGGGCTACTACCAGGAGTTTGGGCTCATCACGGCACCCCTTGCGCATCTCTTGCGGCGAGACGCGTTTGAGTGGGACACAGAGGCCACAGAGGCCTTCCAGGCGCTGAAGCGCGCGCTCACCACCGGGCCCGTGCTCCAAATGCCCGACTTCGACAAGCTGTTCATGGTGGACTGCGACGCGTCGGGCGTGGGCTTCGGTGCGGTGCTGCACCAAAGCGCGGGACCTCTCGCCTTCTTCAGCTGCCTGTTCGCCGCCCGACACCTCAAGCTGGCGGCCTACGAACGGGAACTCATCGGTCTTGTGCAGGTCGTCCGCCATTGGCGGCCATACCTGTGGGGACGCCATTTTTTGATTCGCACTGACCATTACTGTTTAAAGTTTCTCCTGGATCAGCGCTTGTCCACCGTGCCGCAGCACCAGTGGATCAGTAAACTCTTCGACTTCGACTTCACCGTGGAGTATCGTCCCGGTCGGCTTAACACCGTGGCAGATGCCTTGTCCCGCCGCGACATGGAGCGCGAGGCCAAAAGCGCGTCGGCGGTCGTGTGTGCCCTCTTCGGCCCCTCCTTCGCCTTCCTCGACGACGTGCGCCGCGACACCAGGGAGGCCGAGGACGCGCAACACCTGCTTCGGCAGTTGGCGGACGGGGTTCTGGGCGAGCCCTGGCGCGAGGAGGGCGGGTTGCTGCTCCATGGCAGGAGGATCTTCGTCCCCGACCACGCCGACCTGCGCCACCAGACGCTGCTGCCGGCTCACTCGGCCGACCAAGAGGGTGTCCAAAAGACGCTCCATCGCCTGCGCATCGACTTCTACATCCCGGGCGACCACGCCTTGGTCCAGGACTTGGTGCGCCGCTGCATTACATGCCAGCGAAACAAGACGAAGACATTGCCACCAGCCGGCCTGCTGCAGCTGGAGGTGCCCTCCCAGGTGTGGGCGGACATCTCCATGGACTTCATCGAGGGCTGCCTAAGGTGGGCGGCAAGTCCGTCATCCTCACGGTGGTCGACCGCTTCTCCAAGTACGCGCACTTCATCGCGCTCGGCCACCCCTACACCGCCGCGTCCGTCGCACGCGCCTTCTTCGACGGCATCGTCCGGTTGCACGGGTTCCCCTCCTCCATCGTCAGCGACAGGGACCCCGTGTTCACCAGCCATGTGTGGCGCGACCTCTTCCGATGCGCCGGCGTCAAGCTGCGCATGAGTACGGCGTTCCACCCCAAACTGACGGTCAGTCGGAGGTGGTAAACAAGGTGATCGCCATGTACCTCCGCTGTGTCACTGGTGATCGCCCGCGAGCGTGGGTCGACTGGCTGTCATGGGCCGAGTACTGCTACAACACCTCCTTCCACACGGCCCTGCGCGCCACGCCATTCAAAGTGGTCTACGGCCGACCGCCGCCGCCCATCCTGCCTTACCAGCCGGGGTCGGCCCGTTCCGAGGCCGCCGCGACGCTTCTCCGCGACCGGGATGTGATCCTAGCGGAGGTGCGGCAACGCCTTCTCCATGTACAGGAGCTGTCCAAGAAATACTACAACGCCGGGCACCGCGACGTGGAGTTTGCGGTTGGGGATTGGGTCTATCTGCGCCTACTCCACCGAACAACGCAGTCCCTCGATCCCCGGGCGAAGCGCAAGCTCGGACCCAAGTTCGTCGGTCCGTTCCGCGTGCTGGAACGCATCTGTGCGGTCGCCTACCGCCTGGAGCTTTCGGAAGGCGTGTGGCTTCATGACGTCTTCCACGTGGGGCTGCTCAAGCCCCACTGCGGCGACCCTCCTTCGGCGGCCGGCGAGCTGCCACCAGTCCTGGACGGTCGGCATCTCCCTGCACCCGAACGCGCCATCCAGGCGCAGCAGCGACGCGGCGAGTGGCACCTTCTGATCAAGTGGCACGGCATCCCCGACTCCGAGGCAACTTGGGAGCCCCTGTCGGAGGTTCGCAAGCAGTTTCCCGACTTCCAGCTCGAGGACGAGCTGTTTGAGGAGGCAGGGAGAGATGTTATGACCGGCATCCAATATGCCCGGAGGCCCATTAGTGGCTAAAGGAGGCGCAAGGGCCTGTAAGGCATGATTAGGCGCAAGGGATAGGGGCTTAATGCTCATAGTTATCTTTACGTGTTATTTCCATAATTAACAGATCAATTATCTATATATAGGAGTTGTAATCCCCAGGGACAATCAAGCAAGAAGTAATTATATTACTCGGCTTCCCTAGGGAGCCGGGAGCCTAAACCTAGCCGCCACCTCTCTCTCTTCCTCACGTCGCGACCACGGCACCTCGCCGCCGCACGACGTTCAAGCCTCGGCCACCTCTCTCCCACAGCTACAACCTACGATCTACTAGGCATAGAGGGCCGGTGCCTATCATACCGTGTCTTTGGATCATTAGATGGACAGCTATTCTGAATTAATTCCTCGTATAGGTGCAGGTCCAGGGAAAACTGTCCTAGAGTGGTGCCACGAACGACACTAAACTGTGTTGTACTGTGAACAAGTACATGTCTTTTATCTAAGGATCTCTGATATCCCCCTTGTTCATGTTGGAGGTCTCTCCAGCGCCACCCATCCAAATTTGCCTTTCCTGTAGTCAGACAATATGCGGAAAGCTGCCTGGCTTGTGTCTCCATTGAACAAGTGAACAGAGAGCTTTGTGACAAACCTGCAGTTTATTAAAAACTTTATCAAAACCTGCAGTACTGTCAGAAGGACTTCTTTTTTTGGATAAAGAACTAGAGAGGATCAGTCAAAGCATACATTTTACCGCACTCGCTATCTACATCAATCCTATATCGTCTTCGAAATGCTTCAGAACCTGCTTGACAGGAGTCCATCAGCAATGAATTTAGACGAGCACAAAACAGAAGCATCAATACTTCATGAAACAATAGCATGCAAATGTTTGTTTCTAAAAAGCAGACTGATCTTTAGGATGTAGTACTATCATCTTATCTCTTAAATATGTATCACTCGCAGAATAAGTGATGTTTCGAGGTTTGTTCATAAATTATTTTTTGTATTAGAATTTGGACATGAAAAATGATGAGTAGATTTGTTTCAAAACATAATTTCATACAAGTATAGTTCTGTAAGTACTAGTCAAAGTTGTTCTGAAGAACATGTGGATGTCGAAAATGCCACTTATTTGTGATTGGAGAGGGGGGGGGGGGGGGGGGCAGTCTTTAGCTTATAAGAAAACTGACCTACTGCAGGATGTCTTATCAACATCTGCACAAGAATCGCTGCCACATCAGGGAAATCGTATGACCTTTCTCCAATATCATCACATATAGCAAGCTTGACTGCAGATGTCTGGTCACTAATTCGCATAGGCAAAATTCCAGGTGAATCTAACAACTCTAGGTCTGTTCCGAAACGAACCCACCTGTTCAGTCTCAAATGTTAGAAGCTCAATAGTGTAAATACAGAATTGTTTTGTATGGATAAACAATACATATACACTACGTTTCTTCATTTTTGTTTTGTAAAATTACATGTATGCATAGACTATAGCTTACCTCAGCTCTCTTGTGACACCTGGCCTAGGTGCTGCTGGACACATTCTTCGTTTTAGCAAGCGATTAATCAAGGAAGATTTGCCAACATTTGGATATCCAACTATTCCAGCTCGAACCTAAGTCAAAACAAAAATAAGCAGCCAAGTAAACATGTCTTGATCACTATGCTTATCTTGAATAATCAGGATTCAAGAATCTTGGATAGTCAAACCATCTTAATTTGGACCAAATTTAAATGATAATATAATAACATTTTTCATCAATTATATTTTCATATTATACCTATTTGATGTCATAAATCTTCATAATTTACACAATAATTTTGGTCAAACTTGAGATGCTTTGACTCTACAAGATTTTTGGAATAACTTATAATTTGGAAGTGACAGAAAAGTATATATGAATGTACAGAAAAGTGGGTTACTATAATCAGAAGGAAATGGTCTTCAAACTGCCTAGTTCAAACCAAAATCTATGAGTGCTATGCTAATCATTTGGAAAAATCATTTGGAAAGAAGACTTCAGTTCTATGATGTCTCAAGCAAGTCCTGTCCCATACTAATTTGCACAAAATGATTAACTAAATGAACCAATAAAACACGAGGAACCAACAGGATATCAAATGGATTACCGGACGAGGAAGTAATCCCTTTTCCTTTCTCTTGGTGTTCACAACAGATGCTACTGATTTTGCCATCCTGCCTAATTTCATTGTACCCTGCACTCCAGCAAAGGAAATGGTGGCAAGTGAATGATGTATGCATCAGCAAATCAGCCAGATAGACCAAATCAGTTAGCTGCCAGGCTATCTTACCATGCCCAGCTGGCCATTGGAGAAAACAACTTTGGTTCCCTGATTACCAAAGTAAGTAGCCCATGCATTTCTATCCTCAGTTGAGATCATGTCCTCGCGATTCAAGACTATGATCCTTTTCCGGTTGCCTAGCCATGAGTCCATCTGATCATACATAACATGACTCAGTACAATTTGAACTTATTGTTTTGTACAGATAAATATGAGCAATCGCCAAAAGCACGACCTTAGGATGGCTAGTGGACAAGGGAATCCGAGCATCACGGATCTCTATAACAACATCCATGAGTCTCAATTGTTCCTTCAATTCTTTCTCTGTTTTTGCAATATGACCAGGATACCACTGTAAATTGGCAATTGAATAGGAAAAATGAATATGTCAGACATTATCTTATTTTACGGTGCATATGGTGGTGAACTCATATGCTTGTTAGTGACGTACTGAGTGATTCCACTAATGCACACCTTATGTATACCTGCACTGGGCGCAGGGATCTGGTCCAGTAACGCAAATCAGCATCCAAGGTTTCCCAGTACCTATCTTCTTTAAACTCGTCGTCGGCATACTGCGAGAGGCCTAACCTCTCTTTCTCATACAAACCAAGCAATGTGTCACCAGCAGCAACCTAATAATCAACCATAGAATAGCAAAGCAAACAGAGTGCATCAGATGGATGCCTATGACTATTGCTGTGCCTAGTACGACTTATGACCATGTTTTTGGCCACGACCTGGTCCGTTTTGGTTATGAATGGGATTTTGTTCTTTTGTAATTTAAAAATCTGATGATTCGAAGGAACGGGCAGGTTTACAGTGATTCGTTCTTTGCTTCTGTAACCTTGTACGCAACTGCACAGCTACAATCAGTAGTCTGAACTCTGAAGTAGTAGAACCGTAGAAGATACTGACTCTGAAACCAATGTTATAACGAAACAGACATATGCCACAACGAAGTTTTTTCTAGGGGACTTCGCTGTTTCATTCGCAACTTGGCAGCACACATCACAAGGGTGGCTGATTGTTGTAGAATAAGCAGGATGCAGGGGTTTCGAATCAGCACGCCCAAATAGAGCAGTCGAATACACGAACATCTCCAAATTCGAGGGCTACCGGAAGCTAAACATCTAACACACTAATCGAATCGAAGCAGTAGCAGGAGAGGAGGGATAAAAAGCAATAACCGATTGGTGTGAATAAATCAGCCACGAACCATGGCGGATTCACCAACTGCGTTGAGAAGCACTCGGCGGGGAAGCGTCCTGATGGGTAAAGCCGCCGCCTTGATCCTCCACGGCCCCCGCGCCGGCGCCGGCGCGAACGAGGTGGTGGGCGCGGCCCAGGAAGCGGCAGCCATGGCGAGGGGAGAAGAGGAGCGGGGGATAAGCCGAAACGGGTGGGCTTTAGTTAATGGAGCTATGCCTGCCGCTATGGATGATACGGCTCTGGCTGTCAACGAGCCGAGCTTGGGCGAGCCAGGATTCTAGGCTCGGCAGCTCGAACTTGGTCTCAAATTCTCAATCCCGGTTCGGCTCGTTGTTCAGGGTTGAGCTCGGCTCGTATGTGGAAGGGGGAGCCGGGGAGTAGTGCCGCGTTTTGTGTACAATCAATTGGTCACCAGCATTCCCGTCAAAAAAAAAAATGGTCACCAGCATTTAGCACCCATTGCAAATTGGCGATGCTGTTTGACCGCCTGAGTACACGGATGAATATGGTAGGATACTTGAAATGAAACTCATAAAGAAAAGGCGCGCTTCAAAAGTCTCGGAATTTATTGGCAGGCTAGTCTTGATCGATTTTTTTATAGCAGTCTTGATCGATTCAATGCGATGTCAACCATCCAAAGAGACCTACGAAATGAGCATAGCTCAGCTGGTTAGATTCTTTGTGATGGAATCACCTACCCCAGATTCAAATCTCTGATTTGACACGGGTGTTTGTATTTTCATAGATTTATTTCATAAATTTAACCTACCCTGATAGAGGTGAGTGTCCGCTCATGTATATGAGCGTTCTCTTCAGTCTTGACGTCCCCATCTTGTATAACTATGCACGTACCTTGTTGTCTTGCCTCATACTAGTACTCTCTTCATCTATCCATCCTAAATTATAAGTTATTGGAGAATCAAAATATTTCAAGTTTGATCAAATTTATATAATAATATAATAAAATTTATGATACTAACCAAATATTATTAGATTCTTCATTAATTATATTTTTATAGTATACTTATTTGATGTTATATTTTTTTCTAATTTTCTCTACATGTTTAAATTTGAAATGTTTTGATTCTCCAAGATTTTTAAAATGATTTATAATTTGAAATGGGACGAGTAATTCATAACTTTTGAACCAGGAAGCAATAACAAGGTATCACAAATCAGGAAGCAACTAGCCTCGAAGAAGCTCGACAAAGTTTGCCTATGAAATATCTGCGCAGATTCTGTTAGCTCTAATTCATACATTCCATTAGACTGTACAATATAAACACAACAGCTGCAGCACCCTGATACACTGCAGCAAAGCCTTGCTCAACCCAGCAGGCTAGACAGAATGCTTACATCTTACTACAAGGCATCGGCCCGGGTGCCTGTGATCAAACTGGAACTTCAACAAATCCTAACTATTTCTACAAAACTTAGCTGTTACTCGGGTCAGTCCAGCGGCTGCAGAAAGACTGTCTTTGACTCTTGAGACATCATGAGCATAGGAAGCATAACGAGTTTCTCAATGATGAACCACGCAAAGTGGGAGAGCCGCAGTACACTGAGCATCAGTAGGATCCTTCGATAGTGTTCTTTTCTTTTCTTTTTTTAATCAAGAACATTGAGCATCGTGGAAGGTCTCTAGACAAAGTAGTCTTGTCGCACCACGGTAATGAAATCCCCAGAGAGTAAATCATCCTCTTTCAGTTTTCCTCCTGTTTCACCTTTGCCTTGGATATGCCAATATATTGGGGAAAGAGGAGCGTACAGATCTGTAGTTGTAAGAGAAAAATAGTTAGTTACCACTGTATCGCTTTTAATATGAGATTCAGATTTCATAAGCCAAAAGATTTCACATGGAGAAGTGGATATCTATATAAAAACAGCTAGCTTCCGTGGCCTTGCATAACAATCTAGAAACAAACTTTATATAATTTAAAAAGGACACCCGTGTCAGCAGTCAGCACATCAAAAGTCGTTGGTGGCAGGTCCAATGTCAAAAACTTAGAAATGGTGGACCATCTGTTTATCCACAAAAAATATCCTGACAACAATTTGCAACAGAATAATCTCCAGGTACTCGTAGCAAATCACCAAATAGCTTTTCAATACCACTTTGCTGCTAGAAAATTGACCAACTTTAGCAGGGATTGTAGAATTGGTACCCAATACAATAGTAGCATAAAGTACCAACTCTTAACAGCTACAACTGCTATGCTAAAATTCACAGTACAAGGCTGGTAAGGGAGAAATAGGTAGTTTGAAACAAATTTACCATACATGTTTTCTAGTCAACGACTTTCCCTGCTGCAAAATTGAATAACTTCAGTAAGATTGCCAAATTGATACACAGTATGACAGCGCAAAGTAAGAGCTCAAATGCTATAAGGCTACTAATTTGGAAATGGCCAATTTATGACATCAGTGACCAAAGGCCTTATGCTAAATTATAGGAGAACCTGGTAAGCATGTTTGCATAATGTAGTCGTCAAGCCAAAAGTGCATTGATTTATCACATAGCAAGCATTCATCTTTCAAGTAGAGAAGCATTTACCTGAAGAAAGGGTTGGATCATGTTCTCTTGTAGAATGCAGAACAACAGTGCCAGTAAGCACAGTAAGAAACCCACAAATCTCAGAAGCAATACTGCTTATACTCTGCCCGGACCAGTCCTAGTTGTAATCACAAAACCTTAGTTCAGCAACAAAATATTTGGAATTTATTGAAGTTTTGCAAAAAATGAATACCTTGAACATTATGGCACTTGCTAAAATTGTGAGGGATGTGAACATCGCATAGTAGATGGGAGAAACAACTGCAGTATTGAAAGTATCCAATGCCTGGAAGTTCAACATGACATGGAGATGCAAATCAATATTGTAAATATTGTTACCTAAATTTTAAAGTGAATCCTGGCTGTACCTTGTTCAGGTAAATTAACTGAATAATTATGCATGTTGCTGAAACAGTTGCAAACAACCAAGTCTGGAAATAGCCAGCCTGGTTTATACCCTCAATGGTGAGCTTGATAGCAATGCCTACCGCCTTGATGCTCATTACCTAGCAAAAGAAAAGGCAAAGAAACACTCCATGAAAACCAAAACGAAGTTGGTCTCAAAGGTATGCCGATGGACATCATTTACCGTCAAAGATCCTATCACCGAGCAAATTCCCACATACACCACTATGTTGGTCTGGCCATAACGTGGTGCGCAGTGAAGTATCAAGATCAGTGAGATCGCCAATGCAGAGACCGCATAACAAAGAAAGGCTGCAGAAAGCAAGGAGAGACATTCACATTACAGAATGTATGTCAAAACCCAATAGGTTCATTTTGGTGACTGAACATGTTGTCCCAGAATGCATCAGTCAATAATATTTTTAACTAGACTATGAATTAGTTAAACCATATATGGAAAAAAAATTGCAAACCGGTTTATCTTGAAAACCATATTAGGATTTACATCGGAATAAAAAATTCTCAAGATGTGTTTTTTCAGGTCGTGTTGATATATAAAAGACTAGTTATTTAGTATTTATGATAGTATAGGTAATACCAGGTTGCGTTGCCAAGTGCCAGATCTGTGTCACTGAGCTTGGCGCCTCTTCCTCAGGTGCATGGAGGATGATAACGGTTGAGCCGACTATACAGAGCACACAACCCAACACACCCATCCGCTGCAGCTTCTCATTCAGGGTGAAATGGGCTAGAACAGCACTGCTCCGTAGATATCACACACAGGAGCGTATACATGTTTTTTTAAGAAGAAAATACACAAAATTTATCCATCTCCACTCTCCACATGCTATATAGCAGTCATTTAGCAATCACAAATTCACAATCCTACCTGACAATTATGCTGAGCGCGCCAAGCGGGGTGACAAGAACAGCTGGCGCAAACATGTAGGCCACAAAATTGGCAATCTCCCCAATCAGCACTGCAAAGTTTCGATCATTTCAATTATTTCCGCCAGATGCCGTGAAGAATGAGCCAGCCAAAGGAATCAGGAACGTACTCGTAATCATC
Organism: Microstegium vimineum; assembly: GCA_022036555.1. NCBI lineage: Eukaryota > Viridiplantae > Streptophyta > Magnoliopsida > Poales > Poaceae > Microstegium > Microstegium vimineum. Next base: position 37,079,582 of record CM039128.1, on the reverse strand, counting down.
CCAACCCACCAGAGTGGCTCCAAGAGGTACCCATAGCCTCCAAGACCTGCAACAAATTCCGTCACCAACACAGATTCACAAATGGCCGTCGAAGGGAGAAGAGGCGAACAACGAACTGGCCATGAAATTGCTCGTCACGTAGACTACAACGAATGGCTAAAAATCGAATGAAACGAAGAATTGGACGCGCAGCCCAAGATTGCAAATACGACGGGAGTAACGAGAGTGAGAGAAAGAGAGGAGGCGCCTTTCGGCCGCCGGCGGTGATGGAGATGGGGCGTGCACCTGCGCGGGCGCCGGCGGCAGCCGCCCGGCGTAGGCCCTTCTTCTTGACGATGAAGCTGACGCCGATGAAGGCGGAGGAGGCGACCGCAAGGAGCGCGCCCGTGAGGTTAGCGGCGAAGAGGTCGCCGGCGGCGTTCGGAGGGGCGGGAGTCATCGGCGGCGTGCAGCGGCGACGGCGCGAGGCCGGCGCATTTGTGGCGGGCCCAGGTGCGGATTTGGAAATGGGAGGTTGGGATCTGTTTATTTGGATTGTTCGTGTATGAAATTTGTGCTTATTCACCTGGAGAATACGGTGGTGTGTGTGTGTGTGAGGCTGGAGGGAGGAGAGAGAGAGAGACACAGAGAGGCCGCGACGGGAGAAGACAAGTGTGTGTGACTCGAGATGGAGATTCAAAGGTCATTAAACGATGGAAAGGTTTTGCATGCTATGATTCGTTTACATGTCTTTGCTTGGAGTACATATGATGCGCACGGCTGTGATCGGTAATGTACAGCACATTTCTATGTGTGAAAAGAATTCTAGGGTGAGACACTAAATTTCTTTTTGTTTTTGGAAGAGGAAGAAAGGAAACATTCATCTCACTATCTCCATCCAACTTACTAGTAAATTGTTGAAGATATTCTCTTATAATTCTACTCTCCCAATTCCAAATTATAAAATATTTAAGTTTTTATAGCTACATTACTTTTGTTTTGCTATGTATTTAAACACAATCTAAGTATATAAAAAAATCAATAGATCTAGAAAACCAAAATGACTTGCAATTTAGGCCTCATTTGATAGGGCTATTCATATGAGCCGCTTTTATCTCTTCTCTCTCCTCTTCTCACAAAGTTGATGGAAACTGGAGAAGGCAATTTTTACTCTCAGCAGCTCTATGATAGGAGAGAAGAGAGATAAAAACGGCTTGTGTGATTAGTGCAGGAATAATGAATGCATCGGAGAAGATAGAGCCGATAGGAACCCTACCAAACGGCATCAGAGAAGCTAGAGCCGATAGGAGCCCTGCCAAACGGGGCCTTAGAATAGAGTGAATATGGAGTAAAAATTTATCGATTTTACACTTGATTGTATCATTTGAAAAATCTAATATGCGGCAGGAATAAGCACGTGCGCGAATATAGAGGGAACATCTAAAAGTCGATCTATGGTGATGTAAACCATAGTTAAAATAACTTTGTGTATTAAAAAAATGTTGCATAATGTGCAAGTAGTGAGTGATTCTTTTGAGCTGGAGTTGAAAACTAATATTTATGTTGTATAATTAGTGAATAGAAGAAATATAACTAACAACTCCCTCCATTTTAAATTTTAAATTATAAGATGTTTTGTTATTTTTCTATGTATCTAGATATACACTTATGTCTCAATATGTAATAAAATTAATACATTTAGAAAAGTTAAAATGCTTTATAATTTGGTGCTGGCTTAAATAAAAATCTAAATCAAATGCAAAGCTATAGATGAGATCTTGCATGTGTAACATCGTGTTTGCATGTGTATCACTTAACCATGCATTAATTTAATTTCCCCTCTCTCTCACTCGCTCGCTCTAACACACACATACACCGATTGAGATGAATAAATAAAGAGATTAAATATGCTTTACATTACTATTTTTATTTTTGTTTACTTATATATTCAAATCTGCTAGATTGTCATCTCTGGTCGCCGAATTGTATGAATGAAAGAAGAAGGTGTAGGTAATGGAAAGCTCTTTATACGTGTGCGTGTGTGTCCATAGCAGAACCAACTAATGCTAAGTGGAGTTGTTAGTTGTAGTTGGGATCAACGGTGAAGGTGGCACGATTTGCGCGATGGCGCCTCCTCCCGCGACAGCGCACGGCCCACCACACCCATACGCCTCCTCCCTGTCGCGATCCAGCATCACCTGCCCTCTCGCGCGGGAGGGACGTGGTGGTCCACAGCGGCCAGCGCTGCCTGCACTGCACCGCTGCACGTACTACACCGTTACCTCCTCGCGCGCTGCCGTCCCGTGACCGCCCCACAATCCATCATCTCCTCCGATGTCCGTCTGTCCGAGGTTCCCAGGATCGTCCTTCCCACTCGGACCTCGTCAGGACTCAGGGTCGCGGGTTTTCACGTGCCCTGTCCATGTCCGTCCTCCGGCGCTTGGGGCTCGCCGGCCTGCGTGTTGGTCTGCTGCTGCCTGCTTCTCTTTTATTTCTTCTTCCTCCTCTTTTTTTTTTCTTCTTCTTTTCTTGATTGAGAAACTGCAGCTTCTCGCTTTTGCACTCGATAGAGACCCGTTTCTCTGCCATGTCTTTTTTTTCTTTGGGTATCATCTGGCGATGGGCTTAATTAACCGAGGACTGACAAGTGAACTGAAAAAAAAAAAGCCGTGCAGTTACCCTATAAGTATCTGAGAGCACACCTCTCTCTCACCAGGATCCAATGCTTGGAGGAGCAATACCTTGTGGATGTTGTAGCTGCACATATCCTGATGTGGAAGGCTGGGTTGCTAGTCGTCGATCTAACTCTCACAAAATCCACACTCACAATCATCTCGGTACACATCTCCATTTGTTGTCGCCTTATCTATATGCTTGGGCGGTGGAAGAGATTGACAAACATCGTCGGGCGTTCTTTTGGTATGTCACTGAACATACATCGGGAGGGAAGTGCAGAATTATGTGGCGCATCGTCTGCTCCCCAAAGAAGAATGGCAGCCTTGGTGTGCTGGACATCAACGTTGGGAGTGGTTGAGGCGAACTACGTCTGACGCTGCCTTGCTATTCTCACCCGAGCCTAATGTTGTAGCGAACTGCCCCCTTGTTTGCTTCCAACGTTGATGTCCAGTAAAGAGTGCACCAAAAGAACCAATGAATCTTGTGGTTGTCAAGCGAACTCCCCCACCAGTAGTTAGACACAGTTCGCCTCAACCATAGTTCATAGTTCGCCTTGACGTTGGGAGTGCATGGCCTGATTAGGAGGATGAAGCAATTGCCTGCTCGCCTCAGCGTGTTCAGCCTAGAGGTCTAGTTTCGGTTTTGCGCTTCGCAGGACCACCAACCATCTCCAGTCCATGACGTCATGCTAGGAGATTTTAGGAATCGATTTGTTGTCCTCTTGGTATATATACTGGGGCATCTGGAAGGAACACAACCGACGTCCCTTTCAATCGGAGTATCTCTCACCTGTAGGGCTGGTGATGTAAATTATAGAGGAAACTAATGTCTGGCTGGGAGCAGGGTTCAGAGCGATGTTGATGTTCATGACAGAAGGAGCTTAGTTTGCTTTCAGCCTATCCTTGTCGCAAAAATCGTTTCTTGTATAATCGCTCCTTTGTAATCCGATAGATGTCTAGCGCATTGGCAACTCACCTGGCTACGTTAGTCACCTTGTAAAACTTCTCTTATCTACTTAATGAAATACATGCTAAGAACATTCTCGAAAAAAAGAAAAACAAAATAAAACTAAGGCTCTGTTTGATCCCTATACTATAATGATTATTTCTTTTAGGTCTAAAATAGAGGTAGATAATGGACTACCTAATTGTTAGCTTTAGCTTGAGATAACTGAAGAATCATGGTCCCTTGTGTTTAGGCGATTAACGACAATGCTAGGTCACTATGACTAACGTGTGTTTTGCAGAGGCAAAGTCATTAGAAGTTAAGTCATTAGTGATGTTAGTTGAATGGGCTTAATGGATATTCATGCCCCCAAGATGGAAATCGTTTCGGTTTCAAAGGATGATGATACAAGTTGAAGACTAGGCTAGTTCTTAGTGTCATGAGGTTGAGAAGGACACTAAGTATAGACTAGGACTTTGTTTTTCCTTTGATCGTACTATAAAGGGATATGAGGTTAGTAGCTTGACCTAGGAGAGTTTGGGAATGTCAGTGTATGCACATTTATCACAACCTGTCCTAGAGACCCTACAAACAGCCCTTGACATGGTAGGAGCAAAACCCCTTCAAGAGACTTAGTGAAAAGAGGTGAAGAAGGGGGAGAAATGAGCTCCGGACCAGTTTTCCTAGGAGGCGTCAAACCATGGAGAGTAGTCCGACAGTCCTGCCTTAAGCAGAAGTTCAGAGGAAAGAGCTCCGGACAACCTGTCCGGAGGTGCTCCGGACCATAGAGGAATGGTCCGGTTGCCCTTGTCAGAGGAATTGAGCCAGAGAGAAGGCTCCGGACTAGTCCAGCGGCTTGACCGAAGGCTAGTCCGACGCTGCGTGACTGAGTGAAGTTTCAACTCATAGCGCACCCTGGCTTCGGACCAGTGCGTCGGACCAGGGCTCCGGACTATGGCAAGTAGTCTGGAGGCTCGTGAATCAGATAAAGTTTTCAACTTAGTGAGCACCCTGGCTTCGGACCAGAGCGTCGGACCAGGGCTCCAGACTATTAGAAGTAGTCCGGAGGTGCCTGAAACAATGTTCAATTTGAACTGAGAGGAGGCTCCGGACCAGGTGCTATGGTCCGGTGGTCTGGTCTCCAGACTAGTCCGACGCTTACGCAGAGAAGAGAAAAAGCAAGAAACGACCAGTTTTGGAGGTGGGGACTATTTATAGTTACCCATTTCGTCCAAGTGAGCTCTCTTGGCCATTGTTACACCTGGAGAAACCTTGGGAGAGTTCTTGGAGAGCCAAGTGCCTAGTGAGGAAGAGATTTGAGAATCCTAAGCTTGTTCTTCCTCCCTAGAGAGATTAGGAGTGACATTTGTGCATCCATCCACCTTCCTAGCCTTGAGTGGGTCAAGTGAAGGTCTTGTGCTTGTTACTCTTGGTGTTCGACAACACCTAGATGGTTTGGTGGTGATCAGAGGAAGGTGATCGTCAGAAGATTGTTGGCGGCCCTTCTCCAAGCTTCTGTGATCGGTTGTGGGCGATTCACCGAGCTGGAGTGACGAAGAATCAGCCCGTAGAGAGCACTCATCCCTTGCACGGGATTGAGGGGGAGTTGTACCTTGCGAGGTGCTCGAACGAGGACTAGGGGGAGTGTCGACTCCTCGATACCTCGGGAAAACATCGCGTGTCAAGAATTCTCTTTCCCTAGCTCCTTACATTTCCGCATTACCTTTCCGTTGTGTTCTTTCATTTCCTACTAGAATTGTTTAGGTTGTCTTTCATTTCCTTGGCTTGCTATTGCTTTCTAGTTAGGACACACATTGCGGTAGGCACTAGGGGGTGATTGACATTGTTAGGTTTTAATATTGCTTTAGAAATTTAAAAGAAGCTAAATTTACCCCCCTCTTGGGCATCTTGATCCTTTCAATAACAACTATCCAACTAGTTGAACCAAATTAGATAATAGCTATTAGTTAGATAACTATTATAAGATAGTTAATCCAAAGAGGACTGTTTAGGAGCGTTTTGTGGGGCACCTTGCCGAACGCAAAAAAAAAACGACCTTTTTCATGGAATGCAAGTGAATAACTCATCTATCTTCTATACAAGAGAGGGAGTCAAAAAAACCTGCTTCTTTGAATTCTAGCTCCCTGTTATATTTTGGTGGGAATCAGTAGAGAATTTGATTCTTTGTTGATCCCCACACTGCTCCCTCGTAGAATTCAGTGGAATCACTCCATTGAAAAATCAAGGAGGAGAGGTGAAGAATCAGGGTGTGAAGCTCTCCTAAATGAGTCTTAGAGTATATCTTAAAGCAAAATATTTAGTCACAAGTTCAGTCTTGATTTTTTTGCAAACATAAAACAAGTCATAGAGGCTTAAAAAGTCATATTTGGACAAATTGATTTAACCAAAACAACCATCTTTAATTTACATGTGTGGTTATAGACATAAAGAAACTACTACGGTGTCAAACAACACAAATCCTCTCATTCCCCCTAAATTTGATTTTTAGGTGTTGGAAATGTTTCTCTCCTTACTTTCTACTTTTATTGTTATCCTTTTGACGATAGAAGAACTAATTTACTCTTATAGGTGCTCTTTTTACTAGAAGGGGTTTTCTTTTGTGTTAGAGCACCAAGACCTTACATAACTTCTACTATTTATATGCTCATAGCATAGTGCGGCAACATGTTCTTGAAGTCAGGTCTAATGCTCAATGGATGTTGCCAGCCATGCCACAGGCGAGGTATGTTTTCCTACTGTTTCTTCATATGCGACTTGATTATTTTCCTATCGGATTATTAGGATCCAATGGTGGATCACACTTAAAATTATAGGTGGAGAGAGCGTAAACCTAATAATGATAGATCACACATGCATATCATTTTCAAGATATTTCTTCTAACGATGCAACACATTGAAAATATCTCTTCAAATCTACATGATAGGAAATTAAGAAAAAAATGTTACATTATGCTATATTTCACACTGACATTTACAGAAGAAAAAATCAACTCGGTGTCAGATAAGGAAGTTCAATTTTTTTTTGAGTGCCTTAGAAAAAAAAGACTAATTTATTTCAATATCAAATAGATAATTCTCTTGAGAAAAAGTCTTTTTTGGTCATCTCGACTTTCACAGTTGTCTGCTCCCCTTTCCCACAAAAGACTCTTTTGCATTTAAAACAACTTACTTTTTGCACTGTGGATGGTTTTAATAACAATTTACTATATTTAATTAAGATTTACAAAGTATTAAATTTTAATACAATGAATCATGGAACATAGTGTGTGGTAGGTAAATCTAGACGGTAGCATACAAACATGATGTTTGTACAGATAGGATGAAGTTATACGAAAATGATCCAGTGATACTAATGTAGTAATGTTTATATTAAGGTTGTGTTTGGTTCAGCTCATGTGAGTCTCGCTTATAAGTTGAGCAGGATTATTCGATAAGTCATGATATGTAGAATCTAATCTGAACATGTGTCTATCTTGATTATTTCCGGTTGAACATTTTGCACTAGGAACTCTTGACTTTTCTTAAAATGCGTAGCACTTGTTACTACAATTTCTATGAGTCTATAGCCTTGCAACTGAACCTAAATAAATTTTTCTATTTACGTCTAGGTCATTCTTTGTTGGGGGAGTACCTTCGGCTGTGGGCTTGAAGAGGGGGAGGAGCTACTCCGATGCGACCATAACGAGAGGGAGGGCGAGCACTCAACGCGGCTTGCGTTTTCCAAATCGTAGCCCTTCGGTCGCGTTTTCAATCGCCGGAGGGGAAATCGAACACTAACACTGATTCCGCGATGAAGGCGACGCGAGCCATTTGGCAGGACTCCCGTCGCGAACACGCGTATGAGCGGAAGCAAATAGGGCCTAAATGATGCGAAAGTTAGGGAGTGTTTTTTAAAAGCACATTTTCTTTTAGGAGAGGAAGCTAGCAACTAAGCTGATATGTTTATTTGTCGAGGTGCCACAATTTACAGGTTGTGACTGTTACCTAATTAGTGTTGTAGTATTTTTTTAAAATAAAATAGTTATTTTGGTCCCCTAAACTATCCTCGGAGGCTCAATTTCATTCTTGAACTTGTAAAATGGTTATTTTAAGCCTCGAACTTTACTTTTGAGTTAGCTTCATCCTATAACTATTAAAGTCATTGTTTCAGTCTTCAAACTTCACATTTTTAGCCTAAATCATTCATGGACAGTGAAAGTTCTGGGACTAGAATAAAATGCACTTGATAGATATTGGCTGAATTGAACAAGTGAAAAGTCTAAGGACTGAAACGTTCACGTTGCTAATTCTAGGATATAAATGAGACTGAAATAAGTTTAGAGACTGAAACAACCATTTAAAAAGTTCTAGAAAAAATTCAATCTTGGATGACAGTTGAAGGACCACGATGAATATTCCGTCAAAAAGAGAAAACAGTGATACTGTGTTTTTTAAAAAGAAGAATGAAAAAAACACTATCAGCGAGGTAGGAACCACGAAACAACTAGCATCGGACACTGAACCTATATGTAGCGTTGCCGTTGGCTGCCTACTGCCTGCTGGTGCGTGGGCTGATTGTAGCCGTACGAATGAACGAACCTATCGTCGTGCAGCAAAATTGGGCCTTTGTGCATAGTTTCGTGGGTCGAGTTCTTTTAGGACGGGCCATGCATACAATTTCGTACTTACTGAGCTTTTGGCCCATAGGCTCTGTATTGACTGTCGACTTCGAGTCAACTTGAGTCGGCTGACCGGAGCGCACCCGCCAGGAGATACGATTGTGCCGACCTAATCCAGCGGCATACAGACACTCGCGAAGCAAACCTCTTTAAATCTGGTCCCTTGACGCGCAGCAGGAGAGGGGCATCACACCCCGTGTGCTTGTGCCCTCGGCTTGCCCCGCCGCCGGCCCCAGTCCCCTCCACCATCTCAGAAAATGGGAATTGCCACCGCCGCCGCCGCCGCCGCCGCCACGTGCACGTCCCGACTCCTCCACTACCACGCAGCCGCTGGCAGCGACCGCCATCACCTCAGGTACTCCGCGAGTCCGTTTCCCCTCTCGCTGCGCTGCGCCTCCGGCCGGCATGAGGCGGCGGCCCGGGCGCTCCTGCCCGACCGCGTGACCCCGTTCTCCTACGGCGTGGATGAGGACGCGGACGACCACCCGCGCGAGGAGTGCGGTCTTGTCGGGGTCGTGGGAGACCCGGACGCGTCGTCGCTGTGCTATCTGGGGCTGCAGAAGCTGCAGCACCGCGGGGAGGAGGGGGCCGGGATCGTCGCTGTGGGCGGGGACGGCAAGCTCAAGTCCGTGACCGGGCTGGGGCTCGTGGCCGACGTGTTCGGGGACCCGTCCAGGCTCGCCTCGCTCCCGGGCCCCGCCGCCATCGGGCACGTGCGCTACTCCACGGCCGGCGCCGCCGCGTCGCTGCGCAACGTGCAGCCGTTCCTGGCCGGGTACCGTTTCGGGCAGGTGGCCGTGGCGCATAACGGCAACCTCGTCAACTACCAGGCGCTGCGGAACAAGCTCGAGGCCAGGGGGTCCATCTTCAACACGTCCTCGGACACGGAGGTCATCCTCCACCTCATCGCGACGTCGCTGTCGCGGCCCCTGCTCGCCCGCGTCTGCGACGCCTGCGAGCGCCTCGCGGGGGCCTACTCGCTCCTGTTCCTCACGGCCGACAAGCTCTTCGCCGTGCGCGACCCGCATGGGTTCCGCCCGCTGGTGATGGGCCGCCGCCGGAACGGCGCCGTCGTCTTCGCGTCGGAGACCTGCGCGCTGGACCTCATCGACGCCACCTACGAGCGCGAGGTGGAGCCAGGGGAGGTGCTCGTGGTCGACCGCCGCGACATGTCGGTGGCCTCGGCCTGCCTCGTCCCGCACCGGCCCCGCCGCTCCTGCGTCTTCGAGCACATCTACTTCGCGCTGCCCAACTCGGTGGTGTTCTCCCACGCCGTCCACGAGCGCCGCACCGCCTTCGGGCAGGCGCTGGCTGAGGAGTCCCCTGCCCCGGGCGCCGACGTCGTCATCCCGGTGCCTGACTCGGGCTTCTACGCCGCGCTCGGGTTCGCACGCGCGTCGGGGATCGAGTTCCAGCAAGGTCTCATCCGTTGGCACTACAGCGGCCGCAGCTTCATCCAGCCGACGCAGGCGATCCGGGACCTCGCCGTGAAGCTGAAGCTCGCCCCCGTGCGCGGCGTCATCGATGGCAAGAGCGTCGTGGTCGTGGACGACTCCCTGGTGCGCGGCACCACCTCGAGCAAGATCGTGCGCCTGCTCCGCGACGCCGGCGCGCGGGAGGTGCACATGCGGATCGCGAGCCCGCCCGTTGTGGGCTCCTGCCTCTACGGCATCGACACGCCGAGCGAGGGCGAGCTCATCTCCAACCGGATGGACCTCGATGGCGTGCGCCGGGAGATCGGCAGCGACTCGCTCGCCTTCCTCTCGCTGGGCAAGCTGCACAGCATCTACGGCGAAGAGTCGGGGGACTACTGCGACGCGTGCTTCTCGCGCAACTACCCTGTGCTGCCCACCCTGGCCGACCCGGCCGCCGAGCCGGAGGAGTGAGCCGGGAGCAGGTGAGCTCTGCTCTGCTTCGTCTGCCTGTACGTCTAGGTTGTTGGATTCGCTCTGTTCGGAGTGTTGGGACAAATTTTGCGCGCCTCAAGGGCCAAGGCTGTAGCTTTTATATTATTATATGATGAATCACTTTATCATGGAAGGATTACCAATAAGAAAATGACAAAATCGAAAATCTAGTACAGTAATTGTGTTCGCCTTTGTTGTGCCGTTGTGCTCTTTATCACGTTGTTACTGCTGATCAAATTATCCATGGTTTCATGAGAGCATAATTTGGCCTGGCGCAGTGGGTTCAGGCTGCTAGCTAAACGCACCCTAAAAATCTTTTGTTTTGCACAGATTTATGCTTTGTGAAGCAACTTCACATTTTTTTTGACCCAGAAGAATCAACAGTGAGTGAAATCATTATTGTGCCCCATAACCTCACTAGTACTACTTAGGCCGTAGTTCACCTTCATTACCATTACCCGATAGCTTCTATAGGACTTTGCTCTCTGCGCGCATTATAGTTTTCAAGAACTCTGAAGAACGCTGCCATCCATCTATGACGCGATAGTGCTACACCATCAGTGACTGCCTGCTTTTCTCTTGTAAACGTAAGACGTTGAGAAGTAAGCGAAAGCGAGAAGCTCCAACGCCGTGAGCGCCGCAAGGAGGAGGTAGAAGTAGTCGAGGTGGCCCCGGTTGAGGTCGTCGGCGAACCAGCTAGTGCCTCCGTTCCTCGTCGTAACCCCATCGATCACCGTGATGAGGAAGCTGCTGATGAAGCTGCCCACGCCGAGGACGCTCAGGTAGAGCGCCAGCCCGAGGCTCTTGAGCGCCCCGGGAACCTGGTCGTAGAAGAACTCCTGCATGCCGACCATGGTGAACACCTCCGCGGCGCCCATGATCATGTACTGCGGCAAAATCCACCACAGCCTCATGGGAACCGCTGCTGTGCCAGAGCCATCCACTACCACCGGGCCGCCGGCGTCCCTTGCCACTCGCAGTCGCTTCATCTCCACCAACGCGGCGACGACTAGAGTGACAAGGGACAGCGCAATCCCCGTGCCGATCCGCTGCAACATAGTGATGCCCGCGGCGACACCGGAGACCCTGCGCGCCACGGGCAACAGGACACGATCGTATAACACGATGCAGATGACGATGCTGACACCGACGAAGCACTGCAGCGCCGCGGGGGGTATCTGGAACCACTGCCCGACCCTTCGGTCCAGCGTCGCTGCCTGCTTCGTGAAGAGCGTGGGCGGCTGCGCGAACACCACGCCGTAGAGCAGGCACGTCGCCCATATCGGGAACAGCCTTGCCAGTCCCTTCACCTCTTCCGTGAGCACGGCGTCCTGGGGGAGCTCATCACCGTGTCCCAGCTCCACCGACCCGGCTTCTTCACGCGGCCTCTTCCTCCATGCCACGAAGGCCTTGCGGACTAGGGAGAACGTGCTGGCACTGGCATTGGCACCACCGTTGCTCCCGCCGGAGCCGTAGAACCTGTAGGTCCTCGTGCCAAGCAGGAAGATGACGAGCGCGAGTAGCATGGCCATGGCCGGCACGCCAAAGCCGAGCGCCCAGCCGACGTTGTCCTGCACGTAGCTCATGAGCGCAATCGTGACGGTGGCGCTGGTGCAGAGCGCCATATACCACCAGTTGAAGAAGGAGGCCCGGGACACGGACTCATCGGGGTCTGTCGCGTCAAATTGGTCCGCGCCGAAGGCCTGGACGCAGGGCTTGTGACCGCTCTGGCCAATGGCCACCAGGTAGAGGGAGACATAGAAGAAGGCCGTCTGGAGGGAGGAAGGCGGACATACACCTTGTCCGTCGGCAGAGTCACGGCATTGTTGAGGTGATGAGAACATTGATGAGAGCGTCAGCATCCCAAGGCCCTGCCATTTGCCAAATTTGGGTGAGAAAAATGAAGAATGCACATACTATAGTATATACTAGTTCTACTGACAGTTGGTAAAACTGTGGCTCTTGACAAAAGGGCAATGTTTTAAGATTCAATTCAACAAAGCTTTGTACAATTTGGCACGGGATCATGTTTACTCGAAGCATGCCTCAGTGACCATCACAGCAGCCGGATCAATATAGCTACCAACGTTTCGACTTTTGACGCTTAGTTGAACATGGACGCTCAAACAGGTAGTGTATATTCATTTGATTTTTTCTTGAACGGTTCCGTTTCGAATTCGAACGTAACATTTATTATTACCCAAATTAGACTTAGCGGGACTCGTTTTTCGTTCCCATATTTGGTTAGTTCCGTTTGTAATTTGAATGCGTCCACCGGGCGATAATGATCCTGTTTTGCCTCTGAACTGTCAGGCAGTCACAGGCTCTCAGGCTCCACATACTGAAAACGACTGAACGAACCAAAGACGTCTCCAAAGAAGATACGCGCATGGGCAACACAATCAAGTTGATTACGGGGGCAGTTGCACAGACGTACTGAGGAGGTCGCGTAGTCCTCTTGAATTCTCAGATTCAGAACGCCCAGGAAAAGACATCTCCAAGGGCATGGAAAATTAGTGCTGAACTACAGACATTACTGTCACAACTGCCAGTATACATAAACCCCCCACAGAATACATGAATACGTCAAGTATGAAACAGGGTGCATGAGCGTCAGCTAAGCTCATGGCCAACCAAGCAACCACCAGTTCTTGTCTGATTATCGGAGTCTATTCATCACTCCTTCAGATGAAAAACTTGTTTAACTACCTTTTGTTTATTTTTTAAAAAAAACTGACAGTAGTTTTTTTTCCTGGACTCATTTTGTAGCACGAATGTATGATGATTGCTAGGCAGTTCTATACCATCCATGCGCTGCTCGTGCCGAATTTTATACTCAGAGTGGTGGTCGTGGAAAGGTCAGCGATCGCATGACAGCAAAGAGTAACCCAAGCAAGCACGGAGCGGAAATTGATTAAAGTATGTCGGAGGTGAGAGTGAGATGGAGGAGAAGGGGTGCGTGGTTGGGAACTCACCGTGATGTAGAGCACGGAGGAGGCGACGATGGTGCGGTAGCGTCCGAGCCAGGAGTCGGCAACGGCGGCGCCGAGTAGCGGCAGCATGGACGCGGCGCCCGACCACGTGTTCACCGCCGCGGCGGCGGCCGCCGTGGTCTGCCCGAGCGGGCCGGTCAGGTAGCTGATCAGGTTCGACGAGATGCCGTAGTACGCGAACCGCTCCGCCACCTCCACCCCTGCACGCAGCTACCGCCAGTAAGCGAAGCGAATCGATGTCGAGGCCAAGCGCCACCGGCGAGATCGTGGGGGCCGGGCAGGGTCTTACAGATTATGAAGAGGGCGGACTTCCAGCCGCCCGTGGACGGCGCGCGGCGGCCGGGGAGGAGCGGGTCTGAGGAGGCAGGGCCCGAATCAGACGCCATGGCTGCCTGGCGACTGAGGCTGGTTGCTCGCGGAGTTCGAACGAACGCCTAGCTCCACTCAGTCAGCGGAGGCGTTGGCAGCAGTTGGCACGTCTGGACGACTTATAAGAGGAAGACGGCTGTAGATGGCCATCCAATGGGCCGTCACGGGCATGGCCCGAGCACGGCACGACATGAAGGCATACCATGTGTGGGCCGCTACTCCGGCCAGGGTGCCGGCACAAGTACGGCACGATACCGGCCCGATATGTCTAGGGCTGGATGGTCTATGGTTAATTAGCACCGTTGATCCAATATTGCAGAGTACTCCATACTGTACTCCAAAATCCTAGCTCTAAACTACCTCTTCCTTTTCTTGCGTGCTCGCCGGCTCGAGCACACAGCAGCGCAGCCCCCGGCCTCAAGCGACCACCCTCTCTCGCAGCTCTCGCTGCCTCGCTCGATCCTCCGGATGGCGGCAGCGTGCATTCGCGCAGCGCGTTCATGCTGCTTCAGGGAACGTGGCGGCGCTCTGCAAGATATAATGCTCAAGCTGGTGACTGGCCAGTGAGAGTAATCATTGGATGATGAGTCTTCCAAAATAGCTTATGACATACACCCTGGAGGGGAAACTAGTTCGGCGGCTTGGTTCTTTCCAAGAATGTGTGGAAGTAATTAGCCGTTGGGCAGGGTGATGGAGCGTCCGTCGCCAACTTAAAATGTTTGTTTTCTTCAGCCCGAGACAGTTTTTGTCGGGGGGCTATTTATAGCCCACTCCTTGCCTTCCCACCTTGCATTTGCTCATTTCAGTTGTTGAGTTGCTTGAGAAGGTTGGGAAGAGAGCAAGAGCCCTAGAGAGAGAGTGAGTGATTCGCGAATATATCCATCCTCTTCTCTAGTTCATCTAAGAGATCAAGTGTGCATCCACTCTAGTCGTGAGGCTTGATTGAGTCAAGTAAAGATTAAGGCTTGTTACTCTTGGTGATCGACATCACCTAGACGGTCCGATGGTGCTTCGGAGGATTGTTGGCGGCCCTTCTCCATCGACTTGTGATCGGTTGTGGGTGGTTCACCGAGCCGGAGTGGCGAAGAACCAGCCCGTAGAGAGCACTCATCCCTTGCGCGAGATTGAGGGGGAGCAATACCTTGCGAGGTGCTCCAACGAGGACTAGGGGGGAGTGTCGACTTCTCGATACCTCGGTAAAACATCGCCGTGTCAAGAATCTCTTTCCCTAGCTCTTTCATACCGCATTACATTCTACACTTGTTCTTTAATTCATATTATAATTGTGTAGGGTGTTTTCGCCTTCCTTGCCTTGCTACCGCTTTCATAGTCTAAGGAACACAAACGCTAGGCACGGGGTGATTGACATTTGTTTAGGATTTTATATTTGCTTTAGAAATTTGAAATAAGCTCAATTCACTCCCTTCTTGGGCATCTTGATCCTTTCAGCCTTTCAAGCAGCTCAGCATCGACGCTAATGGCGGAGGCGCAGGGCAACGGTCGGCGTGGTGGCCACGCGCGCAACCTGGCTTAGTGATGAGCGCCAGGACGAAGTGAGGCGCGAAGGCAACGACCGACAGTGGTAGGTGGGGGCACGTAGGGTAGCGACCGGCTAGGTGCCTCTCGAGCAGCTCAGCCTCGATGCTCATGGTGGCAGCACTCACACTAAAAATCGGAGACGGAATCACGCGACCTCGGCGGTCACGATACGAGCGGATAAGGACGGGGATCACGGGTTGGGATAAGGGAGTGGTAGTGGGGAGTCAAGGGATGGGGCAAGGAGTGGGGGTCAGGCGCGTCAGGACTCGGGACACGTGTTGTGCGTCACGGGAGTGGAGGCGTCCGTCTCCTGCGTGCGTCCGGACGTACGTACAGGAGCATTATCGATTAGGTATGTCATATGTGATCGTTTTTGTTTTGGAATCGATCGAGAATATGAATTTGGTTTGGTGAGGGTGGATTCCATATTAGTTTCTGCGATCTACCGAGCCTTTGATGGATAGGAGTCGAAGGAAGGCATGCAGGGAGGTGGTTGTGGATGACTGAGCCGCCCGTGCAAGGTTCGGCTGTGGTTGAGTGAGCCGCCAGTGCAACGGATTGGTTGGCCGGACGCTGGATTGAGTCGTTAGTGCCGCGGATGATTAGGCCGGATAGACGAAAAAAAATCCAATCAAAAAAATATGTTGAAATTTTACCTTTTTTTATTAGGTATAGATATACAAACTTATTATATACTACTCCCTCCGTTCCAAATTATAAGACGTTCCAAGAATCTTGGAGAGTCAACGCATCTCAAGTTTGACCAACAATTATAGAAAAAATTATAAAGATTTATGATATCCAATAGGCATAATATGAAAATATAATTGATAACGAATCTAATGATACTTATTTGGCATCATAAAATATTATTATATTGTCATATAAGTTTGGTCAAACTTAAGAAAGTTTGACTCTTCAAGATTCTTGAGATGTCTTATAATTTGGGATCGAGGGAGTACTTATTTGTATAAATTGTCATTCTCATTTTCTTTTTAATTTATTTGTTATAGCACGAGCTGCTCTGCTCTTTTTTTAATATGAAAGAGCTGTAATCTAGTATAAGGATATATTATAGGATTACAGACACAATATTTTGTTTATTCTAATGCACTATTTGTGTGGACCACAGTAGTAATTACTAAAATATTATATTAGGTGATAGTCTGTCAATTATTTGAGCAGGTAAACAAATCACCTAAGTTTTCTAGTCTTGGCATTTATATAACTATATTCAAAACTTTGATTGGTCATATCTGCAAGAATATCAAATTAATTTTAAATTAGATTGCTAGTACTTTAATCTATTTGTTGTAGCATGAGGTGTTCTACTTTTCTTTATTGAAAGAAGCTGTAATCTTATATAAAAATATATGGTAGGATTACAGCCGCAGCACTTTTGTTTATTATAACGCACTATTTGTGCGGACCACCCTAGTTGTGTCAATTAATTGAGCAGGTTAACAAATCACCAAAGTTTTGTAGTCTTGGCATTTATATAACTATATTCAAATACATTTCCTATGCTACAGGTGTCTGAAAATAAAGATGAACTAGTAACAAGGGGAAATGTATTCAGTCCTAAGGATGAGCATGGGTACTGATTGTTCGATTTGGATTAGATGGATGACGATCGTTCCTGAAAAGAAAACAAAAATCAGGCGCATGTGATTTAGCAAATCTCATATTCAAAACTTTGATTGTGCATATCTGAAAGAATCTCAAATTAATTTTAAATTAGATTGCTAGTACTTTAATCTATTTGTTGTAGCATGAGGTGTTTTGCTTTTCTTTATTGAAAGAAGGTGTAATCTTATATAAAAATATATGGTAGAATTACAGCCGCAGTAGGCAGTACTTTTGTTTACTATAACGCACTTTTTGTGTGGACCACCCTAGTTGTGTCAATTATTTGGATATGATAATAAATGCGAAGTAATCATAGATAAGCCAGAAAGATGTTGTACGGTATTTGACAAAACATCAATTTGTTCTTTATTGTAGGTCATATACAGAGGTACACATTGGACCAAGATGTGATCGTTATTCCAAAAGAGGAGGGGCGGAGCGCCTTGCAAAATGCATCTTGGTTTTTGGAAACCTTAACTATGGAAATCTTCGCTAAGCATGGCTGGAGGTTTTGCAATATATTAAATTTATGAGAAACTTTTTATTATATCTCAGCCTTTTCCTTGTGCTGGAACTTGGCCATCCGGGTTTAATCCTCGACTTTCGGAGGTGCTCGTACAGGTAGAGAGGTTTGTGTGCGTGCTTTGGGCATCATCATTGTACCATGAAATTCTCAAAAAAAAAAAGCAGGTTAAAAAAAACTCGACCCCGGGCATTGCTAACCTTCTCACGCAGGTCGAGAAAAATCCCCAAAGCCCTACCCCTACCCCACCCTGACACAGGGGCACCGTAACCCATGTGAAACTGGCATAAATAACCTAAATATTCGCTCCTCCCCGGAGTCGATCCCAGGACCTGTGGAGTGCCATCGAGGAGCTCTAACCGTTTGAGCTAGAGGCTCTTGGCAATAAGCAGGTTAACAAATCACCAAAGTCATATTATAATTTATTTTAATGACAAATTGACTAAGGACTAATGATTAGCGACAAGAAAATATTAAATTCCTATGCATCTGGTTATTTTGAGAAAAAAAATACAAATTGTTTTCGAGCACCTACGACCTCTACATATATACTGGTTGATACGCGCATTTCTGAAGGAGCTAGGTCGTGCGTGATCGAAAGCCATGTGCACGGGCATGGAAGGCGGCATGGTGCCTGCCATAGCGTCACCGTTTATTGTTTCATTTGCCGCCTTGATAATTGCTATTGTCGTCAGGCACAGGCAGTACGGCGCAAAGAAGCGGCCGTGGCCAACGGCGGTCACCAGGGAATCCATCCTAGGACTCCTCGGCATCCGCTTAAAAGACGTACCGACGACCGTCGTCGCAGATGGCGCCGTCGCCGTGGATGCGCTGGTTCGGCGCGCCGACGCCTTCTCCAACCGCCCTGGCAGCGCGGGGGCCAGCACCATCGTCTCCCAGGGCCGCATGTACATCATCACCACCGTGCCGTACGGGCCGCACTGGGTCGCGCTCCGCCGCAACCTCACCTCCGAGGCGTTCCACCCCGTCCGGGGGCTTCCGCGCGCGGAGCCCCACCGTGAGCGGGCGCTCGCCGCCCTCGTTGCCGACGTCGCCGCGCGCTCGGCCGGCAGTGGCGTGGTCCCCGTCCGCGAATGCCTGCACGCCGCTGTGTTCTCGCTCAACGTGGCCACATGCTTCGGCGACGGCGTGGACAGCGCGCTTGTCGAGGCCATGCGCGCGGCGCAACAGGACTTCTTCTTCCGCATCCTCCCCAGCTTCCACGTATTCGCCACGTTTAAGAAGGTTCGCACACACACGGAGGGCATCATGCATCGTTTTCTTCTCTGGACTGGCCTGTACGCAGATCGTGAGGCTTAGCTTTTGTTCGTTCATCAACTCATGCATGCATGCTGTGCGCAGATCGTGAGGCTGGTGTTCTGGGATAGATGGAAACAGCTGGTTCACTCCCGCCGGAGGCAAGAAGAGATGTACATCCCGTTGATAAGAGCATGCCAGGAGCGGCGCGCCATGCATGTTGGTGGCACTAGGACGACGGCGACAACGTACGTGGACACTCTCCTGGACCTCGAGGTCCCGGTGGAACTGGAAGGC
The DNA here is from genome assembly GCA_022036555.1 of Microstegium vimineum. Taxonomy (NCBI): domain Eukaryota; kingdom Viridiplantae; phylum Streptophyta; class Magnoliopsida; order Poales; family Poaceae; genus Microstegium; species Microstegium vimineum. The sequence goes on along the minus strand of CM039128.1, from coordinate 37,060,789 downwards.
GACCCACGCCGGCGGCGGAAGCTCTCTGACGGTGAGATGGTGGGTCTCGTGTCGGAGTACCTCGGCGCGGCGACGGGGCCAGTGCTCGCCGTGCTGGAGTGGACGCTGGCGAACCTGGTGCGGCGGCCGGATACCCAGAGCCGGCTTCGTAGCGAGGTGGAAGCCGCCGCCGGTGAGGCGTGCGCGTACCTGCGAGCGGTAGTGATGGAGTCGCTGCGGCGGCACCCGCCTTTCTCATCGGTTCAGCGGCACGTGAGCAGCGACGCGGTGGTCGGTAGCACCCCCGTCGCGCGGGGTAGTGTGGTCAACTTCTCTCTCCAAGACATCGGTAGAGATGCCAAGGTAGGTACGCAGAATTAATAGTGCTAAAACATGTTCACGTGTTATCTTATCTTATCTTCACATGAGCTCTTTCAGTAAATGTAGTGTTAGTGAGCTTCACCAAGTGAGACTAGTATCACATTCCATTCCACTTTCTAAATTAAAATAGTAAAATACATAAAAAAATTTTTGTGGTTTGAGCGCCCCAACGCAATCAAGTAGTGAAAGACGATCGAATGGGGTCAAATTCTATGCCACTATATATACCTGTGTGGTGGTTCGATGGAGTTAGCCAACTGCGCTCGTAACTATTATTCTCGTAATAATCATGACCTAAAAATAATTGATAACATTTCTCTTTTATAAGTCCGTGCTCATCCACGTTCGAAAAGAAAACTAGTAAGCTAGGTTAACGGTAGGTTTAATAAAAACCTTTTCGTCGAAAGGAACTTGATCAAGCAATTCAGATAGGGCTGGTCCGCCATATATACTAATTTCTTAGGGCTTGTAATTAAGCTTGCTGATACAGACTTTCAAACGAGAAGTCGAGAACTGAATAGCAGTTTCAGTTTGCCAACTCCAACTAGTCGATCCAATCGAACTTAATTGACGAGAACAAAAAGCATTATCAGTTTACACTTTTGTCATTTTGTCTAAGTATTATAGTTAAAAAATACCATGTCCTTCAAAACTCAACAGGTATGGACATCTCCAAAAGAGTTCATCCCGGACAGGTTCATGCCCGGCGGGGAAGGCGAAGGCGTGCGGTTGACCATCGGCAGCAAGCAGGAGGCAACGACGAAGGTGATGATGATGTCGTTCGGGCCGGACGAAGGGTCTGCCCGGGGATGGGATACGCCATGCTTCACCTCGAGTACTTCCTTGCGAACCTGGTCATGGCCTTCGAGTGGCGTGCGATTGAAGGGGAAGAGGAGGTGGACCTCAAGACCGACCATGGGTTCTTCACCACCATGTCCAGCCCCCTGCGAGCACGAGCTGTCGCGAGGACTACTCATTTGTCATGACGACGGCGCATTTTGCATTTACGGGCTGTTGATCGATGTTCGATTGCATTGGTCTCAAGCTAGATACAACAATTAGCTATCTCAAGCTACAACAAATTAAGGAGCTAAATCAATTTATGGCATGTTTGATCATGCATCCGGCACCATCGTCTCATTGTGACAAGTCAAAACTAGCTAGGAACCAAATCAAACAACGTTCATGAAAGCAAAGCAGCCAGCCAGTCATAGTCCTCCAGCAACGCGGGCATGTCCTGATCATTGCCTGCTCCTGCGTCAGCTCCATCAGCAGGATTGGCTTTGACAACATCAGCCGCCGCCACAGGAAGAAAAGCGACATGCTCGACCTGCGGTGCCAGTGGGTAGTCACTGATGAACAGGGCAGGATCTTCCTCCTCAGTGGCACAACAGGTAGTGGCGAGGGTTGCATCGTCCACTTCATCCTCATCCTCGTCGTCGCTGCCCCAATCTTGTGCATCCCAGTTTCAAAAGAAAAAAAAAACTTGTGCATCCTGCTCTGCTTCTTGGCGTTCTGGCCATGGCCGCTGTGGCGGATGCAGTACACCCTCATGGCCTGATCAGCGACCGAGCCAACTCAGGTGGGGAAGTGATTGAGTACTCGTGCATGACCCAGCACATACTGCCCTTGACGCAGTTCTCGTGAAAGTGGTTGAGAATTACTAGCCTAGGTGGATGCATCATATTTTTCTAGGTGGCTCACTCCGTCCCTAATATACGTGGTTTGCTCTTTTTAGAAACAACTTTGAATAAATATATAATAGAAAAATATAAATATTTATGATATATAATTAGTATCGAAAGATTTTTGAATCTAGTTTTTTAATAAATTTATTTAGATATACAAATGTTACATATATTTTCTATGAATCGAATCAAACTTATGATACAGACACCAACAGTGATAGTTATTTAAGGACAGAGGGAGTACCTATATAGTACATGGACATTTTTAGCATTTATATAAGCTTTAGCCCCTATGATGGATTTCTAAAATTAACTCATGAACAACTGATTTGTTGAGTGCTGATTTAACCTTGGCTTAAGAATTGAATCATCGCATGGCCCTCCCAACATATACAACTGGGAATCAACATCAAAGATAAATTGGGATCACAAATCCTAATTAAGGGAAAAAAACATTTACACTCTTTGTTGGGTATCTTAGAGCATCTCCAACAACTCCTCAAATGAGGTTGTTATTCTTATTAATTTAACAAAAACATAAAATTTCCTCTCCAACAACTCCTCAAATGAACTTGTAATTTATGAGAAGTTGCTATTCACAGGCCTCGCGCGTGTATATCTCTGAAATTTGCTATCACGAGATTTTTCGGCAAAGTGCAAATTTCACATGTAGCTGTGACTACCAGGCCTATCCTGGCCATTGAAAGCACGTCAAAATTCGTGCAGCTTAAAACAAAGGCGAGAGAAACAATCTTTAAGATTCGTGCTCTTCACAAAAGGAATGACAACGATAACAACTATAACACTTGTGTCCACAAGGCTGCTTTTCTCGATTTTTCGGCCGCCGGTCCTCTCCCGCGCTAGCGCTGTCTCTCCCGCGCGAGCGAAGGAATCCCCGTCCGCGAGACTCATCCCCGCGCAAACAACAGACGCATCGTCTTCGTCCCATCCGCGACGTAGATCAAGTCGACGACTCCTCTTCCCGTGAAGGCGCGCCGCCGGTCCTCTTCGCCGTAGCCGGTGCAGGGGCTGAGGACGCAGGCAAGCACGGGGACGCGCGGCCGGAGACTCCGGCGGCGACATTGCAGCCGGCAGGCAGACGCAAACGGTGTTGGTGGGGCCGCCGTCCACGCCCAGGATCACGCCGCCGCCGTCAGCAAGCGCCGCGGCCGCCGTCGCCGTCAGCAAGCGCCGCGGCCGCCGTCGAGTCGCCGTTCTCGTAGCCGCCCATCTCTCGCGTAGACTCCGCTCTTCTCGTGTTGCGCGATATAGAAGCGAGTCAAAGTATGATGTATGGAAGATTTTTTTCTTACTACTACAGGAGAAATACTAGTTTTGTAAGCGTCGTCGTCTACTGCGGCGGAGGCACCAGCATTATAAACCCACAATGGGGTGTGGCCACACCACCTATCCAGCGGTATAGAATGCATCGAGATCTGTGTAGTCAACAGTCATCCACAGGTCAGTATCTCGCGATATATTGGAAAAGATAATCTCGTCAGTATCTCACGAGCTTCAGTCTATCCCTTTCTTTGACTCTCCCTCCTGCACCATTCAACTTTTCAGTCATTGGACCTCACTCTTTCTCCCTTTATCCTCCATCTCCCGTCCCTTCCTCCCTCTCTCTCCCTCCCTCTCTCTCTCTATACTTCAGTACTCTCTCTCTCTATAACACTATCTCAGATTCTACATCTCCTCCTACTCTCTCCTCAGATTCTTCATCTCTCTGTCCGCTGGTTTATCCTTCGTATCTCCGCTCCGTGATTTGTTGTCTGGTTGATTCACTACTCCGTCTTTCTCCCTTTGTTTTTTTTCTTAGTATTTTTTTACTTCAAGATTTGTATGTTCTGCCATTTGTTCGACATTTCTAAGCTCACCCGTCCAGCATAGTTTAAGTTTAATCAATCTATGCCTCTCCTCTACATTCTCTTTCTTTTCCTCTATCTCTAACCGTGCACGCCCCTCTCCATTCTCTCTCTATTCTTTTCTCCATTCGTGCTTCAGTGGTGCTCCAATGCCGACGCTTGCTTTTCTCTTCAATTTGATTCTCTAGTCCCACCTCTGAATCCTCCACATCTGCTGCTCTCTCCATTTCTCTCTCTGCTGCTCCTCCAAATACTTTGCATTGGCTACAGGTGTAGATTAGTTCGTCTTAAGGGTTTGCTCTATCCTCCGCCGTGCTTGATTTGATTTTTTTTTTCTGATTCTATCGTATATGTAGTTGTAGTTTTCTAGTACCATATGTACTGACGCTTGCTTTTCTCTTCAATTTGATTCTCTAGTCCCACCTCTGAATCCTCCACATCAGCTGCTCTCTCCATTTCTCTCTCTGCTGCTCCTCCAAATACTTTGCATTGGCTACATGTGTAGATTAGTTCGTCTTAAGGGTTTGCTATATCCTCCGCCGTGCTTGATTTGATTTTTTTTTCTGATTCTATCGTATATGTAGTTGTAGTTTTCTAGTACCATATGTACTGATATTTGTTCGTCATTTCTTAGTTCACTCCTTCCCCAGAGGTTTAGTTTGCTTTTCTCCTCGATTTGATTCCCTAGTGCTGCTTCTCAGTCCTCCCCATTTTCTCCCTCCCAGATTTCTCTCCCTGCTGCTATCCCCATTTTCCATCTCACAGTTTTCTATCTTTGCTGAACATCCAAATACTATCCTTGACTTTTTTTTCGATTCTATCATATATGGAGCTGTTGTTTTCTAGTAACTTATGCCCTGATATTTGTTCTTCATTTCTCAGTTCACTTGTGTCGGGTACAAAGGTAAGGGGTACCCTAACCTGCGATAATCTAATGCTTAACATAGCAACTATTTTTAAGGCAGAATCCGATCAGCCGCCCAATCAGTGGGAGAAGGCCCATCAAACGAAGGCTTACCTCACCAACAACAGTGACCAGTCGTGGGCCGGCCCATTACTAGAAAAACAGTAGGCAGGACACCCCTCCGCGTCGACCTCAGCAGACGGGCAGGGGTCGAACGAACGACCCCTTCGCCTCGACCTCAACTGACGGACAGGGATCGAACGAACGACCCCTCCGCCTCGACTTAACCCCCGAATGACGGAAGAGGGGTCGATCGAATCCCCCTCGACCTCAACCCCTCGACCCCGATTGATGGACAGGGATCGAACGAACGACCCCTCCGCCTCGACCCCTCGAATGACGGACAGGGGGTCGAACGAACGACCCGCGAGCAGGAGGCTCGATCAGCTCACCTACTCCCAGTATGGGGTAAAGAGAATCCAATGCGCCTACCTGCTCCCGCCTAACGCCATGGGTGCCCACTACCACGGTCAAATCTGTGGCAGAACCGTCCAAATTATAAGAGATCAAGTACCAAAGTAGCTGATTTAATTGCCACTTAAAGCACTTGAGCCCATATAATCCCGGTAGTCCGGAAATCTCGAAGGATTTCTAACAATCGTATATCCAATCAAGATCGCGCAAACTCAGGTATGTACATTCGAACGAGCCACAAATAAACCGAAAATACTTGAAGTACGAATAAAGTTATTACAACACTTTGCTTCAAATAAAAGTAGTACTTATGCCACAACACCTGTGGCCGAATAAAACATTGTTTGAAACTGAACCCAAAGTTTTACTCCACACTAAATCATTAAAAGATAGGGGTGCCCACGAGGTCATGTCCGACAACAGCAAAAGATGAGCTCGTAGAGGACCTTGCCCAAGGTCTACTCCTCTTCTCCTTCGACAGGATAGAGACAATGCTTACAATAGCCGAAGTATACTTGACCATCTGCAACAAACGGGATAAACCCTGAGTACGGGAATGTACTCAGCTAGACTTACCCGTCTAACTGAAAAGAAAGACTCCAAGGATATGCATGGTTGTATCTGGAGTTGGGTAAGCTTTACTTTGCAGAAATGCTTAATTAAAGGAGTTTACTTTAATGATTAGATGAGCAGTCATCTTTTATCCTACTAATTATCTCTAGGTTATTGCACATGTACTAGAGCACACACTTGATCTACTCAAACAATATGATAACATATATTCAATTCCTTCATCAATATTTTAGTAGAACCATTACGATGTCACATGGAGTTGTACCGTAGTGAAGCTCAGCATAATCCCCCATATCCAGTGGGGGGCGGCAATTCGAATCGATATACAACCAGCTGGCAAGATTACCTTTAACACACACCCACACTTTCCCCGTCGGGTCCATGCATTGGGTTACCGCTCAACAAAGTCCAGGTAGTACCGCCGCGATCTCAGAGTAGTCCACCCAATTGGAGAAATCAGTTGGCCACCACGGGGCAGGTTGTATCTCCAAACTAGAGGGTGCTCACAGTAGGCTGAGAGTCGGCCCGGACAGTGTTTACTCGGCTTCGGGGTCGATACTCGCAACGGCCCCTATGTGAAAGCGCGCATTCAAAGATGTAAGAGGGACACCATCGTATACAAACCTATACGATCCAATGGACGGACTGCCCCCAAGTCTAAACCACTTGGTGCCTCTTCCTTCCAGTTGACCGCATTTCATTACTACCATAGGTTCTTTCTACGATAGCAAAAATATAGCCAACCGTGATAGTATTACCCCCATGGGATAATATGAACATAAAAATAAATGTTACCATTTATTCTAAGCAGGCTAAGCGGTTGCTTTTACTTTTATTAACAGGGTAATAAGCTAGGTAAAACAATAGTCAAGGAAGGTAATGCATCAATTTAGGATTCAAACAACTCCTATCACCTAATGCATCACAGTATAAAATACTCAAGTAGATTAATTGTAAATATTGTGAGGCTTAAGAATGCTCCGGGGCTTGCCTTGAGTGAAGGTGGAGGGCTGGTGGTTAGGGCACTCGGGGAGGTTAGTGTCGAAGTCGTGGTACTCCTCATTTAGCTCCTGCACCTCTTGGACTTCTGTCTCTGGGGTTGGCTCCTGGTGTTCCTCCACTCATCCTAAATGATTGCAATGCATATATAAGTAACTTGATGGTGCAGGGATGATGCTTGAACAAGATTTAGCACACTAAAAGTGACTCTAAGCATTTAACCAATTAATTACCACAAAGCTACTTTACACAGCAACCCTATTATAAACTACTCAGAAAAATCTACCAAAATTACAGAGCGTAGATCATGTCTACTGGATGCCACTACAGAAAACTCACTCATAGCAATGCTACCATCTAGCAGATACAAAAAGATGAAATTAAATGCAGAAAGGCACTTAGAACTAGAGCTACTAGATAACAGGGAGAAACATGCTATAACTTATTTTTAGCAGAATCTATACTTAAAAACATATTTATCAAGAAAGTTCCATGATTTATACATGCACCTATTTACCACAGGAATTAATCTAAGAAAACAGCAGAAACACATTTTAATAGGTGATAAATAAAACTTACACAGAAACATGGCATGTTATATTTTTCCTAGCTTCTACACAGGATAACAGAGCTAACATAAAAACCTTACATTTTTATTTGACTATTTTAAGCAGAAACATAAATAACTTTGATATATGCAGAAAACAACTAATTAAACATTAGTACTGAAGACATTCTCCAAAAATCATTTTTATATTTTTAACAGAAAGATCATAACTTATGGAGTCTAACAAAATTTATTTCACCATTTTAGGATTTACCAAACTCTAGATATAAATTAAACAAGCATTAACATATTACTGAAAATTGGAAAAGAAATTTCATTTCGGAAACCGGCCCGTGGGGGAACAGTACTGGGCCTGGCCCAATACACGCGGGTGGAAGAGAGCTGACAAGCGGGGCTCGCGGTCAACTCTAGCCCATCTGCCAGTGAGCAGGGAGCAGAGGACGGTGCTGACCGGCGCTTTCTCGCCGGCGGTGAGGTCTCCGGCGGTGGGGTTGGGTGTGATCGGCTCGGGACGATGACGCGCATCCACTGGTGGTGTTGGTTGAACTGGCGCGACCGTGAAAGTGGTCGGCGGCGTGCGGTGGCAGTGCAGCACGGTAGTGCGACGCGATGAGGTGATCACCGGCGATACAAGGCTCGGCGCAGGGTTGTGTGAGCATTGCGGTGATGTGGTGAGTGCGGTTCGAGGGTTGGTTGACCCGGAGGGGCTCTGTGGAACCCTGGTCACGTGCAAGCTCCGCGGCGGTGGCAATGGCGCACGACCAACGGCGCTGTGCTGATTCAGGGCGAACTAGAGCTAGGGAGAAGTGTTCTCACCTCTGCTAGCTCCGGTGAAGCTTCCACGAAGATGGAGGCGTCGGAGGCGAGACGGTGAAGGGTGAACACCGTTTGGTCGGTGCGGTGGCGACTCGGGGCCGAGGAATGGCGGAGGCGTTCCGGCGACTAGAGTGCTCGGCTGGTGAAAGAAAGGCGAGCAGGGCGTGTGCCACTCCAAGGTGAACTGCAGTGCGAGGTGGGTGGAGCAGAGAAGCTCGGGTGGTGGCGGATTTGAAAAGAGGGCGTTGCGGTGCTGTTGGCGCTCGACGCGGCGAGAACAGAGGAAATGCGCGTGAGTGAGCGAGTGAGGATGAGTGCGAACGAGTGTGGGGGGTAGAGGAGGTGTAGGCGCTCCCTTTTGCACGGTCATGGCCGACAGGCGCTTCCAGAGGGGACTGTGACGCGATGGCGCGGCGGTGGCAGCGGCGCTGGCGTGTCTGCGCGCGCGAGGGCAGAGGCGGCAGCGAGCGAGACAGAGCGCGAAACTTGGTCGACGCGCCGTTAGCGCGGATTCGCGTTCGTTTGCGAGTGCGACGAGGCGTGGAGCTGATCGGACGCGGCACTGCGGCGGCGTCACTGCGAAGCGACGGCGCGGCATGCGGCAGTGTGGTTGGCAGGTCTGTGGCGGCGAAGCAGGGGCGTCAGCGGCGGTGATGTGGTGCAGGCTCTGTCCTAGCGCCGTTAGCGCGGGCGCGGGTGCGGACGCGACTGAGACGGAGCGTGGAGCTGGTCGGCGACCGGCGCTGCGGCGGCGTGAATGCGATGCAACGGCACGGCGCAAAGCGGCAGCGAGCGGCGTGGCGTGTTCGACATCCGCGGTCAGGCATCGACGGCCACGCAGCAGACGACGCCGACGTACGGCTCAGCCGTGGTCGGGAAGGTGCGCGCGGGCGTGCGCGGTGCGTGCGTTCGGGCACGTGCGCGGCACGTGTGCTGTGCGATGCGCGGGTGAGCGCGCGGGAGGAGGGGTCGATCGGCTGATCGAGCCTCCTACTCGGGGGTCGTTCGCTTGACCCCCTGTCCGTCACTTCGAGGGGTCGAAGTCGAGGGGGGGGGGTCGATCGGCTGATCGGGCCTCCGGCTCGGGAGTCGTTCGTTCATTCGACCCTCGGTCCTTCATTTTATAAAGCGGCGGGCGAGGCCGAGTGGGCCGAAAGCGGGGCGCTGGCCCATTCCAGTTTGATTTCCTTTTTCCATTTTCTTTTATTTGATTCAAACTGAATTTGCTTCAAAATAGTTTCAAAAACTCCAGACTAAGGTTTGACACTTAAACCAAAGTTGTTCAGAATATTATTCTCTACCTTTTTCATGTAGATCATAAATTCTGAAAACCATTAGTTCAAGGGTTGAGGATTAAAAACTTATTTAAGCTAATTAGGAAAAGAATTACTTTAATTCTTTAATAAATAAACTAACCTTAATTAAGCAGGGTAAATAAACATAAAGCAAACCATACTGTACTCTAAGCATAGCAAGGTTTAGCTAAACAGGTTGATCACCAGATTGAGCACAAACACCTATTTAATTCTAGTTTCAAAACATTATAACACACACATGAAATGATAGCATATGCAAACATGAATGCAATGAAATGCTTGTGCTTAGTGGTTAACGATGATCCTAATGCAAGCTTGACATAGGGTGTCACAACCCTTCCCCGTTAACGAAATCTCGTCCCGAGATTTGAGTTTTAGTACCATTCATTATAAAAGACAGGGTAGTTTGCGATTAGGTAGGCTTCGGTCTTCCAGGTTGCATCATGGGGACCATGATGACTCCAAAGAACTTTGAAAGTCTTCACTTCTCGATTCCTGGTGACTGTTATCTTTGTATCCAAGATCTTTTCTGGTTTCTCATAGTATTCCAAGTCTGATCTGATTATGATGTCTGAACTTGGAACAGACTCTTCCTCTGGAACTCGAAGACATTTCTTAAACTGAGATACGTGGAACACTGGAAAGACGACACTCATCTCCGGGGGTAACTGTACTTGGTAAGCCACCTTACCTTTCCTGGCGATGATCCGATAAGGTCCAACATATCAGGGTGCTAACTTCTTCTTAATTCTAAAGCGACGGACGTCTCTCATTGGTGATACCTTAAGGTACACATAGTCACCAACTTGAAACTCCAAAGGTCTCCTCCTTTGATCTGCATACCCTTTTTGTCGAGATTGAGCTGCCTTGATATGTTGTTGAACAGTACGGACTATCTCTTCTGCCTCTTTCACATACTCTGTACCATAGAATCCCTTATCTCCTGATTCAATCCAATTGACAGGGGTTCTACACTTGCGTCCATACAAAGCATCGAACGGTGCCATCTTAATGCTTTCTTGGTAACTGTTGTTATAAGAAAACTCCGCCAAAGGTAACCATTTCTCCCATGATCCTCCTGCTGACACAACACATGCTCTCAACATGTCTTCCAACACTTGATTCACTCGTTCCGTTTGTCCATCTGTTTGAGGGTGATAAGCGGAACTTCGAATCAACTTTGTTCCCAACTCTTTATGCAACTGCTCCCAAAAACGAGCGATAAACTGTGATCCTCTGTCGGATATGATGGTCTTAGGAATACCATGCAACCTTAAGATATTCTGAACATACAGCTCGGCATACTGATGGGGTCGTTGGGTAACTTTGACTGGTATGAAGTGAGCGACCTTAGTTAAGCGATCAACGATAACTCATATAGAGTCATTTCCTTTCTGGGTGGTAAGCAATCCTGTGATAAAGTCCATACTGATATCTTCCCACTTCCATTCAGGTATAGGAAGAGGTTGTAACAACCCGGCAGGTTTCATGTGCACTGCCTTGATGCGACAACATGTATCACACTTTGCGACATATTCTGCAATATCCAACTTCATTTTAGACCACTAATACCTTGTCCTCAGGTCGTGATACATCTTGCTACTACCAGGGTGGATCGACAACTTAGAGTTATGTGCTTCATTGAGAATTCTATCTCGCAAAACTTGATCCTTAGGTACTACCAAATGCTGATTGAACCATAGAATTCCTTTCTCATCCACTTTGAAATTCAGAGATTCACTGGTTTCTAGCCTTCGTTTGATTTGCACAAGCTCTTTGTCCGATTTTTGTCCATCAATAATGTCACTATCCAAGGTACACTGGATAACAATATTATTTAGGACCAAGGGGTGCATTAGATCAAAACCATCTTCTAACAGGGGTTGCAACAAGTTGCAATGAGATTTGCGGCTCAAAGCATCTGCTACAACATTTTCTTTTCCAGGATGATAATGCACTTCCAAGTTATAATCCTTGATTAACTCCAACCATCTTCTTTGCCTCATATTCAATTCAGACTGGGTAAACAAGTACTTCAAACTTTTATGATCAGTGAAAATGTGGCACAAATTACCCATCAAGTAATGCCTCCATATTTTCAAGGCATGCACAACTGCTGCTAACTCCAAGTCATGGGTCGGGTAATTCTCTTCATGAGGTCGGAGTTGTCGTGAGGCATAAACAATGACTCTTCCATTCTGCATCAACACGCATCCTAATCCAATGGTTGATGCATCACAAAACACATCAAAAGGTTCCTCCAGATTTGGTTGTGCCAAAACTGGTGCAGTCGTTAACAGTGTCCGCAAGGTACAGAACGTTGTTTCACACTCTATACTCCATTCAAACTTCTTGTTTTTCTGTGTTAACCTAGTCATAGGTTTGGCTATCTTAGAAAAGTCCGGGATAAAATGACGGTAGTATCCGGCCAATCTTAAAAAGTTGCGAACCTCATGCACGTTAACGGGTGCTTTCCAATTCATAACTTCTTGCACTTTTGAGGGGTCCACTGAGATACCCTCGGCTGACAAGATGTGACCCAGAAAAGGTACTTTGGTCAACCAGAACTCACACTTGCTAAACTTGGCATAAAGCTTATGCTCTCTTAACCGTTTCAGCACTAAACGCAAGTGTTCTGCGTGGTCCTTCTCATTTTCCGAATATACCAGGATGTCATCCATGAAAACCACCACAAACTTGTCCAACTCTTGCATGAACACTGAGTTCATCAAGTACATGAAATGCGCAGGCGCATTTGTCAATCCAAAGGACATCACTAGATATTCAAAGAGACTGTATCTCATGGAGAACGCGGTCTTAGGTACATCTTCCTTTCTGATCTTAATCTGATGGTAACCAGATCGTAAGTCTATCTTGGAGAACACTTTGGCTTTAGACAACTGATCAAACAACAAATCAATCCACGGCAACGGATATTTGTTTTTGATGGTAACATCATTGAGAGGGCGATAGTCCACGCACATTCTTAAGGTTTTATCCTTCTTTTTCACAAAGATGGCGGGACATCCCCACGGTGAACAACTCGGGCGGATCAGACCCTTTTCCAACAACTCCTGGAGTTGTTTCTTGAGTTCTGCTAACTCGTGGGGTGGCATCCTATATGGTATCCTAGATATAGGTGCTGTTCTGGGAGCTAGCTCTATAGCAAACTCGACATCTCTGTCTGGGGGTAACCCTGGAAGATCATCAAGAAACACATCCAGAAACTCACAAACTACAGGAATCTTATCCAACAACTCTGTAGTGATAGCAAACATGACTCCTAGCTGATTTGGATTCTTAGGTAAGAAGATCCCGAAGGTAACTCCGTTCCGTGGGTTGGTGATAGATACTGCCCGTTGGGCTATATCTAGATGCACTTTCCAAGCTTTCATCCATTCCATACCAAGGATTACATCTAGACCTAGCTCAGGTATTACGATGAGGTTGACATATATCGATGCCGTCCCCATGGTAATTTCTACATCCTTTACCATTTTACGAGTATATAGGACAGCTCCGGCTGCACTAATTTGATACTCCTTTTCCAATTCTACCACCTTCTGTTGGCTTCGCAACACGAAGTTCCCACTAACGAATGAATGTGATGCACCAGAATCAAACAAGATAACTGCAGGACATTGATTAACAAGGAACGTACCAGCTGTGACGGGTTCTCCTTCTGGTACTTCCTCCAAGGTGGTGTGGTAGACATTCCCTGTGCGAGGCTTCTGTGGATAGTTGAATTGTTTCCTGGGCTTCGTGCAGAAGCGAGATAGGTGACCAGTTTGTCCATAGTTGTAGCATGGCCGCACCACATATGGCGTCTTCTGACCTCCAGCTGCAGGTGCTACGGCTTTACCTTTATTCTGCTGCAGGGGTGCAGTGAAAGACCTCTGGTAGGCGGGACGAGCACGAGCATTGGTCATCTTCCCTTGAGGTGGTCAGAAACGTGCACCAACTTGCGGTGGACGAAACGCTGGCCTTGAAGCATTGAGACCCCTATTCTGGTGGGATCCTCCCTCTGGGATGCGACGACGCATCTCTGCAAGCAACCTGTTGTCATTGGTTTCCTGATTCAAGCAGTCAGTGATGAAGTCGCTGAAAGTGAGGCGGTAGCTGTTTCCATCTTGGACAGAAGAGCGGCATTCATGCCCCTCTTGAAGCTAGCGATCTTCTTGGCGTCAGTGTTGACGAAGTCAGTGGCATAGCGAGCCAACCTGTTGAAACTGGTGAGGTACTCCGTCACTGATCTGGTACCCTAGGACAGTCTCATGAACTCGGTAAGCTTCATCTCCATCATGCCTTCTAGAATGTAGTGACGGCGCATAGCTATGGAGAACAAGTCCCATGTAACTGCAGTGCCAGCAGGCAGGTTATCACGGTACTGGGACCACCAAATGCTTGCCGGTCCTTCTAGCCTGTGCGTGGCATACTCCGCCTTTAGCTCCTCTCTCAGGCGCAGAAGCCAAAACTTATGTGTCATGGAGTGCAGCCATTCATCTGCCTCCAACGGTTCAGTAGCTTCCCTAAAGATCAGAGGTCGGGTGTCCATGAAATCCTTGTAGGAACTGTACTGATTAGGTGCGGCCCCTTGCTGTTGCCTGTGCTGCTGAGCTGTGTTGGCAGCGATGTTGCGCAACGTTTCACTCATCTGCCGCTGCATCTCTTCTACACTTCTTTGGCTACCCAAGAACTGGCCAAAGAATGCTTCCGGTGTCATTGGAGGTGGCGGTGGTGGTGGCAGGTCCTCCCTGGTTGCCTCTCCATCACCCCGATTGGTGCGACGAGTGTTTGCCGTCATCTGTATAGCCCATTAACAAACAACAATTAGGTGATGCTATATTGAACAATGAATAAATACCGTGCTGTACAAAATGTAACATTAAGCACATGACCAGATATAATTATTCATCTTTCCACATAACATCACAGAATTAATTGCTCATCATAAAGATACAAATAACATTCCAAATCCTTCGCCAGAACAACGTCTGGACTTAAATTCCAAATTCGGCTTACACATTACGAAGATCCAAATTAAACAGAGTCTTAAACAACATCATGACACAAAAGCTCCTTGCGCGGAAGATTAACTCCTAATCTAGAGCTCAGTAACCGTCGGAGTAGTCGTGCTCCCCGATGTTGTCGTCGAGGTTGTCATCGTAGAAGGGCTCGTTGGCGAAGGCCTCGTTCGGTGAGTCGGGACCAAGGATCACTCCATCCTGTGGCTCGGGCTCCTCAGGTGCAGGTGCTTCGGCGGCTTCAGCTGCTGCTGCTGCTTGCTGCTGGTGGAGAGCGTGGAAAGCCTCGTGCAGGTTGTCGATGTACTCCTGCTGTCTATTGAGGTTTCCCTCTAACTCTGCAACTCTGTCCTGCAGGTCCTCAGACTCAGTCCAAGCTTCATTCCTGGAGTTGGTGGCCTCGAGAAGTAACTGCTCACTAACCACGCGAGCAGCGATCTCCTCCTCCAACCTAGTCTGAGCCTGATTGCGCTCCAGAGTCATCTGAGCTAACTCTGCCTGAAGAGTCTCGATGGCTGTCTCGAACTCCTGCTGCAACTAGCGCTTGCTCTCTATCGTGGCGTTGTGGATCTTTGCAACATCTGCTAGACTGTGCTCCAGACTCTCACAAGTGCTAAGAAGAGCTCCAGTGGCACCCATGACCGGGGTCTCACAAAAGAAAAGCTCCTCTTCGTCTCCTGTCAGAGTTGTCTCCTCGGTCTGCATCCAATCCACAGGAAAAGCTGGTCCACGTGGGAACACTCCCGGCCACGCGTATGCAATATCTGCTGGAAAACGAGCGATGATGTCCTTTAGCACCAGGTATGTTGTCCTGTTGGCTCCATCCTTAGCACAAGCTCCCTTAGTAACGATCGTCCATCCTGCCCAGTCGGGCCTTCCTTCCAGAGCTTTCACTCTGACCTCAACCTGGACTAGAGAATCTTGACCATACTGCTGCTTCTGCCAAGAGTACTTGGGTTCACTGCCCTCGGAATACCCAATGGCGTGCAAAACTCGCCAAAGGATGGTTGGCAGCCCAAAGTACGTCAAAAACTTTCCCCTGGTCATCTTCCTTGCCAACGGGTGGCGAGGAACTCCTACTCCTCCGGTTGCCTTCCTGGCGGTCAGACGGGTGCGAGGCATCTGTAGCAAAAGGGGTTTCGACTCTCGTGAGATAGATATTAAGTTGGTCATTTTATCAAAAGGGGACAATTACGATTTAAGGGGAGGGATGACATGGTACAAGAATATAAACATGATGCATGATTGTAAATACGTTCTCACTCAACTAGAATGACTTGTAAGTCCTAACGTTCTAGTCGGTGGCAAGACGATCTCTCATTAGGCAGTTATTCGTTCTACACGGTTGCGTAGTTAGTGTACCTGTAGAAATTTCATCTCAGCCCAAAAAGAACAAAACCCAATGCAGAAAATCACCGGGCACTTCCTGTTACGCACTAAGTACATACCAGTTAGATACCAAAACCTTATGCACCAAGCTCGGAAAACCCACCCAACATTTCATACTTCTCGGATATGTTCGCATAAAAGCCCGCATATCCCTAAGTAACAAAATATCACTTCCCTTGACCAACAGTTGGAAGGTCTACTCTCACATCTCCCAAATAGTTTTCAATGCAATTTTCGGACCTAATGTCATCCTTCCCAAGAATGAGACCCTGGCAATTATAAAGATCCAGCATGAGCAAAAACCCTGAACCAAGTTAGTATAACTAAGCCACCTGATTTCCTAGTATAGGGCTAAGGACTAGACTCTGGCACCTAAGTTTCAAAATCAGTTTATAAAAATAGTTTTGAAATACCCGTTTCGTTGAAAAAGTTGCTCAAACGAATGAGGATACCTGAACTATGCTCTGGTACCAGCTGTGGCAGAACCGTCCAAATTATAAGAGATCAAGTACCAAAGTAGCTGATTTAACTGCCACTTAAAGCACTTGAGCCCATATAATCCCGGTAGTCCGGAAATCTCGAAGGATTTCTAACAATCGTATATCCAATCAAGATCGTGCAAACTCAGGTATGCACATTCGAACGACCCACAAATAAACCGAAAATACTTGAAGTACGAATAAAGTTATTACAACACTTTTCTTCAAATAAAAGTAGTACTTACGCCACAACACCTGTGGCCGAATAAAACATTGTTTGAAACTGAACCCAAAGTTTTACTCCACACTAAATCATTAAAAGATAGGGGTGCCCACGAGGTCATGTCCGACAACAGCAAAAGATGAGATAGTAGAGGACCTTGCCCAAGGTCTACTCCTCTTCTCCTTCGACAGGATAGAGACAGTGCTTACAATAGCCGAAGTATACTTGGCCATCTGCAACAAACGGGATAAACCCTGAGTACGGGAATGTACTCAGCTAGACTTACCCGTCTAACTGAAAAGAAAGACTCCAAGGATATGCATGGCTGTATCTGGAGTTGGGTAAGCTTTACTTTGCAGAAATGCTTAATTAAAGGAGTTTACTTTAATGATTAGATGAGCAGTCATCTTTTATCCTACTAATTATCTCTAGGTTATTGCACCTGTACTAGAGCACACACTTGATCTACTCAAACAATATGATAACATATATCCAATTCCTTCATCAATATTTTAGTAGAACCATTACTATGTCACATGGAGTTGTACCGTGGTGAAGCTCAGCATAATCCCCCATATCCAGTGGGGCGGCAATTCGAATCGATATACAACCAGCTGGCAAGATTACCTTTAACACACGCCCACACTTTCCCCGTCGGGTCCATGTATTGGGTTACCGCTCAACAAAGTCCAGGTAGTACCGCCGCGATCTCAGAGTAGTCCACCCAATTGGAGAAATCAGTTGGCCACCACGGGCAGGTCGTATCTCCAAACTAGAGGGTGCTCACAGTAGGCTGAGAGTTGGCCCGGACAGTGTTTACTCGGCTTCGGGGTCGATACTCGCAACGGCCCTATGTGAAAGGGCGCATTCATAGATGTAAGAGGGCCACCATCGTATACAAACCTATACGATCCAATGGACGGACTGCCCCCAGGTCTAAACCACTTGGTGCCTCTTCCTTCCAGTTGACCGCATTTCATTACTACCATAGGTTCTATCCACGATAGCAAAAATATAGCCAACCGTGATAGTATTACCCCCATGGGATAATACGAACATAAAAATAAATGTAACCATTTATTCTAAGCAGGCTAAGCGGTTGCTTTTACTTTTATTAACAGGGTAACAAGGTAGGTAAAACAATAGTCAAGGAAGGTAATGCATCAATTTGGGATTCAAACAACTCCTGTCACCTAATGCATCACAGTATAAAATACTCAAGTAGATTAATTGTAAATATTGGGAGGCTTAAGAATGCTCCGGGGCTTGCCTTGAGTGAAGGTGGAGGGCTGGTGGTTAGGGCACTCGGGGAGGTTAGTGTTGAAGTCGTGGTACTCCTCGTTTAGCTCCTGCACCTCTTGGACTTCTGTCTCTAGGGTTGGCTCCTGGTGTTCCTCCACTGATCCTAAATAATTGCAATGCATATATAAGTAACTTGATGGTGCAGGGATGATGCTTGAACAAGATTTAGCACACTAAAAGTGACTCTAAGCATTTAACCAATTAATTACCACAAAGCTACTTTACACAGCAACCCTATTATAAACTACTCAGAAAAATCTTCCAAAATTACAGAGGGTAGATCATGTCTACTGGATGCCACTGCAGAAAACTCACTCATAGAAAAGCTACCATCTAGCAGATACAAAAAGATGAAATTAAATGCAGAAAAGGCACTTAGAACTAGAGCTACTAGATAACAGGGTGAAACATGCTATAACTTGTTTTTAGCAGAATCTATACTTAAAAACATATTTATCAAGAAAGTTCCATGATTTATACATGCACCTATTTACCACAGGAATTAATCTAAGAAAACAGCAGAAACACATTTTAATAGGTGATAAATAAAACTTACACAAAAACATGGCATGTTATATTTTTCCTAGCTTCTACACAGGATAACAGAGCTAACATAAAAACCTTACATTTTTATTTGACTATTTTAAGCAGAAACATAAATAACTTTGATATATGAAGAAAACAACTAATTAAACATTAGTACTGAAGACATTCTCCAAAAATCATTTTTATATTTTTAATAGAAAGATCATAACTTATCGAGTCTAACAAAATTTCTTTCACCATTTTAGGATTTACCAAACTCTAGATATAAATTAAACAAGCATTAACATATTACTGAAAATAGGAAAAGGAATTTCATTTCGGAAACTGGCCCGTGGGGGAACAGTACTGGGCCTGGCCCAATACACACGGGCGGAAGAGAGCTGACAAGCGGGGCTCGCGGTCAACTCTAGCCCATCTGCCAGTGAGCAGGGAGCAGAGGACGGTGCTGACCGGCGCTTTCTCGCCGGCGGTGAGGTCTCCGGCGGTGGGGTTGGGTGTGATTGGCTCGGGACGATGACGCGCATCCACTGGTGGTGTTGGTTGAACTGGCGCGACCGTGAAAGTGGCCGGCGGTGTGCGGTGGCGGTGCAGCACGGTAGTGCGACGCGGCGAGGTGATCACCGGCGATAGGAGGCTCGGCGCAGGGTTGCGTGAGCATTGCGGTGATGTGGTGAGTGCGGTTCGAGGGTTGGTTGAGCCGGAGAGGCTCTGTGGAACCCTGGCCACGTGCAAGCTCCGCGGCGGCGGCAATGGCGCATGGCCAACGGCGCTGTGCTAATTCAGGGCGAACTAGAGCTAGGGAAAAGTGTTCTCACCTCTGCTAGCTCCGGTGAAGCTTCCACGAAGATGGAGGCGTCGGAGGCGAGACGGTGAAGGGTGAACACCGTTTGGTCAGTGCGGTGGCGACTCGGGGTCGAGGAACGGCGGAGGCGTTCCTGCGACTAGAGTGCTCGACTGGTGAAAGAAAGGCGAGCAGAGTGTGTGCCACTCCAAGGTGAACTGCAGTGCGAGGTGGGTCGAGCAGAGAAGCTCGGGTTGTGTTCTTCTTGCATCACATCTGGGAGACGGAGCACGCAATATACAAATTTACTAGTTGCTGGTCTTGACCCCCTGGGTCGTAACACTGACAGTTGGCACGCTAGGTAGGGGGCTTGGCGTGTCGATCAACTTCGAACTACTCTCCCAGATGGATTCCACCGTCCCATCACTTCCGTTTGCCACCACCATCTGGTTCGGGAGTCTAGAGTTCATGTCCTTGGGCCACGACCACGACATGGTTCTACTCTCCGGTGGTGGCATGGATAGCAGCAGCTCCGGTACGCCGGGGCCAAGGAGGACCCGACGACGGTCCCACCACTCACGCCTCTCGCCTGTCACCAGGAGGAGGCGTGAACGACGCTGCCACACTCTTCACCGCGCGGATCCCGAGACGCCGGACGCCATCTCCCCGGCCTCAGCTGGCGACACAGTTCCTCCCTTCGGGAGCCTGTTTGACCCATGCTTGCGGGTTGGGGGTGGGTACCTCGCCGGGTCTGACCTTGGCTTTGCCATACCGTCATCTCGGAGTGTCCCCGTGGCCTCTCCGACGTACTCGGCCACGCCGCCGCGCAACCTGCTTCCGCACGGGCTCTACAACAGCGCTAGGCTCTTTTCTGCTTTTGTAGGCCCGCAGATGCTGGCACGTTATGGGTCCCCAGGGAACCTGCTATGTGCAATGATCAACCTTGTCACCACCCCTCCACCGGACGAGCGCCCGAAGCCACGATGAGCCCCGACCCTAAGGTATCACACCTGGGGCACGTTACGGCGACGGCTGGAGGAGGAGCGCAGGGGATCTTTCCCCAACTTCTACCACGGCTACCCTGACCTGGACTCCCCCGATGAGGATTACGATCCCACGGGGGAGTACTTCCACCTCATCGAGCCAGTTGACTCCCAGGATGACATCACCGACGCCGCAGCTGCGAATGCACGAGAGGGGCGCAATGCTACCCCGCCGCGAGACGTCGCCCCCCCCGGTTCCAGATGAAGCCGATCCACCTCAGAATGCCCAGACCGCGCAAGTCTGGGAGCTCCTCGCCAAACTCGAAGAGGAGAGCCTACGACTTCATCAGCTCGAGCAGGCCCTCGAGCGAGATCACGGGCGGCCACAGGGTGGAGGAGCCCGCGAGCGGGCTCGGGATGTCCATCGACAGATCGTCAACGAAGGGGCGAACGAGCGCCACGTCTACAACTGCGCTAGCCAGAATGTCGTGGCAGCCGCGATGCTGCTCCGTGACATGCCGGCACCATCGACGCCCCAAGCACAACGCATTAGAGATGAAATCCAGGGGCTCCTCCAAACCGCGGTCGTACAACAGGCGGAGAGCTCGGCCTCGAGGCGCAGAGGAGCTGCTTCCGAGCGGCGGGACGTGCCCCCTCGACAAGATCGAGAGGTATCTGTCCACCAAGATAAGGCGCCCCAAGGCGGAGCGGAGCGGCAACCAGTTCGAAACCGCATCCTCGACAATCGATAACCGCGAGACGCGCGACACGACATCAACGACAACAAACGATGCCGACACGGTGACGCTGAGGCTCGAGGTTACAGTGCCCATCGAGGTGGGCGCTACGACAGTGACGAGGATCGACGTCGATCCCCGAAACCACCAGGGTCATGAGTCTTCAACAAGGCGATTCGGCAAACCGCCTTGCCTGTTCGTTTCCGTCCACCCACCAGCCGGGTCAAGTACAACGGCGAAACCAAGCCGGAGCTCTAGCTTGCTAATTTCAGGCTGGCATGTCAGCTAGGAGGAGCCGACAATGACCACGTCATCATTCGGCAACTCCCGCTCTTCCTCTCCGACACCACTCGAAGATGGCTCGAGGAACTCCCCCGGACTTGATCTATGGCTGGCCCGACCTGGTCAGGATCTTTGAGGGAAACTTCAAGGGCACCTACGTGTGGCCAAGAAACTCCTGGGATCTCCGCAGCTGCAAGCAGAAGCCAGGGGAAACCCTCTGTGACTTCACCTGATGGTTCTCCAAGCAACGTACCGAGCTAACCCACATCTCCGACCACGACGTCATCACGATGTTTGTCGCCAGGACAACCTGCAAAGAGTTGGTGCGGGAGCTAGGATGGAACACCCCTAAGACCGCCAACGAGCTCATGGACATCGTCGCCAACTACACAACCAGCGAGGAAGTTGTTGGCGCGTTCTTCTATGCATGCCCAGACAAGGGGAAGGCCAAGGCGGACGAGCCCGGGGGCTCGAATAATGGGCCCAAGAGGAACAACAACAACAACAACAAGAAGAAGAACCAGCCGGGTTGACGCGACGTCGAGCCCGACGATCTTGTCGCTGCGACAAACAAGAAGAAGCCTCGAGGTCCCCCTCTCGAGGGGGGCATCTTCGACAAGATGTTGAAAGAGCCCTGCCCCTATCACAAGGGACCGGCCAACCACAACCTCGAGGACTGTCGCATGCTCAAGAAGTACTTCGACTCTCTTGGCCTCAAGAAAGACAATAACAAGGAAGACCCACCCTGCGACCTTCACGTCAAGGGCGATGGAAAAAAAGGGGGCTTCCCCGAGATTCACGACTGCTACATGATCTGCGGGGGACCCTCGACTCGACTTAGTGCGCGTCAGTGCAAGAGGGAGCGTCGAGAAGTCTTTTCCGTTCGAGCCCAGGCTCCTCGATACCTCGACTGGTCCCACACGCCGATCACCTTCGACCGGAACGACCACCCCGAGCACGTCCCCAACGCAGGGGTCTACCCACTCGTCGTCGACCCGATCATACTCAACACCTGCCTCACCAAGGTACTCATGGATGGGGGAAGTAGCATCAACATCATCTACGCCAAGACCCTCGACCTCCTGGGGATCCCGAGGACCATGCTCCTGCCCAGCGCGGGGGGGTTCCACGGGATCGTCCTAGGAAAGAAGGCACTCCCGATCGGCAACGTCAAGCTACCCGTCTGCTTCGGTACCCCCTCGGACTTCCGGAAGGAAGATCTGACCTTCGAGGTGGTCGCATTCCACTGGTACCTACCACGCCATCATCGGTCGACCTGGATACGCCAAGTTCATGGCGATCCCGAACTACACCTACCTCAAGCTAAAGATGCCAGTGCCCAAGGGAGTCATCACCGTCGACACCTCCTACGAGCACGCTTACGACTGCGACGTCGAGTGCCTGGAAAACGCCGAGGCGGTCGAGGAGTCAGCCATCCTCGCGGCCCTCGACGACTTCTCCAAGGAGATCCCCGACCCCAAGCGGCACACCGGCAACTTCAAGCCTGCGGAGGACACCAAGACCATCCCACTCGACCTCGGCCACGCGGATGGGAAGGCGCTGACGATCAGCGCCACCCTCGAGCCCAAATAGGAAGCCATGCTCGTCGACTTTCTCTGCGCGAATGCTGACGTGTTTGCGTGGAGTCCCTCGGATATGCCGGGCATTCCGAGGGATGTCGCCGAGCACTCCGTGGACATCCGGGCCGGATCCAAACCGGTGAAGCAACGGCTGCGCCGCTTCGACGAGGAGAAGCGCAGAATCATCGGGGAGGAGGTCGACAAGCTTTTGAAGGCCGGATTCATCAAGGAGGTACATCATCTTGAGTGGTTAGCAAATCCCTTACTTGTCAAGAAAAAGAATGGAAAGGATAGGATGTGCATAGACTACACTAGTTTAAATAAAGCATGTCCCAAGGTTCCTTTTCCATTACCACGCATTGATCAAATAGTAGATTCCACTGCGGGATGTGAAACTCTCTGCTTCCTTGATGCGTATTCTGGCTATCACCAAATAAAGATGAAAGAGTCTAATCAGCTCGCGACTTCCTTCATCACCCCCTTTGGCATGTTTTGCTACCTCACTATGCCCTTCGGTTTGCGGAATGCCGGGGCCACATATCAACGATGCATGCTCCATGTCTTTGGAAAACACATAGGGCCGACCGTCGAAGCCTACGTCGATGACATCGTGGTCAAATCCAAGAAATTTGAGAACCTAGTCGGGGACCTTGAGATCGCATTTGGGTGCCTCAGGGAAAATCACATAAAGCTGAACCCAGAGAAGTGTGTCTTCGGGGTCCCTCGAGGCATGCTCCTAGGGTACATAGTTTCCCAACGCGGGATCGAGGTCAACCCTGAGAAGGTAACCGCAATCACCAGGATGGGCCCGATCAAGGATCTTAAGGGCGTACAAAGGGTCACAGGGTGCCTCGCTGCCCTCAGCCGGTTCATCTCACGGCTCGGGGAAAAAGCCCTCCCCCTTTATCGCCTCCTTAAGAAAACAGAACACTTCACATGGACCGTCGAGGCTGAGGAGTCGCTCTCCAAACTCAAAGCCTTGCTCACCTCACCACCTATCTTGGTGCCCCCAAGCCCAGCCGAGCCCCTCTTGCTCTATGTCGCAGCAACTACCCAGGTAGTCAGCGCTGCCATAGTAGTCGAGAGGGTAGAATAGGGACATGCCCTGCCGGTTTAGAGGCCTGTCTATTTCGTGAGCAAGGTACTTTCCGAGACTAAGACGAGATACCCCCACATCCAGAAGTTGTTGTATGCCATCGTCCTCACTCGGCGCAAGCTCCAGCACTATTTCCTAGGCCACCCGGTTACTATGGTCTCATCTTTCCCCCTTGGGGAGATAATCCAGAACCGGGAGGCGTCTGGAAGAATCGCCGATTGGTCGGTTGAGCTCATGGGGGAAACTCTCTCCTACGCCCCTCGGAAGGCCATCAAGTCTTAGGTATTGGCAGACTTCATTGCAGAATGGACCGACACTCAGCTACCCCCGGCGCAAGTTCAGACCGAGCTCTGGACCATGTACTTCGACGGATCGTTGATGAAGATGGGGGCAGGCGCTGGATTGCTGTTCATATCACCCTCGGGGGTTCACATGCGCTACGCCATCCGCCTCCACTTCCCTGCCTCCAACAACATAGCCGAGTACGAGGCTCTCGTCAACGGTCTGCGCATCACCATCAAGCTCGGGGTTCGATGCCTCGACGTTCGAGGGGACTCGCAGCTTGTGATTGACCAGTTGATGAAGGCCTCGAGCTGCCACAACCCCAAGATGGAAGCCTACTGCAAGGAGGTCCGAAAGCTCGAGGACAAATTCTACGGCCTCGAGCTCAACCACATCGCCCGCCGGTACAACGAAGCCGCTGACGAGCTTGCCAAAACCGCATCCACTCGAGGTACAGTCCCTCCCGATGTCTTCTCAAGGGACCTTCACAAGCCGTCCGTCGACCTAGGCTCGGGGGCTCCTACCCTCGAGCAAGGGGTCGATCCACCCCCCTCGACCGATCCCCCCTCGAACGGGGAAGAAGTCATGGAGATCGACGGAACGGCCGCAACACCAACCTCCTCGACGGACTGGCGCACACCCTACCTCGAGTATCTGATACGGGGCGAGCTCCCCAAGGACTGCACCGAAGCTCGACGCATAGCCGATGCGCCAAAACCTACGTCTTGTATGGGGATGGCCACGAGCTGTATCGACGCAGCCCTACCGGTATACTTCAACGTTGCCTCACCCTCGAGGAGGGGAGGGCACTACTGAAGGACCTACACTCGGGGGCTTGCGGCCACCATGCGATGCCCAAAACGCTGGTAGGAAGCGCCTTTCAACAAGGCTTCTACTGGTCGACAGCCGTCGCCGATGCTACCAAACTGGTTCGATCTTGCAAGGGATGCCAATTCTACGCCAGGCAGACCCACCTGCCTGCACAAGCTCTTCAGATGATACCCATAACTTGACCATTCATAGTATGGGGGCTCGACATGGTCGTCCCCAGAAGAAAACAAAAGGTGGCCACACCCACCTCCTCGTGGCCATAGACAAGTTCTCAAAATGGATCAAGGCTCGACCCATCGCCAACATCCAATCCCGACAAGCCGTGCTGTTCTTCACAAACATCATCCATCGCTTCGGGGTTCCCAATGTCATCATCACCGACAATGGCACGCAGTTCACCGGTCAAAAATTCCTGGACTTCTGTGACCACCACCACATCAGGGTGAACTGGTCCATAGTCGCTCACCCTCGGACTAACGGCCAGGTCGAGCGCGCCAATGGTATGGTTTTACAGGGCCCCAAGCCAAGGATCTTTGATCGGCTAAACAAACATAGCAAGAGATGGGTCGATGAGCTGCCCTCTATCCTATGGAGCCTCAGAACGACGCCAAGTAGAGCTACAGGGTTCTCCCCGTTCTTCTTGGTCTATGGGTCCGAGGCCGTCCTCCCCACTGACCTCGAGTACGGGTCCTCGATTAAAGGCCTACAACGAGCAAGCCAACGCAGCAGCCTGAGAGGACTCCCTCGACCAGCTCGAGGAAGCCCGGGACACGACCCTCTTCAAATCGGCAAAGTACCAGCAGACGCTGCGGCGCTACCACGACAAGCACATACGCAAAAGGGACCTTGAAGTCGGCGACCTCGTATTGCGCCGTCGACAAAGCAACAAGGGGCGTCACAAGCTGACGCCACCTTGGGAAGGACCCTTCATCGTGGCAGAGGTGCTAAAGTCAGGGACTTACAAGCTGAAGAACGACAAGGGCGAGATCCTCACCAACGCATGGAACATCGAACAGCTACGTCGCTTTTACCCCTAAGGCCTCGAAGCCTTGTACATTTTCTACATTATGTACATTTATCGCATTAGGAATGAATAAAATGTTCTCGAAATACATTTCACATTCGTTCATAACTCTGAGGTAGCCTCGACTCTGCTCCGGCAAAGTCAAGCCTCCCTCGGGGGCTAATAGGGGGGGACCCCCTCCTAAGTCCTCTAAAAACCCGAACGTTTTTTTGAAACTCCACCTTCTCTTTCCATCTTCGCCCCGAGTATGCTTCACGGCTAAGTAAAAAACGCCTCGAACTCCCTAAGGGTCAAGGGCCATCGAGCTGGGGACTCTCCTACGCCTCAGGGCTATGGTACCCCCACTCGCTCCCCCCTCCATGGATACGAGCGTGCGTCGAATACTTAGTCCACAAGCAACGACTCAGGCAAAGAGAAATAGAGACAGCTCAAGAAATAAAAACACCCAGATGCATCTCGAATAAAATGCATTAAAGTTAAGAAGCCCCCAGGGGCTCGACATCATATTGTCACAAAAGCTAATCTATTACATGGACCTTCTTGTCCAGATTTAGCTCACAGGCCTCGAGTACTCATCGCCATCGCCGTCCGGCGGGGGAAGCACCTCGGCCTTGAACAGCTTCGCCAACTCACCGCCAGGCACCTCTGCGGCGTCGATCAGCTCATGGCATCTCGCCATGTTCGCTTCATCGGTCAGCTCCGGGTCGACGACAAAGCTGCAGGCGACGACGTCGAGGTCGTAGATGTAGCCCGAGCGGACAACCGCGAGGGCCCGCTTCACGCCTATGTGAAGGGTGGCACGGACCTGCTCCGTCACTTCACGGGTCGCGGCGAAGAGCCGGCGCAAGAGGGAATCTCCACGCACATCTCCCGCAACCGGCAGCTCCGGCTCGACACCCATGCCGTCGCAGAAGGAGGAGATGGCGTCCCCAAGCCTCTCGTTCAGGCTCGTCTCCGCCCCGAGGAGGTTCTGAAGACTGGTCAGATCCTCGTGGGCTCGAGCCTTGTCCCCTTCGAGTTCTGCCAGAACAAATAGAGGACCCTGTCAAAACCAAAAAAGCAGGGGAAGGGTCGAAAACAGGCAGGCTTAATAATATCCCTAAAAAACTCACCTTTGGCGTGTGCTTCCAGGGTGAGGTAGTCCTGCTCAGCCCTCTGAAGTTGGTGGCGGACGTCGACGAGCTCTACAGCTTGGTCGTTGTTTTTAGCCCGAAGGTCCTCGATGATCTTGCCAGTACCATCGAGGGCCCTCTTCTGGTTAGCCGCCACCTCCCTTAGAGCGTCGCGGTCGTGGGAGATGGTGTCAACATCCGTCTGGAGTTCCCGGACCCGCTCTTTGAGGGAGGCGCGGTCGGTGCCCGCCTGCTCCAGGTTGGCCTCGAGCTGCTGGACCTGCTCCACCGTTCGAGCCAATTCCCCCCTCAGCAAGGTGGCCTCCTCCTCAGCCTTACGCCGGGCCTCCTGGGCAGCGTCCCGCTGCTGCCCGACCTTGGCAACCTCCTTGAAGGCAGCCTCGGCCCTCGACTGTGCCCGGGAGACCTCCTCCTGAGCGGCCTTGGCCCCTCCTGCGCGGTGGCCGCCTCGACCTTCGCCTGGGTCGCCTCGGCCTCCGCCTTCTCCAGCGAGGCGCGGAGGATGGGGAACTGACTCCACTGCTCCTGCGCCCGGAGGATGAATTGGGACTTGTCGTACGACCTCGCCATTAGCATCTACCAGGGATAAAAAAGAAGGTCATCAGAAAAGAACATCAAAATGACCCAAGCAAGATCAGAGAGAAAACGAGGCTTACTTCCATCCCCCGGTACAAATCCGCGGAAGCGACCTCCGCCGACACGCATACCACATGGGCAAGCCACGCCCAAAACTCCTCCAGGTGCTCCCACTCCCCGAGCTCGGCTTGATCATCGAGCTTGAAGAAGGTGCGCCCTAGGTCTTGGGGGTCGGCCAGCTCGAGGGGCTCCTGCCCCCAGAACTTGCTGCGGCGGTCGATCCTCTCCTTGACGTCCCGCATGATGCCCTGACGCATCTCGAGGTTACCCCTGTGGAGCATCACCCGCTTCGCCAAAGTGGGGAAGGAGGTCGCCCCCTCGAGCCGGGCACACCTGGCCTCAGAGTCATCTTGCAGGGCCGTCGCCGGCCCCTCTGGGTCATCGCCTCTAGGCGGAAGAGGTCCCCCCCGTCAGAATAACCCTGCGCGGTGAAGAAAACACACGTTAGCACCCAATGTTGCAGGCTCACTGCGGTCCCCTCCCTCCACGTCGACTAAGTTAGGGGCGGAGCACCTCGAGCAGACGACTGCCCAACCTCGACGACAGGCCGAGTAGCCGCCTCGGACATTGTCACGTCCGCCACGCTACTTCCCTGCAGCGCCACGACAGCCCCCTCCGGCTTCGACTGGAGGATCGTCACCACCACCATCTCCGCCGCCGTCGCTGTCTCCGCCGCGGGCGTCGCCTCGAGCTCCTCGGCTCATCCTCCCTCCTCGGCAGGCTCGGGGAGCGGCGCCGAGGCCCCTTCGATAGGGGTCTCCATCGAGAACGGCACTTCCGGCGCAGCGACAATCGCTACCTCCTCTTGCCGTGCCTTCTCCTCGCGCTCGCACCGCTGATGCGCCTCCCACAACGCGAGGTTCTCGGGCCACCGCTTTGGTGTCGGGCGCTCCAGCGTCTCTTCATCACCGGCGGAGGTCAAGTCGACCACCTCCATCTCCACGGCGGCTTGGGGATCAACCCCCTCAACCACAGCCGTTGTAGACACCGGCTCCACGCCTTCCAAGGCTGCTGGCACGCCCCCCTCCGACGGGGTGGTGAGCACGGCCTCGACCGCCACTCCGGCGGACCCTGCCGATGCGACGGGTCGACCCGCCTCTTCCTCCGTTCGAGTTCGCTCCGCAGAGGCTTGCGCCTACCCGCGCCCTATCGCCTCCCGCGCCTTGGCCGCCCACGCCGCACCTGGGGCGAGGGTCGAAGGGGACGAGGCGGCAGGACTGGCCCCGACTGCCATCTTGGCCGCGGCCTCCGTCTTCAGCCTCTTGGCCGGGGTGAGGGTCGCGTCCTCCGACGAGCGCTTCACCCTGAAAGAGGAACTCATACGCGACGGTAAGCACAAGTCATAACCAACGAAAAATACTCGGGATCGACAAGGAAGCAACTTACCCCAGCGGAACCATAGGGGTTCGACCAGTGGACCTCGAGCCGCTCGGGGGCTTCTGCGAGGCACGTAGGGAGCCACTTCTCCCGTCAGCGCTGGTCGCGGCGGGGGTTGAGGCTGCTCCCGGCACCGTATCCTTGGCAGGGGCCAACGGCGTCTTCGTCGCCACCGTCCTGGTCTCCTCCCGGGTCGACGGGCCTGATGCCCGTGCGCTCGACCGAGTAGGCGCCGGGGGCGTGCTCGACCGACTCCTCGATGGGGACCGCGACAAACGGCTACACGTCTGCCGCGGCACTTCACCTTGAAGAGCCGCGGGGTGCTTGTCCCGCGACTCAATCCCGACAGCTGGGGTCGACCTCAACGTCGACCCCTCTCCTCCTCCAGTACTGGCGGCCGCCCCCTGACGCTCGGGCACCGCTCTTTCTTCCTCGAGCCCTCGCTGCGGCTCGACATCCTCCTCCTGCTCCGGCTCCTCTTCTTGCATAAGGACGATACCCGTCAGGTCAAAACCGAAAGGCCTAACCCGATACCGTCGTGACATGACATCATCTTTAAAAACCTCATCGTTGCTCGACCCCTCATCCTCATCCTCCTCCGAAGGGGACTCCTCCTCGGAAAGGTTGGCCCGCATCTGCCGTGCCCGGCGTCGTTCACGCTCCTCCTTCTCTTGGGCCTTTTTGCCCTTATCCTTCTTGGCTTTGTCCTTGTCCTTCTTGTCCTGCTCGGCCTGAAGGCATCTCACCTAGGAGTCGTTCCGCTCCTCCTTCACCGGTGGCAGCGACTGCCGGAAGACGACGTTCCCCTAAAGGAACGCTAGGCGGTTAGGACATAGGCAAAGGAGACAAACAAGATAGACAAGAGGGCATTGACAGAGAAAAGAGGTGTCGTACTAGCTGGACGTGGCCCTGGTCTGGCATCATAGGGACGCCGGCGACGCCCCCACCTCGAACGCGCCGGCGAAGGAGGCACGTACTTGGTGGACCACCCTCTCGAGGGGCAGCTCGTCCTCCACGAGGCGACACCCCATGAGATCCACCCCCGGGCGCATCTCGTCGAGGCGTCGTGGGCGAGCCATCAGCGGCACGACTCGCCGCTGGTGGAAGGCCGACGCGACGATCGCCGCCGTAAGTCCCGCCTTCTTCAGACTGGAGATCGCGCCAAGCAGATGGTCGAGGCGCTTCTGCTTCTTCTGCTCGACGTCGTACCTCCAGTGGTCGGGCCTCGAGTCGATCGTCCTCCCGGTGTAGGCGGGGAACAGGTCGTCATCGTTGCTCAGGTAGAACCACCCGGAATGCCATCCTGAGTGGCTCGACGTGAGCTTCGCCGGGATCTAGCTGTCCGCCCTCTTGAGGGCGATGCTGCAGCACCCTGCCCTGACCATCCTGCGGCTACCGCTCCCGGTCGAGGCGTGGAACAGGCCCGCCTCAAACAGGTGGATCCATAGCTCCCAATGCGGCTCCATCCCTAGGTACCCTTCACACACGGCGGTAAAGACCGCCGCGTGACAAATACCGTTGGGGGAGAGGTGTTGGAGCTCCACGCCGTAGTGGTGGAGGATCCTGCGCAGAAGACGGTTGGGGGGAGATCCCAGCCCCGCCCGATGGAAAGCTTCGAAGCTGACCGCATAACCCTCCGGCGGGTTGGGCTCAGCGTCCTCCCTTGGCGGCACTATCCACTCCGGCCGGTCCACGGAGGTGATGGGTCGGAGAAGGCCGCTCTCCACCAAATCTCCCAAGCGCGCCACGGTCGCCGACGACGGAAGTCAGGCGTCAGGGTCGCGCAAGCTGTAGGTGGCCATGGGAGCAGGGAAGCGGATGCGCTCGGATGCGGGGGTGGAAGGTATGTTGCCAATCTCTCCTCTCCCTACTCTCACGCACGCAGAGATCCGACTCGGTGGGCGACGAAGGCAACGGCGAGAGGAAGAAGACAGGGAAGGCAATGGCAAGCGTGCGGAAGCCAGACCCCCACCCCCAGTATTTATAACCGGAAGCCCAACGAGCAGATCCGATGAAAAGGCAAGTAAGTCTCTGCATTTAATGCGCTCACCTACCACCTCCTCGTATTTCGTAAGATAAGCCGCACCCGTCGCGTCATCGGGCTCCGCGCCGCGCGCCTCGCCGCACCCTATGCCTGCTACGACCGTAGTCGAACGGGCATCTCCTAAAAAGACGTGCCTACGGCGGACAACGTGCGACAGGTGGACGTTATCTTCGGAGGTAAGCAACGGACGTCGACCCGTCCGTTAAAATCTCGAAGGAGCGAAGGCTGGCCCTCAAACAGGGTTCGACAGCCGCCCTCGAGTACCTGAGGTCAGGGAGGACCCAGGGTTACGGACTCCGTTCCACCCCCAAATCTCGAGGGGGCGAAGGCTGGCCCCACGAACAGGGTTCCACAGCCGCCCTCGAGTACGCGAGTCAGGGATGACCCAGGAGGGGCCGGCGCGAGCCCCTAGCTCGAGAACGAACTCTCGAGGTTCCCCGGAACATATCCAAGGCATAACCATGGAATACCCAAGGATCCCTTCGACAGGAGGCATCAGGCCACCGACTCTCATCGAACAGAGTTGGCACCTAGGTAATCCACGCGGTGTTGCTTGAATGAGAACGCCTCAGGGCTTCTATCGACCCCCGTCGAAGGGGGCACGAGTTCTCACTTGGATTTCACTTGAATTTATACCCGTTACCAGCTCGCAGAGGACTTCGAGGTTCGTCCCTACGAAGGCTCACAGAGGACTTCGAGGCTCGTCCTAACGAGGATAGCACGATGCTCTTCGCCCCACAATCCGAGCGCAAGGATCCGTGGGAAAGACGCTAGTTGGTAGTGAAAGCCCAGCCACATGAGGCTCGAGGGCTAGACTACGCACGGCACCCCTCGACGAAAGAGGGTCGAAAACACTCGTAGCCTGGCAGACAGAGTTGACCCCTCGATAGGGCACTATGACTCCAGTTTAACCCTCGAGGGAGCGAAGGTTGGCCCTCGAAAGGGTTTCGACAGCCGCCCTCGAGCACCCCTTTCCCAAGGAAGTGAAACGCTCGTAGCCTGACAAACGTAATTGACCCCGCGATAGGGCGCTATGATTCCAGTTAATCCTAACCCCCTCGATAGAACACACATCAGAGAGGAGTCCCTAATCACTACTCTGGGGCCTCGGGGGCTACCCCGCGGAGAATCGAACCTCTTACTAACCCTGCAGATCATCAGCATAAACCTCTACGCGGATTTTCCTTATCCGCATAGAGGCTCGGGGGCTACTGTCGGGTACAAAGGTAAGGGGTACCCTAAACATGTGATAATCTAATGCTTAACATAGCAACTATTTTTAAGGCAGGATCCGATCAGCCGTTCGAGTCAATGAAGGAAGGCCCATCACGCAAAGGTTTCCTTCACCGGCAACAGGGACCGGTCGTGGGCTGGCCCATTGCAGGAAAAACAGAAGACAGGATACCCCTCCGTCTCTACCTCGACTGACGGACGGGGGTCGAACGAACGACCCCTCTGCATCTACCTCGACTGACGGACAAGGGTCGAACGAATGACCCCTCCGCCTTGCCTTAACCCCCCGAATGATGGAAGAGGAGTCGATCGAACCCCCCTCGACCTCAACCCCTCGACCTCGACTGACGGACAGGGGTCGAACGAACGACCCCCCCACCTCCGCCTAGACCCTCGAATGACGGATAGGGGATCGATCGAATGACCCGCACGCAGGAGGCTCGGTCAGCTCACCTGCTCCCGGTTATGGTTAAAGGGGATCCAATGCGCCTACCTGCCCCCGCCTAACGCCATGGGCACCCACTACCGCAGTAAAATCCACCAACTCGCCGCCCATGCCTGGGACCTCTGTCAACCGTACGGCCGCTGTAGCCACGTCGCAGGTACGGAATCTAGAGGCACCCCCTCGAGCCATGAACAGGACAGCCCTCGACTATGTCTTCAGGGATACGATAGGGTTACGCCGGCCTCGACCCCCCTCGACTAGGGGGCTCGACCATCGTCTCCAACCACTCCGGCATAGCTCCCTGCCAGTCCGTCCCGCATCAACTGTGGGACTCGTACCCGTCTGCAGAAGGCCGATCGCACTGCGCCATGATGTTCGGCAGCGTCCAGTCTGCCATCACCATGCCTTGGAGCCCCTGAAGGACATGGAGGCCACGCCGCTACAGCGGTCGACGTCCCACCGCAAGCATGGAGCACGAACACGCCTCCCATGTCGCTACAGTTTGGGACTCTGTACTCCCGTACCTCCCTTGATCTATAAAAGGGGACGCCGGGATAGATGAAAAAGGGGCATGAGTATCGGCTCACACATTCAAACATCAGCTCTGACTCCGCATACACCACACACCCGATTGCTTGATCAACATCTCAAGCAATCAACCGACCACCTAGGATAGCCCTGCTAGCCCTAGGCCTCAGCTCATCCTGAGCACCCCCGTGTAAACCAGCTTGTACCCCCCCCTGTACGAGCACTTCGGTGCAAGATAATACAATCCATCCTCCCCCGCTGGACGTAGGGCCTTCTATGCCCGAACCAGGATAAATCTTGTGTTCTTCTTGCATCACGTCTGGGAGAGGGAGCACGCAATATACAAATTTACTAGCCGGTGGTCTTGACCCCTGGGTCATAACACCGACACCGGTCTTCTTCCTCTTCCCATCTTCCCATCGCGACGAGACCAGGCGACCTCTTCTCGCCGGTCTGAAGATCACGCCGCCACCGTCTTCACTTGTTGGGGAGGAAGACCAGTGTGGTCCTCGCACTTGTACCCGAACGGCTCCACCCTGGACTGGCACGTGCCGTTGGCCGCCGCGCGTGTCGCCTGCGGCGGAGCCGGCCGCGCTGCCATTGCTGCTGCTACCAAGGCGAGCAGGATCGCCAAGCTTGCCACAGCGCTGCTGCAGCCGCTGATGCGCCTTCTTCCTCGTAGCATCTTCGTCGCCGCAACGGTCCAAATTAAACCTGCTAGCTATCTATTGTAGCAATAATACATCTAGCTGTAGCTAAGGATTAGTTCTTTTGACGGATGATGCATGGATGGAAAATTCCCGATACTTGTGCTCGAGTTTTATACTGCTTCGGTTAATAAGGATGATGCTATTTCCTAATTTGATAATGTCATTTTCAACTCGGATGAACGCCGACGATGACGGTCGGCAGGGGCGCTTGCGCTTGCATGCAGTTTCTTCCACATTGATGGGCCGGTGGGATTGGATTTCCTAACTGGGGGCCTACTTTTTTCATGTTTACCAAGTTGAAATAGCAAATTGTTAGAGAGATGACTTTTTTCCACTTGTCAAAAATAATAGCAACCTACCAAACCACATGATTTAACAAGTGAATTTTACCAGGTTGTTGGGGATGCTCACCTTTTTTTTTGACTTTGTTCACCTATACTATTATGTACTTATGTATGTATGGCATACCACACAGCTCTAGCTAACTCTCAATAGTTGCATGTACAGCTCCTTTGTTCTTGTACTTGTAAATCACCGCGAAGAAGACATAGGCGAGGAGCTCGACGGCGCTGAGCGCGGCGAGCAGCCAGTAGAAGTAGTCAACGTGGCCACGGTTGAGGTTGTTGGAGAACCAGCTCCCACCCCTGGCCGTCGTCACCCTGTCGATGACCGACACGAGCGCGCTGCTGATGAAGCTGCCGACGCCGAAGATGCTGAGGTAGAGCGCCAGCCCGAGGCTGCGCAGCTTGTCGGGCACCTGATCGTAGAAGAACTCCTGCAGGCCGACCATGGTGAACACGTCGGCGGCCCGAACAGCACGTACTGCGGCACCATCCACCACAGGCTCATGGGCAGCGGGACCTTTGGCTTGTCCACGAGGCCAGCATCCCGCGCGACGCTGAGCCGGTGCTTCTCGACGAGCGCCGCGATCACCATGGACAGGAGCGAGAGGAACATCCCCGTGCCGATGCGCTGCAGCATGGTGATGCCGGATGGCTTGCCGGAGTACCGGCGCGACACCGGCACGAGGACGCGGTCGTAGATGGGGATGAAGACGACGATGGTGATGCTGATGAAGCTCTGCAGCGCGGCCGGTGGTACCTTCAGGTGCCGCCCGACGCGCCGGTCCAGTGTCGCCGCCTGTTTCGTGAAGAACGTCGATGACTGCGAGAACGCCACCGCGTAGAGCAGGCACGTCGCCCATATCGGAAACAGACGGATGATGGCCTTGGCCTCCTTGACGAGACCTGCGTTACTGCTCACTGCAGCCTGCTCCTCCTCATCGACACCAGCACTGCATGCATAAATCGACAATGAAATCATGTTGTGCCGTCGTGGAACACATTGTGCAAGACTGTGAGACTCCCGGATACATACCTGAATCCCGGCGCCCCCTCTGCTGCAGGTCGATCAGCCTTTCGCCTGCTCCGCCACTCGGCGAAAGCCTCGCCGGCACGAGCGAACAGGCCCCGCTCCCCGGCAGTGACGTAGTACCGGTACGTCCGTGTGCCGAGAAGGAACACGGCGAGCGCGGCTGCCATGACGACGCAGGGATGCCGAAGCCGAGGCCCCACCCGATGTTGTCCTGCACGTAGCTGAGTAACACGAGCGTGACGGCGGTGCCGGCGCACATGCCGAAGTACCACCAGTTGAAGAAGGAGCTCCTGGAGACGGTCTCCTTGGGGTCGGTCTGGTCGAACTGGTCGGCGCCGAACGCCTGGACGCACGGCTTGTGGCCGCCCTGCGCCACCGCCACGATGTAGAGGGAGACGTAGAAGAAGGCTACCTTAAGTGTGGACGGCGCACAGGTCGTCTGCCCACCCGCGGTGGTGCACTGGTGGCCGCTGCCGGAGGAGAGCAAGGTCGAGGAGGCCAGCATGCCTAGACCCTGCATTCGTTCATTTTCCGGTCATCATTGGCAGATTGCAGTTAGTCAGAAAAAGCAGAGTATTTGTTGGTCAACGAAGAAGAGAAGAAGAAAACAACAACGTGAAGGCCCAAATTTAATAAAGGGCCATGGAAGCCTTGGTCCAAACCCAAAATCTTAGGGAATTACAGGCCCATCAGCTCAAGATGCATACACAACGAAGCAGGTCTGTATGTGAAGACTGTTGACTGAAAGAGAAAGAAAGGGATGGGAAAATATCGCAAGGCTCTACTCTAACAGGGATGAAAACGGTACGAATATTTATTCGACTGTTCGTTCAACCGAATTCGTTTATAGGAGTTTAGACCTCTCTGTATCCGAGTCCGAAGATTAATATCCGATACCGTATCCGTATCCGAATACTAAAATCGATATATTTATGATGTCGATATCTAAACGTATCCTATCCGATATTTCTCATACTATTCGGATTCGAATCCGAATCCGAACATAAATATGAAAATAAATATAATATTAGTGATATCCGTTCGTATCCGATCCGTTTTCATCCCTAGCTCTACCAGAGGAGTGGTTGGTGGCTATAGATGCTCCTCTTGAGTTTCCAATGATCCCATCAAGCCATGATGTTATTGCAACGACAAGAACTAGTTTTTGCGTGATGTGACGCGACGAACCTAATTTTTTTCCAGGACATGCGACCACATGTATTTTATTAAACAGAGATAAAATGTTTTTTCCAAACCCTCACACGATAAGCCAAAAATTACCGGCACACCGTACTGTCCCAATCCACTGGTCGCACGAGATTGTAAGGCCGGCGATATTATTGTAGCATCAGCTTGCCGCGACAAATGCAGTGTACGTACCACTAGTAGGCAACTGTAGCTAGCTTCCTAGCTCTCGCCCACGGGCGAAGAATTTTCAAAGCAAGGACGATGGGCTAGCTAAATTACTAATAACAACGAGACAAACGTGAAAGCGATCTGCCGATTTGGCATCTGGGTAGGTTGGGTTTTGCTTGCTTACGAGGACGTAGAGGAGCGAGGCGATGAGGACGGTGCGGTAGCGGCCGAGCCACTTGTCCGCGAGGGCCCCACCCAGCAGCGGCAGCAGCTGCGCCACCCCGTTCCACGCGTTGATGGCCGCCGCCGCCGCCGCGGTGCCTTCACCGAGCGGGCCCGTCAGGTAGTTGATCAGGTTCGCCGACACGCCGTAGAACGTGAACCGCTCCGCGATCTCCACGGCTGCATCGGATCCGCTCCAGCGATTGATGACTAACTAATGACTGTGTGCAGTGTGCTGGTTGCTATGTATGACAAGTCAGAGATGGATCGATCCAGGGCGAGACGACTTGCCTAGGATGAAGAGCGCCGACCTCCAGCCGCCGGTGGCGCCGCGGTCGGCGGGGCGGCCGCGGTAGTCCAGCGCCGCGTCGCCGGTCATGCCGTCGTCGGCGCGCGCCAGCAGGGGGTCGGAGCCGGAAGGCATCGTCGCGGGATCGGAGTCGGGGCTTTATTGGTACTCGAGCAACGGCTGGAGAAGCTGGAGATGAGCTTGCTCTGGCACGCGCGGAGCCGAGAAACCAGAAACGGCAGGCGCAAGCTGTCGCCCGGCGAACTCGAATTCAAACCAACCAACCTGGACGACGGGTGGATTGCCGCCTCGGCAGCCAGCGGCGGCGGAGGCTTCTCAAAATGAGATTGAAATTGAAGTAGGAAGTGCTGCTGACGATTGTTGGCCACTCCCAAGTCCCAATTATTATTGCTGACGATTGCTGTACGACCAGGTCCCAGGTGCGCGCAGAGACAAATCGACCGGACCAGCCTGGAACTCCGCATCTCACCTGCGCCCCACAGGCCACATCGGACAGGAGTCGTCCGGTTCAGTCCTCCTTTGTCTGCTGGGCCGTCGAGTCTTATGGGCTGAATTACTTCTGTGAAATCACTATATCCGTTTTTTTATGTAAAGACGATGGTAGGAACACTGCTATCTCAAGGCTTCGTTTGCATGTTTGAAATTAAATTCATTTTCATCATCATAATTTAGACAATAATTAAGTTAGTTGTATATGGAATATATTTGTATATATTTTTGCATATACTATATGAGAGAGATACTTATATATTGTATTTCTACCGTAGAGGAGCGAGTTGAAGAGTGTGTTATAAATTGTAAATTAAAAACATAATACGTGATATATATATATATATATATATATATATATATATATATATATATATATATATATATATATATATATATATAACCGATCTTCATCTTCTAGACTATGAATTTAAAATAAGCTTATATGTGAACTTTAGAAAGTTATGAAATGTTAAATTTTAGGTCAATAGACTAGTCTATTAAAAATTTCAATTTCACCAAAATGAAAGGACCCAAACGCGAAAAAAGAGAAAGTTCACCACTATGTCCAGTTTAAGACCCTGTTTGGGTTGAAATAGTATCATTTGTGTATGAATTGGAAACACCGAAAAGGAATTTGGAATCGTATGGCTAGCCATCGATTTCATAGGAATGAAAAAAAAAATCTACTTTGATACTACGTACTCCCTCCGTCCTAAAATAACTATCTTTCTCGCTTCCCGATAAATAAATACCGACAATTATATATTAAAATATATAAATATTTATGTTAAGTAATTAGTATTATCGAAAAGCTTTTTTTGTCTAGTTTTTAACAAATTTATTTAAAGATATAAATATTGAACGTATTTTTATAAATCAAGTCAAATTTGTGGTACAAAAACCTAAAACGACGATTATTTTAGGACACAGGAGTATGTGTTTTTTTTTCTCTCTTTCTTTGGTGGAGCCCGAGGCAAAAGCGCACGAAAAGAGGAGGGTGATCTGCTTGGCTTTGTGCCTTTTCCCCTCCCACCGGGGGTCCCACGTAAAATCTATTTCATGTGCTCTTGTTTCTCCATTCCAAACATCAATCTGTGTATAGTTTTATATGGTTTTAAACCAAGGTATATATAGACCAATAGTTTTCATTCGTTTCATCTTTCAAACTAGCTAGCTCACCAAAGCATGCACCTTATCGAGAGTTGGCTTGGTCCCCGGCCCGTCTACACATGCATGCATGCTGTGATCACCACGGTCCTCGTTTCCTCTCCGAGTCCGACACATACTCTAGCTCGCTAGCAGCAACGTAACGGGCCGCGGAGAAATCAAAATTGGCTTGCTGGAGGCGTTGAGGCGGCAAAGGGGAAATTAATTGATTGGATGGAGAGGTACGGTGTTGTTGCTTCTGGGATGAGACTTTCATGACGGATGCGTTGACTAAATAAGCGGCGACGTATATGTAATGCATCCAGGACCACGTCGTCAGTGATCAGTGTACGTGTTGTAGTTGTACAAAGGTCGTCCTGCATGACCTTGACTTGTGGCACAGATGGTTCGTAAAACATACAGATAGGACCACATGCATGCAGTCAGAAACTATTTGCATTGTCCTCGATCTGCAACATAACCGTGCAAGTTTACAGGTTTTGACAATGTGGTGGGCTATGAGTACAACTGTCCTTTCGTGAGGACTTATTACTACCGACGTCGATCCGTCCTAAACTGTAAGTAACTTTATAACTTTATTAAAGAGTTAAAGTTTTGACTAAATTTATATAATAAAATAATAACAATTATAATATCAGTTATAAGTATATTATTACATTTATATAAATTATATTTTTATAGTATATCTATTTATTATCATAAATATTTATAGTTCTTTCTATAATTTTTGTCAAACCTGAGATACTCAAAGTATCTTTCAAAAAAGTTATTAGAGCAACTCCTATAGTTTGACATTTAGATTTGGCATATCTAATTTTGCTAAAAAAATTAAAAAACTGGTGGCCGACAGTTTGACATTTGAGCTTGACATTTTTGTCAAAGTTACAAATAAGAGCCCGCACTTGGCAATTTGGAGACCTTGAAAAAGGGGAGGCAATTTTTTTTTCTTCTTTTTTGCACGGCTGAACACAGGGAGGCGTTCTTTTTTTCTTCCTTTTTTTCCTTCCTTTTTTTTCACGGTGGAACACTAGCGGCTTTATTTTTCCTTCTTTTTTCCGTTTTTGCCAAGTCATTATGATGAACTGTTGAAGATTGCATATTTTTTACTTTGACATATCTATTTCAGAGTTGGCAAATTCCATATTTTGCCAAACCAAAATTGTCAAACTGTTGGAGTTGCTCTTAAAACAAATAATTTGGGTGCACACTTAGAAATATCCCAACTTTCTATACGTTGTTTATCTAAAAAGTACCTTATTCAATTTTTTTTTCTAAAATAACTCAACTTTACCTAAAAAATTACTCATAAAACTGTTTTCTGAAAAAATAACTTCATTAATAAAGCTTAGATGATGTTCCAAATAGACTCTTTGAGTTTTAGAATGACAATTTTTTAGCAGAGAGTATACCAAAATTTGAAGGGGTTGTTATAAAAAGAAACCATCGGATGTCATACTCAACATATAGGAATCTCTTCGTTCCCCAATATGGATCGCTTATTTTCTATGTTATAATTAATTATTAGAAGAGAAAAGCTTCACCAAGTACGAATCCAGACTGGTTCGTGCAGGCAGGGGTAGGGGAAGCTTAGCTAGCAGCGAATCGGGAATTTTTAATTTTATTATGCAAAAAAAGAGTAATGAATATAATCAACAGCTAAGTGTTTTTTTTTTTTTTGCTTACGAGTTACGACGACTTACGAGGATGTAGAGGAGCGAGGCGAGGACGATGGTGCGGTAGCGGCCGAGCCACGAGTCCGCGAGCGTCCCGCCCAGCAGCGGCAGCAGCTGTGCCGTGCCGTTCCACGCGTTGATGGACGACGCCGCCGCCGCCACCCCCTCGCCCAGCGGGCCCGTCAGGAACGTGATGAGGTTCGCCGACACGCCATAGAAGGAGAAGCGCTCCGCGATCTCCACCGCTGCCATGCCATGCGCGCATCAACACCCATCGATCTCAGGCGCGCGGCGGCTCAGCAAAGAAAGGAAAGGAAACTGGATCGAGCTTCGGATGGATGACAACTAACTTGCCTATGATGAAAGAAGCGGACTTCCAGCCGCCGGTGGAGGCGCGGGAGGCCGGCCGACCTCGGTGGTCCACCGCCGCGTCGACGACGGCGGCGGCGTCACCGTCCGCTGCCGCTCGCCCCGCCTCCTGCTCGTCACCGCCCGCCATTCTTGTGATCAGAGATCGTTGGATGGGTGCAGCAGGTTCTAGGTGTCCGACCAGATCGATGACGCCGGCCGCCTCCTCGCCGGCCGGAGCCAGGAGCTGATGAGGAGCTAATAGTTAGTACTCATGGCAAGGCAAGGCATCCTCGCCGGCCGGTGCAGCGCGCGCGGTTGGGGTCGGTGGACGACTATATATATATATATATATATATATATATATATATATATATATATATATATATATATATGATCAAGGCAATCAAATCAAGCTGGCACGCCGCTGGATCGAGAAGGCGGATCGGAGATGACTAATGGGCTGCTACCTGCTAGCTAGCTTATTCCGGCCTCGTGCTCACCACTTGTGTTTATTTAATTTCCCACGAGTTTGACTCCACTTGCCGATCAATTTCGGGATCGTGATCATACTGCTGACTCTGTGAGGCACGCGGTCAACTTTCTTCGATGTGCATGCATCCACGACGCAGTCATGCACGCCGCAAGCTGGCCGGCCGGCCTCTCATCGGCGGCGGCCGGAGACGTGTACGCTATCTATATTGTGCGTGTATAAGACTGCAGTCGTCCTCGAGCAACGAGCATTCGTTCGTCGTGTACTCGTGTGTACGTCCCTCCTGCCGGCTGCCGCCAACCTGGCCAGACCGCCGAACCATCATCTCGCCCGGCCGAGGGAAGCCACCACCCACCAGTATCATATATCCGCGGTGGATCGCTTTTGCACCGCCAACTACCGAGACACGGTGATCTACTGATCTTTCAGCCAGAGAATCAACTTTTGAACACTCGAAGCAGTACGTTTCGATACAAAAAAAAAGAAAAAGAAAAACATCAGAAGCATCAATTAAAAGTCATACGGTAAATTTTTTTAAGAGACCACGCCTAAGCGCGTTTTTCATTAAGCAGAAAGAGTTTTGTTACACAAATGTATGCCTAGTAACACCCTGATTATCTGACCTACACCCAACAACCAATACGAGAATGATTACATAATTGAAACTAATGCTACGAAATGGAGCCTAAACTCCAAATCAGGCCCACTCGGCCTCCAGACCCTCCAGGTTCAGATCTAAGACCGTGACATCAAACTGACCGTTGAGGAGGATCTGTAAGCACCGCTGTTTGTTCTCCGTCATGTCTCCTCTAAACGCGGCAATGAACTTCTTCACAATGTCCGGATCGGGCTCGTCTTTATAGACCTCGATCCTGTGCGCGAATCACGCTCATATATGCCGTCAAAAAGCTCCGACTGCGCAAACAACTTAATTATGTCTTTATTAGACCAACAGATCAGAACAACTCATGCATTAGACAATTCACAAAAACAACAATTTGATCAACTCGTGTTCATACGACTGTACGTGTGGTGTGTTCACTTACAAAAAATAAAATAGTTTAATTCAAGGAAAGAACCGATTCAAGCAACTCTAATAGTTTGACAATTTTGGTTTGGCAAAACATGAAATTTGTCAACTCTGAAATAGATATGCCAAAACAAACAATATACAATCTTCAACTGTTCCCCATAATGACTTGGCAAAAACGGAAATTATGGACCCAGTAGACCTGGAGTGGACCTGGATGTTAACTTTTCATGGCTTTTTCCTGTTCACGCGACATCTCGTGCTCGCGGAGGTCGCCGAACCCTCACGGGATGTTCTTGGCCGCCGTCCTGCCGTCTGCCGTCCGCCGTCGCCCTTCCACCGTCCGCTGGTCGTTGTGCCGTTTTGCACGCCTGAAATTCACATCGTTGCTGTCTCTTCACCTGTCCGCAACCGATCCTAGCATCTCCAACAACTCCTCAAATTCACTTGGTATTTTTATTTTTTTTTGAAAAAAACACGAAAACACCTCTCTAACAACTCCTTAAATCCACTTGGTAATATCGCCCCAGACTTGGTAAATCTTCGCACTTGATATATTTTTTTCACTTGCCAAGTTAAAATACCAACTTGTTGGAGATAGACGTTTTTTCACTTGCCAAATATTTTAGCAATTTGCTAAACCATAGGATTTGACAAGTAAATTTTAAGAAGTTGTTGGAGATGCTCAGCAGCCGCAACAGCTATCCCTAACACACCAAGTACAGCAGCCGCATGCAAGGAAAGCACAGCAGCACAGCCGCATGCAAGGAAAGCACAGCAAAGGACGACGGGGTCTTCTTCTCGATCTCCAGAAGGAGGACGACGACGCGAGTAGTTTTTCTCGCGCGAAGAAAATTGACGGCGCGAGAGGTTTGCCTCGCCCTTTTCACGGGCGGTAAAATGTCAACTACGGGCTCGTATTTGCGACTTTGACAATTATGCCAAACCCAAATGTTAAACTGTTGACCAATAATTTTTCAGTTTTTTTGGCAAAATCAAATATGCCAAGTCTAAATGTCAAACTGTTGGAGTTGCTAAGTATGTCGTAGAATGGGTCTCATAATATACTGTTTAGGTTTCCAAAATATGGTATATAATATAAGGCATACCCAATAAATTTTACAAGTCAACTAGAGATATCACTACAAAAATGATAAAATTCTCCTAGTGTTTTTAAGCAGTGATAAAACACTAGTGCTAGTCATAGCGCATCAGAATTTCACTAGAAAACATTTAATAGGGAAAGTTTGTACTAAATTTTAACTATCAAAATACTAAGAGAACCCACCTCACTTATAGATATTAAATAATTTACGTGTGGTATATTGAGATGATGATTAAAGTTGTTGTTTCCATTTTTTATAGAACTTCAAGATTACGATGGATCAATAAAAAAACCGTGCTCCCCTAACAAATGGATTCAATTTTCAGTTCAAATACAAACTATATCAGCCCGACCATTTGGTCCATTCCTGACGATATATATATCACCAAACTTTGGCTTCTATTACGTCACCTAGAAGACTATAGTCACTATGCCAGAAAACGTTATCAGTGACGCATAAAATACGTGTCACTCTTCTTGCGTCTCAAATAAGGGACCGCGTCACGGATAACCATCTATCAGTGACGCGTGTAGCCAACATGCGACACTGAT
The DNA here is from genome assembly GCA_022036555.1 of Microstegium vimineum. NCBI lineage: Eukaryota > Viridiplantae > Streptophyta > Magnoliopsida > Poales > Poaceae > Microstegium > Microstegium vimineum. The sequence goes on along the minus strand of CM039128.1, from coordinate 37,016,439 downwards.
GTAACACCCCAGGTGTTAATCTTGTTAATCCTTTAATTAAAATTTGATCATGTCATCATATGCATTAAGCATCATTCATTTGTTTGAAAACCTGGATATGCATTGAACTAAAATGAGTTTACTTGCTTGTGTTTGATCTTTTGTTTGGATGCCGGTCACCTTTTTCAAATTCTCAAATTAAAATTTGCTTTCCAAACCCTTTTCTCCGAGGGGGTGGATTAAACCCTAAACATGATTTTCAAAATCTATAAAGTTTTTGCTTGTGGTTGTTTAAGCAAAGTTGTAGATCTTAAAATTTTGAACATCTTTCGTGTTCAAAGTTTTCCCTGAAAACCCCTGGAAGCTTGTGCTTTTTGCAAAGAAGCCACAGGGTTAGTTCTGTCCTTTCCTCGAGCAGTTGCATGGCGGGGTCGATCTCGAAGTCGCTCCTGGCCGACACGTGTCGCCAGCCGCGCAACGCCTGTCCATGGAATCCCGTCTTGTCGTGGGTACGTGGCGATCTTGCGGAGCCCGTTGCCGTCTTTAAAAGCGGGACGCCGTTCTCTTTTCTTTCCTTTCCACGCCACTACTCCGCGCTGCTCCTCTCTACTTCGCTCTGCGCCGTTCTGTTCCGCTGAGCATTTCACCTTCACCATTGACGAACTCGTCCGAGCTCGTTAGCTGTTGCTAATCGCTCAATCTTTCGTCATTGCCTTCGCCTTGACCTTGCGCATCCTTGGGGTAGGTTGGTTGAAGTTGTCAAGCCGGTCTTCGTCCAGCGCGGATCCGTCTTCCTCAACTCCGACACAACCACCGCCGCTCTGGTCCGTCTTCGGTCGGGCTGCGCAGGGGCCGCATTCCCTTTGTGTTTTGTGTTTCTTGTTCCTTGTCCATCTCTGAGTCTTTCCTGGTTCTCCGTTTTGCAAATGGTGGACCGCAGCTCCGGGAACTTCTTCATTGCCGCGCAGTTCTTCGTCTCCGCCGGCGCGTTCTCCATCGACGGTCATCTCTGCTTCATCTCCGGCCACGCTTGCTAACGCTCTGTGACCAGGGTGAGCTCCTCAACCTCTTCGCTGTACTCGTTTGTCCTTGTATCGAGCCTTAGAGCTCTGTCCTCGAGCGCCGCCGCTGTTCTTGTTCGACGCGGCAGTTTGTTCGTTGTCTTGTCGTTGTAGTTGATCTTTTTGAGATCCAAGCCTTGCGCTAGCTTCGCCTAGCCGTCCTGAGTCAGTCTCGAGGGGTTGTTGCCCTCGAGCGCGTGCATGTTCTCTTCGGCGCGCGTCGCGCAGATCTTCGTCGACCGCTAGTGCCGTCGTCGAGGGCTATCGCTTGTAGCTCTGTGTTTGTTTGGCTTGCGCTTCGCGTTGTTTGGGGGTCGCCTAGCTTGCTAGAAGTTGTTGGTTGTTTCGATCGAGGCCTAGTGTCTTTGCTCGAGGCCTAGCTCCTTTGATCGAGGCCTGTGTCCGTCGGCATGTGTGTGTGCGGTCGAGCTCAGTTCACCGCCACGGTCGTCGGCGAGGTTGGCTGTGTAGGTTTTAGCCTCGTTTCTGTGGGCATTTTGCTCGCAGTTGTCTTCTGAGTCGTGATCGAGGCCTAGCCTCGGGATCGAGGGTCGATCGAGGCCTAGCCTCGGGATCGAGGTCTAGCTTCTCCAGTCGAGGCCCAGTTTCGTCGATCAAGGTCCTTCTTCATCGATCGAAGCCTCGTTTCGTTCGATCGAGGTCTGTTCTCGATGGTGTGCGATCGGTCGAGCCCCGACAGATCGTCAGCACCCTCGATGAGGTGTCTCTGAAGGTTTGTTTGAGTCGTGGCCTACCTCGTTGGGTTCGGCTCGGCAAGCCGAAGCAAGTTCGAGGGGTAGCCGTTCGGTTTGGTCATCGACGGCGACTCGCCGCCGTGTTTTGTGGTTCTCGACGCCACCGCTCGAGCCTCTGTGCCGCTGATGGTCGAGTCTCAGCCGTCCGAGGGTCTTGAGCGGAGTTCTTCCTGTTTCCTGTTTTTAGTTCTGTAACATGCCCTGCTTAGTTATAAAATGTCTAGAAACCCTAAAACCTTTAGGCTTTGAGTGATTTTGGATTATTTGATAAATGTGGTCATTTGTCCAGTGACAAACACAAGTTGGACATGCTCGATGTAATGTTGTTTGCTCAGTTCCTTTAGGTGTAATCTGTTTTAGTTTTCTCTCGATAGCATGCTTGTTTGTGTTAAGCATCATGTTTACTATTCAAGCATCATCTTAAACATGTCATTTTATCGCGTAGATTGTTCGTTGGTTGGGTTGGATACCTCCAGTGCAGAGGTCTTCTCTCTTGAATCTGAGCCCGAGTTCGTTTATCCCTCCAACCAAGGCAAGCCCCGGTGCATTCAAACACTTCCTTGTATTTAAAATGTTTGTTTTAAATACACTTATATTTATACTATTGCATTACGGTATTCAATCAAATTCCTACTTGATGCATAGCCTTACCTTGAATTATTTATTCCTGTACCTTGATACTGTTTTAAAAATACGGTTGTCGCTTTATGCTGCTTAGAAATGCTTAGACCGATAGAGTCAGATGATTTCCTGTCATCTGCGAGAATAGGTGGTAACCTGTTTGCTTCGGCAATGGCCTTTTTTTCAAGAAGAATAGCGGATTGCTGCGGCAAAGGGTTATGTCCTCTTGATAGAAGTAATAATCTGAGACCGGGCGGACTCGGTGTTAGAGAGCCACCAGATATGGATATCTGGTGAGCGGGTTCTTTCCGCCTGTGTCGATTAGGAACCGTCCGTTGTAGACGTCCAAGGGTTGTGACTTTGGAGTACTTATCACATACTCCGGGAAGCTGGACTCTGGCTATTCTCGCTTGAAGAACGGTTAACCCGCACTGGGAGTGGAGAGATGGCGAGAGTAGTGTGTACCCTCCAAGTTAGCGAACTGGATGGAGGTGTACTGTGCTCTCGGGTGGCGGAACCCCGGTCTTGGCGAGAGGATCCAGGGAAAGGTAGTCATATGCGTGCTTTAAGCGGCTGTATATGTCGTGTGATAGGGAAGCCCCAGCTGGGATAAACCGGTTCGAATCGTCGTGTTCCTCGGAAATGGAAACATGACCCTGTCCTCTACCGCGTAGTAATACACTTTAACTGGATACTCGTTGGATCCCTTCGTGGATGTTTATTACCTTGTTATCGATCGTACCTCCAGGTCGATACTTGAGTAATTTTATGAATAACATAAATGATTTCAATTCTTTTTATAAATGCTCATTTATGCAAAATACTTGATTCTTGCAAACCAAACCTTGAATCCCATGACTTGCATACTGCTTTGTCCACCAAATACTTTTCTTTGTCGGATAAGTCTTGTGGAGTACTCCCATACTCAGGGTTTGTTAACCCCTGTTGCAGATGAGGATCGCAACCCGGTGTGTGTGGCTCCTTGCTGCATGACCGTGGTCAATATAGATGAAGATGAAGAATAAACTGTCCTTGCTTGACTCTTAGGCAAGAGTAACTCGGTTATCTGTTCTTTCGTCTATCAGCAGCTTGATGTACCTTTATCATATGACACTAAGTTATGTTTCAAAACTTATGGTTTGTAATATGACTTTAAATTTCCACTACTTTGATGTAATATAAAAATTTCGTATTATTTCTGTCAGGATTGTGATAAGGTTGATCCTGTTCGGAAAGAGGTGGATGACCCGCTGCAAAGTGGCGACACCTGATGGGCTAATTAAGATTTGGATCATCTGTTGGAGATTAAGTTGGTTAATCTTGACAAGTGGGCCCTATCTTAAGAGGTTCTGTCACAACTGATAGCCTCTATCAGCGACACGTGTAACCAACACGCACTACTACAGGAATGATTTACTGCAGCGTTGGCCTTAGGCGCCCGGCAGCGGACATCTTAAGCGCCCGCTGCGGTAAACCGGTGGCTAGCTTGGGCAGTTGTCCACTGCGTTGCCCGCTGCGGTTATTCCATTTACCGCAGCGGGCCACATAAACCGCCCGCTGCGGTAAATGAACATTTACCGCAGCGGGCAGCATAATCCGACCGCTGCGGTAAATCTATTTACCGCAGCGGGCGGATTATGTGGCCCGCTGCGGTTATCCCCTCCCTATATATAGCAGCAGCCCTCCCTCCTTCTTCCCCACGACTTCTCCTCTTGCAAAACGTGGGCGGGGGGAGGTTTTGCCCGAATTTTTCACCAAATCTTCAAATTCAGTTTTAGAGCTTTGATTTGGGGGAGTAGGACACAAATAGAGGCACATGATTGCTTTCCCACCCCTCTTTCTCCCTCGTTTTCTCTCTTTTTAGTGAAATTCTCCTCATATGGATCTAGATCTAGATCCATGGGATCCACATGCATGGATCTAGATCTAGTTTGTGTTTTTAGTCTAGTTTCTTTTATAGATCCATGTCTAGATCATATAAAACATGTGTTTTTCACTCTAGATTCACCGGTGTGGCTAAAGTTTTGTCGATTTTGATCTCTCATCTTGTTGGGGACGGATAACCTTGCCGATTTTTTTCACTAAATCATCAAATTGAGTTTTAGAGCTTTGATTTGGGGAGGAGAGGACAAATAAGAGGTACATGATTGCTCCACACACCTTTATATTTTCTCATTTATTCTCACGATGACTATTGCGATATGTCTCATCATGTGTGTACTCTAGATTCATGAAGTAGATGTTTTTTATATATCACTTTGTTGTTTTGTCGTGTGTTAAGCTACGATGGACATGTCCGAATGGATGTACCACATTGATGGAGTGCTTGATCTTCGGTACCTTAGCGAATTGAGGAAGTTTATGGCAGCTACGAAAGCTCATCGTGCTAATTTGAAGCGGACGACAACCGTATGACCATGTTCTAAATGCTGGAACCTCAGAGGCTACCCAGATGGTACAGTGCAATCACATCTGATTGTCAACGGGTTTATGGAGGGTTACATGGTTTGGACTTCTCATGGTGAACAAAGTCTCGATGCGAGTTGCGGTGTATCTGGAGTGAGCTCGTCGACGACGACCAACCAAGATCATGTTCGACCACCACCACCTTCCGTTCCAGTGCCAGCCGCCACCGACGATGGCAACAATTCTCGTGACTACATCACAGTTGAAGAATTACTCGAGAACATTCCAGATGATGATAGTGCTGATGACGGTGACACTACTGAAGATGCTACTCTGAGGGAACCCGAAGATGTCCAGCTCTTTGAGGATCTAGTCAACCACATCGACGAGGATGATGTTATGTATGGCAACCCAAAGTGGTTGGAGAATTTTAGGGAGATGAAGCAGGCGGCAATTGATCCTCTGTACCAGGATGGTGGAAAATGTCCAGAGGGGTGCACGGCGCTCCGTTTCAACCTCCATATGCTGATGATGAAGGATCGACATGGTTGGTCAGACATTGGCTTCAACGAGCTGTTAAGCTACCTTTCTACGACGTACCCTATGGGAGGTAACAAGGTGCAAGCTAATACATATCGAGCGAAGAAGCTCATCCGTCCAGTGGCGATGAAAGTTAGAAAGTTTGATGCTTGCCCTAACCACTGCATCATGTACCGGGGCGAGAAGTATCAGAACATGACGGAATGTCCACACTGTGGATTCAGTCGGTACAAGAGGAATGCCGGTTGCTGCGTGGATGCTGATGACATTCTTCCAAACAACAAGAATAAGAAGCCCAGTGCTACGGCCAAGCAGATCTCGGCTTAGCAAGACGAGGAAGAAAAAGGTTACACGCTGAGGAAAAGCCCCGCGCTATCCGTGTGGTACCTACCTGTGGTTGATCGTCTACGTGCACTGTTCGGGAATCCAGAGGATGCGAAGCTGATGTCATGGCATGCATCTCCTGATCGGGTCAAGAACGATGGCAAGCTACGACACCCCTCCGATGCACAACAGTGGAAGGATTTCGATAAGGAGTACCCCGAGTTTCGTGACAAGCCCAGAAATGTCCGGTTCGCGCTCAGTACTGATGGGATGAACCCGTTCGATGAGCTAAGCAGCTCGCACAGTACTTGGCCAGTCATCCTCAACATCTACAACCTACCTCCATGGGTGTGTTTGAAGCGCAGGTACCTTATGTTGACGATGCTTATCTCTGGACCGAGGCAGCCCGGCAATGATATAGATGTCCTCCTAGAGCCGCTCATGGAGGAAATGCAGATGCTATTCGATGTTGGGGTCGAGATGATGGATGCGTACAAAAAGCAGAGCTTCACAATTAAAGCCATCATCTTTGTCACCATCACTGATTACCCCGGTCTCTTCTCACTATCGGGGCAGATCAAAGGGAAGACTGGATGTGTAGTTTGCATCGATGAGACTTGCTACACTTACCTTTCGAGTTCCACTAAGTTGGTGTACACTCGGTATAGAAGGTTCCTTAAGGCCAAACACCGGTATAGAAGAAGTGATATGAATGAATAATTTGACAATAAGGATGAGCCAGAACGACTTCCAATGTCGGAGACAAAGTGGGGGCCAAAGGTGTATGGGATGGTGAAGGATATGGATGACATCGAGTTTGGTAAGAAGAAGAAAGGACCAGAGGATGGGACAAAACCGACTAGGAATCGAAAGCGCGACAAGAAGCAGGAAGCATCTCTTGATGACGATGTCGCAGTCATCCCTTTCAAAAAGAAGTCGATCTTCTTCAAGTACCTGTCATACTGGAAAACATTTCATACACCCCATGCAATCGACTGTATGCACCTAGAGAAGAATGTGTTTGAGAGCACGATCGGTGTTCTGCTGGACATCCCGGCAAGACAAAGGATGGGATCAAGTCACGAACCGATCTTGTCAACCAGGGCATTAGAAAGGAACTCCAACCTGAAAAGCCTCATAACGGCAGAGTTGATATCCCATTGGCTGCATACAACCTCACACATGCCGAGAAGGTGACTTTTTGCAAATTAATGAGGGTATCAAGGTGCCGACCGGTTTCTCCTCCAACATCAACATCAAGAGCCTGGTCTCCATGAAAGACCTCACAATGACCGGCTACAACTCACATGACTGTCACGTCATGCTCATGGTGTTCCTTCCAATATTGATAAGAGCTATCAGTCCAGAATATGTGAAGATGGTGATAACACGTATGTCATACTTCTTTAACTGCATCACGCAGAAGGTCATCGATAAGGCAGAGTTGCCTGCCTTAAAAGAGTTCATCGTGGAGACCCTCTGTCAGCTCGAGATGTGCTTTCCATCGGATTTCTTTGACATTATGCCACACCTGATGATGCACATGGTTGACCAGATCGAGCAATTGGGCCCAGTGTACCTACACCAGATGTGGACATACGAGCGCTTCATGTCCACCTTGAACAGGTATGTCCATAACCGTGCTTACCCTGAAGGTTCTATGATCGAGGCGTACACAACCAAGGAGTCAATCAACTGGTGTATGAGGTACATTAAAGACGCGACGACAATTGGGTTGCCTGTTCACCCGCACGAGGGAAGAACCGAAGGGAAAGGGTGCGTGGGCCGGAAAGTGCGCACTGATATACATAACAAAGAGGTAGAAGAAGCTCATTATAGCATCCTCCATCAGTTGGTGAGCATGGAAAAATACGTCGAACAACACCTGGAAGAGCTTCGCGCCGCTCATGATGGAAAGTGCACGGAGGGATGGGTCTAGAAAGAGCACAGGAACAGTTTTGTACAATGGATGAAAGAGCAAGAAATATCGCCTGATGACGATGACAGTGACACTGTAAAGAATCTTGCGCAAGGCCCATCGACCCAAGTCACCACGTGGCAAGGGTATGATGTGAAGGGGTATAGGTTTCACACAAAAGACAAAGACAAAAAGAGTGCGGCACAGAACTGCGGTGTTCGATACGAGGGCGTAGACGAGTTGACACAAAAGAGGACACAATTCTATGGGCAGATCGAACAAATATGGGACCTCGACTATGGAGTTAACTTACGCATAACAAACTTCAAGTGTGATTGGGTCAACCCAAAATCAGTTGTAGTGGACAATTACGGGTTAACCACCGTGAACCTCAAAAGCACGGGCTACAAAGACGACCAATGGGTACTTGCAACCAATGTAGCACAAGTGGCGTACTATATCTATCCACCGGATACAAAGAAGCACGTGGTTGTGTCCGGAAAGCAACGAATCGTGGGAGCTGATGGGGTGCAAAGCCCCGAGCAGTACAACAACTACGCGGAGCTCCAGCTTTTTACAGATCGTGAAAAGAAGATCAAGGTAGTCGAGGTCGGTTGCAAGCATAGCAAGATGAAGCCCTGGGCACGGAGTGGTAATGAGAAGAGGGTCATGAAAGCTCCCGCACCAAAATGAGATGTGTGCCACACTTTTTTTTGTAATAATGTAGACGAATACAATTTTGTGACATGTGTACCTGGTTATAAATATAGATCTTGATGAGTTTGACAAACTTTGTATTTATAGATTTTTATTTGAATGCATTTAGAATTACAAAACTTGAAGTCAAACTTTTTAGACTTTACAAACTTTGAAGTCAAACAAGCTTTATCATAGCGGGCAACCTACACGCCCGTTGCGATAAATATTTACCGCAACGGGCATCGTAACGCGCCCGCTGCGGTAAATCATTTACCGAAGCGGGCGTGTAGGTTGCCCGCTGCGGTAAAGTCTTCTGTACATATAGTCTCTCTCCCCATTCAAAAATTCTAAGTCCGTGGTTCCTCGTTTTCCATACCCCGAAGGGCTGCCCATTTGTTTCCATCCCCCCGCCGCGCGCCATTGCCGCCGCTCCCTCGTCATCCGCACCCTACTCGGTCGCGGGGTCCTCCTCGTCGTCTGCACCCTCCTCCGTCGTCCGCACCCTCCTCGTCTCTGCCGTCACGGAACCCTAGTTCCGGTCGCGGAACCCAATAGTTCCAGGGGATTCTCTGCACCTCCTCGGTGCTGTGCTGCCGCGGGCCGTCCTTGGGGTCTCCTCGTCGTCCGCCGTGGTGCTCCTCTCCCCTCCTCTCCTCGCTGTGCTGCTGGGCTGCTTGCTCGCTGGTGGTGCTCTGCTGCTGTGCTCTGCGGCTGTGGTGGTGCTCTTTGGTGGTGGCTGCTGGTGCTCTGCTGGCTGTGTTGGTGGTGGTGGTGGCTGTGGTGCCTGCTGGGGCTCTGTGGTTGCAACCTGCTGGTGTCTGATTCCTGGGGCTATGTGGTTGCAATCTGTTGGTATTCTGGTGGTTGCAATCTGTTGGTTGCAATCTGTTGGCTCTTCCCACGTAGACCGTCTACGTGTTTGTGAGTGACCGTTTCCTTAAATTGCCTTCTACTTCTACATATGATACCTTTAATTATGCAATCTGCTAGTTTATAACTTGGGTGTGATTGCACTGGGGCGGATTACCTTATTGCTCGATGATAACAACCGGTGTAGTGAGACAACGACGTGACAGTCAGGTTAAACTTGTGATCTTCAATACTTTACTTGTTATCTATAACTTGTTACACTTGTTTTAGTATCCTTAACTTTCTCTGCACTTGTTATTAACTTGTTAAGAAGCTCAATACAACTTCCTATCTTGTTATCTTCTAGTCTCCTTAACTTGTTAAGCTCCATACTTGTGCTCTTTAACTACCCCACTTGGTAATAAGATGTCTGTCACGTTAGTCGATGATCCGTGATCACCACGTAGCACTGGACGGCTACTTTGCAGTAACCCGCTATTTTGAGAGCAATTTTTCCTTAAACATATTTTTGCTTTGTATTGTTTTTTTGTAACTCCAATAATATTAAACTAGAAAAATTCATCATATATAGAATATAAATGGAGAACCCGGAGGAGTGGAAAACACCTACCCCAAGTCCCTCTTCAAACTCACTGTGCAGTCAAGTCTCGATTACCCCTTCGAGGCCAAAGAAGAATCGCATAGAGGAGGACGCTGATCCGAGTTGGGAACCATGGAACGAGGGTGAAAGTGCGGCTCGGGTTCCGAGCCAAGATAGCGTCCACGCCGAGGTACTTGCAGCAACCAACACACTTTTTGTGCTTTATGCTAAAGCGGTTGAAAACTTGAATGCAAGTATCTCTGAACCACAGGTACCGGGTTCTACTCGGATGCTGGTTTTCGGAGAAGAAGAGGCCCCGACTCCCTCCACCGGGACCTCAACATCCAAGTCTAAGGGAACCAAACGGAGGAGGGGTGAACATGGGAGGCACAGGATCGACAGGAGCGAGGAAGTCCACGAGATCATTGAGGTGGGGCCTATGGGAGAGCCGGTCAAGCCTCGCGAGGTCATTGCAGTGTTCAGCAACCAAGTTGTCGTGATTACAAGGGACAAGGTGGAAATCACTTGGCCTGATTGGCACGCTGTCCCGGAGGAATACAAGGGCCTTATCTGGACTCTGGTTAGGAGGAAGTTCAACTATCCCGAGAACGCGGATTTGGCCAAGTGCAAGGATTGGGTCATGCACGTGGCGGGGACTTCCCTTCACAATTTTAGGTCAATGCTGGAGATTGGTTCAAGAAGGGTAAGAATCCATGTACAAAATACAATATGATCAAGGATCATCAGTGGAAGGCTTTTTGCAAACTCAAAAGCTCAGTCGAAGAAAAAGAAAAGAGTGCCAAGTTCAGCGCACTCGCGAAGAAGAACAAGTGGCCCCACCACTTGGGAATGACTGGGTTTGCCGGCAAGAGGGAAGAGTGGCAGAAACAAGATGAAGATATGAGAGCGAGCGGGAAACCAGATCTGTACCAGGACGTCGAACCTAGGGCTAAGGACTTCATCAGAGCTCGAATTCCAAAGAAGCTCAAGGAGGGTGCAACCAAGTTCAACGAGTCCGGGTTCGAGGAGGTGGAGAAGGCTGTCATCGAAGCCTCCAAGGGCAGCGGGTCCTATGAGGTTCAGAGGGGCCATGACCTACTTACTGAGGTCCTAGGAACCCCGGAGCATCGTAGCCGCGTACGTGGAGTCCAATCAAAGATGAACTGGAACGCGATTCAGTCTTGGCAATCCGACGCTTCCTCATACAAGTCGAGGCAGAGGTACAAGACGAACATCTTTCAAAAGGGCTATGAGCTCGGCATGTCTGATATGATCAAGAGCTCGATAAAGGAAGCCTTCACGAGCAACGACCCCGATATGGTGGCAATGAGGTCACAGATGTTCCGCCAGGCTGGCGTGCCCCTCCCTCCGGGTCCACAAGGGGGGAACGTTTCTCACGTCGAGGATTGCCCGCGCCACCCAATTGATGAGGTCAACGAGATGACACTAGTGCGGCTCTTGATTCCGTTTGGCAGGAGCAAGAAGATTGCCGTGGGCGAGGGAGCTGTATATCCGATCAACGAAATCCTAGAAGGATATCGGGCCCGGCTACCTGAGAACTATGCGCTGGTGACCATAATGTTAGTTAACCCAGAGCATAAAGACTATGAACTAGATGTTCCCCACCTACAACATCACCGTACCCTTGAAGAAGCGGAATGTGATGACATCTATTGGATGAAGGACGACCTTGACATCATACCAACGACGACAGCGTCTGTTGCTGGATCTTGCCCCCCAGAAGGCGACGACGACGGAGATGACGAAGGCCGTGACAAGGACTCGCCAGCTCATTCACCAATTGGCAAGAGCCCTCCTCAGAGCTCGAAAAGTCCGCCTTTGGGCCCAACCAATGAGGCAGAAGGTTCAAGGGCCACTTCTGGGGCAACATAGTGCCTTCAACCCAGCCGAGCCCGAGCGGGCCACCTCCACCTCCCGACACTCAGCCTATGCCCACGACAAATGAGGAGGGGCCCGAAACTCAGCCTATGCCCTCGACAAATGAGGAGGGGCTCAAGGGGATGCATCGGTGGGAGTTACGGAGGGGGAACAGGCGACACAGCCAACTCCAGGTGCACCAAGCCAATAGGGAGGTATCGAGGCGGACAACCCGAAGGACGACTCTACATTGCTCCCATTCTCGACTACGTTTCGAAGGTACATTATAGACGAGCACACACAACGTTCAATTCACATTTGTACCTCGATCAATTCACATTCGTACATTCTAACTCGACTTTTCCAGGCCTCAAGATGATCCTCATCATCTATTTCCGGAGTCGGATGACTGTCCCGGCCACTTTGAGAACGGGAAGTTCATGATAACCAAGCAAGCACTCCTTGATGAAGAATCATGGGATACAAGGAGGTTTCATCTCTGGTACATGGAAGCGGCAAAAAGAGGCATGTCAAGTTTCACCGTGAAGATTCCAGTCGATTGCTTCCACTTGCCCGATATCGGGGAATTCACTATTCCGGTGGACTTCGAAGACATGTATAGGCTGTTGCGGGGAGAAGACCTAGACATCGTCCAACTCACTCTGTTTGCAATGTAAGTGACGACTTGCGAGTTAATTCCATTGATCTCTCCTATTCTATACGTCAACTCTACACTTATTAGACTATATGGTACGTTCACGTGTATATGCAGGATGTCTATCACCGTATGCAACAAAAAGCATCGTCCAACTCTTTTTCTCTCTCCAATGCATATCAATGAGGGTGCCATCAAGGGTCACATGCCAACGGATAAAAATAAGAAAAAAACAGAGAGAAAAGGAATATAAAGACAATATGAGGAATCTGAAGAAGAAAGTGGCAAACTACATATGCTCAATAATGTTGAAGGTCAAGGAGGATGGGCCACGGTGTGTCATGGCTCCATATCACTTTAGGTAAGTATGAAAACATGTCCGTAGAGTTCCGAAGTGGGTAGGATCAATCTTTGTAATCATCCTAACCAATAGTCTGTTTGAATCGTGCAGCAACGGCCACCAGGGCCATTGGGTTGCATATCTCATCTATCCTCAAGATGGCAGAGCGGTCGTATTTGACTCGTTGAGGACGATAAACAAACAAGGGTACAAGTCATTTTAAGATTACTTGAAAGTGTAAGTTAATAAGCATTTTTCATCTTTTACGGTTATCGTTATTAATCAAAACATGTCTAACTCTATTACATTTTGTGTAGGGCTTATAAGTCGTACTTGAAGAATCCCGAGTGCTGGGATCGCAGGACCGATAGTTGCAAGGAGAACAACACTGACCACATCAAAATCCGACGCGAATTCTCGGTATGTAAAGTAATTCCAAAGTTCATTTGTGCTTTCTTTCTATATGTGCTTGTTCTAAAGCTTCTATAATTATCGTGCAGTGCGCCAAAAACCGGTTGGATCCAAAGCATGTGGTTTGTACACCTGCGAGCACCTGAGGCAGTGCAGGGAGTACACTCAAAGCTGGAGGAAGCTCAAGGAAGGAGTCAAATATTGGGTGAACACCTACAAGCCATCCTTCAAGAAAGTTAAGGGGAAAATCTGTAAGTTCATCATGGAGAAATACGTTCTCGAAGGAGAACAATTCTTTGATGAAGAATCCTCCTTAGCTATCGAGCCCAGGTATGAGAGGCTTAGGAAATGGACGACTCTGTTTTTTATTTTTTAATTTAAAAACTATTTACCGAAGCGGGCAACTTAAGCGCCCGCTGCGGTTAACCAAACTTAACCGCAGCGGGCGCTGGAAGGTTGCCGCTGCGGTATATCCATTTACCGCAGCGGGCAACACAAGACGCCCGCTGCGGTTAATGGTTGTTAACCACAGCGGGCACCTTATGTTGCCCGCTGCGGCAAACCGTTTCTTTACCGTAGCGTGGCAGCGCAAGCGAACGCTGCTGCCCACTGCGGTAAAGCAGTTTTAGCCGCTGCGGTTAAGATTTGTGTAGTAGTGACGCGTCATTGATAGCCTCTATCAGTGACACTTGTAGCCAATACGCGTCACTTATAGCCAATACGTTAGTCAAAGATAGAGGCTATCAGTGACGCGTGTTGACTACACGTGTCGCTGATAGAGGCTATCAGTGACGCGTATTGGCTACACGTGTCACTGATAGAGGCTATCAGTGACGCGTATTGGCTACACGTGTCACTGATAGATGGTTATCACTGACGCGCTCCCTTATTTGAGACACAAGAAGAGTGACGCGTATTTTATGCGTCACTGATAACGTTTTCTGGCATAGTGAGTAAGCCACTCATAAAAGAGGTGGAGAACTAGAAGCAAAGTTCATGTCGTCCTCTTGCAGCATTAGCTTGCTCTATAGAAAGGAAAAAGATACGTACGATATAGCAATATTAGAAGCAAAAATTCATGGGTTGACAATATGCTGTCTGGTTTGTGTTACTCTTCCTCTGCCAATTTTAGCTAAACGTTTCACGGACAAGAAACGTGACTTTCGTGTCGGAATAGTACTAGCTTATTTTTGTTGTCTGACCGAAAGGAGTAGTATAATGTTGTCATATTTAAGCCAAATTAAGTTCCCACTCGTTCCCAACCACGGCTATAATCGTGCACAAATGCTGTGTGTTAGTACTTATACTCTATTAATTCCTTATAAAATAATTACACATCTGTAGTACTTTAGTCCTCATAAAATAATTACACATCTCACTTTTTTATTTTAAAAAAGGTTGACTAATTAAACACACACACATAACACTAAAATTGAGTTGTCTGTGAAACTCTCTCTCTCTCTCTATAATGGTTTGATTGCTAAACCTTGATAGACAGCAGACAAGTAAGTCAATCAAAGAATTCTCCTGCTATAGATGATCAGTGAGGGGCATGATGGACTTTCGCCTCGCTGCATAGGTAGTCCTAGAAGTATATACCTGTATTTAGCCACAGAGCGACTATTTTTCAAATCAAAGGCGTGATATTCCGGCGTGTAGACCAAATTAAAGTTTCTAGTAGTATGAGTTAGTAAAGTGTCGATGTCACTGTATAGCTAGATCAAGTGTGGCGACAATTGCACTTCGCTCTTAATTAGTAGTAGCGCGCGGATCGGATCACTGAGTGATGAGACACGTACGGCTCAGTTGGTTTCGCAACCTTGTCTCAAGGACGTTCGCGGAGAGATCAGGCAACACACGGAACCACGCACGCACCAACGGCGTGTTGGTACGCCGAGCCCGTGCACTGTACGTGTGCACAGCAACAGCGTGCCGTGCGCGCCGCCCACTGTGCGTCGCCGGCCCGGCCGGAATCCTCTCGATCTCCAACCGCCGCGCCGGCCGGTCTCGGCCTATAAATTGGCTTCCGCGCGCGCACCAGCTATCTTCCTCATCTCTCACACTCCCACAAGTCACAAAAGCAACATACAGTGCTAACAGCACTATCCTCCGTGTCTCTCGCTCGCTCGTGCAAGGAAAAGCGAGCTTCCAGCACCATGGCAAGGGCCAGCAGCACCAGCAGGCTGATCTTGTCGCTCTCGCTCGTCGTCCTTGTGCTCCTCGTGGAGGTGAGATCGAGCAGACGTACACGATCGATATGATGATCGAGCTTAATAAAGAGCTAGCTACTCTCTGATTATATATATATATATATATATATATTATACATACGTTTTTATTAATGAACTGATTTCTAGCTTGGCGTACGTATGTTGTGCAGACCACTGCTCCCCATGGACAGGCAGACGCCATCGGTAAGCAAGCCCTGCTGCATGCGTGCATTCTATTCGTGTGTGAGACTACTCTAGCTAGCTAGCTAGCTAGCTAGAATGTGTCTTCTTGCTTGCTCGATATGCACATGCATGATGCATGCCGATCGATCATGTACAAAGAAATTAAATGATGTTGCGGGCGTGAACGAACGCATGTATCCATATATATGCAGACTGCGGGTTCAGCTGCTCGTACCGGTGCAGCAAGTCGGGGAGGCCCAAGATGTGCCTGAGGGCGTGCGGCACCTGCTGCCAGCGCTGCGGCTGCGTCCCGCCGGGCACCTCCGGCAACGAGGACGTCTGCCCCTGCTACGCCAACATGAAGACCCACAACGGACAGCACAAGTGCCCATGATCCATGGCATCCATCCAACACATGCATGATATGATACTACTGCATGCTTATTCCTCATACTTATATTGTGTACACGACATCCATCCGTCAGTACGTCGTGTGTTCCGATCATCATACATACATGCATGAATGAATAAACAGATATTTATATTTATATATGTGGTGTTTGCCTGACTATACGTACGCTAGCTGCTACAACAGTGTGACAGTACACGCGTGCTCGCATGCAAAGTTCTGCTTACTAGTGATTAGCTCGGCTACATAGTAGTACAATCGAGTATATGCAGGGTAACGTACTTCAAGCAGCAGCTAGCACTAGCTAGATTATTAGCACGGTGCTGATCCAGTGCTAATCTAATAGCACCGCGCACGAAAACTTCACTTATTCTTGTGTACGAGCAAACTACACGAGGAGTACGCATGCATGCATGCATGCATGGCGCGCGTACTACGACACTCGCATAGATAGAGTGGAAAAAGTTTTAATTTGTTGCGCTGGTGGTACGCACGCTATTCATCACATATATAGGCGCCTTGCTTGTACGCTTGCTGCATGTGATATCCAATCGATGTGAATATGTGATGCGACCACCGCAAAATAAATAAAAATGCAGCACTACTGCACTACAGTTCGCATGCAGGACAAGCAAGGCCGGCCGTGCGCTGCGTACGTATCTGCGTTCGACGCCTCGATCGGGCCCTCGACACGGCTTGGTTTGGGACAAGTGCGTCCAGCCTAGCTAGTTCATATATATATATATATATATATATATATATATATATATATATATATATATATATATATATATATATATATATATATATATATATATATATATATATATATAGTACTAATTGAAGTTCACATACACGTACGACACCAACCGTCAAACAGAGTAGCGTACTAGTGTGTGACGAGACTAACAACCCCGGCGCCCAGCTGCTTGATTCTTCATTTCTTCTCTGTACGTGTGTCAACACAACAAGTGCTTCATCATGATGAACCAATGATCCTGTTGTGTCGTCTACTGATGTGCAAAAGGCAACTAAACCTTACAAGTTACATATATACACGATGTTTGACGTTTCTCCTCTTGTTTAGCCATTCTAGGCTACTTCTAGCTAGCTTTGTGAAGAAGCAAAGTTGCTCGATCGACCTCTCAGCGAGGTGCAGATGGTCTGGGTATGTCTAAAGTCTCGACCTCTTCTTCAGTCTCGACAACTCCAAAGCATGCAACCCTCCACCGGCCACCGATGGATCGCGCGCGTTCCTACTCGATCGTACGTTATCTCGCTCACTCCAACGGACGCCGCCGCCGCCGTAATTATGCTCATGCATGGAATATATCGAGCCGGACAAGCCGACATGCATGTATATAGTATACTCTTCTCTTTATGGAACGGAAAAGTTAGAGTAAAGTGTACGCGCACGGTCTCTAAACTTGCGTTGTTGTATCATTTCGGTCACTAAACTCGTAAATCAATCGTCTACATCCTCAAATTTATCCATTTATGTCATCTTGGTCCCTAAACTTGCAAATTGACCGTTTATATTCCCAAACTTATACAATTGTATCATCCGGTCCCTAAACTTGTTTTGTGTCTCATTTGGATCAAAACAGAACATCTAAAAACTTGATATAAAAATAATTTATAACTTTTTCATATGAACTCAAATGAAGACAAAAAATTATATAAACATGGTAGCCCTCGATGCGATCTACAACTTTTCATTTATCTTTTAAAAATTAAAATTGTTTACGGTATTAAAATGGTATAATTAAAAGTGTTTTCAAAATCTACAAACTTTTAAAATTAAATTTGAGATAATAAATGACTTCAAATAAAAAAAATTCAACTACAAAGTTGTAGATCATATTAAGAGTTGTAACTTTCATATAGACCATTTCAATATCCAAGAATATTTGATAATTTTAAATTTTAAATTTCAAAGTCTTTAAACTTAAAATAATATTTTAGGACCCTAATGAGTTTTAATTTTAAAACTTTTTTAACTATAAAGTTGTAGATCGTGACGAGGGTTACAATTTTGATATAAAGTGTGTCTTCATTCGAGTTTATATGAAAAAGTTATGAACTACTCTCTCCATCCTAAATTATAAGACATCCCAAGAATGTTGGAGAGTCAAAATATCTCAAGTTTGACTAAACTTATATAACAATATAATAAGAATTATGATGAAGTATCATTAGATTCGTTATCAATTATATTTTCATATAGTATGTCTATTTGATGTCATAATATTTATAGTTTTCTCTATAATTATTGGTCAAACTCACTACTACAGAATTTATTAACCGCGGTGTTGCCCAAAAGGCCTCCGCAGCGGACGTTTTTTCAGCCCGCTGCTGTAAATCGCCACAATTTACGGCAACAGACCGAAAAGACTTACCGTGACGACCACCATTGCCCGCTGCGATAAATCGATTTACCGCAGCGGACACCTTAAGATGACACCTTAAGATGCCCGCTGCGGTAAATCGATTTACCGCAACGGACATTATAAGTAGCCCGTCACAGAAAATGTCGCAACCCAAATAGGCCAGGTGAGGCCCAATCCGGCCCATTAATCCGGCGCAGGCACGCGGCGCTCCTGTTGAAAGGTCTTGTAATGGCTAGAGGGGGGTGAATAGCCTAATTTAAATTTCTACAACAACACTTAACAAACTTGTTAGAATAAAACACGACGCTTAAGCAAGTTTGCACTAGCTCTAAGGTTGGGCAAGCCACCTACCAATTATAGTTACTAGCAAGATAACCAATAGCACACAACTTAGCTAGCAACCTAGAAAGCTCTAACAAAGCTACACAAGCTAGAGAGCTACTCTACTTTGCAAGTATGAAAGAATGTAATACAAACCTAGAGATAGGATGGTTATATCGACGTAAAGAGATGAACCGATAGATAACTAATCACAATATGAAATCCACGGAGAGACAAGTTGACACAAGAATTTTCTCTGAGGTTCACTTGTTTGCCAACAAGCTAGTCCCCGTTGTAGCGATACACCCACTTGGAGGTTCACGCGCTAATTGGCAATCAAAGCCAAACCCGTTCAAGGGTGCCGCACAACCAACACAAGATGGGGATCCTCAAGCTACGCGGAATCCACTAGAGATACCTTTCGCGAATCTCCCGCGGGGTAGGTTCAAGAACCCCTCACAATCCACCGATCGGAGCCAGAGACAATCACCTTCCTCTGCTCAACGATCCTCGTCGCACCAAGCCGTCTAGGAGGTGGCAACCTCCAAGAATAACAAGAGCTCTGTGATGACGACGATCACCAAGTGCCACTAGTACGCAATCAACAAAGCAATGCACTTGGATTCACTCTATCTCTCTAGAATATGTCAAATATGTTTAGAGGATGAGTGGTGGAAGCTTCTCAAGCAAGCACAAATGTGTGAGTGAGTAGAATGTGCAAGAGTCGCCCCAAAGGGCCGACCATATCACCTTATATAGCCCACACTCACAACTAGCCGTTTTCCCACTGAAAAACACTTCCTGCGCCACCTCCGGACGCAAGGAACAGTGGGGGGTCCGGACCATCAACAACATCTGGATGCCCCCACACAGCAAAGCCACACCCTCTGTTCTTCACTCCGGACGCGACCTCCGGTCGCGTGCATCGCGCGGTCCGGACCAACGCGCATGTGTCCGGTCACCTGCTGTTTGAACTTGCTTCTTCCTGCGCGCACCACAGCGCGCCACGAGTCTCCGGTCGCATGCAACAGTGCGGGTCCGGACCCTACAACCGTAGCGTCCGGATCCTACGCAGAGAGCACTCCAGAGAGCCTTTTCCTCCGGACGGGCGTCCGGTTCCTCCATCCGGAGCAACACTTGCGTCTGGTTCATTTTACATAGAGAGCACAACAAGCGCCCGAGCTCCGGACCGCGTCCGGTGCCCTGCGTCCGGACCAACACTTGCGTCCGGAGCCTTTCTCCACAGCCGAGCCAGCGAGGGTTTGCTTCCGGACCCATCACTACTGGTCCGGACTCAGCATAGACCCTATGTCTGGACCAGCGTCCGGACTCCTTTGAGCTGCCCAAATACTTCTCCAACTTCTCCAACCTTCCAAGAGCCAACACTGAGTGATCTCGACACTTGTGCACGTGTGTTAGCTTTTACTTCACAATTATCTTGGATTAGTTGGTTGTTTCACTTGGTTCAATTGATTTTAATGCAATGCATATGAACCTAGTGGCACATGATAACCGTAATCATACTTAAGAGCTCCCTCCTTGATAGTACGGCTATCTATCCTAAATGTGATCACATCCTCTATGATGTCTTGATCACCAAACCAAAAATGGTTCCTAGCATTAACCTTTGCCTTCACACCATTTTCCTTTCCACCACCATGCTAGAGCTTGTGCCATCCTCACTTGATCCACCTTGCTCCATCACATGGTATGTACCAACCTATCTCATGATTCACACTTAGAGATCAAGGTTAGTACTTAGGTGGGTTTCATCAATTACTCAAAACCAAAACACATGGGGACTCTCAATCTCCCCCTTTTTGGTAATTGATGACAACCCTTCCATAAAGATATGAAATATAATTGTTTTTGAACTTGAGTTGCTTATCTAAGCATTTTAATCAAAGATTCAAGATTTGGACAAGTTACACAAATTCGGTTTTGGTAGTTATTAGCTCCCCCTACACATGTGCTTCATGAGTTTGGTTCAAGATTTGCACATATGTATAGATAGGCATTGTGGGAGAGTAAATAGCTACCAAATGATGCTAAGGTGTAAGAGTTAGACCTTTGAAGCGTGATACCATCGGAGTGCGGAATTTAGAATCACCCTTAGCACCATGATTAGCTAGACACCACTTGCAACAACAACTAGATAACCTTGTGAGATCAACATTAAGAGCAAGGTTTCTAGAGATTACTTGAAACTGCAAGGGTCAAAGCTAATCAACCTAAGCATGCTAGTTGATCAATCATCATTCAATTAGTATCACTAGCAAGCACCACACAAGAATGAAAATTGAATTTAAGTACTTGTGCAACAATACATATGAGGATGCAAGCATTCAAATGCAACAAGATGTTCATGAGCTTGCTCCCCCTATTTGTGTGTTCTCTTTCAAAATTGATTTTTCATTTTCTCCCTTTTATCTTTCATTTCTCCCCATATATCATATGTCTTTTGATTCTCCCCTTTAGTCAATTTTATATCTTTTCACATAATTTCTCCCCCTTTGTCATCCAATTGACACAAAAAGGTGGGACCAATTATAGATATTCAAGTTTTAGCTCCCTAAGTGTGAGATAGGGTGAAAGATTGTTTTCAACTTTGATTTGAACTAAGCTACTTGCCCAAGATATCTAATTCGGTTTAAACCATAGACAAGCTTGTTCACACATGCTAAGATGGTTATCTTGCCTATGTTGAATTAAACACTTTGAGTTCATAGACATAGAGCAAACACTAGGATTGCAAGCACATCAACATGTCATGCCACCACTAGATCATATCAACTCATAGAAGTAAAAGTGGTACCATATAAGCATCAAATGTTTTGTTTTCATGAATGAACCTATAAGCATGAATTATGTCTAGATGCTCTACACAAGTCCTAACAAGGTATGCATGAATGCTCTCAAATCAACTTTTACCTTGCATTGTTGGAGTAGAGGCATGTCATATAAGTGGGGTGTATCAACTCATGTTGGAGAAGTCAAGTATGTTCAACTCATTCATTAGCTTGCAAAACCTCTTTTCATCTAGTGGCTTGGTAAAGATATCGGTCAATTGATCTTCAATGCCAACACTAGTGATAGAGATGTCCCCTTTCAATTGACGATCTCTAATGAAATGGTGGCGGACATCAATATGCTTTGTTCTTGAGTGTTGAACCGGATTGTTGGTGAGCTTGATTGCACTTTCATTGTCACATAGCAAAGGCACTTGCTTGAATTTGACTCCAAAATCATTCAATGTAGCTCTCATCCATAGGATTTGTGCACAACAACTCCCCGCACTAATATACTCGGCTTCGACGGTAAAGAGTGTCACACTATTTTGCTTCTTTGATGACCATGAGACTAGTGATCTTCCAAGCAATTGACAAGTGCCCGATGTGCTTTTCCTTTCTATCTTGCAACCCGCATAATCCGAGTTGGAGTATCCAAGTAACTCAAAGTTTGATCCTTTAGGATACCACAACCCAACATTAGGTGTATGCTTCAAATATCTCAATATCCTCTTTGTGGATTTCAAATTACTCTCTCTAGGAGATGCTTGAAACCTTGCACACATGCATACACTAAACATGACATCCGATCTTGATGCGGTCACATAGAGCAAGCTACCAATCATTGATCTATATAGCTTTTGATCTACCATGTTGCCACTAGCATCACCATCCAAATTTCCATTTGTTCCCATTGGTGTACCAATAGACTTTGCTTCATCTAGATTGAAATTCTTGAGCATGTCCTTGATGTACTTGCCTTGACTAACAAAAGTCCCATTCTTCAATTGTTTGACTTGAAGACCAAGGAAGTAACTAAGCTCTCCAAGCATAGACATCTCAAACTCTTTAGCCATCATTATGCCAAACTCTTCACAAAACTATTCATTGGTTGACCCGAAGATAATGTCATCCACATAGATTTGCAATACAAACAAGTCCTTCCCAGTCTTCTTGGTGAATAGGGTAGTATCAACCTTGCCCATAATGAATCCCTTAGAGAGGAGAAAGTCGCTCAACCTCTCATACCATGCTCTAGGAGCTTGCTTCAAGCCATATAGTGCTTTCCTTAGCTTGTACACATGGTTGGGTTTCTTGTCATCTTCAAAACCGGGTGGTTGCTCAACAAATACAAATTCGTTGATGTACCCATTGAGAAATGCACTCTTCACATCCATTTGATAGAGTTTGATGTTGTGTGCACAAGCATAAGCCAATAGAATCCTTATTGCTTCTAGCCTTGCCACCGGTGCATATGTTTCTCCAAAGTCAAGACCCTCTACTTGAGTGTAACCTTGTGCAACTAGTCTTGCTTTGTTTCTCACCACTATTCCATCTTGATCTTATTTGTTGCAAAAGACCCATCTAGTGCCAATAACATTGTGGTTCTTTGGTCTCTCAACTAGCTCCCAAACTTGATTTCTTGTGAAGTTGTTGAGTTCTTCATGCATAGCATTCACCCAATCAATATCTTGCAAAGCCTCTTCAATCTTGGTTGGCTCAATAGATGATACAAAAGAATAATGTTCACAAAATGAAGCCAATCTTGATCTTGTTTGTACACCACTAGTGATATCTCCAATAATATGGTCCAAAGGATGATCTCTTGCAATAGATGTAGGTTGGAGTATTGAAAGTTGATTGCTTGTACTTGGTTGATCATTGGATAGAGTAGATGAACTAGCTTCTTGATCTTGAGTTGGAGAGGATGAACTAGCTTGATTTTCATTGAGTTGCACATTGGATGGAGGATTCACTTGTTCTTCAATATCTTGCTCATCGTCCACTTGCCTTGGTCGAATGTCCCCAATATCCATATTCTTCATTGCATTGGCCAATGGTTCACCTCTCACATCATCATGGTTGATATTCTCATCTTGAGATCCATTTGTTTCATCAAACTCCACATCATGTACCTCCTCAACTATGCCATCAGTAATATTCCATACTCTATAAGCTTTGCCCTAAAGTATGCAATATTTGGCTTTCTTCCATTCAATTGCTCATAAGGTGTCTTCTCAAGCATCTTGTGACAATAGAGTTGGTTGCTATAATAGCAAGCCGTGTTGATAGCTTCGGCCCAAAAAGAGTCACTCACATTGTATTCACTAAGCATAGATCTTGCCATATCAATGAGTGTCCTATTCTTCCTCTCAACAAGCCCATTTGATTGAGGTGTGTACTTGGCCGAGAATTGAAGTTTGATTCCATATTCATCACATAGCTCATCAACTCTTGTATTCTTGAACTCACTACCATTATCACTTCTTACTTTCTTGATAGTTGTTTCAAACTCATTTTGGCATCTCTTCACAAAGATCTTGAATTTATCAAATGTTTCACTCTTGTCACTCAAGAAGAATACCCATGTATATCTAGTGAAATCATCAACTATCACAAAGCCATACTTATTTCCACCAATACTAGTGTAGGCGGTTGGTCCAAATAAGTCCATGTGCAAGAGCTCAAATGGTTTGCAAGTACTCATCATGCTCTTACTAGGGTGAGTATTTCCAACTTGTTTGCCGGCTTGACAAGAGCTACATAGCTTATCTTTTTCAAAGACTGCATCCTTCAAGCCTCTAACTAGATCATGCTTGACTAGTTTGTTCAATTGCCTCATTCCAACATGACCAAGCCTTCTATGCCATAACCAACCCATGCTAGATTTGGATAGCAAGCAAGTTGACAATTGAGTTTCTTTGGCATTGAAATCAACTAAGTATAGATTCTCATATCTAAATACTTTGAATATCAAGTTAGAGCCATCTACACTTATGATCTCTACATCATCAACTCCAAAGATGCATTTAAAGCCTAGATCACAAAGTTGAGCTACGGATAGCAAGTTGAAGTTCAAGCTCCCTACTAGCAACACATTGGATATACTCATGTCATTTGATATAGCAATCTTACCAAGCCCTTTGACTTTACCTTTGCCATTGTCACCAAATGTGATAGATTCAATCCCATTGCAATCATTTGGCTTGATAGAGTTGAACATTCTTGAATCTCCGGTCGTATATTGAGTGCACCCACTATCAAGCACCCAATGCCTCCCTCCGGCTTTATAATTGACCTACAAAAGATTTAATTCTTCTTAGGTACCCATTGTTGTTTGGGTCCTCCAAAGTTAGTGACTAAGGACTTAGATACTCAAATAGCTTTCTTCTTTGAGCTCTCATTGGGTGTACCCATGTACTTAGCTATTACACCTTTCTTGCCCTTGGTAAGCATATAACTAGAATCAAAGTGAAGAGATGCATGTGTAAATTTTATCTTGCTTAGATTTAGTTTGCAATATTGCTCATCATGCCCTACTTGCTTGCAACTAGAGCAAAACCGACCATTGCTCTTCACAAAGTGAGGCTTTGGAGTTGCAAAGGCCGCCTTGCCTTTCTTGGGGGTATAGCCAAGTCCCTCTTTGCAAAGAGAGAACCTTTGTGTTGACACAAAAAGCGTCAGGATCTGCGAACACCTCGGGCTTATACCCGAATTCGATATCCAAAGGTGTGCCAGTCGATTTGACCAGTTAATCGACAAGGACGATAACTAGAACAAGGTCTGAACAAGACAACGGCGATGCGCCCGGATGTCAAGGTTCAAACTTGATCAGGGTAACTAGAGTAGAGCTGAACGAGACGACAGCGATGTGCCCGGACGTCAAGTCTCATGTTGCTCAAACGCGGAACTTGCAAAGGTTGACGGAGATCGAGGAGATGCAGCCCGTCGAGACTTGAAGAACTCATAGGTAAATTAGAACTAATACTATAAAAGGGTAAATTGCTGGAAAAGTAAATAAGAGTAATAGATTTTGTTTTTGATATATGATTGTCTCTTTTTCCGTGACCCCTAGGTACATATTTATACTCCGGTAAAAAGAGTTGTAGATAGACACGACTCGTACCTTTCCTAAACAAAAACTCTAACTGACCTGCGCAGGAGTCGAACCCAAATAATAATAATAATCTTTTCCTAAACAAACACTTCTATTTTTAAGGAAATAAATGACTCGTGCAAGAGTCAGACTCAAACTACCATAATAATACTAGTATAAAAATCACCAATTTCCTTATCTACTTCACGATGAAACCTTCCATCGGCAGATCCCTTCAATCCGCAACTTCCTTCTATTGCCATCGGCAGTCTTCTGCTGACGTCAACTGCTACGTCACCCTGCGCCCATCGACACTATCTCTTTATCGGTAATATCCTCCAATCGGCAACTCTTGACTCCCATCGGCAACTTGCTTTTACCAATCAACCCTTATCAGCAACAATCCTGCTTTATCGTTCAGCTTCCATCGACAACAAACTCATCTTCATTTACAGCATTCAGTCTCATCGGTAATCTTAACCGATGACTTTCTAATACCGATAGAAAACGGTCACCGTTCAATGCGAGTCTTAGCCCATTTGACATGTTGAAAAACGGTGTCAACACTTTGACTACCCAAGCACTTAAGCAAGCGGGCGTCTCCACCATAGGCATTGCCTAATGCTAGAGTGAGCTTACCAACCTCCTTCTTAAGGGTCTCATTCTCAACCATTAGTGTAGTGTCGCAAGTGACAACATCACTAGTCGAAGAGGTAGAGTTAGATGTGCTACAAGAAGGGTTAGTTGGAGTGATGATGATGGGTTGATAAAATGATTCATCAATTATATCACAAGTTGTTCCCATGTTACATGTTGAAACATTCTCTTTCTCATTTTGCTCAACAAGAAGTGAATGAGCCTTTTCAAGCTTAGAGTGAGCTTTGCCAAGCTTCTCATGGGCATCCGTTTGCCTCTCATGAGTAAGGTTGAGCTCATCAAAGGATTGCTTGAGAGAATGATTCTCTTTTCGTAATGCTTTGCACTCCTTTCTTGTGAGGAAAAAGTGAGTCTTAGCATCTTCCAACATTGCAATTAGTTCATCTTTAGTGGGTTCATCATCATCATCATCATCACTAGAGTTACACACATCATCGGATTGTACCTTGGCTGGCCTAGCCATGAAGCATGTCGATGGAGTATCAAAGAGAGAGATCTTGTTCTTCATAGCAATGCTAGCAAGAGCCTTCTTCTTGCTTGATCTCTTCTCATCATCACTTGAGTCATCATCTTCACTTGAATCACTATCCCAAGTGACAACATATGAGCCTCCCTTCTTGCTCTTCTTGAGAAACATCTTGCTCTCTTTCTTTTCTTTCTTCTTGCCCTTCTTCTCATCTTCATCATCACTATGATGTGGGCAATCTGAAATGAAGTGATCCTTGCTATTGCACTTGAAACACCTATTGTCATTGTTCTTGCTCTTGAAGGAGTTCTTCTTCCTTCTAGCTCTATAGCCCTTCTTCTTCATGAACTTGCCAAACTTCTTGAAAAAGAGGGCCATTTGTTCTTAATCATCTTCATCATCATCACTTGAGCACTCATCATTGCTTGATTCATCACACTTTGCTTTGCCCTTAGATGATGATGTGGCTTTGAATGCCACACTCTTCTTCTTGTCTTCTTTCTTGTCATCCTTCTTTTCCTTGTTCTCTCTAATATTGCCCTTGTCTTCTCTAAAGGTGTCATCGGTCATCACCTCACCAAGAATTTGGTTTGGTGTTGTTGTGTCCAATCCACTTCTCACCAATAGAGTGACTAGCATCTCAAATCTTGAGGGAAGACTTCTTAGGAACTTGAATGAGAAGTCTTTGTTCTCCACCTTCTCTCCAAGTGACTTAAGGTCATTGACAAGTACCTCAAACCTATTGAACATCTCGGGCACGTTCTCATCTTCCTTCATCTTGAAGCTAGCAAACTTCTCCTTCAAGATATAGGCCTTTGCTCCCTTCATGGATTGAGTCCCTTCATATGACTCTTCTAGCTTCTTCCAAGCCTCATGAGCACTCTCCAAGTTTTTTATTTGCTCAAAGACTTCCTTGGAGATTGTCTCATGTATTGCACTCAAGGCAATATCGTTGTTTTGGAGCTTCTCCTCTTCGGCCGTGGTGGGTGCCTCTTCATTTACCACCTCAAACTTCTTGTCGACCACCAACCATATCTTCCGGTTGATTGATTTAAGATAGGTGGTCATCAAGGCCTTCCAATAGCTATAACTGTTGCCATCAAACTTAGGTGCCCTCTTGGTGTTGTTGATTTGAGCCATTTTAACACCGTGGGATGTTAAGCCTTTTGTGTACGGTGTACTAGCTCTGATACCACTTGAAAGGTCTTGTAATGGCTAGAGGGGGGTGAATAGCCTAATTTAAATTTATACAACAACACTTAGCAAACTTGTTAGAATAAAACACGACGTAAGCAAGTTTGCACTAGCTCTAAGGTTGGGCAAGCCACCTACCAATTATAGTTACTAGCAAGATAACTAATAGCACACAACTTAGCTAGCAACCTAGAAAGCTCTAACAAAGCTACACAAGCTAGAGGGCTACTCTACTTTGCAAGTATGAAAGAATGTAATACAAAGCTAGAGATAGGATGGTTATACCGATGTAAAGAGATGAACCGATAGATAACTAATCACAATATGAAATCCATGGAGAGACAAGTTGACACAAGAATTTTCTCCGAGGTTCACTTGTTTGCCAACAAGCTAGTCCCCGTTGTAGCGATACACCCACTTGGAGGTTCACGCGCTAATTGGCAATCAAAGCCAAACCCGTTCAAGGGTGCCGCACAACCAACACAAGATGGGGATCCCCAAGCTACGCGGAATCCACTAGAGATACCTTTCGCGAATCTCCCGCGGGGTAGGTTCAAGAACCCCTCACAATCCACCGATCGGAGTGTCACACCCAATTTTAAGGATAAAATTGAATATGAATAACTCATGTGTTCCTAGAGATCAATCACACACATAAGCCGACAAATCTTTAAATAGTACCATCACTGAGTGCTTATTACATAACGAATAATATTCTTAAACAAAACAGCGGAAAATAAAGATAACTCTTGCGACGAAGCTCCACTTCACAGGGAACGCCGAGTGGTTGACCACTAGCCTAGTACTCCTCACGGTAGTCTTCATAGCCATCTGAAGGGGTTGAGAAAGCAAGAGTGAGCACTTAAAGTACTCAACAAGAGTAACACAGGGTTATGAAGCTCAAAGGCGGACACTGTCTGTACTGTAGTTGCTTTTAACTTGGTCAAGTTTTACCAACACTTAGCTTTAGTTATGCATACCCAGTTGATAACCACATGATACAAGTATAATAAACAACATTAATAATTAAACATTAAACAACATGATCATCTACACTGTGAGTTTTCCAGGCCGCTCGTAACCGGGAGCACGGCTATCATGATAGATTTACACTCTGCAGAGGTTATACACTTTACCCACAAGCCATGTTACCCATATGCCCGAGTTTATAACTCCCATAACACTTCCAAGGTGAGTGGGCAGGGAACACTATGAAGTCTTTCAAAAGCTCGTTCTAGGATGTAGCGGACCCTACGGACCCAATGCAAAGGGGAATATGGGACACCCCGATGGTACCACCCGCAGCGGTCCCCACACAAGCTATACCCCATAACCAGCTCGGCAAAGGTGCCTTTCACGAACCACAAGCATGCTAGTCCAAACTTTATACTCAACTAAAGCCATAGCCATATAGCACTCGTGGTTGTATTAGAAATCCCAGCTTTTGCCCTACAGTGGGTTCCTATTCCATGTTGCTACAAAAGTCAGTTTTAACTCATCGTTGCATATATCATTAATCAAGATTCATCTCAGATTCATTATTGTAAAGCATAGCAAAGCTACCCATATGCATGAAACCCATGGT
Source organism: Microstegium vimineum (assembly GCA_022036555.1). Classification (NCBI taxonomy): domain Eukaryota; kingdom Viridiplantae; phylum Streptophyta; class Magnoliopsida; order Poales; family Poaceae; genus Microstegium; species Microstegium vimineum. The sequence goes on along the minus strand of CM039128.1, from coordinate 36,987,102 downwards.
GACAAGGTACAAGGATAACAAAGCTATGGTATAGATCTATTAGGAATCAAATTGGACACATGCAATAATGACTAGCTTGAATTATGGTGAATAGGTAACAAGGATGATCCCATGTTAAACTTGCCTTGATCCCAAAGCTCTTGGTGATCCTGATCTTCTGCAAAGAACTCTTGCTCACCGAAGATCTCACCGGCTATACTCGATCAACATCACCACGCAATCATCCGAACAATCATACACGAAGCAAATAAGATATGATCAGAACATTACACCATAAACAATAAAGAGGCTTTGAAAAGGTTTTAAAACAGATCTATACTTTACTACGATCACAAAGACGCGAGAACCACGCTAATCGGATCTAAAACGAATAAGTTATAGATTAAACAAGATTTTGAAAAGGGCAAGATTAAAGCATTAGCAAATGAATTTTCTTTGATTTTCAAAAGTAATTAACATAGATGAAATCTATACTACTGGATAGAGCATAAAATTACGGATCTAACGCAACTTGAACGGGTCGATTTGGATTTAAAACGAGCAAATTATAAGCATTTGAATATCAGCGGAAAAACTGTAAATAGGAATTTTCTTTTATTTTTGAATTAAACAGATCTGATAAAGGGAATACGTTTTCCCGAGGGGAAAGAGTATAGGTCAAAGGCGCTTTGGACTGCGGGTTTAGAGCTGGAAAAGAGCAGGGGCTCTTTAGCAAAAGGGCAGAGCGAAGGGGTATCGGGCTTTCTGGTCCGTTACATCAGAGGTGGATGGATCAGATTAGATCCGGGGAAGGGAGGCAGCGCAGTGGGCGGCGCATGGTGGAGCTCCCTGTCCGACGGCCGAAGCTCGCCGGCGATGGGCAAACCCGAGCTATGGTGCTCGGTTTGCCCAACCAAAAGCACCGGGAGGGAGGGGAGAGCGCGGCGAGCTCGCCCCGGGCCACGGCGAGGCTCGGGGTTGGCCGTAGATGGCCGGCGACGTAGCGGCAGCGGCGGCGGTGCTCTGTAACGGCGGCGCGGGTCTTCCAGGGCGCAAAAGAGAGAGAGAACAGAGGGGAGAGGTGTTCCGCACCCACGTGAGGCGAGTGCGAGGCTCGGAGAGGTCTGAGGACGGCCGAGGAGGGCCGGCCTCAACGAACAGCGGCGGCGGGACCCCACAGAGCACAACCGAGGGAGAAAAGAGAGGGGAAGGGCGTTCGGCACTTACGCGAAGCTGATGCGCGGCTTGGCGAAGCGCTTGGAGCGGCCGGCGATGCGGAACGGCGGCGGCGCGCTGCTCGGACAACGGCGGAAGGCGGTTGCGGCTTGCGAGTCGATGGGGCGAGGACGAGAGGGGACGACGCTATATATGGGAGCAGAGGGGAGAGACCGACGCGGTTACGCGTGAGAATCGCGCGCGGAGGCAATTGTGCGGCGGCCGCGGACGCGACGCGGCGCGGCGAGGCAGCCGTGTCCGGCTCGGACTCAGGGGAGAAGAGAGGGAGGAGGCTGACAGGCGGGTCCGCGCTGTCAGTGGGAGGGAGGAGGGAAAAGGGGGGACTGTCGGGCGGGGCCCCAGTGCCAGAGGGAGAGAGAGGGCGGATGGCGCGGGCGAGCTGGGCTGCGGCCGAGTGGGCCGGCCCACTACGGAGAGAAGAAGAGGGGGGGGGGAATAGGCCGTCCGGGCTTCTCGGGCTGAAAGAGTGAGATGAGGGTTTTTCCTTTTTTTCTTTTTATTTTCATTTTCATTCTTGCAAATTGATTTTTAAAATGGATTTGAAATCATTTTCTAGGGTTTTGCAACTTCAAACAATACAAGAAAAATGCAGGGCATGCAATGCTCAAACATGTTGGACCTAACATGGCATTAGTTTTATTTTTATTTATTTAATTCTATGATCACAAAAATACTTGAATTAGATCAAATTTAACTCAAATTCAAATCTAATTTCTAATTCAAATTTTAGGGTGTTACACGAAGCCGGAGACAATCACCTTCCTCTGCTCAACGATCCTCGTCGCACTAAGCCGTCTAGGAGGTGGCAACCTCCAAGAATAACAAGAGCTCCGCGATGACGACGATCACCAAGTGCCACTAGTACGCAATCAATAAAGCAATGCACTTGGATTCACTCTATCTCTCTAGAATATGTCAAATATGTTTAGAGGATGACTGGTGGAAGCTTCTCAAGCAAGCCCAAATGTGTGAGTGAGTAGAATGTGCAAGAGTCACCCCAAAGGGCCGACCATATCACCTTATATAGCCCACACTCACAACTAGCCGTTTTCCCACTGAAAAACACTTCCTGCGCCACCTCCGGACGCAAGGAACAGTGGGGGGTCCGGACCATCAACAGCGTCCGGATGCCCCCACACAGCAGAGCCACACCCTCTGTTCTTCACTCCGAACGCGACCTCCGGTCGCGCGCATCGCGCGGTCCGGACCAACGCGTCTGTGTCTGGTCGCCTGTTGTTTGAACTTGCTTCTTCCCGCGCGCACCACAGCGCGCCACGCGTCTCCAGTCGCATGCAACAGTGTGGGTCCAGACCCTACAACAATAACATCCGGATGCTACACAGAGAGCACTCCAGAGAGCCTTTTCCTTCGGACGCGCGTCTGGTTCCTCCATCCGGACCAACACTTGCGTCCGGTTCATTTTACACAGAGAGCACAGCAAGCGCCCGAGCTCCGGACTGCGTCCGATGCCCTGCGTCCAGACCAACACTTGCGTTCGGAGCCTTTCTCCACAGCCGAGCCAGTGAGGGTTTGCTTCCGGACCCATCACTGATGGTCCGGACTCAGCATAGACCCTGCGTCCGGACCATCGTCTAGACTCCTTTGAGCTGCCCAAACACTTCTCCAACTTCTCCAAGCTTCCAAGAGCCAACACTAAGTGATCTCGACACTTGTGCACGTGTGTTAACTTTTAGTTCACAATTATCTTGGATTAGTTGGTCGTTTCACTTGGTTCAATTGATTTTAATGCAATGCATATGAACCTAGTGGCACATGATAATTGTAATCATACTTAAGAGCTCCCTCCTTGATAGTATGGCTATCTATCCTAAATGTGATCACATCCTCTATGATGTCTTGATCACCAAACCAAAAATGGTTTCTAGCATTCACCTTTGCCTTCACACCATTTTCCTTTTCACCACCATGCTAGATATTGTGCCATCCTCACTTGATCCACCTTGCTCCATCACACGGTATGTACCAACCTATATCATGATTCACACTTAGAGATCAACATTAGTACTTAGGTGGGTTTCATCAATTACTCAAAACCAAAACACATTGGGACTCTCACCCTCCACCTCCCCTAACCTGGCGGGCACGTGGCGCACCGTGCGCGGGACGGCGGCGCTCCCCCTGGCCTCCTCCTCCCCTACCTGGGCGCGCGGGACGGTGGCGTGCCCCCTTCCCTCCTCCTCCCCTACCCCGGCGCACGGGATGGCGGCGCACCCCCTTCCCTCCTCCTCCCCTACCCCAACGCGGCGCGCGGGACGGACGTAGTGGCGCGCGCGCTCCTCCTCCCCTACCCGTGGTGGAGGAGGCGGGGAGGCGAGGGACCCGGAGGCGCGCAGGCTCCTCCTGCTGCGCAGCCGCTTCACGTACGCCCTGCCGTGCAGCGCAGCACTGCAGCAGGCCACCGCGTCGCGTGCCCGAGCACACGCAGGATGTGGCGAGACGGGCGGTGGAGCTCCTGGCTGCGGCGGGCCCAGATCCAGCCCGTTGGGTTTTTTCTTTTTTTTTTCTTTTCGAAAATTCTTTACCGCAGCGGGCAACATAAGCCACCCGCTGCGGTTAATACTCATTTACCGCAGCGGGCGTCTTATGTTGCCCGTTGCGGTTAAACCTGGATTTACCGTGGCGTGGTAGCGGCAGCGGACGCTGTTGCTCGCTGCGGTAAATCGTTTTCGGCCGCTGCGGTAAAGGAATGTGACGTAGTGACTTAAGATGCTTTGACTCTTTAGGATTCTTGGAATGTCTTATAATTTTGGATTGAGAGAATATTTTTAATATCAAAGTTTTAGATTATCATGTTTGGGCACATATGAGAATTAAATCAAGTTTAGCGATCGAGATAACATAATTAAACAAGTTTGAGGATCTAAATGATTAATTTGTAAGTTTAGGAACCGGAATAACATAGTCGTATAAGTTTAGGGATTAAGATGACACAGAGAAACAAGTTTGACGAGTTTAGGGACTTGAAAGGTCTAGGTATGGCTAGAGGGGGGGTGAATAGCCTAATTAAATTTTCTACAATAACATTTAAGAAAACTTGTTAGAATAAAACACGGCTTTAAGCAAGTTCGCTCTAGCTCTACAGTTAGGCAAGCCACCTACCAATTCTAGTTACTAGCAAGATATGTTCTATGACACACACAAGAGCTAGATCACTAGTGCTACTAGACTAAGCTACACAACCTAAGCTAGAGGCTCTACTTTGCAAGAATGTAAGGAATGTAATGCAAAGCTAGAGATAGAAAGGTTATACCAACATGAAGAGATAAACCAATAGATGACCAATCACAATATGAATCCTCGGTAGAGACAAGTTGACACAATGATTTTTTACAGAGGTTCACTTGTTTGCCAAAAAGCTAGTCCTCGTTGTAGCGATACACCCACTTGGAGATTCACGCGCTAATTGGCAATCACAAGCCAAACCCGTCACCGGGTGCCGCACAACCAACACAAGATGGGGATCCCCAAGCTACGAGAAATCCACTAGAGATACCTTTCGCGAACTCCCGCGGGGTAGGTTCAAGAACCCCTCACAATCCACCGATCAGAGCCGGAGACAATCACCTTCCTCCGCTCAACGATCCTCGTCGCACCAAGTCGTCTAGGAGGTGGCAACCTCCAAGAATAACAAGAGCTCCGCGATGACGACGATCACCAAGTGCCACTAGAATGCAATCAACAAAGCAATGCACTTGGATTCACTCAATCTCTCATGAATATGTCAAATATGTTGTGAGAGGTGAGTGGTGGAGCTTCTCAAGCAAGCACAAGTGTATGAGTGATGTGAATGTGCAAGAGATGCCCCAAAGGTCCGGCCATATCACTTATATATCCCTCACTTAACAACTAGCCATTTTGCCCTCAAAACTAAGCCTCTTCACGACCTTCGGATGCTCTTTTTCATATGGGGTCCGGACCATCAACTGCGTCCGGACCCACTGCCAGCCGAGAGCCAACGGCTCTGCTTGAGCCTCTGGTCGCAGGCTCCGGACGCTTCCAAAACGCCGTCCGGACCAACGCGCCTACGTCCGGTCAGCCTTCTGTTTGAATCGGCCACTTCGCGCGCTTGCCACAGCTCGCCACGTGGCTCCGGATGCACCTGTTCACAAGGTCCGGAGTCACTGTTCACGGGGTCCAGAAATATATTTCCGCGAACCCGAGAGCTCCTTCTTTTTTCTTCCACTCCGGACGCATGTCCGGTTCATCGACCGGACCAACACTCGCGTCTGGTTCATTTTATGCAGAGAGCAACAGAGAGGGTCAGGACTCCGGACGCACGTTCGGACCGCAAACAGCGTCCAGATGCCTCTCCCAAGCTGAGCCAGCTAGGGTATGCCTCCAGACCCATCTCCAATGGTCCGGATCGGCCTCACACCCTGCGTCCGGACCACTGTCCGAAGCACTTTTGAGCTGCCCAACACTTCTCCAACTTCTCCCAACTTCTTCCAAGCTTCCAAGAGCCAACACTAAGTGATCCCAACACTTGTGCACGTGTGCTAGCTTTTAGTTCACATTTATCTTGGAATTAGTTGGTTGTTTTACTAGTTCAATTGATTTTAATGCAATGCATATGAACCTAGTGGCACATGATAACCGTAATCATACTTAAGAGCTCCCTCCTTGATAGTACGACTATCTATCCTAAATCTGATCACATCCTCTATGATGTGTTGATCACCAAACTGAAAATGGTTCCTAGCATTCACCTTTGCCTTCACACTATTTTCCTTTCCACCACCATGCTAGAGCTTGTGCCATCCACTTGATCCACCTTGCTCCATCACATGGTATGTACCAACCTATCTCATGATTCACACTTAGAGATCCAAGGTTAGTACTTTAAGTGGGCTTCATAAATTACTCAAAACCAAAACACAAGGGAACTCTCAATCTCCCCCATTTTGGTAATTGATGACAACCCTTCCATAAAGATATGAAATATGATCATTTTGAACTTGAGTTGCTTGTCCAAGCGTTTTAATCAAAGATTCAAGATCTGGACAAGTTACACAAATTCGGTTTGGTAGTTATTAGCTCCCCCTACATATGTGCTCCATGAGTTTTGTTCAAGATTTGCACATATGTATAGATGGGCATTGTGGGAGAGTAAATAGCTACCAAATGATGCTAAGGTGTAAGAGTATACCTTTGAAGCGTGATACCATCAGAGTGCGGAATTTAGAATCACCCTTAGCACCATGATTAGCTAGACATCAAGTAAACACTAGAAACCCGTGAGATCAACATTAAAAGAGAGGGTTCTAGATACAACTTGAAAGACCACTTGACGCTATTATCTAGCTTATCAACTTATGCATGCTAGTTGATCAATCATCATTCAATTTGTATCACTAGCAAGCACCACACAAGCATGTATTGAATTTAAAGTACTTGTGCAACAATACATATGAGGATGCAAACATTCAAATGCAACAAATAGTGTTCATGAGCTTGCCCCCCCCCCATTCGTATGTTCTCTTTCAAAATTGATTTTTCATTTTCTCCCCTTATCATGTTTCTCCCATTTTATATCTTTTCAATTGCACCCCCTTGATCTTTTATCACAAAAACTTCTCCCCCTTTGTCATCCAATTGACACGAAAAGGTGGGACCAATTATAGATATTAAAGTTTTAGCTCCCCCTTAGAGTGAGATAGGGTAAAAGATTGTTTATAACTTTGGTTTGAACTAAGCTACTTGCCCAAGATATTTAATTTGGTTTAAACCATGGACAAACTTGTTCACACATGCTAAGATGGTTATCTTGCCTATGTTGAATTAAACACTTTGAGTTCATAGACATAGAGCAAACACTAGGATTGCAAGCACATCAACATGTCATATGCCACCACTAGATCATATCAACTCATAGAAGCAATAGTGGTACCATATAAGCATCAAATATTTTATTTTCATGAATGAGCCTATAAGCATGAGTTATGTCTAAATGCTCTACACAAGTCCTAACAAGGTATGCATGAATGCTCTCAAATCAACTTTTACCTTGCATTATTGGAGTAGAGGCATGTCATATAAGTGGGGGTGCATCAACTCATGTTGGAGAAGTCAAGTATGTTCAACTCATTCCTTAGCTTGCAAAACCTTTTCTCATCTAGTGGCTTGGTAAAGATATCGGCCAATTGATCTTCGGTGCCAACACTAGTGATAGAAATGTTCCCTTTCAATTGATGATCTCTAATGAAATGATGGCGGGCATCAATATGCTTTGTTCTTGAGTGTTGAACCGAATTGTTGGTGAGCTTAATTGCACTTTCATTGTCACATAGCAAAGGCACTTGCTTGAATTTGACTCCAAAGTCATTCAATGTAGCTCTCATCCAAAGTATTTGTGCACAACAACTCCCGCACTAATATACTCGGCTTCGGCGGTAGAGAGTGCCACACTATTTTGCTTCTTTTATGACCATGAGACTAGTGATCTTCCAAGCAATTGACAAGTGCCCGATGTGCTTTTCCTTTCTATCTTGCAACCCGCATAGTCCGAGTCGGAGTATCCAAGTAACTCAAAGTTTGATCCTTTAGGATACCACAACCCAACATTAGGTGTATGCTTCAAATATTTCAATATCCTCTTTGTGGCCTTCAAATGACTCTCTCTTGGAGAAGCTTGAAACCTTGCACACATGCATACACTAAACATGACATCCGGTCTTGATGCGGTCATATAGAGCAAACTGCCAATCATTGATCTATATAGCTTTTAATCTACCATGTTTCCACTAGCATCACCATCCAAATTTCCATTTGTTCCTATGGGTGTACTAATAGACTTTGCTTCATCTAGATTGAACTTCTTGAGCATGTCCTTGATGTACTTGCCTTGACTAACAAAAGTCCCATTCTTCAATTGTTTGACATGAAGACCAAGGAAGTAACTAAGCTCTCCAAGCATAGACATCTCAAACTCTTTGGCCATCATGTTGCCAAATTCTTCACAAAACTCTTCATTGGTTGACCCGAAGATAATGTCATCCACATAGATTTGCAATACGAACAAGTCCTTCCCAATCTTCTTGGTGAATAGGGTAGTGTCAACCTTGCCCATAATAAATCCCTTAGAGAGGAGGAAATCTCTCAACCTCTCATACCATACTCTTGGATATTGCTTCAAGCCATATAATGTCTTCCTTAGCTTGTACACATGGTTGGGTTTCTTGTCATCTTCAAAACTAGGTGGTTGCTCAACAAATACCAATTCATTGATGTACCCATTGAGAAATGCACTCTTCACATCCATTTGATAGAGCTTAATGTTGTGAGCACAAGCATAAGCTAATAGAATCCTTACTGCTTCTAGCCTTGCCACCAGTGCATATGGTTCTCCAAAGTCAAGACCCTCTACTTGAGTGTAACCTTGTGCAACTTGTCTTGCTTTGTTTCTCACCACTATTCCATCTTGATCTTGCTTGTTGCGAAAGACCCATCTAGTGCCAATGACATTGTGGTTCTTTGGTCTCTCAACTAGCTCTCAAACTTGATTTCTTGTGAAGTTGTTGAGTTCTTCATGCATAGCATTCACCCAATCAATATCTTGCAAAACCTCTTCAATCTTGGTTGGCTCAATAGATGATACAAAAGAATAGTGTTCACAAAATGAAGCCAATCTTGATCTTGTTTGTACACCACTTGTGATATCTCCAATAATATGATATATAGGATGATCTCTTGCAATAGATGTAGGTTGGAGTATTGGAAGTTGATTGCTTGTACTTGGTTGATCATTGGGTAGAGATGATGAACTATCTTGTTGATCTTGAGTTGGAGATGATGAACTAGCTTGATTTTCATTGATTTGCACATTGTATGAAGGATTCACTTGATCCTCAATATCTTGCTCATCATCCACTTGCCTTGGCCTAATGTCCTCAATATCTATGTTCTTCATTGCATTGGCCAATGGTTCATCTCTCACATCATCATGATTTGCACTTTCATCTTGAGATCCATGAGTTTCATCATACTCCACATCATGTACCTCCTCAACTATGCCATGAATAAGATTCCATACTCTATATGCTTTGCTTGTAGTTGAGTAACCAAGTAGGAATCCTTCATCACATTTCTTCTCAAATTTGCTCAATCTTGCACCTTTCTTCAAGATATAGCATTTGCACCCAAATACTCTAAAGTATGCAATATTTGGCTTTCTTCCATTCAATAGCTCATAAGGTGTCTTCTCAAGCATCTTGTGACAATAGAGCCAGTCGCTATAATAGCAAGCCGTGTTGATAGCTTCGGCTAAAAAATAATCACTCACATTGTATTCACTAAGCATAGATCTTGCCATATCAATGAGTGTCCTATTCTTTCTCTCAACAAGCCCATTTGATTGAGGTGTATACTTGGCCGAGAATTGATGTTTGATTCCATATTCATCACATAACTCATCAACTCTTGTGTTCTTGAACTCACTACCATTGTCAATTCTTACTCTCTTAATAGTTGTTTCAAATTCATTTTGGCATCTCTTGACAAAGATCTTGAATGTATCAAAAGTTTCACTCTTGTCACTAAGAAATAATACCCATGTATATCTAGTGAAATCATCAACTATCACAAAGCCATATTTGTTTCCACCAATACTAGTGTATGTGGTTGGTCCAAACAAGTCCATGTGCAAGAGCTCAAATGGTTTGCAAGTACTCATCATGCTCTTACTAGGGTGAGTATTTCCAACTTGCTTGTCGGCTTGACAAGAGCTACATAGCTTATCTTTCTCAAAGACCACATCTTTCAAGCCTCTAACTAGATCATGCTTGACTAGCTTATTCAATTGCCTCATTCCAACATGACCAAGCCTTCTATGTCATAACCAACCCATGCTAGATTTGGATAGCAAGCAAGTTGACAATTGAGTTTCTTTGGCATTGAAATCAACTAAGTATAGATTCTCATATCTAAATTCTTTGAATATCAAGTTAGAGCCATCTACACTTATGATCTCTACAGCATCAACTCCAAAGATGCATTTAAAGCCTAGATCACAAAGTTGAGCTACGGATAGCAAGTTGAAGTTCAAGCTCCCTACTAGCAACACATTGGATATGCTCATGTCATTTGATATAGCAATCTTACCAAGCCCTTTGACTTTGCCTTTGTCATTGTCACCAAATGTGATAGATTCAATCCCATTGCAATGATTTGGCTTGATAGAGTTGAACATTCTTGAATCTCCGGTCATATGTTGAGTGCACCCACTATCAAGCACCCAATGCCTCCCTCCGGCTTTATAATTGACCTACAAAAGATTCAATTCTTCTTAGGTACCCATTGTTGTTTGGGTCCTCCAAAGTTAGTGACTAAGGACTTAGGTACCCAAATAGCTTTCTTCTTTGAGCTCTCATTGGGTGTACCCATGTACTTAGCTATCACACCTTTCTTGCCCTTGGTAAGCACATAACTAGAATCAAAGCGAATAGATGCATGTGTAAATTTTATCTTGCTTTGGTTTAGTTTGCAATATTGTTCATCATGCCCTACTTGCTTGCAACTAGAGCAAAACCGACCATTGCTCTTCATAAAGCGAGGCTTTGGAGATGCAAAGGCCGCCTTACCTTTCTTGGGGGTATAGCCAAGTCCCTCTTTGCAAAGGGAGAACCTTTAGCTACCCAAGCACTTAAGAAAGCGGGCGTCTCCATCATAGGCATTGCCTAATGCTAGAGTGAGCTTACCAACCTCCTTCTTAAGGGTCTCATTCTCAACCGTTAGTGAAGAATCACAAGTGAAAACATCACTAGTAGAAGATATAGAGTTAGAAGTGCTACAAGAAGGGTTAGTTGGAGTGATGATGATGGGTTGATAGAATGATTCATCAATTATATCAAGTGTTGTTCCCATGTTACATGTTGAAACATGCTCTTTCTCTTTTTGCTCAACAAGAGATGAGTAAGCCTTTTAAAGCTTAGAGTAAGATTTGCCAAGATTCTCATAGGCTTCCTCTAGCCTCTCCTGAGAGAGATTGAGCTCATCAAAGGATTGCTGGAGAGCTTGAAGCTCTTTTTGCAATGCTTTGCACTCCTTTCTCTTTATGTCAAAGTGAGTCTTAGCATCATCCAACATTTCAACTAATTCATCTTTAGTAGGTTCATCATCATCATCATCATCACTACAGTCACACTCATCATCGGATTGTACCTTAGTTGGCCTAGCCATGAAGCATGTCGATGGAGTGTCAAAAAGAGAGATCTTGTTCTTCATAGCAATGCTAGCAAGAGCCTTCTTCTTGCTCGATCTCTTATCATCATCACTTGAGTCCCCATCATCATTTGAATCACTATCCCAAGTGACAACATATGAGCTTTCCTTCTTGCTCTTCTTGAGAAACATCTTGCTCTCTTTCTTTTCTTTCTTCTTGCCCTTCTTATCATCTTAATTGTCACTATGAAGAGGGCAATCCGAGATGAAGTGATCCTTGCTATTGCACTTGAAACACCTCTTGTCATTGTTCTTACTCTTGAAGGAGTTCTTCTTCCTTCTAGCTCTATAGCCCTTCTTCTTCATGAACTTGCCAAATTTCTTGACAAAGAGGGCCATCTCTTCTTCATCATCTTCATCATCATTGCTTGAGCACTCATCATTGCTAGATTCATCACACTTTGCTTTACCCTTTGATGATGATGTGGCTTTGAATACCACACTCTTTTTCTTGTCTTCTTTCTTCTCATCCTTCTTCTCCTTGTTATCTCTAATATATCTTGTCTTTGTCTTCTCTAAAGGTGTCATCGATAATCACCTCACCAAGAACTTAGTTTGGTGTCATTGTTTCCAATCCACTCCTCACCAATAGAGTGACAAGCATCTCAAATCTTGAGGGAATCCTTGTCTTCCACTTTCTCTCCAAGTGATATCTCGAAGGTTCCTCAAAAATTTGAATGAGAAATCCTTGTCTTCCACTTTCTCTCCAAGTGCCTTGAGGTCATTGACAAGCACCTCAAGCCTATTGAACATCTCCGGCACATTTTCATCTTGAAGCTTGCAAACTTCTCTTTCAAGATGTAGGCCTTTGCTCCCTTCATAGATTGAGTCCCTTCATAAGATTCTTCTAGCTTCTTCCATGCTTCATGAGCACTCTCCAAATTCTTGATTTGCTCAAATACTTCTCTTAAGATTGCTTCATGAATGGCACTCAAAGCAATATCATTGTTTTGAAGCTTTTCTTCTTCGGCCGCGGTGAGTGCCTCTTCATTTACCACCTCAAACTTCTTGTCGACCACCAACCATATCTTCCGATTGATTGATTTAATATAGGTGGTCATCAAGGCCTTCCAATAGCTATAAGTGTTGCCATCAAACTTAGGTGCCCTCTTGGTGTTGTTGATTTGAGTCATTTTAACACCGTGGGATGTTAAGCCTTTGAGTACGGTGTACTAGCTCCGATACCACTTGAAAGGTCTAGGTATGGCTAGAGGGGGGTGAATAGCCTAATTAAATTTTCTACAACAGCACTTAAGCAAATTTGTTAGAATAAAACACGGCTTTAAGCAAGTTCGCTCTAGCTCTACGGTTAGGCAAGTCACCTACCAATTCTAGTTACTAGCAAGATATGTTCTATGACACACACAAGAGCTAGATCACTAGTGCTACTAGACTAAGCTACACAAGCTAAGCTAGAGGCTCTACTTTGCAAGAATGTAAGGAATGTAATGCAAAGCTAGAGATAGAAAAGTTATACCAACATGAAGAGATAAGCCAATAGATGACCAATCACAATATGAATCCTTGGTAGAGACAAGTTGACACAATGATTTTTTACCGAGGTTCACTTGTTTGCCAACAAGGTAGTCCTCGTTGTAGCGATACACCCACTTGGAGGTTCACAAGCCAAACCCGTCACCGGGTGCCACACAACCAACACAAGATGAGGATCCCCAATCTACGAGCAATCCACTAGAGATACCTTTCGCGAACTCCCGCGGGGTAGGTTCAAGAACCCCTCACAATCCACCGATCGGAGCCGGAGACAATCACGAGGTGGCAACCTCCAAGAATAACAAGAGCTCCACGATGACGACGATCACCAAGTGCCACTAGAATGCAATCAACAAAGCAATGCGTAAAAAGTCATAATCAAGTTATTTCTTGCATCATCTCATTTACAACATGTCTGTATTTTTTTGTTCAACGTGATGGTCGTCTGTATCGAACCGCTCAGTGTGATGGTCGTCTGTATCGAACCTGTCGCGATACAACTTGCCGCGTCCTACTCGGTTGCTCGTCGCGACCTGTATCAAGTAGCTGATCATGTAAAACTTTAATTATTTTATAGGACCGTCACTGTTGATCAGCACTGCAAGATGATAATCATAAATAGTTGATGATTTTAAGAACAGAGAAGCGGCAACAACTCTAGATGACGGGGAGTTTAGGAAAAAGTTGTGAAACCTCACCTTGCTCAGCGTGATGGCGGGTATTATTGAATCGTGTCGTAATACATCTTGTCTTGACCTTCGCGTCACTCGTGCCGCATCCGTCGCCGCCGTCTTATCGTCGCTTGCGCCAATGTCGCGAACCCAGTCCTTCGTGTCCCGGACTACCAATCATACATTTAAGTCTTATTTCCATGATTTTGTTACTTTGAACTTCATATCGTGACCAGAGTGTTGGTGCAAGCTAACGTTTTACTCCGGTTCAACTCTAAAAATGGTCGTGGTTGCTGCCGACATCCCTGTCCGTCGTGGCATAGCCAGCCTGCAGTAGTCATGGACGGCCAGCAGGGTTGCTCAGCTAGTCGTGGTTGCCATGAGCGATGTGTCCATCGCATTGTAGGCAGAGAACGTCGTGCCCGTGATGGTCGGGACTCGGGTGGATATGAGAGACGGTGGCCAGCGAGATCAACGTGCATTTCTTTGGATCGGTTTTGAATCGTGTCCGTGTGTTTTTTGTTGTATTTTGATTTGTTTCCTATTTTTATTCAGTGGCGATCGTGTGTTTATTTTGTTGTTTTTTATTTGTTTCTTTTTATTATTCAGTGCCGAGAATCAGAGATCGATCGGTGTTTTTCCGTTGTTTTTTATTTGTTTTTCTTTTTTTCGGTTGCGAGATCACTTGGATGACGTCTAGAATTCGCGCATTTTTTATTATTCACATCGTGTGTTTCCTTTTGTTATTTGTACTTGCAAATTTCAGGAATCGATTCTTTATTGTAGTGTTTGAAACTGGTGGGGTGAGAAGGTGAGAAGGAGAGTGGGAAGCCTGGTTGTGGGGTCATTGGGTGAGATCCAGGTTTCCTACTTTTTTAGAAGATTTTAATTATAGTAGAGATGGTCGTGGTTGCTGCCGACGTCCCTCTTCGTTGTGGCGTAGCCAGCCTGTAGTAGTCGTGGGTGGCCAGCAGGGTTGCTCAGCTAGTCGTGGTTGCCACGAGCGCTGTGTCCATCACATTGTAGGCAGAGAACGTCGTGCCCGTGATGGTCGGGACTCGGGTGGATCTGAGAGAGATCAACGTGCATTTCTTTGGATCGGTTTTGAATTGTGTCCGTGTGTTTTTTTGTTGTATTTTGATTTGTTTCATTTTTTTATTCAGTGGCGATCGTGTGTTTATTTTGTTGTTTTTTTATCTGTTTCCTTTTATTATTCGGTGTCGTAGATCGGTATTTTTTTCGTATATTTTTATTTGTTTTCCTTTTTTCCGTTGCGAGATCACTTGGATAACATCCAGAATTCACGCCTTTTTATTGTTCACATCGTGTGTTTCCTTTTGTTAGTTGTACTTGCAAATCTAGGAATCGATCCCTTATTGTAGAGTTTGAAACTGGTGGGGGTGAAAAGGTGAGTGGAAAGCCTAGTTGTGGAGTCAGAAGTAAGATCTAGGATATTTCAATTATAATAGAGACTATTGCTCGATCTACAGCCCACGGGGTAGGTATACGCACACGACACAAATGGTTGCCAGTGCCGTTTAATTTCCTGCCCACGCGGCCACGCCCCATAACACAAAACCGTCGTATCGGTATTTTCTCTAGTGGAATATTCGATGGACACCAAGTATGTACAATCGCCAAAAAAAAAACTAACAAAAGATTCTTATATAAAGTAAAAAAACAAATAAACCAAAACTAGCACATGAATAATTGCGAAATTAAAGTTGGTCGAGATGCAACATCAATATTGATTTAAAAAAATGATATGAAAATGACAAACTTTGAATGTGGCCGGCCTATAGTGCTCACATATATGGACTTTTGTCATTTTTCATGCATGCAAATTTTCTAGAATTGGCTTTTGAATCACAACTTTTGTGACAAAATAAGGTTACATGGAAATGGAAATGGGCCAATAGGTTGGTATATACTCCCTCTGTCCCAGAAAAATATAATTTAAGAATAATATCATGATTTAAGATATCAAATTTAACCAATTTATAAATAAAAATGTATAAATATTTATAATATCAAATTAATATAATTAGATTAATCGCAAAATATATTTTAATAATAAATTAATTTAGAGCCATAATTATAAATATTATTTATGAAAAAAACTGATTAAACGTGAAGCACTTTAGCTTACACGCTACCATAGTTACATTCTTTTAGGGACGGGGATAGTAAGAACGTGCGGCACACACGTGTATAACAAAAAAAATCATTATTAATGGATGAATATGCTAATAATTGTTTTTGAGAAGTCAATGCCTATACCATATAGAAAATGTTCTTGATCCAGATCAACAAGGTATATAGGCCACAATTCATTTTGGCTACGATTCAGAGTATGCTACTTCTACATATAATTATTTGCTCCTACCAACTATTTACTATCTACCAACAAATTGCACAAAAGAGAGAACCAAAATTTCCATAATTTTTTTGCAGAATTGGCACATCTTCTAGATCAGCTTGGATTTGCCGGGAAACAAAAATGGTGGATCTTGAGCGCTTGAGGGGTGTGCACTATAGAGTAGAACAATGACGTTGTCCTCGGTGGACATTAACATGCTATCGAGAGCGAGAGTTGAGCAGCAACCGAAGAACGGGTGAGGCGAATTGGGCGGGCGAAGATATAACCGAGATTAACGGTCACGATTGGCGTGCATAAAGGGGAAGAACCCGAGGATACATGAGTGAGATCTAAAGGAAACTGAGAACATAAGAGTCAGATAAACCAACGAGTATTCTGATAGAGATAAGAAGCCAACGTCTGTTGTCTACTAGGTAGAGTCTCCTTTTAACACTTTTTAGTTGTTGATTGAGATAGAGATTGTTTTGAAAAAAAAATATATAACCTATTTTAACCTGGTGCACTAAAAACGATTAATAGCTGGAAAAAAGAGAAGTAAAGTATGTTTAAACTTTGGAGGTGATTCTTCATATTCTCACAAGGAATGTAATTACCTCTTCAAACCAAATACACTATAATTCGGTCTCGGCATTTTGTCCCCTAATAAGAATGTGTTTGGTTTGTCCTTTAGTCTCTTTGAAAGTTTAGCCTCTTTTAATCACTATAGAGTGAATAGAGAGTGCTAAAGGCCATTTAGTCTCATTTAATCCTAGTGTTTTGTTTCAAAGTGACTAAACTAAACTATATCTAGGTGATTAAAGGTTAGGAAGTCCAGCTAAAGGCCATTTAGTCCCATTTAATCCTAGTGTTTTGTTTCAAAGTGACTAAACTAAACTATATCTAGGTGATTAAAGGTTGGGAAGTCCAAACAAAACGGGGACTAATAAGGGTCTGTTTGGCATACCCCAACTTCGCTAGTGAATTTATGTGTAACAACTTTATAGGTGAAACTGAGCTATTGTGAAAAAATATTTAATAAAACAACTTCATTAATAATTTCATGCATAGATATGAGAGAGAAATAGAGGAGAGAGGTAAAATAAACTACTTTTTTTACTTGATATCAATTTATGTCTTTGTGAGAGAAAAAAAACAGTTTCATCATAGAGTTATAAGTTGTTTGCCTAAGTAAATTCACAGAGTAATCGAGGATCGATGACCCATCTGGCTATCTCTACTTCCTAACCCAACACATGTTAGAGCATCTCCAACAACTCCTCAAATCCACTTGATATTCTTATTTTTTTGGAAAAAAACACGAAAACATCTCTCCAACAACTCCTTAAATCTACTTGGTATATTTACCAACTTGATAAACATCGCCCCAGACTTGATAAATCTCCGCACTCGTTAGCAACTTGGTAAATCTTTCGCATTCCCTCCCGCGCCCGCGTGGCATCTCCCGCGCGCGCCAGGGCAGAGACTGTTGGTGATCAGAGTTGTCGCTGTGCTGCTCGGCTGATCCTGCATAGTGTAATGATCGGCATCAGTTGTCACACTGTAACGATCGGCAAGGGGACAGACACACTGTGACGTGATGATTACAACGTGCAAAGTGAAAAATGTTGTGACGATTAGCTACATTTTTTTATATAAAAAAATACTTGCAATCAACCCGGCAATAGTGTCTACGAAATGTATTTGTGAATAATACAAAATGTAAACAAGCTTATGACTAGCTAATATAAATCTGGATGATGGTTCTAGAGGTGTTCGATGAGATCTTCTTTCAATTGTTCATGTGTGTTTTTGTCTCGGATTCTTTTGTGCGCCCCAATGAATTCCTCTAGTGTACGACGGAGGAAGATGGCCGGCAGTTTGTGGCGTGATCTCGCGGATCGGAGCAGGGTTTGATCGCCCGGACTGCGGCATGAGAGCTCACGCCGACGGCGGCTTCGACCAGATGGCGGCGCGCGATATGCACCCTTCCCCGTGACCTTTTTTTTTCGGATCCAGCCGCGAGATGGACCGGGTGGACCTCTTTTGTGAAGTTTGCCAAGTTGAAATACTAACTTGTTGGAGATAGATATTTTTTCCACTTGTCAAACATTTTAGCAACTTGCTAAACCATAGGATTTGCAAGTAAATTTTAAGGAGTTGTTGGAGATGCTCTTAAAGGTTTTTTTACACAGAAATATTCTCTGTATTTTCTGTGAAAAATAAAATTGATTATATACATTTATATAAAAGATCCTAAATTAATTTTTCCTAATAAGTCTACAAGTCAATGGCTTGTCTTTTTCCCCTCTTCTTCTTTCCTTCGCTTCCCTTCTCGGGCTTCCCCGATCTCTCTCTCTTCTCCCACATCTCCTGGCCGCCGGGCTTCTTCTCCGTCGTCGGCTACGCGCGTGAGGAGGGAGGAGGAGCGGCAGCGCGTGGATCCAGGGGGTAGCGGCGTCCATCCAGCGTGAGAAGGGAGAAGGAGCCGGTGAGATCTACTTTTTTCAGCTCTTCCATCTCTCGCAGCACTCTCAGGCGTCCGCGGTTCCCCTCCCGCCTCTCGCCAGTCGCCTCGCGCCCTCGCCTCCGGTCCTCCACACACCGGCCGGCGACCCTGCGTGCGCGCCTCTCGCTCCCCTCCCGCCTCCGGTGGACCGTTGACGGCGCACGGCCCCGGCGGCTGCGCTGCTCCACAAAGGCGGTTGCGCCCCTTTGGGAGCGTTTATGCCCCAAAGCCAAGCTTTACCTGTCTGCTTAGCGCTTCAGCGCGCGGAAGCGTGCTCTTAGTTCCGCTTTTTGGAACCCTGCTTGGTTGTATAATTGTGAACGCTGTAGAATAATGTCGATAAGAAGATTTTAGCCCTTGTCATTACTATTTACCAACATGTACATACTGTACATGCTTTATGCGTGTCATTTCCTTTATATTTGGTTCACAGTTGCATAAAATATTGTGTTAAATGTGCTTTTGGTTTGTGCAAATTTGAGCCCTGAACATAGATCTTAGTGATTGCCAATCAAATTTTGCAACCGGCACAACTATGAATGCCTGTGATTTGGAACACCATTTTCCCCATGATTCAGCTGACGCATTGGGTTGATCATTCTATGCGGCATGGTAGTTATTATTGACTTTGCATTGTATTCTAAACAAATGAGAAAAAAAAAGGGGCAAAAGCTCATGCCATATGTTTGTTTCAGCCAGTTATTACTGAATGGATCAGCAATGCTGGTAGAAGTTCGTTTACTCTATACAGTATGAGATTATAATTATTTAATTTCTGTCAGAAATCTGTATTGGGATCTATTTGTTGCTACTTTGGTGCCACATCAACACCATTTTTCTATATGCCTCTGCATCATGGAATTTCCTATACGTTCTGATAAAATGTTAAATTATTGTTTAATTCATTGCAGTAGCAACCAGTGCCGTTTCAGCCAGACAACAACCATGAGTCTTGCTTGTCTTGTATGCCATGGCAGCCCCTCACACTCTCTTAGAAGCTACTCAGTGTCAAGTTCAGAGGAGGAAAGCCGATGTGGAGCAGCTGTTGCCTGCTTAGTTCGAAGAGTAACACCAGCTGGAACTTCTACTAGTGTTGGAACATCAAAAGTGACCCCCTTTCCTCCCATGGTGAGTGGTCAAGGTGGCACAGAGGGCACTCCTCGACTTCAACGCAGCCGTGCTGTGTCCAGGGACCTTGTTAGAGATTGGAACTTCGACGAAGTAATTGCTGCAAATTAGAGTAGTCTTCAACAGTTGTCAGCTGGACTTGTGGTCTACTTATCAGGGAGGAGATTCCTTCATTTGATGTTTTCATAGTAGACGCCTGAAAGTCCATGTTACTATATATCAATAATACTTTATCACTTGATGAGAAAACCCTCGAGAGGGATGGTACCTTTCAGGAGCAATATTTCTATTGTTGCCGTTCTATATGATCGTGTACCTGTGTAGCTAGGATAAATGTTTTGAGTGTCTTCTCCTATTTTCAAACATGTATAAGTTGCCATGTACATTTATGTATATTATGAATGAATCCAATTTCCTACCTCGATCTAGTATTGAAAACTGAAGTGATGTTATGGTGTAGGAGTATTGTAATTGATCTTTTTAGGTTTACGTTTTGTCCGTCAGTCAGGCTTAACATATTGAGTCCGTATCTATGGTTAGTTGGTTACTCAGCACAAATGAAGGCAGAAACAAAACTTTTGAGGTGGACTAACTGAATGGTTGAAATGAAGATATTAGATCTTACATGGGATCTTCTCCCGATCATAGAAACTCCATCTAAAATTTAGCTACCTAAAATTTCAAAACAAATGAAGATATTAGATCTTAGATGGGATCTTCTCCCGATCATAGAAACTCCATCTAAAATTTAGCTACCTAAAATTTCAAAACAAAAGTTTAGCCAACTAAAAGTTCTCCCAGAACTTTAGCTCGTGTCATTGGATCCTCCAACTAATAGATTCAGCAAAATTTTAATTGACTTTAACTTTGTTGAAATAACTAAACTCAGCTCAACTTTAGTTGGCTTTTAGCCGATGGATCCAAACAGGCTCACAAATGGGACGGGCATCTTCTGTCTTGCACTTTCATACTGCTTTACACGCATGTCAATACAATTTTGTTCACCTGGAGTTCTTGATTCAACTCTAGAATCTTGATGTCCATTTACGCACATGGCAATACTTGATAAAACTTGTTGCCCTTTTTTCTGCCGGTGTACTTGTCAACTTGCGTGTTTGGGGTAATTTTGTTTTTTCCAAAACCTCTTCCTAAATTATAATTTGTTTCACAGAACATGTGTTCTTCGGTTCTTCCCTGTGTTTTCCATAAGAGACTACATAAATGGACACACTTGTACATGAGAAGCTCCTTATCACTTCATGTAAGCTTGAGAACTATTTAAACCAGAAAAAAAACACACAACAAACATTATGAACATTTGCGATTCAAGTTGTCAAAATAAAGACATGTTTTCCATTTCTGTTCTTGCAGGTAAAACCCCCATTGCAGAGTTCATTTATACTAATAAATTCCAAATCTTCAGATACAAACCAAAGCCCAATGATAGTAGAAACACTTTTCCCAAAAAAAATGAGAACAAGATGAATCCTATTTTACGTCAATTGACTGTATTTAATATGATAGAGCAATGCAGAAGCCTTTGGTCCACAACTGATTAGCGATACACTGGTTTTGTTAAACGGCAACAGGGGGCCTGAGCAAAGCCATCGCTTCTTTTATCTTTCCCATTGCAGTTTGCAGTGTCGACATAGCTGCAGCGTATGAAATGCGAACACCCTTGTCATCGCCAAATGCATCTCCAGGGACAAGTGCAACCTATAATGCAATCAACAATAAGCACTGTAATGTTCTTGTATCTTATACTGATGTTCCCAAAATTGAAGTAATTTCTTACCTGTGCCTTTTCCAACAGGAACAAACAGAGGGACTCAGAGTCCTTGATGGTACCAAAACCTTCCACCTCAGACCCATAGTACGAGCTGAAGTCGATAAATAAATAGAAGGCTCCCTGTAAACTTGACAGCTTAGATACTCTCCTGGTGCATTTTATATGTTCTCAATAAGTACAGTAAACATACCTGAGGTTCTGATATCTTTACTCCTGGCAGCTCCCTAAAGCTTCTTACAAGATAATCACGACGCTCCTGGAATGCTTTGACCATGGTTGATACTGCTTCACCACCAGCATAACCTAGGTTCAAAGCTGCAAGCCCTGCCTTCTGTGATATACTACTGGCCCCAGAGGTGTACTGAAGTAAACAAGGCATTAGCATCAGGGCTCAGTGTGACAACTTATTCAAGAATTTCAAGTCAGTTTCTACAAGATCCCAAGATTATGGCATAGTAACACAGTACTCACAGCTAGAGGTGCATCATAGAGGTTGCAGTCCTTTTAACTAATAGATATGGTTGTCAATATGATGTTAGTATGTCAATGTATTGGTTAACTAAACATAAATATATTCTCATGCCGAAACTCAGTATGTAAACACAATAAGGAAATAAGGTTCTTTGGTGAAATGATCCTTCAGTTTATAAGATAGCATTGTCACAAAGAAAGGACCAAAAACAACCAAAAATTGACTATAGCCTGCAATTGCAAGTGTGAGGAGAAAGAGAGTAAGAATAAAATCAGCTAATATTTAACTGCATATCATTTTTAACGAGTGCCCACCTGGCTTTGGATCTTTCCACAGGCCGCGACAAAATGTGTAGGGGCAGCTAAGTATCCAAGTCTCCAACCAGTCATAGCAAAAGCCTATAGGAATATAGATCATTTAGATATTCAAAATATTAGTTGGATAGCGTATGGTCATGAATATAGCATAATGCAGCGAACAATGAAATCTGCCTCTTCACTTATCAAGTATTCAAGTTCTATATGCTACTAAATTATTTTCTGAAAAAATCAGGCCCTATGTGCTACTCTCTCCATTCCAAATTATAAGATGTTTGGGCTTTTCTAGATACACATTTTTTCTATATGTACTTAGATATACACTATGTCTAGATATAGTACAAGCAATATATCTAGAAAAGAAAAAAAAATGTCTTATAATTTGGAATAGTGGGAGTATTACAGAAGGACCCCTACAGCTCTTTAGATTTGTCCGCAAAAAAGAAATAAAAATAACAGCCAGCTAACTACCTTAGAAAATCCATTCACAGTTAATGTTCTTTCCCACATTCCAGGCAATGAAGCAAAGCTTGTGTGTTTAGCAGGTTGATACATAATATGCTCATAGATCTCATCAGATAAAACCTGGAAAGGAACCAATAATAACATGGTACATCATTAATAAAGGTGGAGTTTCGATGCAGGGTACCAACTCTAAAATAATTGAATTGAATATAGTAAGATCATAGTGCTAACTAGGAGCCTAGGATGCTTTCTGACTATAGCAGCAATCTCCTCAAGCAACTCCTTAGGATACACAGACCCTGTTGGATTAGATGGAGAGCAGAGAATCAAGATCCTTGAATTTTCATTGATCACTGAGGCAAGTGACTCCGGCCTTAGGAGGTAATTGTCTGATATGCTTGTAGGGAGAATAACTGGAGTTGCACCAGCTAGCCTAGCCATCTCAGGGTAGCTGACCCAATATGGAGCAGGTATCAAAACCTACGACAAGATAGTAATTCATTACTTTTGGAGAACACAATGCAGAATGTTCCAGAACAATAAGCGCCATAGAACTATAACAGTTTTGTTTCATCTGGATTAAGCTATACACACTTGCAGTTAAACTAAGAAGAATAAAGCAATCACCTAGGCTCCTAAAGATTACCTTCCACAACCTCCTCCCTAAAGTACATCAAGACAGAAGGATCCAATGCCGCTACTTTTATGGACATTTCAAATATTAATGTTAAGATCATTCCTCGTAAATTTCAAGTAGAGAGATAATAGCAGTATGCGGACACAATTCTTACAGGGTTTGTTTGATTCAGCCTAAGCTATATATATTCACAGCATAGAACTTGGAATTGGCAGAATTATCAAATTATGGAATAACTTCTTTTGTCCTAGGGGAAACCATATACAGAGCAAGGACCCTAAGAATTTTGAACATTCCTAAGTCAAAGCAATTAACTAATCTGTAGAATTTGCAGTATTAAGAGTAAGGATGTATCCAAATAATAATTAATTATCTGCAACAGATGAGCATATGCTGCTCTTATCATGGATACCTAAACAATTGACATGGAGTAATATTTAAGAAAATTCGTCCTAAAAACTAGTTAGAGAGCTGAGAGCTTTACTTCATCACCAGGTGAGCAGACAGCAAGCACTGCTTGTGTAATGCACTGCTTGGCTCCATTGCTTACTAGCACCTGATCGGGGGTGTATGATAGACCATTTTCCTCTGCACATCAAAAGTGAATATTAGTCGTTAAATTTCTTCTTAACCAATCTGACAAATCAGGGAACGAGGAATCCATCTGCACCCACCCTCAAGCTTTTTGCAGATAGCCTTCCTCAGCTCCATAGTTCCGGCATTAGGCGTGTATCTTGTAGCCCCATCTCTGATGGCATTCATCCCGGCCTGGACGCAAGCAACAAAGAAAGATATTCAACCTGCCTTCCTACATCTGCTAGAAATGTCAACAAAATATATTGCTCTGAGTCTGAGCTCTGCCCTGACATTCAGAGTTGCTATGATCCAAACGAAAATACTGTTACATGAATCGGCGAAACAAATTCATCGTGAAGGTAGTATTTGCAATTAAGCTGGCAACCAATTTCACCTAACACCAGGAGGATACACATTGCACCAAGATCCAAACTAATCAGACAGCCGTTCCTGTTTTTTTTTCCTCTCTTTCTCCCCTGGCCCCTTCCATTCGCAAACGAACCAATTAAGAAGGCCGCTCTCAGTTCTCACCTCGGCGATCACAGCCGGCGTGTCGAAGTCGGGCTCCCCGGCGGCGAGTCCGATGACTGGCACGCCGGCCTGTTTCAGCGCCGTGGCCTGGTCGGTGATGGCCATGGTCTTGGACGGCCTGAGCGCGCTCACCCGCGGGCTGATGGTCGTGTCAACCGCCTCCGCCCGCACCGTCGCCATCCTGGCCCTGGACTTGTGCGACTCTCTGGCCCTGCGAATCAAAGACACGAGCAGCCTTTACCAACCAGCGCACACAGACGACGACGACGACGACGATGCGGGAAAGGAAGCTGGCAGATTGCTGCCGGTAAGGCGCTCACCTGGGGAATGACACGGAGCCTGTGGCAGGGGAGGTTTTTGTGGGGAGGTTGAAGGACGGGGTGGAGGTAGAGGAGGATGGGGCAGAGAGGGAGGAGAAGGATGCCATTGGAGCTCCGGCTGCGGCTTTTGCTCTTTGGCTGGTGGCGCATTTCTGCGAGGTTGTTGGGCTACTGGGTTATAGTGCTCTCTGCTTTGGAAGCGGAAGACGGGGGTAGGTGTGGTCGCCGCCGGAGACCACTGCTGCCTCTCGGTGGGCGGTGGCTGCTCCTGCTGGGTTGGTGTCCAAAACTGGTTTGGTTGGCTTGACAATCGACTCTGTTTTTCCATTTGTATAGGAAAATTAGATGTTTTTCCATTTGTATAGGAAAAATAAATTTCCCTTTTAGACAGAGTAAAATTCGTTCGCACTCTTGTCTGAATATCTTTGAAATTCCTATAGTACAAATCACCT
The DNA here is from genome assembly GCA_022036555.1 of Microstegium vimineum. Taxonomy (NCBI): domain Eukaryota; kingdom Viridiplantae; phylum Streptophyta; class Magnoliopsida; order Poales; family Poaceae; genus Microstegium; species Microstegium vimineum. The sequence continues at coordinate 36,961,934 of CM039128.1, read as the reverse complement.
TGGAATCTTATAGGAGATTCGGAGCATCCAAATCCTTCATTTACACTCACCCAATTGATCTCTTTCTGAATTTCTGATCTCTTTCTGAATTTCTTATAGTGCGAATCACCTTGGAATCTTATAGGAAATTCAGAGCATCCAAATCCATCCATTTAAACTCACCCAAGCATCAGTCGGGATTTCTCCTCAGAAATTTCAAGCACCTACCAAGCATCAGGAACAATCACAGGTGAACATCCATCTAAAACACACACAATTGGACAACACCATCAAACTTCAGTCCAGCACTTAACTCCCAGGATTTCAGATATCGTAAAGGCTATATAACATCAGTTTACTCCGAAGTCCCAACAGGAGTGGAAAAAAAGAAACCAAACACATTACAAACAACCTTAATGGATGCTGATCAGCAAAGTTGCTAACACCTGAAAACATGTAATCCGAGCATAGAATTTCATATCATAGTTCTATCACCATTCTACACAGTGGATCATGTAAGTTCTATTTCTCATATAACACAGCTCCTGCATAACCAATTTTTAGAAGAAATTGTGTGGGCGAATTAGGCTACAGATGTTTCTGGCACACATCCAATAAAAGCCGAATCACCAGTGAGGACTCTTTTCTCCTCGATCCTTTTTGCTCATTCTCACAAGGGGAAACATGGTGGCTCAAAATTGGAATATAAATGAGTATAGCAGACACTGAACTGTATGCTAATCAACAAGTGAATAGCAAAAGCCGAGCTATGGTAAATTCTTGAATTTTGATGTTATTAAGAGCGGAGCATCTTCACTTTGGGCCCAGACTTCTTCATTTGCCGAGCCCTTTCCTTTTCCTCTTTCTTCCGGAGTGCTTCAGCGCTTAGTTTGGCATCTACCTCCTCCATGAGTTTCTTCTTTTCAGCCTTTTTCCTTTGCAGGGCCTCCTGCCTGACACTCTGTAGTTCCCTGAAAGCCTCCTGAGCGGCCTTTGTCCTAGCCCCATCAGTTTTCGAGCGAGCCTACAAACACCATATAGGTAGAAAACTTTAGACATATAAGTGGAACATGATGATGAGCCCTAAGAAGAGAAAAAATGGGTACTTACATGAGAGCTGAGCTTATAACGCCCAACCAAATCAATGTAGTATGGCACAAGAGCAACCAATCTTGTCATCTCTGACATGTTGTTTGCATCTGGCAACACAAACTTGAATGTAAGCACCTTCTTGTAGGATCCTGCCAACTGGTCTGACAAATGAAGCGAGATGAACCACTTTCCAAATTTCTCAAATGCTTTCTCACCAAGAACCTGGAGATGAAAGAATCATTAGAAGCATGGTAAGGCACACTACATACAAGGTAAACTGAGTCAGTTGCATTGGCTAATTTGGTCCATTCAACCTAGCTTAAGTGTTTAAGTCCTATTGACTAGCTTTCTTTTGATCCTAGTTACTCCCATTTAAGTCCTAGCTCAAAAGATAGACATGAAAGTGCCAGTAAATGGTTCTTAATGTGTAGAAACAGGCATTGGCCTTACTTTATCAGACATACTTACTGTTTACAATAAGCACAGCAAAATCTAATCTAACTAACAGTTTCACGGTAACCTAAACTGGACCTTGCCAAAAATCAAACCATCTCACTGGCAATACCACTGATCTCAAAAAAATGCTTTATATATTATAAGAAACCGAAGCTACTTCGATCGTTAAAAATCTCTTGCGTGAACGAACTTGATTATGGAAGTAACAGAAAATGTCCTAGTACGTTCTTTCCTCATTCAAAACAGGCTTTCGTAATGCCAAACTAGTGGCAGTGCAAGAAAATATATAAAAAGAATCTAAGAATGAACAAATTCAGAAAAGAAAAAAAATCAAAACATGTTTGAATTTCAGTAAAGGTAGTTAAAATCTACCAACATGCTACTGCACATCTGCATTTATACAATTCCATAATTTAAAAACATATCCTTTTCATTACTTCATGGTATCCCATCACCTATTATAAACAAACTTCTACCTACAAAGAACAATAACAGAATAACTTACACCATGGACTGTAGCTATTACAGTTGATAAACTTTCCATCAAAGCAACAAGCTGAGCTCAGTTTGCAATTCATTATTGCAAGTTTTACTTTGAATACAAGCATAACTTCTCCAATGCCAACATGTAACAGCATATGTTCAAAAAATGTGAGGCTATCTCAAATCACACAGTAGTTCTCCTTCTGAATATATTTTTTTGAAAACTTGGCAGTTAAGATTCACCTTTAGCAAGTCCATTAAATATTGAAGCAGCAACAGTGCAAGTATCTATGTTAATATTTTTCTCCAAATGAAGCATTTACTTTAGTGAATCAAAAAAACCAAAATTCTGTAGTTCACCCTCACCTGATCAAGCACAGCCTCAGTGATCATATCCGCAGCAACCTCCTTTGACTCGGCCACCACAGCAAGCTCATCCGACACCCACTTCCTCCCAGCAGGCGCCGAAGTGAGAACGTTGGCAAACCTTTGCAGATCCCTCTCCTCTTTCTGCATCGTCTTGGCCGCCTTCTTCCTGGCCACAGCCAGAACCACATGGTCCATGATCTCTTCATTCATTACCACTCGAACGTGATGGTGTCCTTCCTTGGGAAGACCAGCTCAACGAACTTTGACAGCAGGTCGTGGCGCGCCCGCATCTCCATGGTGGCGAGCATGCCCTGGCAGAAGCGTCTCCCGCTGGCATAGAACTTGAACACGTCCTGTCCCTCCTTGAGCAAAAGCGGCGTGTCCTTGCCATCGTCTGTGCCAAGAAGGCTGAAGTTCTTCTCGAAGATGGAGTCCCTGGTGGCGAACTTGGTGGCCCAGGCCAGCGCGATGTTCTCGTTTTGCCGCTTCCCAGCGAAGTAGTTGAGCACGAAGCAGATCAGGAAGCTGACGCACGCGATCTCGACGGAGAACGCGCGGAGGAGCTCAGCTGGGCTCCTCTTCGCGGCCGGCGCCGCCTCGGCCGGTGCCTCCGCGGAGGGATCTGACGGGTCGGCCTCGGCCGGCGCGGCGGAGTCGTCGGAGGGGATCGCTTCCGGCACGGGGATGCCCTCGAACTCGTCCTCGTCCCAGAGGTCGAGCGCCGGGGTGGGGTCCGAGTCGCAGGCGTAGCGGGGTTAGGGTTCGGCGCGGATGTCGTCGTGACGGGAGGTGAAGGCGCGGAGGTGGAGAGGGAGATGGGCGGAGGGGGCGGGAGGTCGACGCCGTCCAGCCCCTCCTCGTCATCGTCAGCATCGAGGCCACCGGCCGCGGAGGGAAGGTCGTCGGAGTCGAAGCCCTCGAAGTTGGCGGCAAAGGAGAGGAAGATGTTGAGGGCTAGGAGCAGCAGTATGAGGAGGGTTGCACGCGGCGGCCGGAGCCGGATCCAGCTCGGCGCCGCCATAGCTGAGAAGGCGGAAGGGTAGGTTGGTGTGCTGGAGAAGACGAAGGGGATGGTCTTAACTATCGCGGCGGTGCTGGGGGGGGGGGGGGGGGGGGGGGGGGGGGGTAAACGGAGGAGGATGCAAGAGCCGTGCGACTTGCTTCTGTGAAGTGGTTGATCTTTGGGATCTGAGATTCATTCTCTCTTTCTATTTTTTTTCGTCCTTTTGGGTGTGATTTGGCAACGGACGGCTTTGTACGTTTGCATACACAAAATCTGGAGTATCTTCATATCTATCTATATCAATATATATCTATCTATTATACATAAAAAAAAATTGTTACTTTTTTGTCTCCTCTAAATACCGAACAACTATTAGACAACATGTGTTTATACAAGTTTATGGAGTTTGATTTCAAAACTTATTAGTTTGTGTATATGTGACCTGGAGTAAAAAACAACCGGATTTCCATACAAATTTTATTCTAATATGGCACGTGACTAAAAATAAATATATTATATTTTTTCCTTGATCTATCCAATTTTTATTTGAAACCTTTTTTAATATGGCACATGATGTAAGATAAATATATTATAACTTTTTGGTCTATTTTTTTGTCCATTCTTCCTCTAATTACTAGAAAACTACCAGAAAATATAGAGTTTTTTTTTCGTCCGGACTTATATCCATGCAAGTTTGAATAACTCTTGTCTACAATGATACAGGGTTCGATTCCAAAATCTATTTTTGGTCGTGTATGTGATCCGGACTCGAAAACAACCGCGTTTTCATACAAATGTTATTCTGACATGGCACATGACGGAAGATAAATATATTATATTTTTCTTGGCTATTTCTTTTCCAAACCTATTCTAACATGGCTTGTGATGGGAGATGAATATATTATATTTTTCTTAGCCGGATTTTTAAAAAAATAGTTTTCCAATATGAATCATACTTTGACATGGCTCATGATGACAGATATAAAACCACAACCAGAAGACTAACGAGATCTAAGTTTATATAATACTCCCTCCATCCTAAATTATAAGACATCCCAATAACCCGGAGAGTCAAAATATCTTAAGTTTGACCAATATAATAATATTTATGATGTTAACTAAATATCATTAGATTCTTTATCAATTATATTTATGTATATTTGATGTCATAAATCTTTATCATTTTCTCTATAATTATTGGTAAAAGGTGAGATGCTTTGACTCTTCAATATTTTTTCAATATCTTATAATTTGGAATGGAGGGAGTAGAAAAAAAAATTATAAAGAAAAAATGAATAGTTATTGACTTCGTGACAAACTCTCCGATTTCATTGCAACATAGGACATATTTGCTAGTTAAAAAAATAAAAAATGATTCAGACTTGCTTTAATACTGGATAATTTAAAATATATAAATTTGTCAACTACTCCATATATTCTAAATTATAAATTGCTTTGACTTTTCTGGTACATCTATTTTGTTATGCATCTAGATATACTATCTCTATTCGGAAAAGAATGTAATTATTGGTTGCGTGTCGTCAAAAGTAGTTCACTTTTGACCAAATTTCTAATAAATACTATTTACATTCATGACTCCAAATTAATTTATTATGAAGATACATTTTATAATTAATCTAATGATATTTATTTGGTATCATAGATATTGATTTTTTTAATCTATAATTGGTCAAACTTAAGATACAAAACCATGACAGTGTGTCAGAATTACATTCTTTCTCGGACGGATGGAGTATGTTATGTCCATATACATGGCAAAATGAATGCACCAAAAAAGTCAATACGACTTATAATTTGGAATGGTGGAAGTTGTTGACAACTTTTTAGGTTAGAGTTGACAACTTTTTATGTTAGATTGTTTAAAGGCTCAAAGTTCATTTTAAGTTCTCTAATTTTGAAATTCTTTTTGGTTTCTTTGCAAATGACCTCTAATGATGATGTGGTCTACACCAAAGTCGTAGCTCTCAACATGATCTATAACTTTGTAGTTGATAATTTTTAATTTAAAAACATTTAGAGATCCAAATTTGTGTCATTTCAAAGATTCAAAAAGACTAAAGTTGCAAATATGAGAATTAAAAGCGAATATTTAGGCTTCTAACGACCCTAGATAAAAGTATGTTTAATAGTGCAGACTCCAAATAGAGTCTAATCGGTTTCGGATAGAGACGGTAGTGCCACATAAAACCGTAGTGCCAACGATTTATACCATATAGATCATGCTTGGATCAGTTAGGGCTAATTATTATTAGGTCTAAAAAATAATCTAAACTAGCTTTTGATTCTTACAAATTGAAGTATCTTAGGTAGTTTTAGGGGGTTGGTATTTAGAAGTAGTAAAAACAAATAAATTGGAGGGAGAGACGAAATCGTACTAATTTTTGTGAGACTTGTTATATTGGCTATCTATGTCTTTAGTGCTAATATATTTGATCTTTTTATGTCCCGGCACACTTTCAATACTTACATATTTGAGTTTCTATTGAATCTAATTTATGTATTGACGAGACGAGTTGAGTGTAGCTCCTAGCTGGTACTTTGTTTTTAATGGTCGTGTTTTCTATATTTATTCCAAAAAACTTAACAACATCGTTCTTTCATTTGCCGGATGATGGTATCCTAAAAGGTGAGATACATATCCTAAAAGATGTACTGCACCGCACGACTGCACCGTGTTTTAAAGAAAAGATTCATATGTATGATGAGATGTCTAAGACATGGCAAAAATAAATGATGTTATACTATTACCATTCTTCAATTGCAAATGGGTTAGACACTGTAGCAGCATAAAATGAGGAATTAGTAAGCCGTGGTAATCATCTGATAAAACAACTAAATAAGAGGAATGAAAGCGCACATAAGAAGCATGTTCAAGACAATTTCCTAAATTACTGTATTTTCTAACTTTAAATTAAATCAATAAGTTTCAATTTGGTATACTTCAAGATTTGTACTGCTGGTCCTTCTATGGTACTGTAACAAAGAAAAAAAAATCGTATTCTGGCTCCGTTACTGATAGCGTATAAACTAAGTTTTTTTATGACGAAAAAAGAATTATATTATATAATAGCTGGGTACATCAACATATTACAATACACTAGATATATCCAGAAACTGATTTCCATCTAAAATATACCCACGCCGTGAAAAACTCCAAATCTCAAAACCAAACAAACGGACGGCAAACATTCTTGTAGGTGAAATTGAGGATCTTTTTCTTCTTAGTGGTGTCTTCCTTCTTCTTTTTTCTGTCATCGAAGAATGAGGAAGACTGATCTGAAGGATATTCTCCCTAGTTTTTCATTGTGGCCAGATCTAACCACAACAAAACGAAAAAAAAGACCGGAGAAAATTATTCCATGACGGCGACATCATCTCCGCCTTTTTTGCCGCCGTCCGGAAACAAAGATCTCCATGTCGTCATGTCGATGAAGATGGTGACGTCGAAGTTATCGCCCTCGTCTTCAACGAAGCCGCCATGGAGAAAACGATTTCACCCTTCTCCTTCACCATTGCCGGAGAAGAGGAGAAGGAGGAGATAAAACTCCAATACCAAGAACTTTGACATGGAGAAACTCTAACCCTAAAGACTCGATCTACTGAAGAAACTTATTAAAAACAATGGAACTCCCTTCAGCCCCCGACGAGATGAGGGGAAGAGAGGGGGACCAGCGACGACGACGGAGGGCGGCGGCGGCGTGCGGCCTTGCTGGTCCAGTCGCAGCCCTTCGTTTTGTGTCGCGTATAAACTATGCTATGGAGTACGAGAAGGGCCCTCCCAATTCCCAATGGGGGCATGGCCGAATCTCTACTCTTAAAAAGCCAAAACAGGAGACGTCAACACTGTCTTCAACGTGCCTCTTCACTTCGGCGTGATCCCGTCTCCCAGTTCCTCTCTCTCCAGTGCGCGCCGGCAGGTGGGCCAGGCGCACGTGGCCCACCTCGCCTGTTCCATCGATCTCGGAGAGAATGGGACGGCGTAACAGCGTAGTAACAACGACAACGTCAGACGGCGGCGGAAGCGCTGGGGTCGAACTGCAGCGGCAAGAGAGAAGGAAGTGCCGGTGGCTGAGGAGGCCACCTCGGTCGTGCCGGCGGGGTGCTACTGACGACGCAGGGTCGTTGTGCAGGGGGCGGCCACCCGCGCCGCGCCATCGCGCGGGGCCCACGCCGCCGCGTCAGCCCGCGCGCGCGGGGTCGGGTAAGGGAAGGGGATGCCTCGTCCCTACTGCGCCGGCGCAAGGGCCGCAGCAGGCGCTGGTGCCGCTTCGAGAGGGGAGGAAATCGAGGGAGAGGAATAGGAAAGGGAGGGAGAGAGGAAGGGGAAGGGGATCAACGGATGTTGTATTGCTGTGCGGGCGATGGAGTGAGGTTGATAGGATAAGGTTTGGAAGTAAAAAGAAAAAAGTACTTTATTATTGACATTTCGTCTTTTGACTTTTAAAAAAAACATGTCATTATTGGAACATGTGATAAGCTAGATAGTTTATATGATAATTAACCATATATTCTAAGCTATGTCATTATTGGATCAAAGTTAAAGTTTACCCTGCCGCCCGATGCAACAAGTGTAATTAAGATCTCTGAATATCGAATTAGTTCAGAACCCAGGATATTAGATTATTTTTAAACTAGAGAGTTGTCAATACTTCAGTACCTTTTTATTTGGTGCTTAAACATTGGATGTCAGATGAATAATCCAGCAAGTACAATATCAAATTCCTGAAGGTCAGTACAAAACAAAACCGTGTGTCTAAAGTCAGCCATAACTAGCCCACGTACCCAATTTTCGGAGTTTCTGTAGGCCAACAGAAATATGCATGAAATTTTGCATTTGTGGTTTATGTTTTGAGAGCATCCCAAGTTCTCTGATTCCTCCACAACCTTGAGTCATTTCGGCTTGATAGAAAAAATGACAAATTTGTTGCAGTTACTTGGCATGGTCTGTGAAGATTTGCAAGCGAGCATTGCACCAAATTCTCATAATCTGTAGAAATGGTATTGCCTTGGACAACTGATGTATTGTTAGATTCTGTATTTGTTATGCTCATATCTTTACGGTCAATTTTGCTCCAAAATATTGTTGGATTAATATGATATTGAAGAGTGAGACAAGGAAACTCAAACATGCATGTGTGAACGGAGCATTTTGAGAGGCTGCATAATTATTATACTAGCAAATTAGATTAATATGGTTTTTTATATCATAATTATTATAATTTTTTTTATTATCCGTAACAACGCACGGCCAATAACTAGTGAAAATTGAAAAACACAAATTCGGCAGGGCTATGCACGCAAAAAAAAACTCTGCTCTTTCCTTCCCGAAGAAAGCGGGTCCAGTCCGATTCAGACTTCAGAGCTCCGCCGCGCGCGTCAGCCGATGGAGGAGCTGCAGGCTGCCGTGACGGCGCACCTGGACCAGGTGTCGGGCCTCGTGCAGGCGCTCTCCTCCGAGCTCCGCCGCGGCATGGTGCCCGCCGCCGACAACCTGCGCGCCTTCATCCGCGCCGTTGACTGGACGGTATTCTCTCCGGATCCCCTAATAGGAGATCGCATCCGGATCACAAGACCTTGCTTTCTTTCCTCTCTCACTTCCACAGCTGACAAATATCGTGCGATGCGACTGTGTCTCGCTCTGAATGTGCTACTGTTTCAGGAACCATGGCTCATGTGCTTAATGGCATTCCATGTGGTTCTGCTGCTCACTGCTGTAGGGTTCAGGAGGAATGCCAACTTCCAGCTATTCTTGTTATTTCTTGCTTGTGAGTCTTTTGTTTCTTCTGTTATTACTAAGCATGCATTGCAATTGCATATGAGCAAGTACATCTTGCTGAGGGAAAGAGTATACGATTCCATCCACATTCCACAGCAAAAATTGCCTGATGCCGATAAATCTGCTTTCAAATTTCGTCAGCACAATTTCTAATCCAAGTTTATTTTGTTCAGCTCTTTTTTTGGTTCCATTTGACTCAGATCCTTCCGTGTGAAATGAAGTCAATGGGGGAAAATTTATCTTGACATTGATTTCTTCAGTATCATGTTATTTGGCAATAGGCCAAGAGCAATTTAGATGTTTACACACCAATAACCAATTTATTAATATCTCTGGCTAGTGCATATCTCACTAACTAAAGCAAATAAATTTGTTTCTTCAACGCTGGCACACCTATAAAAAAATCCCTAAATTGGATTATTGCTAGTGTGTGCTCCTCAATCCACATCATTTTCTTACTATATGACATTAATTATTTCTGTATTTGGATGAAGAAACCAATGATGGTATGGATATTATCTCATAGTATCTTGCAACACTAAATTACAGTGAATCTTCGAAGATTGTGAATTTGGAACCTCGTATTTTGATTTGCTTTGGTTCTGATCAGGTTTGGTTTACCTATGCAGATTCAGGAGTGTATCTAGCTGAAAAGATGAACAGATACATGGGAGAGCACTGGAAGAGCTTTAGCAATCGGAATTATTTTGACCATTCTGGAGTTTTCATCTCTGTCGTCTGGTCTGGGCCCCTTATATTCATATCTATTGTCAGTGTGGTTAGTAAAAATCTGGCTTACCCTGATATAAAGGTTTCTGTTCATTGCATTCAGCTGTTTATTTGCAATTTAGCTTATATATGTTGCTTATCTTCTACTCTATCATTCCAGATTAGCAGCCTCATTGCATTATGTCGATTGATGGTGAAATGGAAGAGAGCAGAGCTTAGGCACGGGTTCGACTTGCACGTGACAAGAAGGATTGAGAAGAGAAAAAAATCCTTATTATAGGAGAATCGAATGATTTGGTGATGTTGAACTTTTCTAAAGTATGTGTGTTGCTTCTCAGAAGGGCACTCAAGAGTTAAGTGTTGGAAATCCTGGATAAGCGAGGAGAGTCTACAGCTATTGTCCTTGCTGATCATGAATTCCTGTAGCAGCTGGGCATACTTCATCGAAAAATAGATATGGTATATGTCTCTCTTTTTTACATTGTAGATGTAATCTTGATTGAAATTGCCAAAATATTGTAGAACAAAATATTGTAGAACAAATATGAGATGTTTTTAGGTTGTCTGAAGTCGAGAATTTGAAACTTTGACCATAGACAATTCGGAAATTTGAGCATAAGCAATTATGGATGTAATCTTGATTGAAATTGCCAAAATATTGTAGAACAAAATATTGTAGAACAAATATGAGATGTTTTTAGGTTGTCTGAAGTCGAGAATTTGAAACTTTGACCATAGACAATTCGGAACTTTGAGCATAAGGTACATTTTGTGTATTGAGTTTCAACGTGGAAGTGATACGAGTAGATTTGCCTTGAAAAACAATTTTATAGAAGTATATATTTGTTACAATACAAAGATATATTAGAAAAAGAATTAGGGCCAAAAGTGTAGACCCGTAGAATTTATACAACTTCAAAACAATCATTGACTTAAGACAACTTCAAAACACCATACATGCAGCTCAACGAAATGCACAGAGCTGCACGGATGTGTCCCCTAAGCGTTGGACGGCACTTCTATGCGAATAAAATGAGAGGGCGGCCTTTCTCGTTTAGGGCATTTTTCTGTTACCGAATGTTGCATACATACTCTTTGCAAAAAAAAAAAAAAAGAATATTGCATACATACATGTATTAATGGCTTACAAGGATTTGATTTGACGTTTTACATATGAAAAAAAATCTGTGTTAGTATTGTTCACAATTTCTTCAACTTCCTAGCTAACAGAGACTTACTAAGCCTTTTCCTGAAGAAGAAAAAACCTAGGGCCCCAAGCAACGGCCAAGAGGTTACAAGAGCAATGTAAGCAAGTAACCAGACTGACCTCCCCTGGGATCGACTGAGTTGGCTTATGGATTTCTTAACAGGGCCAATGACTTCACATATTTTATTCGTATATGTCCGTACTCGCTGTTCTTGAGATTCTCCACGGGCTTGAACAGCCATCGCATTCCCTTCTGAGCTGTTTTTATCATCCACCCAACTGTCACTCTCATTTTGTATTGCACCGGTGTTTTGATTCTGTTGCACGTGTTGGACAACCATGCTATCGTTGAGTTCAATTTTACCGAAATTCTCGTTATGCAAGGAGCCACCGTTGTTAGGACCATCATTTGTTACAGCAGCTACCATTCCATCTTCCATGAAATTAACATATGGGCTCTTATCAATTGATGATTCCAACGATGAGTGCAAATCATGCTCTTGTGCCTGCATTCAACTATAACATGTTATATTATGTTAACCAGAGCTGATATGTGAACTTTTACCAAGCACCACCTTCCGCCGATGCATGTAGGGGCCATCATGCAGAGCACAGAGGAACTCAGAAACAGGCCGTACCCACCTGTCAAGCATTTAGATAGGCACAGGCTGAGCTTCAATCACTATTGGCAGATCAAATAGACCGAACACCTCTTAAGTTAAAATGGAGACGCAAGGGCAAAAACCGAGTATGATTCTAAACATTTTTGCCACATAACTTACCAAAGCTTTCCAGCAGTTAGGCCTTCAAAGAAAGCAAGATGTCCACCATAAGGTGTAGTTGCCAATACAATGTTTTTGTTTGCCCTAAATCAGTGCATGCATAAGGGCCTTACAACACATTAAACAACAAAATATTCAGAATAGTAAGCTTTCATCGTATGTGTACCTGCATTCATCCCAGGGAATGGCCTCCCTTGTGCAGAGGGGGTCATCTAAGGCACTGATACAGAGCAGGGGAACTGACACATTGCCAATATAATTTGCACTGCTGCACTTGCGGTAGAATGTGTCCACTGTCTGAAAGGAGCTAGTCACTACACGGAGTTCACTCTTAAAAGTTATACAAGACCTATCACAAGGGGCAGTATGATTTTAAATAGCGCTAGCTAACTGAATCAAAAGACCCATGATTATTATTGAGTTGCATTGATAAGTTTCCTAGATCATGAATTTTCTGTTGGAACTTGGAGCCCAAACCAAATACCAATTATATATTCATGTTCAAGTAACCTGTATTCTATAAAGTAAGTACTCTACAAATAAAAGTCCTATGCTAGAACTGATTGAAATTCCTAATACATCTTTCTCATCTCAACAGTAACAAAGTGTTGCTGTGCCATCAGTCCAGAACTAAGGTGTCCAATTCAATATTTTTCCATGAAGACCTGCAAATTCCAAGGCTGCAATCCTTGATGCTGCCAGAAGTCCTCTAACAATAAATGTAACCCTTGCTTCTACTGTCACTATCAGTAGCAAGTGTTTCAGGTTTCCTTTGTTTTATTAAGAGCTGAAACCAAACACATGTAGTCCATGCTACTAGTGAGGCCACAAAATACCATATACCCAGCGACGTAGCCAGCGGTAGGGCAGGCCGGGCTCAAGCCCCCCCTACCGCTGCTGCAACCATGGAACACCCCATAAAATTTCACAAGTTTTTGAACGATAGGTGGGGCTGAGAAGCTGATCTGGAGGTTAAAGACGGCTGTAGGTCGGGCTGACATGCCAATCTATATGAATATTTGTAGTGTGTAGCTAAACTTAACACATGTTCATCTAGCACTATGTAACGTTAGCCCCTCCTAAGATTTTTCCTGGCTTCGTCCCTGCATATACCTCACTTTTGTAACCGCCTGCCCTGGATGCTGGATTCAATCAAGCAAGAGGCTTTTCCTTCAGTGGTCTTAGCCTTTTCCTGGTTGTTAGTATTTGTAAAGTGGTGTGTCTGTTAGCCTAAAAGCCTGGTGTGTGAGTGCGGGGTGTTTGGGAGGGGGATGGCTTTGCCCCTCCCTTTGTACTCTCTCTCTCTCTCTCTCTTAATGAAATGACACACAGCTCTCCTACGTTGTTCGAGAAAAAAATCGCATGCTTTCAATATGGAGTCATCTGATTGCTAACAATGGTTCACTGTTAAAACTAGTGGCTAAATTTTGAGTGCTCTTGGATTTTTCTCTTTAATTTTTTATGTGACTGCTCTATGATTTTTTGTGATAACACTGTCGCGTCAAATTTCTTCAACTTTTGCATTTTCAATGGTCACGGCCACTTTCCCAATTCTCAAAGTAAAAAATATTATTACTTTGCTGATTGTGCAAAAGAAGATGGTGCACATTTTAGCATTAGAAAGAATACCTCATATTTCGCAACAACACAAGTTGCATGGCGGTCAAATTCCCGGATAGTGTTTGACTGACGAAAGAAACAAAGGGGGTAAGCACAACATGCCGTACAACCAGCTAGTATATTGAAATGTAGTCAAACTGATTATTAAATGGACTACATCTGTTGTTTCTAATGCAAACTCAATAGCACATAAACTGATAAACATGATAAGGACTGCATGACTATGAAAAAACAGACCAACAATGCTATCTTACCGATGTAATAGCTTCCAGTTTGCTAGTCGTGCCAAGACTGGCTGGTGTCTGTAAAAGTAACACAGTTGAAAAGGAGTATGGAACAAAAGTAGAATCTATTATATTGTTCAGTTGCATTATTAGACAGAGAAAGATCTGCTAAGTTCAAAATGGTGTCGATCTAGGAAGGACAAGCATCATCACAGTCAACCAATATGGCAAGGATTTCTTCAGTAATTAGTAAACATTAGTTAGCAGAAAAATATAAAGGTAAGGTTCACAAGTTTGCATGGGAAAGGGCTTAACAATTACATACAGTTTTGCATATCCTTTGAGACCAACCGCTAGAGCTCTGTCATAACATCGCTGCACAAGCTTGCGTGAAATAAATCTGTTGGTCACCTGCATAATTGAAGTGATATAACAATATACCATGTATAATCAGTAATAATCAAAGTGTAGCGTTGCGAAATTGAAGTGTTAGAAGAGCATCATTTGTAATTTGTTAACTAAGACACTGAGGAAAGATGAGTAGGCACAGAAACTGAAGTAACAGTGTTTGAAACCACAGGTGTGGTACAATTGATATGCAAATCAAAGTATTTCTGCATGAAAGCACAATTTAAAATCAGAAAAAGCTGTGAAACTCTACTAAATTAATTACAGTCACTAACCAGCAGATCCCAGGGAGAACAAATAGATGCAGCACCAGCTACAGGTGTATTTTCACCTTCTTCTCCAAGATACTTGACCTAATTGGGCAATATATATGAAAATTTCAGTAGTGACCTTAAAACTATTTTAGTAACAGCTGCAGTGATTTTTTCACAGGGTGGGAAAGGGGAAGAAAAACTAACCCACCACAATATTGGCACCTATGCTTGTCCCAACAGTGAATAGTGGAGCCTTCGGATACTCTTGATGAAGGAAATTAACAACTTCACGCATATCTTCCGTCCAGCCGGCATTGTAAAAGCAATCAGACTGCAGCAGAAAAAAAAAGGTAACAACAGGCAGTTAAACCTTGTATCAGCAACTAATGTTGGTGGCGATTCTTCTGGTGTTAGAATGTGTTTTTAAGGTTAACTAACTTACAAAAAAAATCTTGGTTTTCAATAGAAAATCGTGTCTTATCATAAGTTTTGATCTATGGTAGAACTTACTGTTATGGAGATGCCACCCAGACCCTGTGGTTGCTTACAACAACATTCCATCCTCTGATTGCCATAGAAAAGACCAAGTGCTTCACATACTGCAACAAACCCCCACATCTTGTTTAGAATAAATCATAAAGGTAGCTAAAATGAAACAGGGATTATACAGTCAACTTCCAGTTCTTGTTTAAACTGATCGACTTACAGCAGCACTAGAATCACTAGTTAATCCAGGTATCACAACAAGAAGGGGTGTGGAATCATCCTTAGAAATGGTTCCATCACAAGATCCGACATCTCCAGCTGCAACATAGTACCCAAAAAGAAAAGGTTAATCATCCATTTGCTTGCAATCAATCTTAAACAATCTAAACTTGCAGAACCTTCAAGATCAGAGGCTAGTAACCAATCTAAGGCAATGGTCCCACCGTCACGAACAGTAAATAGCTGCCTGCAATATAAATAGTTGAATCACAGTGAAACATAACCACAGTCATAAAACTCTATAGCATTGCAGTCTTTTTCTTGTATTGTAAGGTCTCAATTTAAAAATATGTGGATCTCTCTGCCATGTATCAAGCTGATATGTATGGCCACAAACTGCAGACTACTGAAATGAAACAATGAGAGTCAAACATTTTCTGGACATATGAAAAAACAACTTTTGCCTCCCTACATACATAATATGTTCACACTTATGTAATACTCCCTCCGTGCCAAATTATAGTTCTTTAACTTTGTCGTGAGTCAAACTAACTTAACATACACCATGCAATTAGTTTCATTAAATTCATAACATAATATGTCTTTGTATGACATTTATTTGAACTTGAAGATGTTAATATTTTTTTTTCTAAAAATTTGGTCAAAATTAAAGAAGTTTAACTTAGGACAAGACTAATGTGAACTATAAATTAGACCAGATGGAGTACCTAACTTTTTTTGGACTTTGTGCAACAGCCATAAAACACAAAATTGCGTAGCCAAAATTGAATTATCACGTGTCCACTCACATAGTTGCATACTTGCATAGTTGCATCAGCTAAGTTTTAGTAAAGCATAACAGAAACATAACAATGTACAAGTACAACCACTAATCCACTATGTAGTAACTTTACTGCAGGGAAACTGGGAAAGTACCAAGCAAGTGAGCACTGAGCAACAACACCACGAAGAACGCAACACATAAATGCTTAGTAATATCAATATTTACTATTTTACTCCAACCTCCGATAGGTGAATGAAGGTGGCCTGCCAGATATGCTCAGGAACAACGTCTGCAAATGAGGACTCGCTAACCACAGCGTCGCCAGGTACCTACGCAACGCAACATTGGGAAAAAATCATAAAGCAAATTTTTCCGGTAGAGAGAGGCAGAGCAGATGTCTCCTGAGTCATGAACTCATGATAGCATATTAGCATCCCACACACGCCCACCTGCCGTGCAGCGAGCGGCACTTGGAGGCGACCCGGTGGTACACTTGAGACTCGGGGTGGAAGGTAAGCGAGACGCGGCCGCCGCGGAGGCCGCGGAGGAGGTCGCCGAGGAAGTGGAGCTCCAGGAACCTGTACAAGAGCGCGGCGGCGAGGGCGAGCCCCGCGAGGACGTAGCGCGTCCACGGCACCAGCGCCGCCGCGCGGAGAAGCAGCTCGCCCGCCGACTCGCCGGCGCTGGAGGCCGCAGCGTCCATCAGTTTGGGGGTTGGGGGATGCCGCGCCCGCGTGCTGGTAGGGATCGACACGGAAAGGTCGTCACGATTGAGGAGGTCGATCTGGCAGGTTTGTAGCTATGTTGTGGTGTTCGTGGGGTCGATAAGTCGGTTAATGTTATTTTTTTTAAAAAAATATTACTTTTTGATGACTAAATAAGTCAAGTGAGCAGGACGTGGTGGACCCGGTTGGCGGGTGCCATCGTTGACAGCCTCACTCCATATTCTTTTCAGTTCACAATAACAGGATCTAGAAAACCAACTCAACAGGGCAAATAAGCAACACACAGAAGCTTCAGGGTTCAAACACGACCGAGCAAGCACCAACCAAGATTGCATACTTGTCATTATATTGAAAAACATACGCATCAGTGCATTACACAAGCTTTAGAGCAGGACTGAACACGCGTAAAGCAGTATACAGTAGACGATGTGAACGTCCCTTATTCTTATAGTACTACACATTCGTCAGACCTGAGCCATACTAAAACAGTCTTCTTGATTCTCGTACGCCTTCACATAAGGCCCAAGGTGTGTGTCGCGCTCTTGTGAGTGCCCGACCCAGGACCATGTAGCTGGTAAGTCTGGCTCGGCACAACCTGGAGAACACCTGGTTGCTCTGAAAAGCAAATCAACAAGCAATAGTCAGGTTGAGAAGAAGCCTAGGTACAAGAATGAATTGAGAAACTTAAACTAAGATACAGAATAATGTCTCTTGGATAATGAGTGCTTAGTGTGCCATGACTGATGATATAAATGTGCTGTAGAGTTTCCACAGCAGGCATTGAATGATTTTTTACCATACCACAAGGAAAAAGTTGAACTCCCTAATGTATTCTCTAGGACTTCCGTTATCAACATTCAAGAATATCACAATTCACAAATATTCAGTAGCTGTACGCCACTACTCCACTATGGGAAGTTGTAACTTGTTACCACTCAAATGTCTGCCGAATCTGGGAAAAGCATTAGAAATAAACTCAACAAAGAACTTCTTTCTGTTCATTGGAAAGACAGATGTGGTTCTATTTGGATCCATAAAGCTAATAGTTACTAGCTGCTAATAATTAGTTCCTTGAGGTCTAGCTAATTGTTAGTTGAATACCCAACTAACAACTATTTCACTAGTTGGACCAAATTAGCTAATAGCAGCTAATGTTAGCTATGAACAATTAGCTAGCTAATTATTCGCAGCTAATGGATCGAAACAGGGCCATAATAAGAGCATGCTCCAGCTCCAATATTATAGTGGGAGCATTGGAGGACTTAGGTGCTCACAGCATCAGTAAGCTACAACCACAATTCCCCAATTAGATCTCCAATTCCTTGACTACTTTGTGTGCACACAATAATGTGGAGAGGGGATCACTTTGATTAGTTATTATCCTATACAACAAAATTAAGTCCAAGCATCCAACAATCTACAGCTTGGAGATATAATACTGCGAATTGAGCAAAGGATTTTCATACACCATGGGCATCCACTAATTTGATCGTTTGGTGCAACTACAAACAAGAATAATGCTCCCTATGCAAAATTCCCCAGTACAGCCACGGCATGATGAAGCAAGAGCATCCCGAAGCAAGCAGCACAGCTTAATCGCAGGAAAGTATTTTAAAGGGAGAACTCACCCTTGAGATCCTCGACCTGCTGAGGGGTGAGCTTCGCGGAGAAGCCGCTGGCGGCGGTCTTGTAGTGGTAGAGCACTGCATCTCTGGCCTTCTGCTCGCTGCCAAACCGAAGGGAAAAAAAAATCACCGCATCAGAAAACCCACCACGTTTATTAAGATTAACAAAAAAATTGGCATCCCCAGCACAAATTAGAACTGATCGTCCGATCGAACCCAAGATTTCACCTCCAACAACCAACGCGGGCCCGATCGGGTCCCGTTAAGCCGATCTGAGGATTACCTGCCGAGGACGGGGGTGAGGGTGCGGAGGTGGAACTCCTCGGGGTCGGCGTCCTCGGGGCGGTCGACGTACACGATGTGCACGGCCGTCTCCTGTGCCGCGGGGGCCGCCTGCTTCTCCGGCTCGGCCGCCATGGCTGCTGCTGCTGCTGCTGCTGTGAGGAACAGGAGGATCAGGAGAGGGTTGCTAAGCTGTCGGCGGAGCTGGGAACTGGTCTTCTTCATCGCCGTCCACTTCGAGGTGGGGCTCGTCTTTATAGCCGTCCGTCCGGGCTGGCGGTGCCGTCGTGGCTAATCTGGATCTGGAGACGAGTCGATAGGTTCGTGGTGACTCCGTGTGCCCATCGTCTCGGCATCTCCGCGTCCAACCGCCCGCGGCTACAGTATATTTTTCTGTTGTTGTTGTTTGCCGGCACGTTTTGTTGATCAAGCCAGGTGGTTTTGCTTATTGATGAGGGAAAAAAAATGTTTGCCTTTTCTGACTCTGTAGTTTGCTGCTGCCCGGGGCACGGGCGTGAAAAATGGAAGCATCTAGGGTGGTCGTTGTTGTATTCTCTACTCTCTTGCCGATGAATTAGCACGCATGTCGTCATCATCAAGACCCGTTTGGATCTCGGAAAAAAGAAAGTAAGGCTTCGTTAGAGCATCTTCTCCGTATCCTTCAGGTTAGGAATAAAGATTTTGGTGAAAAACTACTCTCCAACAGCTTATCTAAATGGTCTTTTAAATATAGTTATTCTTTATTTTGAATTTTTCGCTAGTCAAATATAGAAGACGAGAATGACTCTCTAGAGTATGCATGAGTTTTAGAAAAGCTGTTGGAAAATGAAAAGATATACAAAACGATTTTTATGAAAAATGACTCTCCAATTGATGATTTAGAGAGTGATATTTAGAAAGACTCTTTGAAATGCTCTTAGATTTTTTGATTGAAAATATGTCTGTTTTCTTATCCGGACCAGATCAAGTGTATTTTGCTGGTTCACTTAAATCGGGTCCGTTTTCATTCCCGACGATCAATTTCCATTTCAGAAAAAAAGAGAGAAAAAAGACTCGGATTTAACTCGTTTTTATTTCGGGCTGTATTTAGCTGAACAACCATTTTTGCCTCGACCTATTTTTGAATCGGGTCAAATCAATCCAGCCGAAACATACCGCATTTCGGACCGTTCCGGGCCAAAACGAATGAGGCCTAAGGCAGAAGAAAGAAAGTAGAAACGTTTCTAGCTTCATGGAAAACCTCAATCGACTGGTTTTGCTACATTCAGTTTTGTTTTTTTCCCTCCTTTCTCTTATGAATTATATTCACTCTGCTAGTCAAATGATTTCGAAGAGTGATTCCGTTTCATCACTTAAAACATAAGAAAAATGGGTCCAGATCTAAAATGTTACAAGAATCTGGAGCCTGCCGTACACATCCTAAATCCAACTCAGTATCCAAAATCTAATGTGTCTAGAACTTTTTAGTATGCAAAGATAATAATCACTCCGAGAATAAGGGTCTGTTTGGTACAGCTCAGCTTCACTAGTGAAGCTGTTTTTTTTAGAAAATAGATTTACAAACAACTTTCTAGGTAAAACTGAGCTATTTTGAAAAAAATATTTGACAAAATAGTTTCACCAATAATTTTATGCATGCATGTGAGAGAGAAAGGGGGGAGAAAGCTGTGATAAGCTATTATTTTCAGCTTCATCCCACTTCATGTGTTTGTGAGAGGGGGAGAAAAACAGTTTTAGGGGTGAAGCTGTTTTGAAAAGAGGTGTTTGACAAAAACAATAGCTATTATAAACTGTACCAAACAGGCCTAAGATTCAAACACTTATCATTCTTTCGTTTAATCTAGAATCCAATATCCAATTTCTATGTTCACTATCTAGAATGTAAAATCTCACTATAAGAATAATCCAAACGGACTCTAAGTAGACAAGCCAATTGAGCATTTAGCTTATAAACGATAATATAAGAGATGGAAAAATAAAATGTTAATATATGTGTTATAATAGATTGAGAGAAACTTCGCTAGCTTCATATATGGAACCCAGAGTTCAGTCTGTCATATTCCATGACCCTCGCATCGTCTCTAAAGGCGGCACGGGGGTTCCCGCAACCGCCACCCCTCGGGACCTCTCCGAGGGCCACTCCAACCGCCGTCGCCGCTCCTCCTTGGCTTGCGGTGGCGGCGTCCCGCTTCTCTTCCTCAGCCCCATCCTTTCCCCATTCCCGTCCTCCCCCGGCTCCCCCACATCCGTTCCCTACCCTCATCCATCTCCATTGGCGGCTACGACGGCTGGTCAGGTGGGTGGATCCGGCTCTTCGGCGGGCGGTTCAGTTGGCTCCGGGCGTGGGGCAGCGCCTGCGGCGGGGGCTTCTTGGGTGACGGCGGCTAGATCTGGATCTGGCCGCCAACACCCTCCTCCCTTGTGGCGATGATCTGGATGGCGATCTGTTCCAACGTCCGACGACAGGTCTACGGGGCAACCGTTTGGGTGAAAACTCTGCCTGACATCTTACGTCGGGCCAGCGGCGGTGGTACTCACTGTGCCTCGCATCTTATTGAAGGTGTCGCTGAAGTTGTTGTGCCTGTGGACGTTCAATAACTGGGTGAAAACCTAGCCTGGTTTTTCCGGGCCGGCGGCGGTGGCGCAGTTGGCACGTCGTCGATGTTGTTGTTCGTCAGGGCCAGGATTTCCTACCGTGTGTTACCTTGCTGTGCTGAAGACGGAGGTGGCGCTCGATGGCGTAACAACTCGGCTTTAGGTAGGCAGGCTTACATGTACACCAAATGCTTTGTGTTGTTGCCTTGGAAAAAACATCCAGTCTTCAATTGTGGTCGGTGTCTAACGTTTTCAGTACCTTTTTAAGGTCTGACAAACGTATTTTTAGCGGCTTTGTCTTGATGCTGGTGATCTTATTCTAGTGGAGTTGTCATCACGTTGGTGATCTTATTCTAGTGGAGTTGACATCACGGAACAAACATGTTTGTCGCGTAGGACTACTCGAGCTCCTTGTTGGGGATGTATTTTTTCCGTCAGTTTTTTCTTTTTAATTTTCCTATTGTAATAATTTGGTCTGATTCTACCCACAGATAGATGAAGCCGGATAGTTTCTATCCTTTATCTAAAAAAACATAACTGACCCATTAAAATTTTCCCTCTCTTTTTTGTCCATTATGTTCATCTCTTTTGTCTTACACTTGGAATTGCGGCCTCGAGGACATTGCTTGTTCTTGCACGTGTAGCGGATTCGCTTGCTCCATTTGGTCGATTATTCATGTGGCTTCTGGACTAACTAAATTTTACAATGTTTCTCACTTGCTTCTTAGTTAGTTAGGAGGATTTTGTAAAGAATTAAAACCAAGCGATCGCTACTTGTTGATCATTTTGGCTTAGGAGAAATAATATTGTATTTGAAACGGGAACTAAATTGTATGTATGAACAACACTTCCATTGAATATAACTAACTTGAACAACAAACTACTGCCGAAGGTGATATTAAACAGATAGTTAAGTGAACTTCTCATGGGACGGAATGCACACCCGATTTCAAAATATTTTATCTTCAATGTTTGCAAAAAGTTAGACAACTCATTCTTACAGAATTTGCAGCATTTCATCCATTTTTACTGGATATGCCCCAACATGTCTTACAAACTCCAAAATGTTTGCTGCAGAGTGCAAACAAACGGTAGAACTTCCTATCCAAAAACACAATCAGTTGTGCCTGTACAAAACCTTGCTCCCTTAGATCAAACCCATATACCTCACCATACAGTTCAACGAAACAAATATATTACAGGGTAGAGAAGGCTTAAATAGACTACTATATCTGACACCAGAATTGCATATATTCTACCAAATTCCACAGACAATAAAGCCAATTATCTACATTCCGACACGTCACAGGCAGCATTTAGATGTGCAGTGAGGTCATATCCAGCTCCCCGCTTTCGCGAACCTCCCTAACCCTTTTATCACACTCATCTTCTTCTTCCTCCTCTTTGGGTTCGCTCTCCTCTTCCTTTTCCTCCTCATCTGAGCATTCTTCACTGTAGCCATAGCCTGATCTCAATGATTTTGGCAAGGTTCTTGCCTCCTTGACAATCTTCATGATTTCTTCGGTTGTTTGGTCCGAAAAGGCAGAGACACTGTTGTCCCTCCTGAAATAGGATAACTGCACCGCTTCTGTGAGCTCCCTCGGCAAGTTCTTTAGGAACCATGGATGACTTTTTATTTCCCTCATGGTGATTCTCTATGGGAAATTCAAAATTGCAAACAACAAAGGTAAGCCACTTATCCAAAAACCATGCTGATACAGTGGCACCACAATTGAGATGGTTCATCGTATTACCCTTAAAGGATTGCTAACAAAGATACGTGAAATGAGCTGTCTGCAATCATCAGATATGTGAATGTTGTCTGGGATATTATATTGAATTGCTGCTATTCGCTGAAAATAAAGGTGTAAATATTAGGGGGCAAAACATTTTTTTCCTCAATATATGTGAAGAGCACCTAGCTGTCACCTGAATGGTCTTTCTAATATTTTTAGGATCATCCTGATCTTCAAACGGATAGGCGCCCACAAGCATGACAAAAAGAGTGACTCCACAGGACCATACATCTGCAAGCTACACTACCAAAATACGCTGGTCAATTGTCATTACTCAGTAACACCAGGTACTAATGCTGATTTAAAGGAAGCAATGAAGCAGAATGTTTCATTTGTACTCCTAGCATATTCATATATTTCAATTTATAACTATATGAGCTAAATTAGGATAAAAGAACCACCAAAAGCAAAAGTGTAAATGATCAAGCTGTAGATGCCCGTGTAGATGGCATGCTTGAACTGGGTATGGATATGACACAGGTCAATATCCCCATAATAGTTAGTCATCTGATGGAGATCAAGTAATATCCACATCAACTGGATAAGTTCATTGAGATAATTTCTGCCACATCTCGTGTCATCACAATGCAATAATAAAAAATAAAAGCTTTATCGATGGTATAAGATTCACAAAACACAATTCATTAAGGAAGCTAAAGCAAAAAAAAAAGTAGGAGTATATCTAAAAAAGCACAGATATCAAATATCACCATTTTGCCAAGAATATACCAATTTTGCAACATCAAGTCATGATATGTTTTGATGGATGAATTGATTGAGCCTATAATTTAACAGATTTACCATCGCCAGTTCGCACTCTAATGCTTGATTTCAACAATTCTTGATGAAAACAAAGGGTTCTGTTTTATCTATAGGGATCTTCTTAAGAATCACCTAATTTAACAATTAAACTACATATAAACAGATACATGAGTGAAACTTGCTGAAATAAAGATAA
The DNA here is from genome assembly GCA_022036555.1 of Microstegium vimineum. NCBI lineage: Eukaryota > Viridiplantae > Streptophyta > Magnoliopsida > Poales > Poaceae > Microstegium > Microstegium vimineum. Next base: position 36,938,061 of record CM039128.1, on the reverse strand, counting down.
AAAAAATGACTAACTCTAGACTCTAGTATATTTTTTCTATATTGATTAATGATTCTTGTATCATGGTTCCATTAACAGAAGCTAACTGTTGGTTTCCACTGACCAGAGTTGCAGTAGATTGGTATATATCCTTTCTGTAGTTGAAATTATGTGTCAATGAAAGCACTGAACATATGCCACCAATTTTTTTTGTTGGTAAATCAGTATGGATGTGTCCATACAGCCATAGTATCTGAACTGCACATACAACTAACTTAGTGGTCCAGCCTGAAGAAGGTACATGATGTGTTGAATCAAACAAGATACAGCTCTGAAGTCACCTTGAATAAAAAAGGAGAACCTATGTGCTGGCCAGTGACCATATGCAGTTTACTCGCCTAAAAAATATAGCCAATCTACTGAAAGAGTATCGACACAGAGAAACATATTAAAGGCCAAGGCTCCATTAACTACACCAAAACTTGGACCAACATATTGGAGAGTGGATGATATGTAGAAGGTCCACACGATGGGTGGTCTGCATGTGCAATAGGCCAATGAGTCTGTTCTACTTTATCAGTGTCAACATCTGTTAGGGTACACCTTACCAACAGAAACACAATGGGTGAAGAGGCAAGATTCCAACACCATGTCTGAAAGTGACTGCTTATCCTCTATTCACTGTTGCTACATATTCCAATAATCAATCCACTGTCTTCTAGAAGTCACAAGTATTGATCAAGATAAGTCCAGGAATTATGGTTTAAAATATTACTACAACTAACCATAAAACTGAATATTAATCTAGGAAGTGTGTCTTCATGCTGAAATTTCTCATCAATATCTACTATAAGATGGTGAAATAAATCAAATACACAAATATGTTTGTCTACGAAACAAGTAACTAATGAATAAACTGTTCTTCAGAAAGAATATAAACACCTGACCAAGTATGTTATCGAAATTGGGAAGTTCAATACAGGTATCTTTCTTATCTCAAGCCTCTTTCCTTAATGACATCAATATTGGGCGCAAATTCTCCAGAACCAATACAGGCAACTGTGGACCATCAGATTTAACTGTCCACAAAAGAACCAAACATGTGCAGTGCCACAATCTTGAAAAGAATCAGATACGTTGCACACTATTAATAGATAACTTCATTATAAGCACTTATTAGAAGAGATTTTGGTAATAAGGTGGTACCCCTAAATCTCAATAACATTTTTGTAATCATTAAAGTCAACCAAGCAGCACTTGCAGGCAACATCTAGTACTCCAGCAAAATAAGGATGTAACTAAATATGATGTGTAATAATGACAAGATGAAGAATATTACTGATGTGCTTTAATTTGAAGTGTGCTTAACAGAGCATCAACATGCAAGTGTACATAAACATGAGATTCTTGCCACTCACCTTCCCATCATACTCCCGCCGAGAAAGCACCTCTGGTGCAATATATGCTGGCGTCCCCACTGCTGATTTTGGCCTTGAAGTTAGTACTGATGACTGTTATGAATTAGCAATTAAATGGTATTCTTAAGCAAGCTTACAGACATGTCAAAGAAATTAAAGCTACCAATAAAACGAGAACTTAGAGACAACCTTGGAGTAGCCAAAATCACATATCTTAAGCCGTGGAGCTGGGCTGCCATCCAAGAGAACATTCTCCAGCTTCAAATCTCTATGGCATATTTGCTGAAAAGTAACAAGATTCCAACATTTAAGCATATGTTCAGGTCCCACTCATAAATAATTTTAAAAACACACCTGCACTTCCACAACAAAGCATATCTAATATATGTGAACTGTAACGACTAGTCACTAATTTATAGTTTCCTCATACCATGTGATGGCAATAGCTCACTCCACAGATCAACTGCTGGAAGAAATACCTGGCCTACAATGAGCAGAAGAGAACACATTAAAATTTGTTGTGGGGGGTCAATAACACATTAAGGCTAGGATAGTACTCAAACAACATCCAATGATAATATAGTACCTCATCCTCGCTAAATCGCCCCCGATCCACGATTCGATCAAATAGTTCACCACCAGCCGCATACTCCATCACAATTGCAAGATGCGTTGGTGTTAGGATCACCTGCAGAGTTTTTTTCCCTAATGGAATAAGCTTTTGAGTTGGTGCTCATTTATTTAGCCAGTATATTTATAAAAAGTAATAGAAAATAGTGATATGAACTAGTACTAGAGAAACTAGGGAGAGGGATAAACTTGGCACACACTTCAAATCCAAGCAGCTTATTTAATTAGAACCCAAACTATCCGGCACCAAAATACTGACCCACAAATCCTCATAGGCAAGAACATGGGCGGCCAGCTTGATTGCTTGAATGCAATCTCAAAACAGACTGCCAATAAACACAACAAATCAAGAAGAGGATGCACCCTTCGTAAAAATTTCCGCTTCATCGGCACCTCCTTCGAACCGCACAAAAGCACGCACACCGCATAGAGCAAAGTCTTATTTTTTAACCCCCAATACTACAGATGAACCTATAACAGAACAAAAGGGAGTAATAATAAAATCTGCTCCTTATTGGCACACGCACCTCTATGAACTGGATGATGTTCGGGTGCCGCAGCGACCGGTGGTTGACGATCTCGCGGTACACATTCTCGTCGATCTGCGAAAAAAAAAATAGCCCACCCGATCAGCACAACAAAACCAGGACTTCCGGATCCGAACCCTCGACAAACCAACCCGACCCAAACCGAAAGTCGAAAGAGCAGCGAAGCCAAGGCTCAGACCCGGTGGCCGCGCCCGATGAGCTTGACGGCGACGAGCCCTCGGGTCTCGCGGTTGCGCATCAACCGCGCCACCCCGAAGTTGCCCGACCCGATGTCCCGAACAGCCTCGTACTTGTCCATGATGCGTACCCCGTACGTCGTCCGCCGGTCAGCGCGCTGGCATGCGGGAGCACGGTCGCGAGGGAGGAGGTGGGGAGGAAGGGAAGAGGAAGGGGAGCTAGGCGAGCGGGCGAAGGCGCGAAGGCGCGAGGCGAGCTCGACGAATCGGCGGGCGCAGGTGGCTGGGCGGAGGCGGCGGTGTGGTGTGGTTGCCTCGGGCGCGGTCGTGTCGCTTTCCAGTGTGACGCCTTGCTGGAGGTTTATATATAGGAGATGCACGGTGGGTGCTAGGCGGGCCCCGCAGTCAGTGCCTTGTGGCGTGTCCAGGAAGGAAGGGCTGATTTGTTTTTTTATGGTAAGTAACGGATTCGGTGCGCTTTGCTTAATTTTGAATCAGCGAGCAACTAAGCTCTTTTTAATGACTCTCTCTTTTTAATGACTTCTTTCTTTGTTCTAATTATAATTTGTTTGAATTTTTACCTCAAATTTAACTATTCATTTTATTCAAAAAATTTATGTAAACATAGTTAAATTTAAATCATTATTTAAGAACTTTTATTAATAAAACAAGCCACGACAAAAAAAAGTGATATATTGTATAATTTTTTTAATAAGACAAGTGGTCAAACTTGAGGTTAAAAAAATCAAATGAGTTGTAATTCGAACGGAGTTAGTATATGGTTCGGGGCAAAAAGGAGTTGGCGTCGAGACGAAAGCATCTTGAGCCTGCATGGTTGTTTTTGTAGTTGATAAGGTGACTTATTCTTTCCCGCATCCTTCCATCTTGGATTGGCACCATGGATACACGTTTGTAACTATCCATGTGGCAGGGTTGGTTTTTCCAACGGTCTAAAGATTGGTAGGTGAGATTAGTCTTTGGAGATGTGTTTTTTTCAATCTTACCAAAAATCATGAATTGGGAGATTATTTTGAAAATTATTGGAGATGTTGTGATAACGGGACATGACATACACCCACGTATATACCTAAACTTAAAACCTAACCTAGCCACTAAGGCTTTTCATAACAAAAAAAAGCTAACCATGGCCTAAAACCGAACGAGGCGGGGTGGATGTAGATATCTATCAACACAATAAGTCAATAATGAATTTTCTATTTCAACTCTATGGGTGCAGATCTTTCAACATAATATAAATAAGTTTTCTCTTTTAATCCTATGGGTGTGGACCTACTAGCATAATAATATGTATTTTTATCTTTTAGCAAATTCAAGATTTCACCAAAAATATACAATTTGGAGAACATTACAACATGACATTCCAAATTCATATCTAGATATGCATGATGCATCAAAATTCAAAGCAATGCTAGAAAAAGTAAATTCCAATATGTCAACTATAATACAAGCAAACAACAAGGTAGAAGTTGATAACCATTCATGTCAATTGATGCCTAAAAGGGTAAGGAGAGCTGGTGGTGGAATCATGACTACTGCTAGTCAACTCTTGTATTTCCTCTTCCATAGACGGTTCCTCCACGCATGGCTTGGCACTCTCCTCAGCAACTGTGTCACAAAATGATAGAAAGAAGAGATAAGGGGCAAAGGGCAAAAGGGGTGAGCGATGTAGGGATGTGATGAGGCCAGGATAGGGCAGTGTTGGCTAGGGAAGGAGAGGAACTAGAACTGAATGGTGAGTAGTGACTTTGGCATGTGGCTTATAACCCTTGTGGCTTGTGGGTTGCAACCAGTAGTCTAGAAAAGTTGCAAGGGCCGAAAGTGCACGACTGAAGATTGGATAAGGAATAAGTGTAGCTGATTCATTTTTCTAGGTGTTGTTGTCAGTCGAATGGACGATTTGTCGATCCTCGACGGGCAATCCTTTATGATTGGACTAATCTAATCTTCTACATGGTTACACGACACTAACAAATAGTCCGTCAGTACACATCAATACAATGTTTATGAGTTGTCTAACTCCCCTTTCTCATGGTCCCACCAGTCAGCCCACTTGGCCACCTTTCCACAACCTAAGCCCCTAGGAAGCCAGTGTTTCTCCCTCTCTCTTTAGTTCTTGCACTCCACACCCTTTGTTCATCAAGGAAGAAAGGGAAATGGAGATTTGAGGAGAAACAATGGGATAGAAAATAGAGACCTAGGAAGCTCCAAGATCCCCTACAACTTGCTCTTACTAGGTATTAAACTAAGAGAAGCTCAATATCCCTTGCAAGATTAGGATTTCAAAGAGAAAGAGGAGAAAGAAGGTGGATAAGCTCAAGATTGCAGGAGCCATACAATCCCATGAGATCATCATTGCTTCTTCTCCACTCCTTGGTAGGTCGAATCCCAATCTTATCCTTCTTTTGAATCTTAGAAATGAATATTTAGCTAGTTCTTAGCATAGAACTCACCCTAACAACAAATCTTTGACCTAATGTATTTGGAGACATTGCAACTGGGTAGAAGTTTTTCTTCGGGACCAGACAAGCACACTTGCAAAGCCCCTGTGCATGACCCACACTCACACTTAGCACCCATGAAATCACTTGGAGCACATGAAACGATGTTCTAGTGAACAATTTGTTACTCACCCACATAAAGTATGTCAACACAACTCAAAAAAGCTTTTTATGAAAGTTTTAGGGCATTTTGGTGGACACCCGTAACCCTTGATAAACAGTCCCTCGAGTCCTTTTCCCTGGTTGTGTAGAACCATTAAACCTTACACTTAGCACATTTTGGTCTGAGTTCCATTGACAATCTGTTGGCCCCTAGACAACGGTCTGTGAAGCTATAACCGATGGTTTATCATGTAGTAATAAACATTCCATCAGATACCAAAGAACACTCACCTTTTCTAAGTTACACACTTATACCATATGATCTTAGTTCGTTATAATATACTTTCATACATGATCATGCATATGTTCAAGCTAGCACCCCATATCATTCATAGGCACGACATGTGTTTTACTTATGTCATGCACCATATAGTGGAGGAAGAACACGAGGAGGTGAACCTCAAGATCAACATTGAACTTGAACCTAAAGTATCATAGTCCCAATTGCTGAGTATCAAGGCATACTCCTACACAACCTTTAATCTTTATAATTGCATTAACTTGACTATCATATATTACACTTATGTTACTATATAATTACTGATCTACTTGAGCTTGTAACTTTGATTTTTCACCCTACCTTGTAGCATGAGTATTTGATTTTAATAGAACATAAATCCATGGTTAGATGCTTAGTTGCGGTAAAAGTCGAGATAGCAATGTTTTTCTCACTAATCATGTGTTTTAGGAAATGTTTGACCACTAAACAACGTTAAAAGTGAGCACTAATTTAAAACATGACTCCCATGCAAAAACTTGACTCGAGGACCGACGAGGGGTTAGGCCATGGCAAATTTGGGAGATCTTGATTGGCATACTCTTCGGACCCGGTAAGGACAGTGTGTCCGTAGTAGTAAGTTTGGAACAAAAACGAACAATCCCACTTGAAATTCAACTCCAACGATTTTTTTAAAAAAAACAACTTAATTGGTTTTCATTTAAACAAACCAAAACTTTAAATACTATTTTTTTTGTTATGACCTATTTTAAATTTAGAAAATTTCCATTATTAAACTTGAAATTGTAATCCTCAAATGAGGAAAGAAGCTTTTCATTTTCACAATTTCCTTACATGAGAACGACACTGAAGTTAACAACACAAGATTGTCAATAGTACAATCAGAAGTATTTTATAATATGTAAGTATCTCCATTTGAGGTAATATATTTCTATAGATATTGCTAGCTAAATAAATATCACTCCCTCCATTCTGAATCACAACGCACTATGACTTGTAAAATCTACACTACAATATAAAACATTCGATCTATACGGTACCCATACTCAGATTTAGCAAAGTTTGTTAAAGACAAACCATAATTTGAGAAGAAACTTTTTAATTGTGTTTAATTCATGGATACATGTATCATTTGAGTATTCTCTTAGTCTTTTAAATTTTTTGATTTGAAATGCATTGTATTACCCAGAAACTCTGTCGATCCATACTAGTGCTTTAGTTATTATACTCGATCGATGAAGTATAGCTAGCGCTAAAATGTTCAGTTCCGTGCGTGGTAACCGGCGTGCTTCGTGCCTAAGCATAACCGAAGCGAACAGCCGTGTGGCATTCGTAGATCGAACAAGAGTTCTTTTTTTCACTTGTCACGGTCAGCACGACACCTACCGTGCCGCGCCGAATACGGCATGGGCAGGTTGCGCCGGATCGTTGTGGGTTGGCTGGTCGTGGCGCGGAGCTCCCGACGCTGACTCACTCGAGAGAGCGACCTGACCTGCCGACCAAACAAGACTTGACGTCGTAGCGGCCAGAGATCCAAGAGAATTCAGGCAGCGAAGTGAGCCTACCAGCTAGCTAACCTGCTGCCGGCCGCCGCCCACTCCGTTCCTCACCGATGGAGATGACTTGTTGGTCTTCGCTGCGTCGTCGACAAGCCCGCCCAAGCATACCCCACACCCACAATATGCATATGCAGTATGCATGCAACGATACAATAGGAAGTGTGGTCAGGACACGGAGAGGGACAGAAATTCAGAGATGGCAAATCTGAAGCAGGGCATGTGCACTGCAGCAGTGTCTAGTACAACAAGGATCCACTGGCTCGATCTGCTGCATGCCTAGCTTTAATAAGGAGTACTGAAGCGAGACAAGAGATCAAGGACTTGATCACATAAGAATGTGAACCAAAAAGAAAAGATACTGTACTATACAATACAAAGAAGAAAAAGAGGGGAACACGAAGCATCAAGCACCGGTACGGTTTCAGTGTTCTGAACGCGGGAGCAGCGATGCTGATGATGCGAGGATGCAGTGCAATATTGCAATCATCGGGCCCGCTCCAACACCCAAATCTGCGTCGAAAGAGTGGATCGAGATGGAGCGAGGACGACGAGCATATGCGCGAACACGAACACTGAAGCCTGAACAGGCGCCGTAACAGCAGCAGCGACGCGGACGCCCGGGACCGAGACCGACGCCGACGACCCAAAGCAAGCCGGCGGAGTGCCGGACCGACAGCAATGCAGCAGGTTCTCTTCTTCAGCTCGATTGATTGGAGACCACGTACGTCTCTGCATCTAGTGACAACATTAGTAGCGTACCTACGCCCTAATTGGTTTGGGCTAGCGGTGTTATGGGATTAATGGCTCGCTGGACGATCTGCAGAGCAGCGACTCATTTGCAAGTAAAGATGAGCAACGGGCGGACACGGCCCGGGCCCGGTAAGGCGCGCGGGCCGTGCCTCCCAGACCACCGTGCCTGCTTGACGGCCCAGGCACGGCCCATGGGCTGTTTTTCGGGCTGGGCCAGCCTGAAAAACACGAGGCCCAAACCATGAACGGGTCAGCCCGAAGCCCATTTTATAGAAAACTCCTTGTTTAATGTAGAATTCAGTATGTTTTACGATGCAATTCTATATGAGCTCCCCTACTAGCGGGCCGCTATCGGGCCTACCATTGCAACCGTGTCGTGTTGTGCCGCCCGGCGTGCCGAGGTGACGGTCCAGGCACGACCCATGGACCGTGTCGTGCCGGGCTCGGGCTGGGCCAAAACTTCGGGCTTCGTACCGTGCCATCGTGCCTCAGCCTGCATGCTCAACTTTATTTGCAAGTATGGTATTGTCTAGTCACCTTTGCAACTTGCTCTTGTCACCTGTTTGGATAGCGACCTCGCAGGCAGCAAACGAGTTTTTTGATGGGATGTTGCCCAGGAGTCGTCTGGCCCTAGTGTTAGATATATAATTGTATATATCCTAGGGGGTCCTATGTAATTGTGTTTACTTATACTCCAAGTCATGTATGACTATATATATATGAAAGTCACCCAACCCCTAAGGCTAAGAGGTGTTCCGCTATCTCTCTACATGGTATCGGAGCCTAGGTTTAGACCCTAACCCTAGCACCACCGCTTCCGCCGCCGCTGCCGCCGCCTGCCTAGTCCAGGCCGCCGCCACCGCCAACCCCCCTGTTGCCTGAACCTCAGGCCGCCGCCGCCGCACCATCCCCTGCTGCTGCTGCCGCCTATCCAGGCCGCTGCCGCAGCCCCTGCCGCCGCCGCCTGAACCCCAGGCCGCCGCCGCCGCACCATCCCCTGCTGCTGCAGCCGCCGCTCCCTGGCCGCCGAAGGAGAACGACGATCCGAAGCAAAAGGACGGTGGTGTGGTTGATCCACCACCGGCCGCCGTCCCCATCGTTGTTCCCAACTACACCGCCGTCAACGTCAAGAACCACGTCCCGATCACCTTGGAGTTGGCTAACCCTAACTACACCAAGTGGCCCGCGTTCTTCAAGGCGCTCAGCGGCAAGTTCATGTTGCGTGGCCACATCGACGGCACCACTGCCGCCAACCCCGCCGATCCGCTATGGGATGCCGCGGACTGCGCCGTCCGGGGCTGGATGTTCGGCTCCGTATCCGACGCAACCCTCGATCTCGCCATGGCAGAAGAAGATCAGAACGCCTGCGAGCTCTGGGACGCCATTGCCGCTCTGTTCCACGCCAACAAAGCGCCTCGGGCCGTTTTCCTCAGCGAGCAGTTCCACTCCATGACCCAAGGCGACTCCAGCATCGACGAGTACTGCCAGCGCATGAAGCAGGCCGCCAATGCCCATCACGACATCGGCCAGGCGGTAGCCGACCCTCGGCTCGTCCTCAATCTGCTCCGTGGGCTCAACCCTCGCTTCTCTAGCACGACCGACGACAACGCCAACCGTGACGTGCTGCCCACCTTCGCCGCCGCCCGCAACATGCTGGTTCTGAAGGAACTTCGCCTTGCCAATGAGGAGAAAGTTTAGAAGAACACAACCTTGGTTGCAGGCAGTTCGTCTTCCTCCAGCTACGGCACCGACGGCTGCCACCCCCATCCTCCTCCTACCGTCCCCCTGCAAACCCATCTCAGCCGCGCCAGGGCAACAACAGGGGCGGCAACAGGAACGGCAACCGCCGCGGTGGGCGGCGTGGACAGCAGCAGCAGCAGACCGAACAGCAGCAGCCGCCTCCCGGGCCGTGGTTCTGCTTCAACCCGGGGCCGGCCTCCTTGCCGGCGGTGGGCAGTAGTGCCCCCCAGCCAGCCCTGGCCTGTATGACCAGCCTCCTCAGGCGCACACCGCCTACACCCCGCAGCAGCAGGTGTGGGATCCTACTGCCTTGGTGGCTGCCCTGAACTAGATGCAACTCAAGTCAGGCAGCGCACCCTGGGTGATGGACACCGGTGCCACCCTCGCACATGAGCTCCAACGACGGTATACTCCTCTCTCGTTCCCGTCCTTCTTCCTCATCGGTTGTTATCGGCAATGACAACTCCCTACCAGTCACTTGACAGGGTGACTCCCAGCTCGCGTCTCCTTCATCCAACTTTGCACTCAAGAATATTCTGGTGGTTCCACATATTATTCACAATCTTCTTTCAGTCCGTCAATTCACACATGATAATCATTGTTCTGTTGAATTTGACGCCTTTGGTTTTTCCATTAAGGATCCTCGGACCAGTCAGGTGATGCTTCGCTGCAATAGCTCCGGCGACCTCTACACCTACCCCACAGCTGCCTCCACCAGCCGCGCCTTTGCCACCTCCACCAACACCGCCAGCTTGTGGCATGCTCGCCTCGGGCATCCTGGTCCTGCCGCCATCACCGGTCTCCAGTCCCTGGTTCCACCTATCAAGTCTGCGTCTAGTTTGTGCCATGCGTGTCAGTTAGGCAAACATGTTCTCCTACCGTTTTCCAGTTCCACGTCTTGTACTAATGCACCCTTCGAGCTTTTGCATTGTGATCTATGGACATCTCCAGTTCCTAGTGTTTTTGGTCATTCATATTACCTTGTTATATTGGATGATTATACTCATTATTATTGGACGTTTCCCATTCGCCGCAAATCTGATGTGCATCAACATCTCGTGGATTTCTGCGCATACGCACGCACTCAGTTCAGCCTCCCAGTTAAATGCATCTAGGCAGATAACGGGACTGAATTTCTTAACCACGCCACCACTCTGTTTCTCGCTGCACACGACATCCTTCTGCGCATGTCCTGTCCATACACCTCAGCTCAGAACGGCAAGGCCGAGCGCATCATCCGAACCATCAACAACATCTGCTGCACCATGCTTCTCCATGCCTCCATGCCTCCAGCCTACTAGGCTGAAGCGCTCTGCACATCCACATACCTACTCAACCGCCGACCCAGCTCCGCCGTCGGTACCGAGATTCCCTTCTCCCGCCTATTTGGCAAGTCTCCAGACCTGTCCCACCTTCACGTGTTCGGCTGTCTATGTTACCCAAACCTTTCAACCACCTCAAAACATAAGCTTGCCCCTCGCTCCGCTGCCTGCGTCTTTCTTGGTTATCCCTCCTCCCACAAGGGGTACCGCTGCCTTGACGTCTCAACGTAGCGCATAATCATCTCATGGCATGTCGTTTTCGATGAACTATCCTTTCCGTATGCCACTAACACTGCAGGTTCGAGTACGGCAAGCTCCCTTGAGTTCCTCGACGACGACAGCGACTTACCGCTGTCACCGCAGGCTGCGCCCTGGCGGGCGTGGCACTGTGCCCCCGTCCGGTGCTCCGATCGATGACCCCGCCGTGATCGCCTGCGGCCCTCTGGTGCTGCCGCCATCACCGTCGGGTCGCTTCGGCCGCATCTACGAGCGGCATCCTGCTGCCCCGCCGACCGGTGCAGCAGCCCCGGGTCGCTTCGGCCGCGTCTACGAGCGGCGTCCTGCTTCCCCGACCGGAGTCCCTGCCCCGGCGCCGCGCACCTCTGCCCCGGGAACCGGCAGCACTGCACCGGCGCCCAGCAGTGCTGTTCCGGCGCCCGGCACCACGGCCGGATCTGCTCCAGCACCTCCCAGCATGGCTGGGGAGGCGACCGACGCCGCTGCAGCACCTCCCAGCACCCCTGTTCGCGCTTCGACTCGACTCCAGAAGGGCGCCATCACCCCCGTCGACTATAGCAGTGCCTTCGTCTCCACCGCATCATCGTTGCCACGCGACTACCGTGGCGCCCTCGCTGATCCGCAGTGGCGTGCGGCCATGGCCGACGAGTACCAGGCGCTCATCGACAACGACACCTGGCGCCTGGTGTCTCGTCCACCCCGCACCAACGTCGTCACCGGCAAATGGATCTTTTAGCACAAGTTCCATTCCGATGGCATGCTCGCTCGTCACAAGGCGCGTTGGGTGGTCGTGGCTTCTCCCAGCAGTATGGTGTCGACTACGATGAGACATTCAGTCCAGTCGTCAAGTCGGCCACGATTCACATCGTCCTCAACATCGCCACCTCTCGCTCATGGCCTCTACATCAGCTTGACATGAAGAATGCCTTTCTTCATGGTCATCTCGACGAGACAGTCTACTGTCAGCAGCCACCTGGCTTTGTTGATCCTTCGACGCCTGACCACGTGTGCCTGCTGCATAAGTCGCTGTACGGACTGAAGCAGGCTCCCCGCGCTTGGCACCAGCGCTTCGCCTCGCATCTTCGCACACTCGGCTTCCGCCCGTCTGCATCTGATGCATCTCTCTTTATTTATAAAGAGAACGATGGTGTCGCCTACCTGCTGCTCTACGTCGACGACATCATCCTCATGGCCTCATCCTCAGCACTCCGTACTCGCATCACAGAGCGCCTACGCTTTGAGTTTTCGATGACCGACCTCGGCGAGCTACACCACTTCCTTGGCAATCCCTCACGCGCTCCTCTAGTGGCCTGTTCCTGTCCCAGCGTCAGTATGCTGCCGAGTTGCTCCAGCGCGCTGGCATGGCTGAGTGCCACTCCACGTCGACGCTAGTGGACTCCAAGGCTAAGCTTTCGGCCTCGGATGGTGCTCCTGTTGAGGATCCGTCTGAGTATCGTCGCCTCGTCGGTGCTCTCCAGTACCTGACTCTGACTCGACCGGATTTGGCTTATGCTGTTCAGCAGGCGTGCCTCTTCATGCATGATCCCCGTGAGCCGCATCTCGCGCTGGTCAAGCGGATTCTTCGGTATGTCAAGGGCACTCTCTCCACAGGGCTTCACCTTGGAACTGGTCCTGTCCAGTCCCTCACCGCATACTCCGATGCTGACTGGGCAGGGTGTCCAGACTCTCGGCGTTCTACTTCTGGCTACTGCGTCTACCTCGGTGACAACTTGGTGACCTGGTCCTCGAAGCGGCAGACTACGGTTTCTCGCTCCAGTGCTGAAGAGGAGTACTGTGCTGTCGCCCACGCCGTCGCCGAGTGTTGTTGGGTGCGCCAGTTGCTTCAGGAGCTGCATCTGCCACTATCTTCTGCCATCGTTGTTTTCTGTGACAACGTCAGTGCTGTGTATATTACAGCTAACCCTGTCCATCACCGCCGGACCAAGCATATTGAGATCGACATCCACTTCGTCCGTGAGAAGGTCGCGATTGGTGAATTTTGAGTGCTCCATGTGCCTTCCTCTCATCAGTTCGCTGACATCATGACTAAGGGCTTGTCTGTACAGTTATTTACTAATTTTAAGTCCAGTCTTTGCGTCCGCGATACTCCCGCTTAGACTGTGGGGGAGTGTTAGATATATAATTATATATATCCTAGGGGGTCCTATGTAATTGTGTTTACTTGTACTCCAAGTCATGTATGACTATATATATGAAAGCCACCCAACCCCTAAGGGTAAGAGGTGTTCCGCTATCTCTCTACACCTAGCAGTGTTCCGATGTTGGACTCAGAGTCGTTTGGTTACCAAAATAAAAATATTGTTTTAGAGAAACATAGAAAATACTAAGTTTTTATTTGGAATAATAGATTTTCAAAGAAAAAACAAAAGAATGAAATGGATGAAGCATCAATTCCTTTTTCTTCCTGAAACTGTAGCTAGATGCCCATTGTACATGAATAGAAAAAATCGCTACAATCTCGTTCTTTCTCTCTTCTTTTGCATATGACCGAGGCCAAAGCGCTTGAATTTCCCTTTGAACAAGAGAGGAAACGACACCAAACTTCTCGGCGGCATCGGATCATCGATTTTCTGCATGCGAGCTCTGATCTACTCCCACGGTCCTACCTACCTGTTGCCACTGTTTCATCCTGCTTTTTTTTTAGGAAATTCATCCTGCTATTTTTTGTCCCCTTGGCTTACAAAATATATGCGGATCAGATCAGTTTATATGAGAATGATGGGATAAAAGAGGTATGAATACTTGAATAGGAAGTGACAGCAACACGGTTCAGCTCTTTATTTGTCTTGCTGCTGTTAGGACCCACCTTGTTATTTGCCAGCATGCCACTAGTGCATTCATATATATCCAATTCAAACAACTCATATGCACTAAGTGTATATCCAATTCAAAGAACTTATACACACCCATATGAACTTGATCAACAATAAATATACCTTAGTAGATCGTGATCAATCCATTAGCAAGCTTCAACTTGAATATTTGCAATCTTTCAAAACAATCCAATGAACCACCATAACTTGAATGTGACACTTGTATATTGTAGCACTTGGACTTCACTTATAGACTTGGCATTGGGATGAGGATAGCACTAAGCTTCAATATTTTATTCAATATATGATCAACAATATGAAACAATTGAATCAAGCCTCCAATGCCGATGGTACCTACAAACATTCATCCACTTGTTGATGGTACCCAAACTAGTTTGGGTCCTCTCAAGTTAGGAGAAACATACTTAGACAATGCCTTAGTATGAATAGCGGGATGTTTTGCAATAGCAACCATAGAGGTACCATTTTCATCCTTTCTAAACATATGATCATTATTAATTGAAATAGGCTTAGAAGTCATACCTAGGGGAGATGAATTAGCCATGTGCCCTCTTTTCCGACATGAGTAGCACACTATCTTTGATTGAGTCTTTTCTTCCTTGCTCATGTTGTGCTTTTCATTGCCTCGCCTTTCTTCTTTTGCTTGAATCTTCATTTCAAGCTTGATAGGACACTTCAAGGCTAAGTGTCCCATATCATCACACTTGTAGCACTTGATGTGAACCAAATGATTCTTCTCTTAATCTTTGCTCATCATCATCTTGACATCTTGAATAGGAGTTGGATGCCTTGATCTTACTTTGCCACTTCTTCCAGTCTTCTTCTCCATCCCCAAGTCACCATCTTGATGGTTGATCTTGTCTTGCACTTGGGGCTTGATTTTTGGCATAGCTTGAGTCTCTACTTGTTGCTTCACCAATTGCTTGGTTGGGCACATTGAGGTGAGATGACCCCAAATGTGAACTTGAAGCACTTGACATGATTTAGCCTCTCTTCTTCTTTCTTCAACTTGAGCTTCTCTTTATTAGGGCAAGCATTTGCAAGATGTCCAATTTCATGGCATTGGTAGCACATGAAGTGAGATAGCTTTTCTTGTTGTTGTTTCTTCATTTCTCTTTCATATCTTCTCTTTCCCCATCTCTTGCCTTTGATATTGCTCTTTTTGAGTCCAATTCCACTCTTGTCACCATGATTTCTCTTGTTTGTCAACATATGCTCAAAGGTGACTTTGGAGTTGTAGCACCTCTCTAACTTATTGCTCAATTTCTTCACTTGTTCATTAAGCTCATTGTTCTCCTTCAAAAGGTTAGTCTCACACGACATAGAAGTAGAACAAGCATTTATATGTGAAGAGCATGGCATATAAGTAAATCATCACAAGAGGTGGATACATGCTTCTTCTCTACATCACAAGGGTTAGCAATAATATGTGGTTGATCATATGACCCATGTGATGAGCTCTCATCATTCTTAAGTTTCTTGAAAAATACTTTGATGAGAGAACCATGTTTCTTAACTAGATCTCCATGAGATACACAAAGTTGCTCATGTTCCAATTTTAGCTCTTCATGTGAAGTTTCAAGAACATCAAGTAAGTGCTTATGTTCTTCACATGAATTATTTAGAAATGATTTTTTATTTACTAATGTTAATGTTTTAGTTTTCTCATTTTCTAAAGACATGGTCATGCTAGTAAGTCTATTTACAAGCTCATCATATGAATCAACATGATCAACTACATTGCAATTTGATACCTTTGTGTCACCTTGTGACATAAAGCAATGTGGTGATGTTATGGGCTTGTAGTAGCATCATGACCATTGCTCGAGCATGAACCATCATCATTACCATCAAGAGTGCATGGAGTGACATCATCAATAACAACACTTGAGGCATCATCATCATCCATCTTGTCAAGTGAGCTTGTAGTTGATCTATTATCATCATCACTTGACCATGAGGTGGAGCAATCTTCCACAACCACCAAGTTGTGATTATGTTCAACACCCTCATGTGTCTCCATCTCTATTTGATTCTCCTCCTTCTTGAATTTGCCATCATCCCAAGTAGAGACATCACCATAGAGATGCTTGAGTGCCATCCATATATCATGGGTACTCTCCGAAGTCATCACCCTATCAAATATCTCATTTTTCAAAGAATTGATTAGAAAACATTGGGCTTGTGCATCAAGTGTTAGGCACTCCTTTTGCGCTTGGGTTAGATTACTCTTATCCAAGGTATTAGTAAACCCAACAACAATGATCCACCAATACTTCGGACCAAAAACACGGATATGATCAAGCATATGGTGTTTCCACCGTGCAAAGTGTGTGCCATAAAAAATGTGTGTATCACACTTCGATGACTTGTCTCCACCATCTTTACCTTCTACTATATTATCAACCATGCTTGCCATATGTTTCATCTTTTCAAGCTCTTCTTGCATCTTGTTCACTTTCTCTCTTTGTTGCTCTTGCAACTTGGCGGAGATATTCCCAGCTAGTAACTCAACTAGTTGCTTGATTTGAGTTGCATCCATGTTGGCCAGTTTAACTCCTCACGTGGTAAAGCGTATGATATGAGGAACCTTGCTTTGATACCAATTGAAAAGACCTAATTGGCCTAGAGGGGGGTGAATAGGCGTACCTAAAAACTTATCGCAAAGACTAACCGAAATAAATGCGGAATTAAAACTATCGGTCTAGCCAAAACAACACCCCTCTACTTATAACACTAGCACCTAACAAAATAAGATAAGAAGGCTTACTACGGTGCTGGCTAGGAAGCTCACCTAACAATTCTAGGTTGCAAGGTCACACAAACCTAAGCTACTAGTACTCTAAGCAAACCGGGAGCTCCTACACATGTTAGTGAAGGCAAAGCGCACAAAGCCTAAGCTCACTAGTAATGCTCAATAGCAAGGCTACACAAGACAAACTAGAGAGCTCAAAAAGCTTAGCTACACAAGCTAAGTAATGTGACTAACAAGACTACACAAGTCAATTAGTCACTCAAGAACTACTTCTATGCTACACAAGAAAGAAGATAACTAGCAAGATACACAAGCTATACTAGTTACTAAAACAACCACTAAACACTAGCACAAACATGAAACAATAATTATAAGCTAGTGAATAGAGAGTGCAAACCACTGATTTGTACTACCGGTAGTAGGACCGGTACTACCGGTGGCTGACCGATACTACCGGTGAAGGCAGGCCGGTACTACCGGTGGCACGTTGTAGCTCCGAGATCCAAGGAAGATGAGCTTTGAATCCGGATCCTAGCTTTTCCCCACACTCCTTGAGGTTGAGGGTGATGATGTTGAGCTTTGCTTGGATTGGTTCCTCTCCAATTTGTAGATCGGGCCTTCCCAACCTATAAACTTTGAGGGAGAGAGGAAGAACAGGAAGAACACAAGAGCAAAGGATAGACGAAGCTATCTCCACAACATCAAGCACGCGAGACTCAAGATTTATACCGAGGTTCGGTCCCCACTAAGGAGTTCCTACTCCTCGTTGTTGAGGTGACCACAAAGGTCGGAGTCTCTTCCACCTCCTTGCCTCCCTCAAGCAACCATAAAGGTTAGCCCAAGATTTCCACTAAGGATCGAAGGGGTAATACAAACGATTCGGGGTGCCCTCACAAATGAATCAACACGGACAATCTCGAAGAACACTTAGCCGGCTAGGATTCCAAGAATCCAAGAGTAACAAATGCAAAAGCAAACCGGCAAGAAGAGGAAATCGAATGCTCAAGTCGTAGATCGATCCTCTCCACACTCAAATCTCACTTCTCTCACACAAATCCACCATGGATTGAAGCCTAGGAGCACAGAGGGAGAGAGAGACACTTGGGACCCTTTTTCTCAGGTGTAGGAGTGGAATAATGGGGTTGGGCGCCGCCCCAAGGGAAGGGGCGGTCTATTTATTTCCGTAGCTCCCGACGCACTACCGTACTACCGGTGGTGTCCCACCGTATTGCCGGTCCAAGATTTTCGACCGTTGGAGCCTTCCGACCATTGCACAAAGTTAGCCAACCGGTACTACCGGTCTTTCACCGGTACTACTGGTCACCATCGGTACCACCGGTGAGAAACCGGTACTACCGCTAGTTCAAAATCTCGCAACTTGAGACGCGCAAGAATTTTGCCTACCGGTACTACCGATGGCTCACCGGTACTACCAGTAGTTTATTTTTCCGCACAACTTCAGTACGCAGATAAGCCTATCGGTACTACCGGTCTCTCAGACCGGTACTACAGGTAGTTCATTTTTCAGCAGTGGTAGAAACACATCTCCTAAGTGCCCGTGAGTGTAAGCTATCTCTCGAACGCATATAGACCTTTGACATGAGCACTCTTATCCTCATCAAGTTAGTCTACTATGCATCCCTCTTGATAGTACGGCTTTTCCTATAACTCAACCCGGTCAAACACTTCTCTAAACAACTATGACCGGTGAAATAAAATGCTCTAAGTTATACTTTTGCCTTGTGCATTCCAATTCATCTTCTTCTCCAATGTTGATGCAACCCATGCACCAACCTATCACAAATGATATGATCCACTTCATATCATCACGTGACATATTGGTTCATCGATCTTGACTTCACTTGCCCTTCACCGTTGCCTTCGTCCATCGGTGTCAAGTCTTGCTCAAGCCTCCCGCCACGCGGTCAAACGCTTCAAGCCTCTAGCTTGCCCTTCACACTTGCAACCGGTCCATCAAGCTAAGTCATGCTTTGACCTTCTCCACCTTGTCACATGACTCCATGTCATGTTTCATATGCAATGAGCTCCTTCATCATCAAGTTGAGCACCATAAATATGCACAAACCATCTCTTCATGACTTTATTGGTTGCTTACACTTGTGTACCTAAGGACTAAATCACCTGTGTGTCTCACATTAAACACATATTAGTCCACCTAAGTTGTCACTCAATTACCAAAACCAAACATGCACTTTCACTACTCATTCCATGAAAAAATAACACACTTATCGTTTATCGAGAAATCATTTTTTTTAATAATTTGACTAAACATGTAAAAAGTTTATAATGTAAAAGTTTTAAAAATTTATTTGTTAAACACCGAAAAGTTTCTAGACTCATTTGGAAATATAACTGAAGAGAAAAATTGGGTGCCTAGAAAAAGAAGGGCCAACTTTAAAAACAGAAATGGTCCACGGTGACTAGCTCACAAAGACGGTGAAATGGACATTTTTTTTGGGCATGTCATGGCAAGTATATTTTATTGAAGGAAAGGAATTATATGGCACTAGCACAGGTTCCAAACCACTACACCGAGTTGATGGCTACCAAAGAGAGGAAAAGAGAAAGAAAGAGGAGCACAGGGCAAAAACCCACAACTCCAAAACCCTACTAGCCTTAGCTTATGAAAAGAAGATGCATCAACGCAAGGTTGCTTATAGAGTGGACCAAGCTACCGTGACAAAGCATCAACCTCAAGAAGAAGAAGAAGAAGAAGAAGAAGAAGAAGAAGAAGAAGAAGAAGAAGAAGAAGAAGAATTAGTAACAATGGCGACGAAGCATTCATATGAGAGAACAACCTTGATGACAAAGCATTCGTAATGTGGGAGACCTACACACACTCGACAATAAATTATCTGCCAGAGAGATAGACTTAAAGTATCCGCAAGATGAGATCAGAGAGGCTAAAGGATAACGATGGATGGTGGTAAAGTATCCGCAAGATGAGATCAGAGTGACACAGTGAAGCCCCTCAAATGTGTCGATCACACGTCCCTTTAACGAGAAGATGAGAGAGCGCGTGCACTCTATACCACTACATACAAAGGATGCACCACCGGAATCCAGAAAGGGCATACCATGTTCGCAAGGTTTTTTTAATTTTTCTTTCAGAAAATGTTGGATTTCGCTAGGGGTAACCATCTTTTCAGCATGATCAGCGAATTCATGTTAATTATTATATGTCATCCTCTTACGGCCCCCATATGATCAGGCATGCAGCTAGAGCCAGGCAGCTACTGAGGGAGTGTCTTGGTGCGTGGGGTCGTCGTGATCATGCATGACACGTGGGGTCACCCTCCCAACCAATACTATACTACAACAGCAGCTGGCACTTGTGCCTCTCCGTTTTGGTAGTGTGCACTATATATCGGTCCTCTGCTACGTCCTGGACACATATGTTCGCAGCTCGGCCAGTTTTGCCACCGCCCGCCGCGGTGGACAGACGGCCGGACCGCCCGATAGCAACGCGAGCGCAAGGTACGAGCATCGGAAAGCTAGCGCCCCTGCCACTGCCCTGCGGCACTGCTTCACGTTCGATTGTCTATCCAAACTTCCACAAAACCCTTACTATACCACTCCCTCTGTCCAATAATATTTGACGCTTTCACTTTCTGAAATTTTTTTTGATAAAATATATATTAAAAAATATTAATATTTATGGTACGTAATTAATATTATTAGAAAGGTCTTTTAATCTAGTTTTTTAATAAATTTATTGGAGATATAAATGTTGCAATTTTTTACAAATCAAGTTAAACTTGTGGCACAGAAATCGGAAACGACAGTTAATTTAGGACGGAGTGAGTATACTCTAGTATATTTATATAAACAAACCTTTAGTACTATATATATAACTTTTTTTTGAGTTCGTATACTACTTTTTTTTAGGAACTATACTAGTCCTTCTTTTTATATATAAGAATACTAGTCCTTTTCTTTTTTTTGAAAGGAGGAACTATACTCCTGTATTTCTTGTCCAATGGGAAAGGATGAGCCGGCCCAATAGGCCATTGTTGAAGCCCAAATCGACCATGCAGGGAGAAGGAATGCTTCGGCCCTCTTGGGCCGACTCAAACAGGCAGATGCACGCTAGGGCCGCGGCCTAGCTAGGAGATCTTGTCCTCTCAAAAAAAAAAAAAGCTAGGAGATCTTGTACCCCATCTGTTTTTTTTTAAAAAAAATATATAAGAAAATTAAGCTGCTCTAGTTTTGTCTTGGACCATCTTCAACCTGACACGCCTGCCTTTTCAAAGTCTGTATGTCGCTTTTGTTTGCCGCTTTTGTTTGCCTTGTTCGTCTAATCGTTTCGGTGTCTCATAAGTCGGCTGATGCTATTTCTGGTTGGTCGGTTGATAAACCAAGTAAACAGGACAAATGCAATAAATTAATTTGAGATATTAGTTTATTTTCTATAAGATTGGTAATGTTTAGAAACTTTCCACTAGGACAAAATTGAAAATGGCATACATTTTAGCCTTGTTCGTTTCGCTGAAATTTGACTTATGTCATCCCCAAAACATACAATTGTGAGAAATCATGCCATTCAGGCTAACTCATGTTTGATCAACTTTATACTAGGACTTTGTTTGACCAAATAGCCTAAGCTATTATAGTATATTTTAATTTCTACAAATGAAAGGATCTAAACGGTCTCTAAATAGTATAAGTATTTATGTCTCTAAAACTATATATATTGTGAAAATATATTTTATAACTAATCTACTTATTTTATATCATAAATGTTAGTACTTTTTTATAAAAAAATAGTCAAAATTTAAACTATTTGACTTTTTTTTAAAAAAGTGAAAATTACATTCTTTTGCAAAACGAGAGAGTACTTAAAAATGTCATTTAAGGAATTTGGATTGGTGCTCAGCCCACACCCTAATATCTATATTTTTAACCGTGAGAAAACATGTCATCTCATCAAAGGACTTATTTATATGCACATATATTCATCTCAATTCACATATGTTGGTAACGGAAATTAAACTAAGTTCTACCATTATCCACTCAAACACACATAGACCGTGTTTTAGCTAGCAAAATACAGCAATATCTATGACGATATGTATAGTAGCAACTAGCAAAATCTAATCTCCCACTCTACTGGTTCTTTAATGCTGTAGTGCATGAGCGGTGGATGAATGACGGTGAAACTCTAGAGCTAGCGGTCAGGCTGGCTAGGGAAGCCAATATATTGACACACACACCACCAGACAGCATTGCCAAGCCATTTACATCACACAGAAGCGGAGACAAGTTAGTGACAAGTCAAGGATCGGCCACCGCGAAAAAGAAAAAGAAAAGCTCATCGTGTCCGCATATCAGCATATGGTCTGACTTAATGAGTGAGTAGTATGGCCGTGCTGAGGGCCGCCCCACAGTGGCTGACAAGAGTTCGGCGGCACGATTCCTCGTAGAAATTTAAGTCTTTGATCATCTAGCCTATCTCGCATGCAATGAGATTTGTTTCTCGCATGCAATGAGATTTGTTTCATTTTTTATTCACTCTGTACCGACGATTTAAGCCGCTTGTTGGAGACGCCCTTAGCTTGTTTCTCACGCGGCGCAACGTACACCTGGCTTGTTGGGTTCGCCGCAATCGTTGGCCGGCTGTCCAAGTGTTTACGGGCGGGCCGGGGGACCATGTCTGACTCGGCGTTTTCGATGCGGATTATTTTGACTGGCCTAATCGCCGCAATAATATCGATTGTGTACGTGCTCGCTGTGTGTCTCTATAGGAGTACGAATACGTACGGTTGACGATGATGCAGGCGGAAGGAATTAAAAGGAATTGCCAATGCAATGCAAGTCAACTCGACGGAAGACGAACTACGTACAGAGCGGCGCTCTCAGCTTATTATATACCCGATTACGCGTGTGCCGCAAATCACAGCCTGAGCCTGAACGTACGTACTGTACGTGTGTGTGTTCGCACCCGAGTTCCCGTTACCCGACTAATGAGATCAACAAATGGTTGACAGTCTCTCTCTCTGCACTTGCCTGTTAGCCGTGGCTAACTTGCTATGAACAGGGCCCAGACAAGACACCAATGCACATTCCCGAAACGGAATCTTTCACTTGACTAGAGAGCGAGGGATCATTTTTTTGTTGTTGTTGTGTGGTGGGTGATGTGAGGCTCCGCCGCAGCGGTGTGACGCCCGGGAACGTGCGTTCCCGGCCCGGGAACGTGCGTTCCCGGCCCGGGAACGTGGTACAATTTCGTTCCTGTAGTGTTAAAATCATCTAAATTAACGTTCCACGTTCCGGGAACTTTTGTGACTGTGGTGACGCCTACGGCCTACGTGACGTCTCTACTCAGCCATGTGCATGCTCCATCCGCGTCCTGTCGCAGTGGACCTCCACGATCGGCGTGCGATCTCGGAAAGACCGAGCAGGATAGTCGTCTATACAACGCGTTATATTTTGACGACGCGGCACAAAGGGGAAGAGTCAAGTCAACCACCCCGGCCGTAGTAGATAAGACAAGACATGATCGATAGCTAGAGTACAGATCAAATGTGCTAGCTGGAGTTTCTATGAAATGCATTCTGTACCAAAGACACATTCTGCGCTGTTCAATGATCAGGATTAAAAAGAAAAACGTATTGTGCGCGGTTCGATCGATCTGGTGCAACTTGTAGTAATTTAGGCGGCATATGCATGGTTCCGAATCGTGCGCCCACATGCATGATGCATCCCCGTAGTCGTCGCCTATATATACTTACGAACTCTCTGCCAGCTTGACAACAGTTTTGTTTTGCCTGCCATTACAATCTGTCATCAATTAATAACGTCTGAGTGTCAACTCAACTCCGCCAACCTTTCTACGTACACTACACTAAGAGCATGTTCGATCTCCAAACTCCACTATGGAGTAGCTCAAAGAGCTTGTATATAGGGACGTCGCAGTGTAGCCAGTTGAGCCGTCAAACAAACCCACACAACTTGCTTCTTCTATATATCCCCGTGGTTTTCTGTTCTGAAAGTAAAGTTACTAGTACATCTTGTGTAGTACGTACGCAGCAGCCCTCTGAAGAATTAGTGGATTCATTACCACAAGCAGCCGGAAGAGGCATGATGGTTGTTGAACCATTTTTATTTTTTTGCTAAAGGTCTAATTTTAATCTCATTCTCTCGCAAAAATATAAGTTGAAATGAAGCTAAAAAACTAAAAAAAAAAACTAGTTTATCTTAGCTCTCTCCCTCGTTCTGACGATGATGAAACGTCTTTTGTTTAATAATTTTTCTAAAGCAGCTCAGCTACATTTAGAAAATTACTCATAAATTAAACTATTTTTTTTTAAAAAAAGTTTATTAGTGATGCTGAACTGTAACAACCAGTCCCCTTGATGAGCTCCTCCTGGTCGCCCTAATAAACGGCTGTAGTACATGTACGTACCTTACCATACCTGGCCTGCCTACAGCTCGCTGCGCCCTCTGAAAATGAGCAAGAAGCAGCCTATATAAACGTGGGTCGACGACTCTGGTTTAGAGCCGCGCGCACGGAGTCAGAGTACTAAGCGCCAAAGCCACTCCCCCCGGTGGGCATTTCTCGCCTGAACCGCCGGAAGCAGGTGAGAAGCTAGCGAGAAATGGCGATCAAAATGGATAAGACGTCCATCATCGTTTGCTCAGTGATCGGGTCTCTAGGATTGCTGAGTGCAATCCTAGGATTCGCGGCAGAGGGGACAAAGCTCACTGTAAGGAAGCACTACCGATCTGATCTGCCTGCTATCTAGTACTAGTAGTAGTTGTTGTTGTTTTCTTTCAGTTTTAATTTGCTGTCTTAATTATTTCATTCAAGATTCAAGTTCTCCGTTTGAAAACCAACCAACCTACAAACAAACAAGCTAGATCTTTTGTTACTTAATGGTCTGTGCCAGGGTTTTTCAAACCAAACGGTTACCGCGGTAACCGGCCGGTTACCGGCAAACCGCCCGGGACCGGTTCGGTTTCGGTACCGGTTTGAATTCAAATTTCAAATTTGAAAAAAAATCGAAAATGCTGAAAAAATTCCTAAAAATAGTTCATGATTTATAGAGTCGAATGGTGTACAAATGTTTCAAATTGGAGTTCGTTTGCTATTTATTTTGACGTGTACAAGTTTGAAAAAAAAGAAAAAAAGATATTTTTTATTTTTTTCAAACTTTTACGCGTCAAAATAAATAGCAAACGAACTCCAATTTGAAAAATTTTGCACCATTCGACTCTATAAATCATGAACTATTTTTAGGAATTTTTTCAGCATTTTCGATTTTTTTTTTTCAAATTTGAAATTTGGTTTGGGGCGGAACCGCCCAAACCGGTCGGTAACCGCCCAAATCGGACGGTAACCGGCCCTAACTGACCGGTTACCGGTCCCAAACCGTTTGAACTACGCCGTTTAAATTCAAAATGATTCAAAATGCAAACCGTTCGGTTTGGGACCGGTTTGGTAACCGCCAAACCGCCCTGGACCGGTTCCCGGCGACCGGTCGGGATGGTAAACCCTGGTCTGTGCATGATAGGTACTAGATCTTTTGTTGAGCAGAGCTCTGAACTTTGTATGCTAAAGTTATTGACACTCTACTCGCTTATTATTGCCTGCTTAACTGATGAACTCGAATAATACTACGATCCATGCATATATGCAGCCAGATACCATACTGGTGTTGGGCTACAGCTGCATCTACCCGCAGAACCCGGCCATCGGGCTCGGGATCTGCGCTGCCATCTTCCTGCTTGTGGCTCAGGTCACCTTCTCGGCGGCGGGCGGCTGCTGCGGTTGCTGCAAGTCCCGCTCCATCCCTTCCGAGACCAAGAGGATCGTCGGCATCGTCTGCGCCGTTTTCTCATGGTCAGTACATACGTGACTCACTCCAACTGAAACTGCTCCATCTCATGGCGTGCAGTAGTGCACACTTACATACATATAAATTACTATATATATTATGAACAAATTAAGTGATAATAATGGAACTAGCACGTGCGGCGTGCTGCGAGCAGGATTGCGGCGGTGATCGCGATCGCGCTGTTCATAGAAGGAGCGGCGTCGAACGTCAACGGGGTGCGGGTGGTCGAAACGCTCTACGACTGCAAATACCTCAAGGACGGCATCTTCGCCGGCGCGGGCGTGCTCGCCCTCGCCGCCACGGCGCTCGCAATCACCTCCTTCATCATGCAGCGGACTCAGCCAGCTGCTCCGGCGCCGGCTCCGGCTCCGGCGTCGTCGGCCGCAACCACACCAAACAACATGTCAGGCTACGATGGCAAGCCACCGAGCGATTACCCTGTCAAACCGGGCTACGAGCATCCTCAGGCCTCTATCCCACAAGGCTACTACGCCCAGAACGTGCACTCCTCCGCTCCTCCTGCTGCTCAGGAGAACAATAATGTGTCCCACGCGCCGAACCACCAGCTCCCTCCGCGCCCAGCCCCAGCGGCGGCCTTCGTGGCAGCCGCCGCAGCCTCGGAACCAAGCGTGCTGCAGCCGGCGCTCGGGGGGGTCGCGATAGACCAACCGCTGCCGCAGGTCCTGCTACCTCAGGCACAAATACCGAGCAACCCGATACAGTACCCTGTTCATATCCCGGTCCCGGCGCCTCAGGTCGTCGGCGCCGGCGGTGTGGGTTTTCCGGGCGTCGCTCTCCCAGTACCATCTGCTCCTCCTCCTTCGTCGGCAGGGAGCGCATCGTCGGCATTATCGACGGTTATTGGCCACGAAGTAGCGAGACAGGGAGTTAAATTGGCTGCGCAGGTGGTGAAACATTCCCTCTTTTCTGCCGATGGGAATGGCGTTCTTTCCATGATGGCTGGTTCTGATGGAGGCGATGTTGTTGAGGCTACAAATTAATCGAGAGGATCGGATGGATGATGATGCTTAATGCTCTGTGCGTTATACGTAGTCTTAGTTTAATTTGCTGTTTGTTCTTCCTTTCGAGATCGAAAAAAAGTTTGCTCAAAAAGTTTGCTCTTCTGTTTGTTCTCCTCTTCCTGTATTTGTCAAGAGCTTCGAGACTATGAAGCATGCTCTATATATGTGCACACCTACTTGTTCTCGATTGAATCATCCTAAAGCTCAAACTTACTTTTTAACTGTAATGTAAATGTGTTGCCCAGGTTCCATCAGAATTTTGCAGCTACATTCTTTAATTAATGTTTATGATAATTATTTTTTGTATTTGGGAGGTGACAACATGCTCTTTCATTTGCCTCAATCTCAACACACTGGGCCGCTTGAAAAGAAAATGAATATGGCTGGCGTCACTATCACCCTTACGCCAGCTGATTTTAAGCCGATAAGTATTTTTTTTTTCACTCCTATGCTAATTTGGTCTCTAAAGTGAGATTGCCATTCTTCGCTTGTCCGGTAAGGTAAAATTGGTTTTTTTAGATAATGGATAAAAAATTCGGTCTCTACATCAAGGGATGTACATAGCCAATTGTTACAAAGTCATTCGACATACACAAGAAAAAGAGCAAGCCTGAGTTTGAAAATAAAACACATGTCTCTAGAGCAAATGATAAACATGCTTCCACCCTCGATTTAAAATCTCCAAAGCAATAACTTCTATCTTCTTGCTTATCTACACGAGGGTGTTCTTGGCTTGCTCGTCACGCTGCAGCCGGGACCAAGAGCGTATCCAATACGCTCCTCTGAAAATAACCTGCGAAATAGAGTTAATTTTCATTTTATTAAAAATAACATCATTCCGGCAACGCCAGATAGCCCAACACATGGCAGCAATCCCAACCCAAATTAAAACTTTGATCTGTTTAGGCTGATAGATAAGCCAATTAGCAAACATATGTCTGATAGATCTCGTTTGGGTTAGATTAGTAGCGTAAAAAATAATCCTCCAAATCATTTTAGTACAGGGGCAGTCTAGGAATAGATGTTGGATAGTCTCATTCCTATTACAATAAATACATTGTTGACTCCCTATCCAGTTTTTTCTAGCAATGTTGTCATTGGTTAGGACAACACATCTCTGCAGGAACCATAGAAAGATTTTTATTTCTAAAGGAACTTTTATCTTCCAGATCTTCCTGTGGGGGAAAGGTGGTTGGGTATCTATAAAATAGAGATACATAGAGCGTACTGAAAATAACCCACATTTGGTTAATCTCCATTTAAAGAAATCCGAACCTTCCCCCAACTGGACATTGGAGAGTCTCGCTACCAAATTAAGTCATGCTATGAGTTTATTATCCACCAAAGCCCTTCTAAAAGAGACATTAAGAAGACTGGTGGTCATCACTTTTGATACAGTCGCATGTAAATTACGTACTATATTATATAAGGACGGATACATAACTTTTAGAGGCTTGCCATCAATTTTATGTAAGGTAAAATTGGTGATCACTCATATCAAGCCACGGAAAAAAATTGGGTGCGTGATGGGTCCATCCCACCGCTAATGTGCCCCGGCCTGCACTAGATGGTGGACGCATGACAGAGAAATGAATAGAACACTCGTGGGATTGTGGCTCTTCCTGATGTATCTCTCGGCTCCTTCACGTTCGCGTAGCGGTCGACGGCTCGGCTCGCGTGAGGCTATTGAGTTCACCCATGATGCAAGGTTCCAAAGATAATGTCCCGGCCGTGTCCAGGTGATCTCCGAGCCACCACGGGCATTTACGTCCGAGGAAATCCACCTGGCGCTGTGGGATCTTGTGATGCTCAACCTGAAATACATCCAAGAAGACCTCCTTTTGCCCAAGCCCGAGTGCGCGCACATCCACCACCAGGCGGGGAGTCGTCGTAGTCCGCCTTGCGTCGGCATTCGGCCACGCTCTGGGATGCTTCTATCCGCTCGCCGTTTTCTCTGTTGGGTTTAGTCTCACATCGGTAGTTGATGGTGCGGGGGAGCACGACATATAAGGCGGGGGCAGTCCTCACCTATCAGGCTAGTCTTTTGGGTTGAGTTAGGCCCAAGGTCTGATATGTTGTGGGCTCCGGTGGACCTGAGGCTGAGGGGCACCGGCTCGTGGGTATAGCGAGCTGGGACGAATTCCGCTGCGCACTCTAACAAGTGGTATCTAGAGCTAGGACGATGGCCGGTGGTGATAAGAAGGGTGAAGCCAGCTCGCCGTGTATGGTCATGGTGGAGCGCGGTTTTGGTGACGTCGAGATCCCGAAGCTGACGAAGACGAACTACCACGAGTGGGCACTCGAGGAGCGTTGCGACGGCGTCGAGCTTGGTGGAGAGCGCACAGGGCAGCAGCTGCTCACGGAGGAGCAGGGGGAGACGCGCCGACGTCAGCGGCGCAACAAGGACCGCGCACGTTCGGGCGATCTGCAGAACGATGGTGGCGGCGGCCGTGACGACGCCGACGGGGGAGCAGCGTCGCATCGGGCATGAGTCAGGGTCGACGCAACTCCGACAAGGGCAAGTGCTACAACTATGGCGTCCGTGACCACTTCTCGAGGGACTGCCCCAAGCCAAGGAAGGAGGACGCGTTGTTCGCCAACGCTGATGAAGAGCCGGCGCTTCTGTAGGTTGGATCACTGGTGAGGTCGTGGTTTATTGTCCGTGCATGGTGGCGTGCGTGTGCGTGTTATAGTCGTTGATGGCGCGCGAATACGTGCTCGTGTTGGTGTCCATCGACAAGGTGCGTGTGTCGTATGTGTCTAGGATTGATGCGTATGTGCGCAGCGTCAAGTTTCCAAGTTTGTTAAGATCTCAAGTCAAGTTCGGCTCGTGCGTGGATTCCGAGGACGTGACGAGAGATCGTGAGCGGTGTATAAAACCATCCTGTAGACAACAGGTGGTCTGTGTCTTGAGTTGTATCTTCGTTGTGTAATCAAAGCCAACATAAAGACCATTCGCCGGCCGGGGCGTTCATCTCTAAAAAATCTCTTACACCTCTAACTTGTGTTCGTGAGCGTGAACTGAGAGTGTTCGTCGCTGTCCGTGTTCCAACATTCCCTGGTCCTATTGAGTGAGCGCGGAGCCGACGACGGTGGAGCCACCGTGTTGCTACGGTTCACACCGGTGAGGGCATTGACTTCGTCCACGCGGCAGCTCCCGGCGTCACGGCCAGGGCGCCACTGTGCATTCCGTGTGACTTGGGTAGTCGATGTTCCCGCTCAACAGGCTACTATGCGTCGACGCCGCATCATCAGATCCGGGTGCGGACGACAGCTCCCGTTGGACGCCACTGCTTGCTGCGTAGATAATCACCGAGTTCACGGACGTCATGTTCATTGTTGACGTTGTGTCGCTTAACTATACCGTCGGCGACGGGGCCACGTTCTGGCACTAGCTTCGTCAACACCCGGTAGGACTTGGCCGTGGCAATGATGGCACAAATAGCAAACAGCCGCCACCGAACGTATGTACAACCCTAGCTCGATCTGTTGCGACACATCCGTATCAGCCAGGCACTCGACGTGCGTAGTGATCTCGTGAACTCAACGTGGAGCCGAGCGGAGAGATCCCGTCGCTGACCCCTACGTAAACCCGAGGAGCCGAGAGATGCGTCGGAAGGAGCCAAGATCTCATGACTGTTTGATTGTTTTCTCCCTCCACGTGTTCAACATCGAGTGCAGGGGGCGCACCGGGGCTGGGATGGACCCATCGTCCACCCATTTCCCCCCCAAGAGACGGTATATATACAAGACAATTATTTTCTAACCAAACAGGAGGAGGAGCTCCAGTACTAGACATATTA
This sequence comes from Microstegium vimineum, assembly GCA_022036555.1. NCBI lineage: Eukaryota > Viridiplantae > Streptophyta > Magnoliopsida > Poales > Poaceae > Microstegium > Microstegium vimineum. The sequence continues at coordinate 36,907,490 of CM039128.1, read as the reverse complement.
AAAGAAAAGAAAACAATTATACAATAAAAAAATAATGAAATAAAGAAAAAGTTATGCCACAATGCGACAATCAGACCCATATTTTTTTACAACGAAAATTGATTTGTGATTAAGAGGCGGACCTGTGGTTCAGATGCAATCCATCGTCCAAAGAGCGGGCGAGCGGGGCATTGCGGCTCCTTTCACTTTTCTTTTCTTTTGTTTATTTATTTTTTCCTCTTTCTCTCTTCCTTAGGTTTTGTTTTTGTCTAGATCTTTTGTGTTTTAGGGTTGGGAGTGCAGTTTGGCTAGGACTCTTTTTTCAATATATATTTTGGTTGGGACTCTTGTGCGGAAGAGGAGTGAAGACCGAGCAAAGCATGGTAACACAAATTGCAGCGTCTTATCAGTAGGACTCTTAGCTACGAAACATGAAGGACATATAGACACACTAATAGAAATAGTTTCCATATGTTTCCATATATATATCCACGGAGTTCTTGAAGCCAGTCCATACTAAGTGTCTTTGTTTGGTACTGTATGCATGAATTTAACAGAAATCACGTACGAAGAACACAAGAGCCAACAAAAAAAATTCACGCTCCAAACATGGTACACATTTATTATGTGAAGAAACCGCATGAAACGATACAAATAGCTTGAAATACTACCGCCTCTGTATTACCAAGATACACGGGAGACATTGGCAATGCAGATGCACGTATCCACGTTTGGGGTGACGTGCAGTCGATCGTCTCGCATGTTTGCCATCACTGTCGTTAGCTTCAGCTCAAGCGAGGATATGGTGGTAGTTTATGTATAATCCTCGCGCTGTTGAACTGGACCGATAAACTGTGTTAGTATCATCGATCTGGTTTGGCGCGAGACTACTCCCGTTGGCTCTTTGTTGGGCGTAGGCGAGGTAGGAAAGCGCCTGGTAGATGCCAGATACTAGCTACGATCGATGCGCCTTTCTGTACCAGTTTATAATTAGCGTCACTGTTAGTTCTTCAGACCACTACTCTCATAAGTTTGTCGCGGCATGACCTTTCAGGCTGCACTCTCAAGACATTATTCTCTATATACTTAGAAATTAAAATTAAACACGGGCATGCGCATATATAGGAGTAGGAGTAGTACGTAAAACCATTTCATCGTCTCTGTTATCTCAGTCTAACTACGACCGAGATCGAGACTGCAGGGTCGCAGACCGAGGCAATAGGATGAATATGCAGACTGCCGTGGCGGTCCTCGTGTCGGGCGTGGTGGCTCTGTTCGGAGTGACGAGCGCCGTGCTGGGGTTCATAGCCGAGGCCAACAGGCTCAAAGTAAGCGAAATCATGCATATATATGTCCATATTCTGCTCTTGTCGCATACTCCCATCGATCTCTAGCGTCTGGGATGTGGGATCTGTTACTGCTGCTGCTGCTGCTTCGTCTTTGCAAGAACAATAATGGTTATGATCATCAAGTCGCGGTGATGCATGGATCGGATTAATAAACGTTGTTTTTGTTGTTGTTGTTGCAGCCGGATCAAATCCACGTGTCTGGCCGCGACTGCGTGTATCCGGCCAGCCCCGCTCACACGCTGGGGTTTTGTGCCATCTTCCCGCTCGTGGCGGCCCAGATCATCGCCTCGGCGGCCGGCGGCTGCTGCAGTTGTTGCAGGCCACCGGGCGGCGGTGCTTCCTTTTCCAACTCCACCAGGCGACGGCGAGTCGTGGGCATCGTCGCCTCTGTCCTGTCATGGTAAATCATCATCATCAAATGCACCTGTATATTCTTTCTCTCGGATTAATGGAGCCGGTGGGCGCGGTTCATGCATGCATGTGGTGTGGTTAATTTGCAGGATAGCGGCGGCGATCGCTGTGATTAACTACTGTGTAGGCGCGGCGTTTAACGCGCCCACGACGCGCGAGGCCAAAATCGCGGGCCCCGACGAGGAGGAGTGCTACTTGCTCAAGGGCGGCGTCTTCGTGAGGGCGGCCGTGCTTAGCCTCGCCGCCACCTCGCTTGCGATCATGTCCTGCGTCTTGCTCCGCCTGCCGGCGGCGGCCACGGACGCGCCGCCGGAACAAGGCCAGCAGCAGCAGCATCAGGTCGGGCTGCCGCAGTGGCGCCCCGCTCAGGCTCAGCAGGGGTACTACGGACAAGAGACGTATCCGTACCCTGCGCATGGGTACGCCGGTCAAGCATCATCGGACCCCAAGTTGGCTCACGCCCAAGTGCAAGTGTAGTGCGTAGATGATGACGTGACGAGCTAAGAGAACAGACCAGCAGTGTTGTGCCTGCTATGGTACGGTGCATGTTGATGCATAGAGTACGATTCTCGTCTAGCTTATTCGCTTGAATTATGGTCATAGCCGCAAAAATTGATAAGCTGAACAGACTTAATTTCAAGCTGCATTTTCAACGAATGATTGAAGCTAATGTATGTCCAACGCCTGTGATCGTGAATCTATAAATTTTCGCGATTGAAGCTAATGTACGTGTAACGCCTGTGATAATCGTGAATCTATAGATTTTGGCTGCACCATGTCTACTACAGATAAACACACGGTAAAAACTCATGTCACTGTCGCATACTTATATTAAGCAACAACCTAATATATATTGACACTAGATCGACTACCACTACCGGACACTGCTACAGAACACACACCTTTGGCTCATTTCCAAAATCGACTTTAACCCCGGTGGAAATTACGCTCGGGATTAAACATACCTCGGTTGGTAACACCACCAACCGGGACTAAAAGTTCCCTCCTAACGGCTACGGACGTCAGACATTGTCACGGAGGGCTTTTAGTCTACCTTTAGCCCCAGTTGGTACCACAAACTGAGGGTTTGTGGCACTAACCGGGGATAAAGGTAGGCCTTTAGTCCCGGCTGGTTATATGGACCGGGACTAAAGTCCCCTCCTATTTGAACTCTTCTTCCCCCAGCCCGAGCCCGAGAGCTCCATTTATTCCTCTCTGTTCTTGCTTGTTCTTGCTCTGTTCTTCACTGTTCTTCATCTCCTCTTCGGCCATTGCTTCATTTGATCACTTCTACGCCTCCATTGACTCGTTGAAAGGTTACTATCTTCAACCTCTCATGTTTTAGCGGCAACATATATTGTTTCTTGGTCTATATGTGTTTTTTCTTTATGATTTTCTCTTTTTTGCCATTTTAAGCTTCATTCATTTGACATTGTTTGAATATTTTGAAGAAGACAACTAAAACTAGTATTCTAAGTATACACCTTTCATTTCTACTATGTCTACCACATTTTATGGTTTAATTAGTTGAAAATAGAGATTTTATAGTGTATTATTAAAGAATTTATGGTGGATTGTTCTAAAGTATTTTATGGTTTAATTAGTTGAAAATAGAGATTCTAAAGTATACACCATAGAAATTTATGGTGGATTGTTCTTGATTTATATATATGCCACTTGAGCTCAAAATGTTTATATATTTAGATGAATAAGTTAGCTACCTAGAATACTTTAGTTGTATACATGGCACATTTGATGATTTTAGATAAATATAAATTTTAGTTGTTTTATTTTTTTGTTTAGAATATGAGGAATTTATAATATCTAGTTTAAAAAATGAGTATAGAGAGTAGATGACAACTGTTTCGGGGTACTCAGCCTCTGATCGGGTTCCAAAGCGACTAAGGCCAGACCTCCCTCTCATTACCTGTGGCAAGTGTATACAAAAGACTGTGAAAGAGTACCGAGTGGGGAAGACGGGTCCCAACAACGGTCGGATCTTCTATAAGTGTCCAGATCGCAATGTGAGTTATATATTTTGTCTCATTTGATGGTTATGGTTAATTTGTACCTATATTTCCTAATGATTTTGATTAAAATGTTGATTTTTTATTTCTATTTTTAAGTGGGATGGCACTGGAAGCCGCGGCTGGTACTGGGAGGAGGATTATGTTAAACATGTGGCGGAGGCTACGAAGACTGATGAGGCAGCAAGCCAGCTCAAGGAGCTCGTCGATGTTGAACAGACGAATAATGATATGTCTGCTTTAGTTGGGATTGGTCGGGAGATTATTATATATGGCTACTGAAGTGCATTTTAGGTTTTCTGTGTATAGTGCTAGCGGTCTTAGCATACGTTATGTCGAGGCTTATATAGAGCATACATTATTCTTTGTGTGACTCGGAAATGACACATGATGGTGTTCCATCTCATGTTATTTTAATGTAGACCTTTCGGTATTTTTATAATTTTATTTTTTGACCAAAATGAGAAATTTAATTATGTTTTGGGTCATATAATAATGCAGACGATGACACACGATTGGATGTACGATGTAGATCGCCGCTCCAAAGAGTTCATTGATGGCGTGCATGATTTCTTAAGAGTGGCTGAGGCAAACAAGCGGGATGGTAATTTTATGTGTTGTCCATGCACCTTGTGCAAGAATTTGAAGGAATATTCTAGCTCAAGGACTCTTCACTCACACTTATTGAAGTCGGGTTTCATGTCAAACTATATTTGTTGGACCAAGCATGGAGAAACCGGAATTATGATGGAAGAAGACGAAGAAGAGCAATTGGACCCTGACGACATTATTGCTCAATATGGTGACTTCAATGATACTGCAATGATGAAAGCAGAAGAAGACGCAGGGGCAGGGGCAGAGGACACATTCTCTGAAGATGATGGTCTTGGTGAAGTCATTCGTGATGCACAAAGAGATGTGAAAGTGAAAAAGAGAAAGCTAAGTTTGACTGCATGCTAGAGGATCACAAGAAACTACTATACCCTTGCGCCGAAGATTGGCAAAATAAGTTGGGTACAACACTGGAGTTGCTACAATGGAAGGCAAAAAATGGCATATCCGACAAGACATTTGAGCAATTACTCAAGATCCAAAAAAGATGCTTCCGAAGCCTAACGAATTGTCTGCCACTACGTACGAAGCAAAACAGGTTGTGTGTCCTCTGGGATTAGAAATCCTGAAGATACATGCATGTCCTAATGACTGTATCTTGTACCGTGGCAAGGACTACGAGAATTTGGATGAATGCCCCATATGTAAAGCGTCGCGGTATAAGATCAGGCGAGATGACCCTGGCGATGTTGAGGGCGAAGAGCGTCCTAGGAAGAAAATCTTTGCCAAAGTTATGTGGTATGCTCCTATAATACCACGCCTGAAACGTTTGTTCAGAAACAAGGACCATGCAAAGTTGTTGCGATGACACAAAGAAGACCGTAAGACAGACAACATGTCGAGACACCCTGCTGATGGGTCTCAGTGGAGAGCAATTGACAGAGAATTCCCAGAGTTTGCAAAAGACGCAAGAAACTTAAGGTTCGGTTTGAGCACGGACGGTATGAATCCTTTTGGGGAGCATAGTAGTAGTCATAGCACTTGGCATGTTACTCTATGTATCTACAACCTTCCTCCATGGTTATGCATGAAGCGGAAGTTCATTATGATGTCGATGCTGATCCAAGGCCCGAAGCAACCTGGCAACGACATCGATGTCTTCCTGAGGCCCTTAGTTGAGGAACTCTTGCTTTTATGGAGCAAACCAGGTGTACATGTGTTGGATGAGTACAAACAGGAACACTTCGACCTGCGAGCATTGTTGTACGTAACAATCAATGATTGGCCTGCCCTAAGTAATCTTTCAGAACAGACAAACAAGGGATATAATGCATGCACACACTGTTTTGATGACCTTGACTGTGTATATATGAAAAAATGTCAAAAGGTCGTGTACCTTGGTCATCGTCGTTTTCTTTCTAAGAATAACCAAGACAGAAAGAAAGGCAAGCATTGTAAAGAAGAAGTGAAACGAACCAAGCATCACAACTAAACTGGAGAGGATGTACTTGATATGGTCAAAGATGTGCAAGTAGTCTTTGGAAAGGGAGAAGGTGCCCTACCAATTCCAAAAGATGTTGATGGACGTGCACCCATGTGGAAGAAGAAGTCCATATTTTGGGAGGTACCTTATTGGCATATCCTAGAGGTCCGCCACGCGATCGAAGTGATGCACTTGACAAAGAATGTTTGTGTGAATCTGCTAGGATTCATGGGTGTGTATGGAAAAGCCAAAGATACACTTGAAGCATGACAGGACTTGCAAGACATGAAAGAACGAGACAACCTGCAACTAGAGCAGACATAAGATGGACGCCATTATTTAAAACCTGCTAGCTACACTCTTAGCAAAGAAGAGAAGGAAATCATGTTTGAATGTCTAAGCAGCATCAAGGTCCCATCTGGATTTTCCTCCAATATAAAGAATATAATAAATGTGTCAGAGAAGAAATTCCTAAACTTAAAGTCTCATGACTATCACGTGCTTATGACGCAATTGCTTCTGGTTGCATTAAGAGGAATTCTACCTCCACATATATGTCTAGCCACTGTGAAGCTATGTACATTCCTCAATGCAATTTCTCAGAAGGCAATCGATCCAATGGAACTAGCTACTCTATAGAATGATGTGGTTCAGTGTCTTGTCAGCTTTGAGTTGGTTTTCCCTCCATCCTTCTTTAATATCATGGACACCTCCTAGTTCACCTGGTCAAGGAGATTAGTATTCTCGGTCCTATGTTCCTACACAACATGTTCCCCTTTGAAAGGTTCATGGGAGTCCTGAAAAAATATGTTCACACCAACGTGCTCGCCCAGAAGGAAGCATCGCCAAGGGCTATGGTACAGAGGAGGCCATTGAGTTTTGTGTTGACTATATTCCCGACCTTGACCCGATTGGTGTTCCAGAATCAAGACACGAGGGGAGACTTTGTGGGAAAGGAACACTAGGGAAGAAAACATATATCGGTACAGGGGATGATTATTTCAACAAAACACACTACACAGTTCTTCAAAACTCCTCCATGGTGGAGACGTATGTCGAGGTACACAAGAAGTTCCTACGATCCCAGTTTTCAGGGAAGAATGAAGCTTGGATTATGCGTGAACACATGAAAACTTTCGGAGATTGGTTGTGAAAAAATGTCTTGGTGATGAGAGTATTGATGACCAACTGTATTTGTTGGCTAGACAACCATCATGGCACATCCTCACGTACAAATCCTACGAGATAAATGGAAATACATTTTACACTGTAGACCAAGATAAAAGGAGCATCAACCAAAACAGTGGTGTCCGCATAGATGCCACTGACCCAAATGGAAATAGGCAAACATATTATGGCCGCATAGTTGAGATTTGGGAACTATAATATGCATCTAATTTTAAAGTCCCTTTGTTTAAGTGCCAGTGAGTGAAGATGACCGGAGCCAGGGTAACAATTGACAAATATAATGGGATGACAACGGTGGACCTCGACACTATTGGGTACAAAGACGAACCATTCGTCCTTGCTGCTGATGTGAATCAGGTGTTCTATGTAAAATACATGTCTACAAAACCAAAGAAAGAAAAAAACGATGACAAATCAATCATCAATGAGCCCAAGTGTCACATAGTTCTTTCAGGGAAAAGAAATATTTTAGGAATTGAGGACAACTCAGACATGTCAGAACTTTACGAAAGGGATAACCGAATTGCGCCATTCAGTGTGACCAAAGACCCAACCATAATTCTGATGGAATACGAGGTTGCTACGCTAGCCGGAAAACAAAACTTTTCGACCTCATAAACCAGGATCTACTGCTAGTTACAGGTTACGGGATTACCACTAGACGCGCAGGTGCAACGGAAGACGACTTGATGTAGTCGTGCGCGTCGCAGCAGGCAGTGCAGTTGCGTGGTCGTCCGTCTCAACGTCCCCTTCGCGTGGTTCGTCCTTGTGCTCCAGATGCAGCACCTCCGAGAAATCCCACACGTGCAGGGAGGAAGCGTTGCGCCTCCGGACTGCTAGGTCCGCGAGGAGCAAAAGGCGCGAGCGTGGGGAGGCGACGGCGGCTGCCAAAAAACGTGGATCAATTCACCCCGCGCCCACCCCTTGCTTATATAGGCGTCCTAACGAGCTCCCACGGTGGAGGCCCATTAGAAACCCTAAACCTAGTCTAATTCGGGTCCAACCCGAATTAGGCTTCCAACCCCTTAAGCGTGCGACCCTATGGGCTCACGCATACATAGACATGGCCCAAGTACTCTTACTCGACCAATAGTTGATAGCGGCCTCTAGCAAGGCGTGTCAACTCCTATGCATACGCTATGATCATATCAGACAAACCACTATGACTATGTACAAGTTATTCCCTTTGCCACTCGATATATGGTTCAACTCGTGGGTTAACACTTAACCCAAGCACGACCATGCATTTGTTGATCCAATCACATGAGTGATCCAGTGATATCTCTCTCACGAAGAGAGGGGCAAATTCCATCTTGACTGTCTATGTCTCACAGCATGTTTCCCGACCACCCAAGGGCCACCTTTATAACTACCCAATTACGGAGTAGCGTTTGATAGTCTCTAAGTAGATCGTTTCACATCTTGAGTACATACCACGATCTCAGGTCTAAGGACATAACGTACATGACATGAATAGAGACTTTCTCTTGTTGGGTCAGTCCAGCCTACATGTCTCACATGTGCCCACATTATTAGTTTGACATCTCTATGTCTATGACTTGTGAAACATAGCCATCAACTAATACATGTGCTGGTCTAATATTCAAGTGTGCTCTTACAAGAATGCCGACCAGGGACAACTATTAGAATAACCATTCAGGTAATTGAGTTCCACAAACAATTCACATAATTGTCAATCAATACTAGTTGTCTATAATGGATATTCAAAGAACACTTTATTAATCATAGATACAATCGGAATATAATCATCCACATGATTAGCTCTAGGGCATATTCCTAACAAATTCTAAATGCCGAGGACATTCCATGGTTACGACATGATTATGACCAAGGGACATATGTCAAGAAGAAGATCACTAATATGCCCGCTTGATGTAGCTAGCTTAGCAGTGATGTCGATCAAATGACATGTGTATTGGTCATTTTTGCTAATTAAGTTTGGTCAAATAAATGAAGATCTACATTTGTATTTGGTCAATTTTGCATTTAGTGACTAATTAATGTTTACTAATATTTCTTTTGTAGTCATTTAGTGACTAATGAAGATCTACATTATTTGTCAGTGAAAAAGTTTAGTTCTAAAATGACAAGTCTCTCATAAAGAATCATAAACACTATGTGAGATTCATAATTTTGTGACTAATGTCTACTAACACTTCCTCAAATAGAAATTTAAAGTACATAAAAAAGATAAATCTTGATGAGTTATACAACCTTTGTATTCAAAAGTTTTTCATATAGGGTCTTTTAGTGTCTCATTAATAATTTCCTATTTAATGGTAAACTTATTTGTCATATAATTGGACAATTAATGGTGAAAAACAAAAATATTAACGTTAAAATAATGCAGAAACTAATTTCCTGTTGGTAACCAAGCATTTAAGTTTTTTTAATTCAACAATATACTTTTGCATTAACCAATTTCTAATGATTAGTTACATTTATATTTTATATTATATAAAAGGTAAAAGATTTTATGTTATACATTTTTCTAGTGTATAATAAAGCAAAAGGAAATGCAATGGTTATTTTTTTAAAAAAAATTGTGTCATGTATTTAATTTATTATGCAATTTACAAGAGTTAGAGCAATTTATATAGATATTAAACTATATACAATACCAAATCATCTAAAACAGTCCACTAAAATTTAGTTTGGCGCCTTAACAGGCCTTTAGCCCCGGTTGGTAATACCAACCGCGGCTAAAGGCGGGCTTACTATATAAGCCTTGGCCGATCTCGTGTCTTCCTCCCTGTGTATTCGTTGCGATCTCCTTCGTCTTACTCGACGCAACCGCACCGCCAGAGAGCTCTCCGCCATGTCGTCGCCATCGGCATTACCGAGACCCGCCGACGCGCCAACGCGCCCATGCACCGCCGCCGCGCCGCTACCGTACGTCGTCGTCATGCCCCTGTCCACGCTGCTCGTCCGAGCGCCGCCGCCGCGCCGCTGCCGTACGTCGTCGTTGCGCCGCCCCTGTCCACCCGATTGCACTGCCGCTGTCGACCTCCGCCGCCGGCGCGCCTCCACTTCGTGGGTCCGCCTTCCGAGAGAGGCCAGGTCGGCCACTGGCCGAGAGAGAGATTGAGAGAAGAGAGAAGAAGGAAGAAAAGAAAAGGAGCGAGAAGAAAGGAAGGAGAGGAGATCGAAGGAAGAAGGAAGAAGAAGGAAGGAGAGGAAAAAAGAAAAAAAAGGAAAAAGGTTGATTTAGTAAAACAATTTTGAGTAATTTGTAAATGGATTTGTTAGGAAAATAAAAAAGGAAAAGGATATTAGTTGCTTGTTTAGTTTATGAATGGATTTCTAAATGGAAAATGGAAGAAGAAGAAGAAGAAGAAGAAGAAGAAGGTGAATTGTGTGTTAGGAAATTGTATACATGTTTTTAGGAAATGGAGTTAGGAAATGGTTTATGTTAGTAATATATTTTAGTGTCTACCACTAAGTGGCTACCATAAACCCTAAATCCTTTTATTACACACACTTCCATTATTGCTATATATGATTTGATATATATGTATCTTCATTATATTGCTAATAAAATATGTATAGAGCCCTCTTATTTGTTATATAAATAGATACCTTTCATTATATTATTAGTAAAATAACTCTAAGTGTCGATTTGATATATATGCGTCTACTCTAAGTGGTAGACACTTGTTTAGGGTTTACACACACACACTAAGTGTCTACCCTAAACCCCTTAGATTTCATTTATTAGAGAAATAGATACCTTTCATTATTTATAGTTAAATGTATAGATCTTTCATTTGTTAGAGAAATATATATCCTAAGTGGCTAACTCTAAGTGCCTAAACCCTAAACCCTAAACCCTTTTATTAGTCACACAAAGACTAAGTGTCTACCCCAAGTGTGCCTAACTCTAAGTGTCTACCCTATTGCACACACACACACACACACACACTAATTGTCTACCATAAACCCTAAACCCTTGTTACACACACATAAGTGTCTACCCTAAACCCCTAAGTGTCTAAACCCTATATATACATCCTAAGTGTCTTCCCTTTTATTACACACAATAAGTGTCTACCCCTAGTGCCCAACTCTAAGTGCCTAAACCCTAAGTGTCTACCCTATAGATATACATCCTAAGTGTCTACCCCAAGTGTGCCTAACTCTAAGTGTCTACCCTAAACCCTTTTATTAGTCACACAAAGACTAAGTGTCTACCCCAAGTGTGCCTGACTCTAAGTGCCTAAACCCTTAGTGTCTACCCCTAGCGTGCCTACACTAAGTGTCTACCCTTTTGGTTACTCTAAGTGTGTTACACACTTGTTTAGGGTTTACACACACACACATATTATTGTCTACTCTAAGTGTCTACCCTTTTGGTTACTCTAAGTGTTATACACTTAGCTTGTTTACGGTTTACACACACACACACTAAGTGTCTAAACCCTTTTACTATATATAGTTGCAGAAATGGACGACCCGAATGACAACATGGAGGCTTTCTTGTTTTCAATGATCAACGATGGCACTGATCAAGTAGTAGATGGCACGAATCAAGTAGATGACGGCACCAATTCAGTAGATGTCGGAAGTCAGTACTTTGCGGAAGATGTTGAGCAAGAAAATATCACACAAGACAATGTTGACGAGGTATATATATGTCTACAATCTCTTGTGTATACATGAAAATCAAAATAATTACATTTGTATAATTATATTTATAAGTTTTGTGTGTCTACATACATAGCCGTCTACATCAACGACAACTACGGGGAAGAGTAAAAAAGTACGAGGCCCGAAGAAGCCATTGGAGGGTCGGTACATTATCACGGAATTCGATGAGGAAACAGGGGCAGTGCTTGGACCAAATGCACATAGATTTGCCAACCACTGTGGTCACCTTGTAAGGGATAGACTTCTGATCAGTGCTCGTGAATGGCGGCAAAGGAAAGGACAACCTGAAATTAGTTTTGTCTCTGATCGTGACAAGGAACTAATTTGGAAAGACGTCCTTCAACATTTCTCGCTCGATACATAAGATGAAGATTTGAAGGGGAGAGTTAGGGACTGTACTATGAAGAAGATGGCAACACAATTCCAGGTTTGGAAGAAGAAATTGCACACTGAATTTATCAAGAAGAACCTGACTCTAGATTTCAACAATAAGGCCTACGTCAAGTTGAGACCACTTTGGGATGACTTTGTAGCTTACAAGACATCCCAAGAGGGCGAAGCACGAGCGATACAGAACCAACAGAATGCCCGAGAAAATCAATACCACCATCACTTGGGATCAGGTGGCTACATTACTGCCATTCCTAAGTGGGAAAAACAGAAGAGGACCTTGAAGCTAGGGGAATCCAACCAGAATCAGGTAACTGGTCTCAGTGTGGTAAGTGGTGATTTTTTTGTCACGGAGGAGGCCTTGACCCTCAAGCCGGGAGATTAACGTATATCGAAGGACTCACAGAAGCAACAAAAAAAACCAGTTTATGCTCAATCTTTGAGGGAACAAGGAGTATGGTCACCAGATAGAGATAGGGATGAGCGGACATATGCCCTGGGGACTGCGGAACACGGTGGGTGAACGAGAGGTCATGGCGTGGTGTCGTGGAAGCATGCCTTCCCTCAAGACAAAGATACATATAGAAGCCGCCAGAGAAAGAAGAAAGAGGAGGAAGCTATGAAACTTAGCATGTCGCAAATGCTTAGTGAAGCACGCGAAGCAGCTATTCAAGCAAAAAAGCGAGAAGAGAAACTTAAAGCGAGAATGAGCGAGGAAATAAAAAGACAAGTGGAGTTAGCAATGAGCCGAATACAAAGTACTGTATCAGTATCGGAAGTCAACATCAGCCCATCAGCTCAGTTGAAAAGCAGTTGTGCTTCCACGGAAGTGCCTCAACCTGTTGATGACGCAAAGCTACGCTTCCCCGTGGATGACATCACAGAACCGAATACACCATGTGAGTTGCACATTCCAGAGGGGGCTACCACAATCATGGTGGCTACCGGTGTTGTATCTCCTATCGACCCTACGAAGACACCAATATGCCATGGGTCAAAAATACCACCTGGATATGCTTGCGTCTCTGTGGATAGAGTTCAAAAATGTCATCGTGATGTTAAGCTTGACATTGAAGGAGGTGATAGGGAGACGACTTTAGGACAAGCGGAGAAGACATTTATTTGTTGGCGCAAGCGCTATATCATTATTCCTGGGGCATCACCGACTATTGTACCGCCTCCTCCTCCTCATCCTAGGTGCGAATGAAAGTGAATCATACCTAGCTTTTTTTCACTAACTTTGTATTGGCTAAAATAATGATACTTTATTCACACTCGTTGTTTCACTGTAGGACCTCACCCAGAGACCTAAGTCACCATTCATCACCTGCTGGTCATAGTTTTGCGAGGGATGATGATGGTGAAATGCACGACACGACTTCCTCCCCAGAACCTCCAAGGCGGTCTCCATCTCCGAAACCGGCCCCATCGCCTCCACGACGTTCTCCAACGCCGACACAGGCCCCATCGCCTCCACGACGTTCTCCAACGCCGACATAGGCCCCATCGCCTCCACGACGGTCTCCAATGCCAACACCGGCAGCCCCATCGCCAAAGAAGAAGCCCGCCACAAAAGCAAAGTTGCCAGCCGCCCCACCGCAAGCAAAGAGGCAAGCTACACAGAAAGTTAAGATTCCTCAGAAACTTCCGTACGAGAAGACTGGCGAAGAACTAGACGCTTCAGTAAAGGCCGATGTGCAAGCACATTCCAAGAAAATGGAAGACGCCCGTAAAGCAAAGAAAGAAGCTAAACAACTGTTCTTCTTACATCAATCAGCTCTAATGCAAGCGATGGAAGCAAAGAAGAGACATCTACGTGATGCTCAGAAGAGTTCTCCACTATTGGACTATGACCGCACTCTCGAAAAGGCAATTAACGAGAAGAAAAGAGCACATAAGGGTGTCCCACAGCTCGGGGAACAATCGAATCAATCAGTGCCCCCGGTAGTTGTTGGGAATCAATATGGTTCAAACATGAGTGTGCTAGAAAACTACAATGTCCCCAAGGTCAATTATGATGGTATGGAAGAGTTCTTGTCAGGAGCTTGTCTAACCGCGACTCAATTTCTAGGAAATGTACTCATCGCAAATGCCACTGTAGTCGATGAGTGAAAGATGACTTACATACGTGGCAGAAGTCTGTACAACCCATCGGCCCTTAGGGAACTTGGTATACAAATGCGCTCATTAAACTCGTGGTACATGGAGGAATGTACCAAAAACCCAGATGACGACTGCATTTGCGTCAGAATTAGAGAAGAACATTACTTCCGGGGCGATGACCTTATATTTGTTCTGTATAGTGAGCTCCACCAACTATGCCATATGGACGCTCTAGACAAATCTCTGATGAGCTGCTACTGTCTGTAAGTGATCATTTCTTTTAGTAATCTTACTATAGCATATGTATATGTATAGTAGCTAACTATCCTCAAACATATATATGCAGATTCTTGATGTTATTTCTCAAACGTAACAGAGACACGGATATTGGTTTCATTGATCCATCAATCATATTCTCGGATCCAAACACTCCCGCGATCAATGGATACCTCAAACGGAGAGGAATTTTCGGAGGTTCTTGGTCAACCAAAAGACCAGAGAATATATACTCTTCCCCTACAACTTTGGGTGAGTGTTGTTATCGTTTGCACAATTTATCTTACTTATTACTCAATTCAGCATAAAGATATATATGTTGACTCTATAAACAAATATAATTTTCACTGGATACTCATAGTCTTCGATATGAGAAGAAGTCAATTGATAATCTTTGACTCATTAAAAAATCACTGGGAGATTGCCAAGATATGATGGATATTATCAAGGGGTAACTATGATCTTTAAAAATGGATTCCTGCTCTTTAACTACACTGCAAGAGTTAATTAACTGATGATCCAATTATTGAGCAGGGTTTGGGCTTGGTTCGTCCAGAAACATCATCCGGAACTGGAAGTGGCACTAAAGGGTCATCGTCTGCTAAATGTAAGTTCTACTAGCTTTCATAATCTGTTACCTTATTATGCTTTAACATATGCGTATGATGACGATAGTAATCTTTTCATATCTTACGGTGGGTTCTAAGGCAGCCACAAGGCAACAATCTGTGTGGATACTACGTTTGCGAGTTCCTCACGGTGTATGCAAGAAGAACTCTTAATGAGAAACTAAGAGTATGTGATATGTATATATAATACATCCATTTTATTTATTTGTTGCTATTAACTAAATCTTATGTATATTAACACTTGTTTCTTTATAATGCCAATTAAAGATGCTATGGTTGCAGCAACAAGTGTTGCAAGAAGTCCGCCTCAAAGGAATTCAAGAGACACTTGCTGGATTTTTTTCTTGAAAAAGTGATCAACCCTAAAGGCGAGTACTATTACGACCCGGCCGAACCACTCAAGTCAAATCAAGACGAACATCTATATGATATTTAAGTGGCGAGAGCGGTTGTGTCTTAAGTCAAATAACAATGCATAATGATGTAAATTTTATGTGCATATATATATAGAGAGAGAGAGTTTAATAGTTTATTTGTGTTTAATGCTTGAAACTAACTTATAAGTGTGTGAATACATATATTAGAAGCGAAGAATACACACATTTGAATACCTAATCTAATTGGAAAACCAAAATAAGAAATACCAAAATCAGAAAAAAAAAATGGGTCTTCACCCTTTAACCCCGGTTGGTATTACCAACCGAGGCTAAAGGTCGGGCTTTAGTCCCTGGCCTGCGAACCGGGGCTAAAGGTGGGACATTTAGTCCCGAATCCTTAGCCCCGGTTCAGGCACCGGGGCTAAAGGCCCTTACGAACCGCGAACAAATGCCGGTTTTGTACTAGTGGGAGCAGGCTACAATCCAATAGCGGTATCAAGTCGTGATCTTGACCCGCCAAATTAAAGTTATGACACGCAGAGAACCTTTGAAGAAGAGAGTTAGATCGCTGTCGACGGGCACATCACCTACCATTGAAAAATAGTATCGTTAAATCCTAAAATAAATTTAGAAAAATACAAACATCCGTGTCAAATTGAAGACTTGAACCTAGATGGATAGGTTACATCCCAAGAAACACAACCAGCTGAGCTATGCTCAGTTTGTAGTCTATCTAATATTTAGAGTAACACTGCTATTAATTTGTATTAGTTATATTAGATCACAGTAGCATTAACCTAGCCTCTTGAAATTTTGATTCCTTCTCGATTATACTCTAGTGATACATGTTTTGTACTCCGCTCTTGAGAACGACTATCATGAGCGGCTCAATTGCCGCATTTTGTCATCTATCAAAACTTAGTGAACCAGTGTAGTTTAGCTAGTTGGATTTCTCGTGGTACAAACCTACCCACTAGATTTAAATCCTCAGTTTTAACATTTTCTATATTTATATGAGGGTTTTAACGGCGTTATTTTTAGCGGTAGACAATATACCCTTCTACAACGAGATATTTGTGACTGCTTCATCAATCTTGAGATATGTGGGTTTAGTCCTTTGAATTTTATTATTATTATTTAAATAAATTCATATATTGTACTAGATATATAAAGAAATTGTCAATGGATTCACGACGCAATGCCAAAGACCATTGGTTGGGGGGCTCCCACCCAGGGTTTAAAACCTGGGTGCGACACTTTATTCTGGATTTATTCCAGAATTTTCCGGCGCTACGCATTAAGTGGTAGACAGTGAACTTCAAGATTTGTCGGCTCAGTCCTTCGAATGTGCTCATAGGGGTAGGGTTTGCGTGCGGTCTGCGTTGTACTGTGTACTCTAAAAAAAAGATATATAAAGAAATTATATTTTCATAATATGTTTATTTAGTGTCATGGATGTTTTTACTCTTTCTTATAAATTTCGACAAATGTAGATAGTTTGACTTATGGTGATGCTAGAAATTGATTTATTTTAGAACGAACATATATAGCTGTTTCTTATTCAGAAGCTGCGATCTTAAGTAAAGGGTGATCTGCTGATTCAGCAAAACTAATAACCAGAATTGTTTGTCACTACTAAGTTCTCCACTCGTTGCCATGTACTACGTACCAACGCAGTGTGAAACCAAGCGGGCTGGCGGTCTCTATTGTTTCGTAGTTTAGGAGAAAAACGAGAGAGTAACGTTCGGAAGTACTACTTGCAAACGATTCATCGTTGCCGTGCCGAACGGACTATATGGAAAGCAACCACATACTATATATATAAGTGAAGACACGGTTCTTCAAAAAAAAATTATTGAAGATCCGGTTGTGCTGTACTGTATACCTGTTTTCGCTGTCGACGTCCTAGTTCAAATCAAACTTTGGCCTCGATTTCCATATTTTGAGTCAATTTGATGATGATTATTGATGTATCAGTACTTTCCCTCTAGGATAGACCTTTCACTCTATATAAATATGTACAAAGGACCACTGTTAATTGGGATTTGGGAGCATTCAATCGATCAAAATGTATAAACTTTACCATTTTTATGTCTCTTAACACTAAATACTTTTCCAACCTTAATTGCTTGCTCTCTCTGTCTCTAGGTAACTTGAGACGTTCTATGCAGCCTTGCTGAACTTAATATAGTTGGCAGCTCTTTTTGGTCGATTTTGATTGAGTAGATCGAATAGGTGCAGACAATGAAATCAGATCAGATGAACATTGGTGTCTTCAGACATTATATCTGTGGAGGCACCTTCTCAATCCATTGCAAACTATTATAAAACGATAGAGTATCAAAAAAAAAATTTAAAAAAAAACAAATAATAGCAATCCTAATGACATAGAGTACACAAAAATTCACAGTGACATACAGAACAAAACTTTTTACAATGACATCGGAATCAAATGTCATAGCAATCCCAGTGATTTAATCAAAGACGTTCATTTACATCCAAAGAGATGCAGAATTCAGCTGCTGAGAGGAGGAACCAAAACAGCCATACATACATACGTATAGGCCAGATCAACTCAATCATCATAGTCGTAGAGGAATTACCCCGAACTTGGCGAGAAACGTGATGCATGGTTGTTCCATTAGTATATATTTATATTCTACCTGTTTGCTTGTGACGACCGACTTCTTCACTCTTCAGCATACATATGTCTGGAGTGCCTGAAGTGCTCTCAGCAAGACTGCATCGCTGCAGGTGTGCAGCATCTATATATAAGCACACGTTTGACATCTACGTTGGTGCAGACTCCAGAGACAGAAGAACCACGTACGCCTCTCAAAGTATCAAGCATCTCTTGCCCCTGGAGGAAGAACAGAGGGAGACAAAAGGGCCACAAAATAAAAATGGATAAGCTCTTGATCATCGTGTGTGCGGTGGTCGGGTCTCTGGGGGTGCTCAGCGCCATCTTTGGGTTCTCGGCAGAGGGGACGAAGCTGACTGTAAGCACTACCGATCTGTGCTAACTACAGTACTTTTTTGCAAAGATCCTCTCGCGTTGCTTGCTTAACTGAAGTCGAATCTTGTAAATAACATGCAGCCATATAACATACTCGTGTTTGACGACGAGTGCATCTACCCGCCGAACCCCGCGCTCGGGCTGGGGATCTCCGCTGTCATCTTCCTGCTCGCCGCTCAGGTCACCTTCACGGCGGTTGGCGGCTGCTGTGGTTGCTGCAATAAGTCCCGCTCCAACCCTTCGCCTTCAGAGACCAAGCGGATTGTGAGCATCGTCTGCGCCGTCGTCTCATGGTGAGTGATCGCAGCTCACCTGTTACTATATTGATATTCTGTCTCGAAGAGCAAATGATCGATCAAGCACTTACGTTCTGCGATCGAGCAGGATAGCAGCAGTGATCGCGTGGGTGCTGCTCATAGAAGGAGCGGCGTGGAACGCCAACGTGGTGCGGATGACCGGACCCAACTGCTACTACCTCAAGGACGGCATCTTCGCCGGCGGGGGCGTGCTCTCCCTCGCCGCCACGGGGCTCGGTCTCACCTCCTACGTTTTGATGCGGACGCAGCGGGTGAAAGCTGCGGCGCCGCCAGTGGTTCCTGCCGAGGGTGAACCCAAGCTCCCTCCTACTCCTGCTACTCAAGGCAATAGTGGATCCCCACCCGCTGATACGGTACCGTCGGCGGTCATGCCATCCGCGCCCCCCGAACAAGGCGAGCCGACGCCGACGGCCGGGGCCGAGATGGTCCAACCGCCGGTCCAGCTGCCTCAAGTAGGTGTGCCAAATGACACAGTGCAATACCACCCTATTCAGCAGCAGCAGCAGCAGCAGCAGCAAGGACCTGAACATCTTATCCGCAAAGAATTAACTAAAGCAGGGATTAGATTGGCTGCGCGGGTGGTGGAGCATTCCCTGTTTTCTGACAGTATCGCTACTCCGACTACGATGCCTGGGGTTGGGGACATCCTTGTTTCCATGACTGATCTTCAGTCCACAGATACTGTCTAGCTCTAGCCTCAAATTGGTGCCCTCGTTATGCATGCTTCTTATGCCAGTCGTCAACGAATTCGTCGTCCCACGGTCTTTCTTTCTGCTGAGTCTAATAATTTAGTTCCAATTTTCTGACCTGGTAGGTCAAGTTTGTTGTTTGTTCTTGTTAGACTTTATACATGTCCTATATGTACTAGTATATTTGCCCGTGCTAACGCTACGGCATAATTTTAAAAATTCACATAAAAAATGCACCTCATAACCAGATCCACGTAAAAAAACTCATAAACTCAATCGTACCAGGATCCTCCCATCAAATTTGAAGTGCACAGGATTGGAGTACGGTCGGGGACAACCTGCCTGGTAGTCCGCCTCCACCCGTCGCAAACATCTACAGACATCGCGGCGGGGCCACGGGAGTCGCTCCGTGATACTTCGCCGTCCGACAATGTTCGCGCACTGAGATCCGTCGCGAGTACGTGGTGATCATCTTCCACGAGTCCTAAGGCAACCCAATAAACTGTAAACCAATCAACAACAGCAATACGGAAAGTCCTAAGACAATATATTTACAGATGCAACACTACCATTCACATCCAGATCGAGCAACCCAATACGTAAAGGAAAAATGAAAAAAATAATCGCCATAAACGACGGAAGGGAATCACGAAAAGGATCAGAGCATAGGTTGGCCGAACATGGAGCTATCCACGGTAGCAAATTTTTTTACAGCCGTCTGATCGCAGCTTAGACGTGTAGATATTAGTTAGTTACTGTTTCCAAACGCCGACCAAAAATATCTCATCCCCCTCCCGACTTCGTTCGTTAAAAAAAATCTCCGTCCACACGTCCTCTCGTTCTCTCCGTCCCGTCTCTCCCGTGGCGGCGGCAGCGGGGCGACGACACCAAAGCAGGCGGCCTTCCCCTCTCTCGGCTCGTTGCCAGGGCGGTGGCGCCCCAGGCCTGATGCGCGTATGCCCCGGCGGGTGCCGTCCCCGGCCACGGCGCCGCGCCAGCGACCTCTCTCGGTCTCTGTTTTCCGCTTTCTCTCTCTCCCTCTCCCTCTCCCTCTCTCCTGGCGTGGACAGGGCGACGGCGCCGATGGCCGGCCCTCAGCGTGGCGGCGGCCGCCTTCCTCCTCCTCCTCCTCTCGCCCCCGTGTGGCACAGCCAGGGCGACGGCGGCCCCTGTCAGGTGTTGTGCCGGCGCGGCGGGTGCCCGTGCCCGGACGTCGCAGTGGTCGTTGCTTCGTCCCCGCCCATGGCACTCCGCTGTTCCTCGCGGCGTCCCCTCCTCGGTTTGGTCCTGCCCCCCTCTCATTGGCCCTCTCCTCCTTCTCTGGCGGCGCAGCATGGCGGCCCTCTCCTCCTCCCTCTCCGGCGTCCGCGTCCGTGCCCCGCCCTGGAGTCCGCGAGCATATAAAAAGACGAATCCAAAAAAAGAGAAAAAAAGAGGAAAAGAAGGCAGGTGAGGAATCGAACCCGCGACCTCCTGAGACCGTGGGAATGGCGTGGGAATGTAAGACCGTGGGCATGGCGTGGGAATGTAAAATGGCTTCTAACTTTTTAATTGGCTTAGAGAAGTTTTCAATTATAGGGGAGATATGCACAAAGGACAACTGTCACAATTGTGTACGGAGTTTATCCACGATCTAATAAAAACAAGAGTTGATATGATTTTTTGGGTGATTGAAAGAGACGGCAAGAGCTTTGTCGTAAGTTTTATTCCAAGAGATGAAAAACAAATAAAGCAATACAAAACATCATACTAGCTAAACCAAGTGCTCAGAAGAGAGCGAAACAAACAACTTTTTGTTCACTTGGCTTATCAACCGACTTATCAATATCAAAACAGTGTTTTTCTCTCACAAGCTAAAAATAACATCATCCGACTTATCAGCCATTGAAACGATCACCCCGATAGAATGTAGATTGTACATTGATACAACTAGCAAACTACTGCTTGCAACTGAAAAACCTGAAGCAACTAAATATAATGTTCTAAATCTTTCGCTATAGCTACCGCTATATCTTCAGATATAAGACTGGTCGCAGCGCTGCACGCTAGAGTTCACTGTAGGAACAAAAACTACGCACCGATGTAAGTTAGTGTCCCTCCATGCACCGTGTGTCAGAGCAAGTGCGTCAAAAATAGAGCTGCTCGCGGAGGAACGGTATGCAGCAAAGTGTGTGTGGTGGGTCTGGATTCTCGAAACACGCGCGTTTACTTTTTCAAAGAATTAAAAATGCTATAACTCACAATCCAAAAACCTAAATTAAATTTCGTTTACACCATTAAATTCGTGTCAATAAATTCTTCGAAACAAGATCTCACATGAATATATTTAGATAAAGTGATAAGGGAACCCAACTATTGGTAGTTAATATAGAGTATGAGATATAGAAGATGATGAGTGCGGAAGAAACATGTATAGAGGAGAGAATTTTGATGACTAAGACGGATAGAGGATAGATTTAGAGGAATAGCAGTGCGGACAGTCTAACTGTTTGCAAAGAGTAAAGTTATTTGCTCCTATGTGCTTACCCGTTATAAGCCTGATTTAGCCCGCTATTTGCTGTTTGAAGAGGACGATGACTAATTGTCTTAGCCAGCTATTTAGAACTCTGAACAAAACACACGGGCCAGGTCATGCACAACAAACCCCTCTAGCAAGAAAGAAAAAACAACAAAAGATACAACTAGGTAAACCCAAATAAAATGATCGGTAGGTGCTGGATGCATCGTCGAGCATTTATCTTTAACAAAAAAAAAGTCAGACTTCTCGTTGTTGGAGTTCTTTGTATTGGAAGACTCTTCATTGTGCTCCTTCCAAACATTCTACCACAATTACACTAATTATGTCAAAAGAGGCCTTTTGGGCTTTACCAAAGTGTGCTTTGCATCTTCACCAATACACCAATACTTGTAGATATAGAACCATTCGCAGAATACTGTTAGGCTGAACATAGTTTGGAGTATTGCCCAAACTTCCTTGGTGAAGGGGTACCATAACTGACTCGTCGATTTTTTACTGTTCATTGGGGTGTGGGGGATTACTCCCCCACCAGAATTTTATTCAGATTTGGCCTCAAATCAGCCTTGTCCCATTACAGGTTATAACGATCATAGCCTGATATATGGTGGTTGATCATTGAACAAGAAGAAAACGATATGAAAAATTTACAAGGCTCACATTGCCGAATCAAAAACATGGCACCATTGATCGATAAAGGCCCTGTTTAGTTCTCACCTCCTAAACTTTAGTAGACTAAACTTTAGTCGCTTTATTATGGACTAAAGTGTCAAATAAACTGACTAAAAGATGACTAAACTAGTTTAGTTCTATTAGTCACTCAAGAGATATTAAAAGGTGACTAAAATATTTTAGTTCACTAAAATTTAGAAGGTGAGAATCAAACGGACCCAAAGTGTCAGCTTGCCTGTCGACAGTCTGAATCTTCATACTTCAGCTTCCTGGTTGCATGCTAGTAGCAATCTTCATACTCTTGCCGGAAGATTTCCCCCATTTCGCTGCTTCCACAGCTGCCAACAGCATAGAGCAATGAACATCCCGAACTGCTCCAGCGGGATATGATCGGGCCGGTCTGTTGTATGAAGTTTGCTACTAGGGTCAGTGCATGTATGGGGCAGAAATGAACGGAGGCAGAGATAAAGGTTAAGTGAACACTGACATACTCCCTTCATCCTAAATTATAATTCATTTCAAGAACAAGAGTCAAAATATTTTAAGTGTGACTAAATTTACATGATAACATAATAACATTTATGATGCAAACTAAATACTATTAGATTCTTCATTAATTATATTTTCATAATATACCTATTTGATGTCACAAATCTTAATATTTTTTTTATAATTCAAATCTTAGTAATTTTTTTATAATTATATTTTTTTTGTAATTTTGGTCAAATTTAAGATATTTTGTCTCTCCAAGATTCTTATAATTAATTATAATTTGGAATGGGGAATGGAGGGAGTATTATCTTAACCCGTGGCAATTGGCATCGCATGACGGCACGAGCACTGCACAAGTACTTCTTCCATACCCATATTACTTGACCTTTAGGATAACGACACGGTCTTTAAAGCATACTTTGACTGCTTATTGTTTGAAAAATATTTATTTATTGAAATATTATATTGTGTATATTTTTATGAAAGTATTTTTTAAAACAAGTCTATTGATATGTTTTTTATTTTTTTCAAACTCAACAACTTAAAAGTTATTCATGATTTATATTCCTAACGTTTGACTCAAACTTTTTCTAAAACGTCAACTAATATGCGTAGCGAGGGTACGGTAGAACTGTAGAACATAACGGGGAACCTTTTCCTAAAGAAAAGGACTTCCCTGATCGTGCTAAATCAGATGTGCCTGCAAAGTGATGCCAGCGACCAAATTTATAATCTGTGTGTGAATGTATGGATGAATTTTGTGCCACATTATATCAATCAGATCCTGTTTGCAAACGGTAGGAAAAATTCATAAATTGTATTTAAGGCTCTAGAGTTTTCATATATTTTCAATTACCAAAAGCACGAATTGTGTTAGCACTCCAGCAGCCATGCTGGTTATTCTTACGGTACGCCTCAGCTCTGTCTTCCCATGGATGCGAACGAGTTGCAGCTTGAGTTTCTCAAACACTGAAACACAAATGTGCAACGCTCGAAGCCATTTTGTGACAAACTACTCGGCAATGCTATATTGCTATGCAGCTAACCACTCTGGCAATGTGACAAAAATATGAAACGGTGCTGATATTTTCCTTTTATTTCATTTGCCATTTTTGTGATGATATATACATACTATAGTTTTCACACGAGCACAGTGAAAACGCCAAAACCTCAGATTACAAACTACTGAAACTAATAAAACCCAATTAGCGAAAGGCGTCACCTCTGCTCTGTAGTACCCACCGGCAGCCTCTCTTCAGAGGGAGGAGCCGCAGAAGGGGCAGAACCGGAACTGGGGATCGACGGCGCGGCTGCACGCGCCGCACCTCGCCTCCTGAGGCAGCAGCGAGGGTCCCGACTCCGCACCGAGGGAGCCCGGCGCGAGGAGGCCGCAGTCGCGGCAGAGGTACCCCGGGCCCTTCCCGGGCCACCGCCAGACGGGGACGAAGAAGAGCTTGAGGACCTTCTCCGTCTCCACCAGGTCCGCCGCGCCGCCGCACCGGACGCACCGCCCCGCCGCCTCCTTGAGCACCCGCCCGGCCCCTTGCTCCACGCCGCCTACGAAGAAGAAGAACATCTTGCCGGATCCTTGCTTCCTGTCGTCAGGTCGTCACTCGAGACCGATCTCGGGTCGATGAGCCGATTCGGTTCGAGGTAGGGGGGGGGGGGGGGGGGGGGGGGGGGGGGGGGGTTGTAAGGCTTGATCCGTGTTTGGCGATTCGGGCGGCTCTCGGGACGGGGTAGAAGGGGAGGAAAATTCTCGAGAGCACGGGTTTGAGATCACGAATTCGTTCGAGATGCTTCGCGGTAGCCCTGCAGGCAACGAGATCCTGTGTGCTGTGCAGTTGGCCTCTCTCCAGTTGAGTCACTGCAAATCGAACCTAGCAACCAGTGGGACTCAGCTTATATGAGTTCGAGCTTCAAACCGTGCGCCAGATAATGACCGCAGCTTGCGACGTCAAAAGCCCATTGGATTCTTCGTAGGGAGAATAGGCCGAAAATGGAGCTTCTCTAAGGTAACCCATGGGTCGCCACTATTCTTCTAAGCGAAATTTTGTTACTAAACACTCACAATGAACTCACTATTTTGCTGCTGAACACTGAAAATAGTAAGATTTGTTTAAGGACACTTTATTTTTTTATTAAATTTGCTAGTGGACATTGTGTCTAATAAATCATTTTAAAAAAAATAATATAAAATCATATAAGTACAAAAACAAATATTATAGAATATTTTATGCTCTATATGATGAGAACTATACAGTAAAAATATTGTTTTGCAATGACATAATTATTTTGCCCCTCTTCACAAATAGACAAAGTTAAACATTATTAATTTTTCATATATTTGTAGGACACTAAAAATCATGAAAAAATCAAAGAATATGTACATCACCAAATCATGACTATGCTAAAAATATCATCTCGAAATAATAAAGTTTAATATATCAGTTAAGCTTGACACCACATAAATCTATAACTCAGTCACGTTAAATATACCATTATAAACTTTACTATTTTGAGCTAATATTTTTAGCATAGTCAAGATTTAGTGATATACACATTGTTTTTTCCTAGATTTTTAGTATTCTATAAACATATAAAGAAATGAATCATGGTTAAATTTGTGTATTTTTGAAGAGGGGCAAAATGGTTATTTTAGTACAAAACAATATTTTTATTTCGCCATTTAGAGCATAGAAGATTTTATAGTACAATCTTTAGGTATTTATATAATTTTATATTAATTTCTTCAAAATGATTTATTGGGCACGATATGCACCAGCAAATTTAATAAAAATTAGAATATCCTTCAGCAAATATCATTTCAGTGTCCAATAGAATTTCCCTTCTTCTATGTTCTCTCTTGTTTCGTCGCTTCGTCAGGCATTGCCGGCGCTACGAAGGTGTCCCTAGGCCCCACCCAGCTTTAGAGCGACGGGTCCGACAAAGGACTTTTTCAATGGAGCTGGAGGGCAAGAGTGGAAGATGCCATGCGGATGCGGTCCGTGGAGCTTGTTTGGGATCGAGAAAACTGGGAGAAAGAATAGGGACGAGTATGTTGTGCCAAGAAAGGACCGTCAGTCATGTAGAGTAAGGAAACATAAGAATTTGTCATGATAATATGTTGTGACAAGTACCAACGGTCAATCCAGTCCATTGGCATGTAATGTAGGTGGGCGTCAGTCATGAGCATTGCCCAGAATAGGTGGGCGACTGAGATCACCGGAGCCCTCACAACCCAGGTCCTCTGTCAGTATTTGCAAGTCTGGGAGCTGCTGCGGAATGTCATTCTTGATCCCTTTGTGCCCGATCGATTCATCTGGAAGTGGTCTCGGGATGGTAAGTACTCAACTTCTTCGGCATACAGGGCCTTCTTCAATGGATCGTCCTCGCTGCTGGGTGCTAAAGAGCTATGGGCAACAAAGGCGCCACCGAAAGTTAAATTCTTCTTCTGGCTTGCCCTTCATCGACGTCTGTGGACTGCGGCGAGACGTAAGAGACATAGTCTCCACTCTCCAGGATGATGACGACTGTAACCTGTGCTCCCAGGCATCGGAGACTGCGGATCATCTGTTCGTTGGTTGTGCGCTGTCCAGGCAGCTCTGGTTCGCGCTACTGTCCCCGTTGGGACTCTCCAGTATCGTCCCTGGCCCCGATGACATGTTGGCAAACTGGTGGGTATCTCAAAGGTTGCTGGTGCAGTCTGAAGCTCGGCCGGGTCTTGACACCTTGGTTCTACTGTGTGTTTGGAAGGAAAGGAACAATAGAGTCTTTCAGAACGTGGCGACCGGGCTCCCCGGATTATGCCGCGCAGTGCTGTTGGAGGCGGAGGATTGGGCCAGTGCCGGATTTTCGTCGCTCTCTGCACTGTTGGTTCGCTGGTCGTAACTCTTGCTCAATATGTAGTCTCTTAGTTTCAGTTTGGTCGCGGGATCGGTGGCCCCTATGACCCGACATGCTGGCTCCTCGCCACCGGGTCTGACCGCTGGGTGCCTACCCCCTCCCTTGTGTATCACTTCTTTTCCTCTTAATGAAATACGGGCATAAAACCCGATCGATAAAAAAAAATGTAGGCACGTCGGCCATTCTTGATTCTTCCCCAACTTCTTCCTCTACAACTCTTCAATCCCTAGCAGCTGGTGCTGACCAGTGACCAATAGCAATGAGCTCCATGCCGTCGTGGCTGTGCCATACCCGGACCGCGGCCACGTCAACGCGATGGTGAACCTGTGCCAACTCCTGGCAGCGCGCGACGGCGTCACCGCCACCGTTGTCGTCACCGAGGAGTGGCTCGGTCTAGTCGGTGCCCCGGCGGCGGCCTTGGGCCCACGCGTCCGCTTCGAGGCCATCCCAAACGTGATCCCCTCTGAGCATGGGCACGCCGGGGACATGGCCGGCTTCGTGGAGGCCGTGTACACCCGGCTTCGAGTGCCACTTGTGATCTCACTTGGGCTCCCTCGCGTATGCAGCGCCCTAGCAGCTACTAGCGATGGCGCACACTTCATGCTCGATGAAATGCCCACGAGATTCAGCTCTCGAGTAGGCAGTTCATACTTTGCATATGTAGGTATATTCTTTTTCGGATGGATTGATGATCTACAAAAATGTTAATTAGATGGTTCAATCAAATTGTCTAACTCAGTGTTGAGTTTAACATCTCTTTTGTCGTTGTTGTGGTTTAGTGTAGGGAAAACTTGGTTCTCCCAGTTAGCTGTTCACAGGGTGTCGTGTTTCTGCTCCTGCTTGCAGGTCTAAACTTCTGGTTCCTCTGAAACAGTCGCAGTACTGCTTGTATTTGCGTTGGTTATGCTAAAAATGTCCCCTGGTCGAAAAAAGACGGTTCAATCAAATGTTGGATCGATGAACTAAAAATGATGAAAATTTGAAAGCAATTTGTTACTTCCTAATATTTGCATTTGTACAAACTAAAATTCTTCTCCTGGCTGAAAATTTAAAAGCAATTTGTTACATCCTAATATTTGCATTCGTACAAACTAAAATTCTTCTCCTGGTTCATGATTATGCATTTATTAACTGTCTCCCCAGATGAAGAGTCAGAATTCCAGTTTGTAGTTGGGCGCACAAGAAGGAGATGAGTACTCAGGCAGTTTGTGTCTCGACTTTGGCTTCAAGGCCGCATATGTTATGGCTCTAGCGAAACTTCTTGATGATGCAGTACATAAACAACCATAGTATTGCTTTATTATATTTTATACACAACGACGAAGCTAGCGGCCGGGCAAGACGGCCCGGCCTAATGACGACTTACATGCAGAGCCTCCCTAAGCCCTGTCTTAATAATTTCGTAAGTTAAACTACAATAGATTAGGAAGGGCTGTCGGAGGATTAGAAATAAAGAATACATATTGCTTATTAGGTCAACATCATACTATCAAATTTCAAAGGTCCAAATAGTCATCCCAATATAAGATTGATTTAAGCTATTATATATTAATCTACTGTGAGAGGTTATAGTACAATTAAGTCGTCGTGGACTTTTGTTCAACATGATCTAATTTTTTTCCTTGGTTTCGTCTCTGTTTATACATAGTCCGACCTACATAGTACATGTACTATTATTGTACTCACTTCTCCTATATTACAGGTGCCTGAATTTTAAGATAATTTCAGGCACCACCCTTGTACTACTAATTAGTATAAGTAAACTATCACTTTTGTGATTTGTTATTTGTCTTTGTATTACAACATATCAATTTTAAATTGTTAAATTGTTTTTTGTGTCAACACATATCAGATTTTATAGGTTGTTGTTCGGTTTTTTATTCTCGGAACTAAAAATTGCAGATTATGCCTAAAAAATTTACAACAAACGAAAACTGTAATTATAGTACAAAAATATGTACAATTACTGTCGTCTGAAAGAAAAACTAAATTTCAGTATTGTACTACATAAAACAAATGTAGGTACAAGTTGTCATGCAAAACTATATATGGCTGTTTATTAATCTTGCTACTACCCGCATCCTGCTGATAACGTACGCCACCCGGTCATTGCGCGTCCAGAGTTCGAACTCATGAAGGATGCGGCACTCTGGGCCGCAGTACCGGATGATGGAGCTGTCGTTATTCCCATAACGCCTGCATTCCACCCATGTGCAGACATGGGGATCCTTGACGAGCCGCACCGGTCGGTCGTTGCAATAATAGGGAAGATGGAACGAGTACGTAGTGCTGTATAGATCGTTCGTAACGAAGAAGCGCAGCTGCTGCAGGCCACGGTTCTCCCACCAGCCGCCTGCAGGGAGCGACGGGCCACCGCTGATTCCTTGGATGAGCGCCAGCGCTTCAGGGTCCGCAGGATTGGACCTGTACCGCAGCATCGCCATGAAGTAAGCCGCGCTGGAGTCCCCAGCGACAATGGCCTGGTTGACGTACGCCAGCCCCTCCGTCGGCCGCCGCGTCATCAAAATCTCCATCCCCTGGTGGAGTAGAGCCTCCGGATGACCGGCGAGGCGGAAGCGCTCCTGAAAGGGCAACCCGTGCATGGACCAACTCCGCCGGCTGTAGTGACGACGTAGCATACGGAACGACACGCGTTGGAGGACCGCGGTGCCGCCGTCGCCGTCGCACAACCGCCGGAAGGTGACGCAGACCTGACGGAGGTTCAGGTACTGCCTGACACTCCCATCATCGAGGACGCGAAGGAGGATCTGCTCGATCAGCTCCACTGGCAACGTGATCAGCAAGGAAGGCATTGCGAATATGATTCTTCTCCGATCCGTGACGAGGGAGAGAGGCCGAGAAGAGCAAGCCGGCGGCAGGCGGCACGACTGCACGACTAGGCCTATGCACGCCACGCCCTGGTGCCATGTTCGGCTCAACGTCATCTGATTTGGCTATTTATCCTGTATAAAATACTAGCAAAATATACCCGTGCGTTGCAACGGGATACTTGCGTCCGATTACGAATCATCCTCAACTTGGAGTTCACGATCTCGGCTCATGCATTGGCGTCAGATTACAAATAATCGTCCTTAACTTGGAGTTGGCATGTTTGTGTCCTATCTGATTTCAAGTTTGCATATCCGATTACGAATTATCCTCAACTTGTAAGTATCTGATTTCAATACGAGGACCCGTTCCACGTATCCGCGTCCTATACAAATTACTCATAGCTCATGTGTTTGGTTCCAGTCACAAAAATAGTGGTCCCAGTACAACGCACGAACATATATCTGTCAAGAACAAGACATGAAACAAAAGAGGATCATGAGTTGACATAGTAACGAAAAAATGTTTCATCACACTATTTAAGCATTTAATTAAAATGCTGGTCGTCTCTCCCGGCGGACCTCGTGAGCCGCGTCGCCGATTGTCCGACTGCTACAAGGACCTTCGCGCCGTCCGCCACCACTGGTGATCCATCACCGATGACCCCAGGAGCAGCAAGCATGAGCATGACCCCGTTTCCGCCCCAGCCAGTGGGTAATGCTGGGCAAACACAAGCACCACCGACGGCCTCCACGTTCTGGCGGCCAGGGACTCCACGCCCACGCGCGCCGCTCGCGTCCTCAACCCTTTCACCGGCTCCCTGATCCGTTTCGCGGCGCCATTGTCGGACGAGCCGGAGCTTACTGCCGAGTTGGTCAGCCCTTCGCCTGTATGTTGTTCTTGTTCAACTTCACCTGTAAAACTGTACCGATTTGCAGAGTTGCGCGGTGCATGCTACACATGTCCACTGCTCGTCATCTGGAACATGGCAGTCCTGATATCTACTACTACAATGAGGCTATATATGAGTCCTAATGGAAGTACCCGAGTTAACTTTTACTACATGCCCGGACTGGATCGTTCCATCGTTGAGAATAAATTGCCGATCAAGCCAGGATACCGTCCTTACAAGCAACCTCCTTGAAAGATTTACAAAGAGGATGTATTGGTCGATGTAAAGAAGGAAGTTGAAAGATTATTGGAGGCAAACTTCATTCGGCCATGCAGATATGCAGATTGGATTTCAAACATAGTCCCAGTATACAAAAAGAATGGAAAGATGAGGGTCTGCATTGATTTTAGAAATCACAATAAGGCTACTCCCATGGAGGGTTACCCAATGCCAGTTGCCGATCTGCTCGTCGATGCATCGGCTGGTTACGAACTTACGAAGTCATCAGCTTCATGGATGGTAATGCCGGTTATAACAAGATCTTCATGGCAATAGAGGATATTTCAAAGACAACCTTCAGGTACCCTGGTCATATTGGTTTGTTTGAATGGATTGTCATGACTTTTGGTTTGAAGAATGCCGGTGCAACCTATCAAAGAGCTATGAACTACATTTTTCATGAGTTGATCGGCAAGATTGTAGAGATCTACATTGATGACGTGGTAGTTAAGTCTAGAAACCATGAGGGTCATTTGGCCGATTTGAGGAATACCTTGGAATGCACTAGGAAACATGGTTTGAGGATGAACCCGAATAAGTGTGCCTTTGGAGTCTCGGCTGGTGAGTTTTTAGGCTTTCTGGTCCATAAAGGAGGGATCGAAGTCGGCAAGAAGAGCATGGAGGCAATGGACAAGGTGGTACCTCCAACCAATCTCACAGAGTTACAATCGTTGCTGGGCAAGATTAGTTTTGTGAGAAGATTCATCTCTAACTTGTTAGAAAGAGTTTTACCTTTCTCTCCGCTATTGAAGCTTAAGAAGGATCAAGAGTTCGTGTGGAGTGACGTACAACAGAGGGCTTTCGATGAAATCAAAGAGTACATGAAGGCACCACCCTTATTGGTACCTCCGCAGCTTGACAAGCCGTTTAAGTTGTACGTGGCGGCCGACAACCTGATGATAGGGTCGACCCTCATGCAAGAGTTCAAAGGAAAAGAAAGAGTAATAGCTTACCTTAGCCGAAAACTACTAGATCCAGAGACAAGGTATTCGGCTATAGAAAAGTTTTGCTTATGTGGGTTTTATTCATGTACTAAGCTTCAACATTATCTGTTAAATGCCGAATGAGTGGTAGTTTCTGAGTTCGATGTGATAAAACACATGTTATTGATGCTAATTTTAAATGGGAGAATTGGCAAATGGATTTTAGCTCTGTCAGAATTTGATTTAAGGTACGAATCGGCAAAAGCAGTAAAGGGCCAGGTTATTGCTAATTTCGTTACCCAACACCGTGATGCCTCTGCTGACATGGTAACCATTGTACCGTGGACTTTGATTTTTGATGGTTCATCTTGTAGCAAAGGTTGTGGAGCCGGTGTTCTTTTGATTTCTCCCAGAGGTTTGGCCTTTGAGTATGCCATCCCTATCGATTCCTTGGTTACTAACAATCAAGCATAATACGAGGCATTGCTTAGAGGGCTCCGAATGCTTGTCGAGGTAAGGGCAGTTGCTGTTGAGGTTTTCGGGGATTCTGAGTTGGTAATTAACCAACTGATCGGCCAATATGAATGCAAGAGTGATATGTTAAAGGGGTATTATGAAGAATGCCGAGAGCTTCTAAAGAGTTTCCAGGTAGCCACCTTGCATCATATCCCTAGGGGGCAGAATGAAGAAGCAAACAGGCTGGCTCAAAGTGCTTCGGGGTACCAAGAGGACCAGGAAATTCATGCTTTGGATGAAGATCAGGTAATTGATGACTGGAGAAACGAAATTGCCGATTATTTAAACAATCCATCACAGAGAGTTTCCCAAAAACTCAGATATAAGGCTATCAAGTTCGTGCTCCTTGATGACCAGTTGTACTACAAATCCATACATGGAGTGCTCCTCAAATGTTTGGGTCAGGAGGAGTCCAGAAAGCTAATGTATGAAGTGCATGAAGGAGTATGTGGTGCACATCAGTCGGCTTACCGGATGACATGGATAATAAGGAGGACTGGTTATTTTTGGCCAACCATGCTTGAAGATTGTTTTGAATATTACAAGGGATGCCAAGACTGTCAGAGATTTGGTAATATTCAGAGAACCCCAGCGTCGGCCTTAAACCCAATTGTCAAACCTTGGCCGTTCAGAGGATGGGGCATAGATTTGATCGGTCAAATTCATCCTCCCTCTAGCAAAGGACATAAGTTTGTGCTGTTGGCCACAGATTATTTCACAAAGTGGGTTGAAGCTATTCCTCTAAAGAAAGTTACGTCAGAAAATATGATCAACTTTGTTAAAGAGCATATAATTCACAGGTTCGGGATTCCTCAGACTATAACAACAGATCAAGGGACTCAGTTCACTTCATCCGAGTTTTGTGATTTTGTCGGGGAAATGGGAATCAAATTGTACAACTCTTCTCCTTATTATGCACAAGCTAATGGCCAAGCTGAAGCTTCAAACAAGATCATGATCAAAATCATTCAGAAGAAGATTGATGAAAAGCCGAAGAAATAGCATTCGGTTCTTAATGAGGCTTTGTGGGCTTACCGAATGGCTTGCCATGGATCTACTCAAGCATCTCCCTATGAGTTGGTTTATGGGCATCATGTTGTGCTGCTATGGGAATTGCAATCAGGATCAAGACGGGTTACATTGCAGGGTGATTTGAGGAAAGAAGATTATAAACATTTAATGATGGACGAATTGGAAGATTTACATTTAGTTCCTCTCAAGGCATTGGAAAATATTGAAAAAAATAAAGCGTGTGTTGCTAGGTATTATAACAAGAAAGTTAAGGAAAAACAATTCTCAGAGGGAGATTTGGTTTGGAAAACCGTATTGCCGATCGGGACCAAGGACAGAGCGTTCGGCAAATGGTCTCCAAATTGGAAAGGACCTTTTCGAGTGGTAAAGAGCGCGCCAGGCAACACATATATCTTGAAAACTTTATTGGGAGAGAAATTTGCTAGGGCTATCAATGGAAGATTTCTAAAGAAGTTTCATCCCAGTGTTGAAGTTGGTGCATAAGCGGATTTGGACCTGATGCATAGGTAGCCGATACAGAGATATCGCTTTTAGCCAAAAATACTGGAAAATTCAGAGAATAGCCGACATGGCATATGTCGCCTTTAGAGCAAACAAATATTAAATACAATCAACACGGTGTCATACAGATTCAAACAATAGTCATCAGGTTCCTCATTATCGGAAAAAAATCATGACAGAAAGGACAAGTAGGAACCGAAGATTATATTTCACAAAGAAAGTTCTTTACATAAGGTACCTAAGTACAAACTATTCATCAAACACCCTGTTGATAACCGACTGAGCGTCTGTAACTGCGGCAAGGGCAGTCGCATGGTCTTCGTAACTCTCCAGAAGGTCGTCGATGTTTTCGACATTCTCTGGAGACTCTTGAGCATGGAAGCCGGTTGGCTGGACGGAGAAGTCCTCGCCACGCTGGGTAGTCATGGCCGCCAACCCTAGGGCCACGTCATGGTGCACGCCATGGATGGCAACTTGATCAATGCGGCTGTCCGCATTGTCGAGGCGTGCCTCGGTGGTCTCTCCTTGGGCGTTGACCTTGTTGGCGATCCTGTTCGCTGCGGCCTTCAGACAATCATTCTCTACAGAAAGTGCTGGACAGAGACACAGGTCGGTTGAGCAGGTAGGATTAAAGGAGAGAGTAAAGCAAAACTGCTTTCGGCTAACCCGTGATGGCGTCGCAGAGTTGCTTCCGCTGATCCTCCCACTCGAGTTGGTCGATTCCATACTGCTTGGAGATCTTCTCCAGTTCTCCGCGGGTTTCGTCCCTCTCGCGCCTAAAGTTGGCCGCCTCCGCGTGAGTGTAGGGGGCATCCTCATCCGACCCCGAACCTAGGTCCCAAGGCTGAGAGTGGTAAAAGTCTGAAGACCTAGAGGAGGCCGGTGCTGGGATCCCCGGCTGATCAGCTACTGTCGTAGGAAGAGGGATGCTGTTACTTGTGGATATGGAGTTAATCCTGATGAACAAGAACGGAGATTCAGGGCTAGCATAATGGACAGAGAACAAAATACAAGGGGGCAAGGAACTGATTCTTACCCGCGCTGCCGATTGTGCCATGCCCGGCTCCCTTCGGGTGCCCCTTCGGCGGGGCGCTTGCCGCGGTTGTCACCTCCCGCCATTATTACTGTATGGTTAGGGTTTCCCTCTGGATTGAAAAAGAGAAGACGAAGGCAAGAGTTTGATTGAACCGTTGAAAAAGGAAGGAGAGGGAAGGTTTATTTATAGGCTAAACGAGAATACCAAGAGGCGAGTTGAGGCTGTTCCTATTCGATGGGCCGTTAGTGGAATGGGCCAGGCTCGGGTATATCAAAGGTCGCTCGGCTATATCTTTATACCAATATGGTCGGCTATGTCAAAGGTTGCTCAGCTATATCCCTACACTGAATTTAGTCAGTTATCTGAGAGCCAGAGATGATTCGGCTATACCTTAATCAGAAAAAATGGTGGAACCAATTATGCTATCGTACTAATAGGGGTATATATTGAGAAGCCAGACAA
Organism: Microstegium vimineum; assembly: GCA_022036555.1. NCBI lineage: Eukaryota > Viridiplantae > Streptophyta > Magnoliopsida > Poales > Poaceae > Microstegium > Microstegium vimineum. The sequence goes on along the minus strand of CM039128.1, from coordinate 36,871,981 downwards.
TAGTAATGGTCAAAACATGAAACATGTTGCTCTTAATCTATTACAAAGTTGTATGACTACCAATGCAGAAGCTGATTGATAGCATCTAAGGCTTCAGTCTTGATTCGGTTAACATCAGCTAGCACTTTTTGATCTTCATCTTCAGAACTTTGGATGCTGGATAGCCTTGCTCTAAGTTGTGCGTTTTCTTTTAAGGCAATTGACATTTGTGATGAAATTGCCTCTATAGAACTCGGTAAATCTGTCACCTTGGCTTCATGAGATTGGATTTTGGCATTCAGTGCAGATAGTTCAGCTTCTAGTCTAAATCGTTCATCCTTCATGGCTTTCAACTCGGATTCCAGAGTCACCATCGAATATTTAGCATCCTGAAGATTAAGTGTAAAGCTTTGGCCTCTTGTTTCTTCAGGAGTTTGCTGTCCTGCAGAGCAGTCCTGGAAGCTATGTTCTTGTTTGCTCTTTTCACCATATCAAATTAATCATCAAGTCTAGCTGTAGATTCCAAAGAGGCCTTGAGAGCAGTTGGAAGATCTTGATTTATGAGCTCAAGGATATCTTTTATCTGGTCTGAATCTTGTAGCAGGATGTTGATATCCTTGTTCAGCAAATGAGCTATATCCTGCAGCCGAGCTTGATTTTCCTCTGATAGAACCTGCTGGGAGGTGGCTTCTTCCCCTTTTTCATTGATAAAATCTTCAACAGTGAAGGAGAAGCTGGTGGTCGACTTGGTAGTATTCTTGTGAAAAGAATGAGTGTTAGCCGTTTTGGTGAAAATTGATGAAAAAACAGATGGTTTGAGGTAATGTATTACCTGCTGGGTTGATTGAGCCTCAAGATGTGGTGTGCCTTGGCCTTGTTGACTTGATTGGGTGCCCTGAGGAGGTGAATCTGGAGCCGGACTAGAAGAGTATTCTCCTGCTAAATTGTACAAGATTTTGTATGTTTCCAACAATACAGATACATGAGCAGGAATTGAATGATATATGGAAGAGGAAGGTGATTAGCCGAATAATATTACCAATGCGCTCGGCAGTTTCTTGGGCGTTAGTGTTTTCGGCTTCATCAGTTTCAGTGTCTGCAGTTTCATGAACTTCTGTCGATGGTTGGGTTTCTACATCTTTAGTAAGAGGAATGTTTACTGTTGGTGGAGCATTGCTTGATCTGGGGATGTGAACATGTGGCTGCAATGAAGATGGTTAGTATAAGGACAGACAGTTTTATTCCAAAGTGGAGTTTACTACTGGATAAGACCCATACCTTGGGAGATATATGAGATTTCTTGGAGCTCACTTTTCTGGTCACATGAATGTCTTCAAGTATTTTCCTCTTGCCTTTTTCTTTTGAGGGAGCAGTAGCTGGTATTGCAGGGATCTTCATGAAGATTGTTAGAGTGGGGGCATTGTAGCCCAATGCAGGTTTAGGCCCAGCTTTGTAATATTCCACTATTTTATTGGGGGGATAAGCTCAAAATCCTATACATGGCCAGATTTCAGAATAAGAGATGAATGCAGAACAAGAAATAACTAATGCAATGGGATTACCTCACTCTCAGGAGAAAATGGAGAATATAAGTCTTGACATAAGGGGTGGACTGGTATATTAAAAATTTGGTTGTGCCACTCTAGCCACCAAGCAGAGAAAAGGGGATGGGCATCATCCACTAATCCAAATGGAGAAGGTTCATATATTGGTAAGTCTTGTCCAAGCTCAAAGACTTTTTTGGTTTATGTTTCATTGGTGATCAACTCCCTGTATCTTATGATTAATGAAAAGAAAAGTCTTGGGGGCAGCTGTCCACATCCTAATTGCCTAGATGCCACATTGGGATTGTAAAATTCATAGGTAGGCTGCACCATTCTTCCATGATGAAATTCAGCTGGCATGATGCTTGGCTTGATGAAGGAGTTAAAAATTTCAGTAGACACCTTATCAGAACAACCAGACTCATAGCTGAATTTTCAAGGGAAGGTCAGATCATCATTTTCTCTGTAGGGAAGCCAGAGCACATTATTGAAACCTTTGAAGAACAACTTGAAGAGGTGACCAATATCCATGTCAATGCTGATGGATGATGATGCTTCTCCATAAGTTTGACAACTCTTGGTTGTTGCTGGATTACCCTCGGCATAATTAACCAAAGGGAAGCTTAGATTGTGAAGAGGTATGGACACCACTTGATGCATATAAAGTTGCAACCACATCTGAATGAACCACCAGGGGGCACTCACACAGGAGATACCCTTGCCATGGTAAATTTGGGTAGAAATCTGATGCATCATGTGGTATACAGCCCCTAAGAGATATTTACCGAGGGGGGTTAGTGTGCCTGCGGCTAAGTCTTCAGCCATTATCATGTGATTCAGGGTTGGCTCATTGGATTTTCCATAGAAGATAAACCTGCATAGCCACATGTTCATAAAGGCTTTGCTTTCTTTTTCAAAGATGGTACCAGTTGCTTCCATGTAGGTTTGGATGTATCCGACTCATCCACCTCCGGATTTAACAACTCTCTGGTTGCTTTTACCCTTATACTGGCAAGGGTTTACTGGCTTAGATACATTCAGGCTAGTCATCATGAATACGTTGGCCAAGGTAGGAGTCATCATACCGTGGCCGAAGACGAAGACGTTGATGGCGTTGGACCAGAAATGAGAGGCTGCTATCAGAAGGGGCTCGTTTTTGGGCATTTCTGATAAAGATAGCTCTAGACAGTGGTTGATGTCTTGGCTGTCCCAACTGCTGCTGTTCTTGTTCGACATCCTGCGGTACCAATTTCGCCATCCGGCTATTGGAGGAAGCGGCCAAGTCTTGAAGGTGTTTGGTTATTGATTTGGTGGGGTGACTCCGGATTTGAAAGGGATCCTCAAAGTTTCCTTCTCGATGATCTCAGTTGGGTCAGGATTGCCCATAGGACCAAGGAGGTAAGAATCGGGGTTTGCGGCATAAAGAATCAAAATCTCATTCTTGTATTCCTTCAAAAATAATGGAATCAAGAAAGCGGATGAGTTGAGAGAGAAGCAAGGAAACCGATCAGGGATTGTCGAATGCACGAGAAAATGAATTGGAGTTTTACCTCTGGGATCCCATCCTGGGTCGCCATTGAGGATTCGATGCAAATTTGAGAATGTCGAGGTGTGGATTTCTTGAGTGGCGGCTGCGGTGTTGAACAGTATAAACCTAAGGGGAAAAAGGAAGCTTGCGGTCAATTTCAGAATAAACGGCTTTTATCCCGAAATTGAGGGGCATGTGTTAACACCATATTTTTCCACAATGACAAGTGGGCCAGTGCACGATGAGTCGGCAAAGGTAGATGCCCAGAAGCGTTCGGCAAAATCCGTGCGGTCGATTAATTATCATATTCGACAGTCGATTGCAATTGGTTAATCAGAAGAAGGGCGGTTTCCACCGGAGCGATAAAGGCGGCAAGTGAGAGCCGAATTAATAACGATGGTTGCGATAATTAAGGCAATGAGAACTCTGAAGGAAAACCAAAGTCAAAATATTGTATTTCTTCCTTTAATATTTTGTAACCATGTCCTCTTATGACTCATGTTATAGCCAGGGTATAAATATAAGCCCTTAGCTATTGTAAAAGGGGTTCACAACCAAATCAATACAACTGGTCCCGTGCTAACTTCGAGTCCTTTGTCATGTCGTCGAGTTCTTCGAGAGGAATCATCGATCCATCGACCTCCGTAAGTCTTGGCAACCTTGTTATCATGTCTAGTATCATGCGGTGGATTTAGATATTGATGCAAGTAGTCTTGTTTATTATCAATGATCGTGCGGCGGATCTTTGCTTAATAATCAAGAGGTCTTCTCTTGTGTTTTTCTTATGAGTAGATGTCGTGCGATGGATGTTTGCTTGTATGCTTAGCAAAATCAAGATAGTTATCGGCCCCTATAGATTTGGCAAGATCTATTGGGTTCATTAAGTTATCGTGTCGCACGTTTTATATAATCTTTACATATTTGCAAACACCCTTTTGCCCAATCTAAATTGATACGGTTCGTCTCTTGTCAGTTTATATATATATCTATCTATGTTACAATGAGTTGCTTTTATGTCGTTTCTATAAATAGATCTTATATCTATAAATAGCTGAATTAGTTTGAATCTAGATTGTTATGTATTGCGGGTTCATGCATGCCATCCATGTTTAAGCTTTGATGACTCTAGGTATCGTGCAGCAGATGCAGGCTTTAGATTAGTTTAATCATGTTTGCTTACGTGTTTCCTTCATCATGAACCCCAATTCAGCTGATTGCCGAGCTTGGTTATTCTTCAATCCATATTCAACCATGATTCGTTTGTACGTCCTTTTCCCATGCATGCGCATTCGGCAATCATTAGTTTACGTGCTTACTATCTATTTTAGCCGAATGTTCCATAAAACCTGTTGGCAGATAGCTTTCATAGCTGTATGTCGTCGTAAGTGGCTTGAGGGCCGTACATATGGAACTGTCTGATATTATCCGACATGTTGCAGTTTATATCTAATGACTTTCATCCCTTGTTAGTTTCAGGTCAAACTGACTGGCACGTTTTCGGTTCTTGAAGCATCCGGACATCCGATTGAAGTCACGCTTTCCGGCTTGCTGTGTGTGAGACGCAGTACGTCACTTTTTGTGTCAACAGTATGAAACCGTTGTTGCTCGAAAAACAAGCCTAGACAAGTGCCGAGGCCGCTGCTCCGTGGACCGCAGGCGCCGGCGAGATGTCAAGGCTGCTTTTCGCCGCCATGACGACCAGAGACAATGGAAAACCCCTAAAGCCTGTCTGGATGCCACACGACCAACTGCGCGTTCTGATGTGCGTGCGCGAGCCAAATGGTGTGGAACGGCCTCCAAGCGCTTGGCGCTGTGGCACCAGTGGACCGCCGAGCTACCTCGTCGGCAGTGGGTGCACAAACGTCTCCGGAGGACCCTCACGACGGCTTTACCCTGCTACTGTGACCGCCATGCGACCCGCCACCGCGCCAATTGCGGCCATAGCCACTTGGAACCCTCGGGTTGTGGACCGTCGGCGAGCTTCACCGGTCCGATGCCATGCCAGAGAACCTCAGAGCCCCGCCATGTCGTTTGAGGTGCACCGTCAACCCTGCCATGTCTGTGCGGGTGCGACTGGTCCCTCAGTTACGACCGAATACCACAGAGGCGCCCTGGATTTTACTCGTCGGCGACACACCGCCGTCCGCCGTGAGCCAGGCAGAACAGAGGAGGTTTGGGGAAGAAAAAAGAGGGGCCGCTGCCTTGTGGACCCCATGCTGGCGTCAGCCGCACGTCAGCCAGCCCCACCGTGAGAACCCCGTGTGTGGACCGGTCTTTTGTAAGCTGAAAGCAGCAGAGGCTGCGTGCACCCAGTGCACGACCCTTGTGCCTATGGTCCATTGGACCGAGGTGCAAGGTGCACCATGGACCAAGCCCGTGGACCTAAGCCCGTAACCAACCCAAGGAGGCCACGTGGCTCAACTTGAGTGCGACACGCGATAGGCCCAAGCCCGGCCCAGTTCAGGCCCAAAAAGCCCAGAGTTGTTGACTCCGGTCAACGTGACGTCATGCTGACATCATGCCGACGCCAGCCAGCCAATGACAAACTGACATGTGTCCCGATCCCAACCTTATTTATCCAAATTCACAAATAAATTCAAACTTGGAAAATTCATAGTAAATTCATACATAGTCCAAAAATTGCAAACGACCTATCAAAATTCTCATAAAAATGAGCTCTATATATTGGAGCTATGTTTGTGTGCATTTGGATCTTCTCATTTTTCTGATAATTCCTTGTGTGGTTCTCTATACGTCGCTAACACGACTATATCGCGTATTCGTTTCAGAGAACGAGGAGGATCTAACTGAGGAGGGAGATTACGAGTACGACGAGGAACTCGGTGACAACAACGAAGGTGTCCTTCCCACCCTCCTCGTAGAACCTATTACGCATGCTCACATGTTACATTTCTAATAATGAATGATTAAGCAATGCATAGGTTGCATGGTAGTTTATTTGCTCAAGCCTTTACCTTGACGAAACCTTTACCCTGCTACCCCGCAATAGGATAGACACACACTTGCTTGCTCTCTATATAAGATTACTACTACTACTACTACTCTCACATATTGATGAGATGATGTTGATGATGAGGCACGTGGTGCTGGAAAGAGGGGAGAGTGTTGTGTGTGTCTCGGGTGCGTGTGGTGAGGGTCATGTCGGCCAAGTGAGAATGACGACGAGCCTTGGGCCAGTCTTGCCGGGAGAGCTACCTGAGCAATCCCTTGATCATACCTGTGGCGGGTAAATGGACCGGAAAGGAGGTTCCGAGGTTGAACCTCGGAACAGTGGAATGTTGTGATGGCATGGGGAATGATGAAGATGTCTTGCTTGGCCAATTAGGGACTTTCTGGTACTCAGAATCATAGAGACATTACATGCCACTTGCATTGAAATGGGTAGAAGACGGCTGGACTACTTGGTAGGACGGTTTCACTACTACTTGGAAGTAAGCGGATTAGTGTAGAGAGGTACGGGAGTGAGTCTCACACCCTCTCGAGACAGTTGGTAACCCCCCCCCCCCCGGGGCCTGGTTACCAGGCCTCACAGTCTCAGCGCCCCCGTGCGGAACGTGGAGTTGGCTCAGGGCTGAGTGGTAGGGTGGCATCGACCTAGGCTAGCAAGCAGCCGGAGTCTCGCATAGATAACGACGATTATCGATGAAGGTAAGAACCCGTGATATGTAAAACACGCTGCAGAGTGTTTACGGTTTGATCGATCGATACATAGTCGATTCGTCGGCTATGGACCAGTTTCTGTGACCTGCTTCACCCGCTAGAGAGTGGTGTCTTCTTTCCCCCTGATTGATATATGATTCCGGTAGTGTGCTCTGATGGAGCAGTGTGCCGCTGAGACGAGATCGAGAGGGAGTTGGGCCCGTTGAATGAATGTGAGGTGTGGTTAGATGTGTGTGACGGAATGGAATGGATGGAGGGAATATGAATTTGGACAACTAAACTATGACTTATACTACTGAAGTAATTAATGAATCTTGCATAGGAAGCCAACAGCCAAAGATAAGTCTTTTGATATACCCTGATGCATCCAAATCCACAAATATGTCATTGGTGGGAAGTGACACTAGTACAACCCGTACTGATAGACATTAAAACAGGTGTTGAACAGGACGTTGACTACGATGAGGAGGAGGATTAGGAGTCTCGTCGCTAGCCTCAGGCTTGGAGAGGATCCCGGCGCTTCGCCCGCGTTGCTGCTTTGATTGATTCCAGTGTGATTTCCGCCAGTGTTGCGATGTAATAAATAATGTAAAATCTTCTATTGTCTCTTGTACTCGAAGCTTGGTATTGTTTATCAACTGAAATTTGGGTAATATTGTGGATTGTTCACGCAATCTATTTTATTACACTGCGAATATGTGGATTTCCCTTCGCGGAAATCAAGGTCGTTTCAAGACACATCAATATTGGATCAGAGTGAAGGCAGGAGACCTAGTATTGCAGTTTTTGGTGTGAAATCATCTTTCCAGCTTAAGTTTGAACTGTGTCTGTAATAGCGATGTATTCTCTTTGCCTTCTAGTCTTGGTCGAGCGCCGTAAGTTCAAAATCGGACATAGTAAACAAATTTTGTTAAGAAGAAATATGAGTAACAGGGCTCTAAGGTTACAGGCTACAGCTACTGTCGATGGAACAAATAGAAAGTCATTCCTTGCCGTTGCCGTTGTGGGAGATTAAGGTATCTTTGGAAAACAGGAAAGTTCTTTTTTCCCTGTTTCCCTTGTTTTTACTTTGAAAATAAATTGTTTCTGTGAAGTTAATATGTTTCAAAGGGGTCTTAAACAGAGGGGGCGGAACCTGTGGTTGGTTGTCCGTTGGTGTGAGCTCTGAGGGGTCCCAACGTACAGTAAGCACCTCTAAAATTTTCATTAGTTTCATGGAAGAAAGGTTATTCATATAAATTTTGGGTTGTTTTGGGTCGTGTTGGTAACGTGACATACAGTAATCCCCTCTAAATTGTCATCCATTTTTAAAGGGTTACATGGAAATCAAAGCAGTCACCTGTCGTCTAATTAGCTACAACAAGGCCATCTGAGATGCTTCATTTTCTTGTTTTTTCTTCGTCAAGGGGAACTTTCGACACTGAAAGAAGCATTTCAGTACATAAATGATGGACTTATGATGATTAAAAGGTCAATAAAAGCTCATAAATGATGTATGGTTTTATACTTGAATGCAAAGCAATTTTCATACTGAACAATTATGTTTGCCTCAGTTGTTGTCAAGCAAGCTAGCTTTAGTTGCCCCAAGCTTATATGGACTTCGTCCGGATTCTAAAACTGATTTGAGCTCACGGTGGTTGCGACGATCGGACTTCTGACGGTGTACTTGCCCGCGTCGTCCACCCACGTCAACGCACCATGCAACACATCTCCGCTCTTGTTCGTCATCTTCCCCCGGATCACAAGCCTGTACTTGTGCTTCTCGTTCTTGCCGCCGAAGGCCAGCTTGTCCGGACTCACGGTCACCGTCAAGCCGCTCAAGCCCGTAACTTTGGCGCTGTAGCTCGCAGCCCCGTCGCCGACGTTGGTCACGGTCCTAGTGAACGTCCGCTCGACGGCGGCGGCGCTGCCGTCGTTGGCGTCGAAGAACGCTATGAACGACGGGTAGTTGAGGTCGAGGGATGCGCCGGTGCAGTCAACGGCGTACGACGACGACGACGACGACGACTGCGTGACGACGGTCCTGATCTGCGCGGCCGTGTAGTTCATGGCGCACATGAGCTTGACGTAGTCCTCCGGCGCGGCGTCGTAGACGAGGCCGGGGTCCACGGCGCGGTTCGGGTCGATGTGGCCGGCGCCCATCGCCAGCGGCGACGCCGGGTGGTTGCGGCTGCCCATGTCCTTGATGGACGCCCCGGTGTTGTCCAGCGCGCTGGCCGTCGTCATCATCGCCGACCGGACCATGGCTGGGCTCCACTCCGGGTGCACGGCCTTGAGCAGCGCCGCCACCCCGGAAGCGTGCGGGCACGCCATGGACGTGCCGGAGATGACGTTGAACTTGCTGTACAGCGGCGTCGATCCGACGAAGGCTACGCTGACGTTCTCCGCCCACGAGGCCAGTATCTGCGAGCCCGGCGCCATCAGGTCTGGCTTGAGCACCGTCGGGCAGCTCCCCGACGGGCCACGCGACGAGTACGCCGCCACCATCGGCGCCGGCTTCGTTCCCAGGATGGTCACCTCGAACTTTATCGCCGCCTTGGGCGGCGCGTGGCTGCTCCGTATGTACTGGAGCAGCAGGGGTCCATGTTGCGGGCTCAGGATGACGCCCGGGAACGAGAATGACTCGTAGAGTAACCTGAACGAGTCGTTGGACAGGAACAGGCCCGCGTGCACTTGAGCCACTTGCAACGCAGACACGGCGTCGCCCAGGGACGCGGTGGCGTCGCAAAGCACGACCTTGTCACGGTTCATGGCGAGCAACGTGTGGTTGTCGCACGCGTCGAGGAAGACGAGCGTGGTGGCCGCGAGCGTTATCGGGGTGCCCGGGTACAGCGATTCGCCGATGACGGTGGCGCCGTCGCCGAGCGTCACGATGCCCGAGAAGTCCCGGTCCACCGTGCCCGACGCGACGGTGAGCACCCACGGCGTGCCGTTGTGGAGGAGGCCGAGGTCGGGGCCTTCGTTGCCCGCCGAGGTGGACACGAACACGCCCCGCTGCATCGCGGCGAACGCGCCGATGGCGATGGGGTCTTTGTGCAGCGGTCTGCTGTCAACACCGAGGGAGAGGGAGAGGACGTCGACGCCATCAGCGATGGCCTGGTCGATGGCGGCGAGTACGTCGGACAGGTACCCTCCCTCTTCAAAGAGCGCCTTGTACACGGCCACCCTAGCGCGCGGCGCCATGCCGCGCGCGGTGCCCGGAGCGTAGCCAAAGAAGGACGCGCCGGGCACGGGCGAGCCGGCGGCCGTGGACGAGGTGTGCGTGCCGTGCCCTTCGGTGTCACGCGGGGAGTTCACAGCGATGGTCACGTTCGCGGCGATGAGACCCTTGTTGAACTTGCGCGCGCCGATGAGCTTCCGGTTGCACGCCTTCGCGGCGTCGAACGCCGTGCCGGACTCGCACAAGCCCTTCCACCGCGCGGGCACGGGACCGAGACCGTCGTCGCGGAAGCTGCCGCTCTCGGGCCACACGCCCGTGTCCACGACGCCCACGATGACGCCGTCCCCGTACCCGGCCGTCTCCCACAGCCCCCCGCTGCTGCTGCTGACGCCGAGGAACTCGGGCGTGTGCGTCGTGTCGCGGCGCACCGCGCTGGCTTCGTCCGGGTAGCACGAGACGAACCCGCGGGAGCGCCGGAGCGTCTCCAGCTCGTCGCCCCGCAGCCGCGCCGCGAACCCGTGCGCCGCGTGGTCGTACACGTAGTACATGTCGGCGCCCGGCGCCGCTGAGGAGAGCGTGGACTCGTACCACCGCTGGTGGCTCGCGAACGCCCTCGGCATGGCCGACTTGTCCATGTGCACAATGTACGCTGCCGCCGTCTCGGCCGTCGCGGCCGGCGCGCACGGCGTTAAGGCGAGGGTGAAGCATGCCGACGCCAACAGCCACGGCCACGGCATGCAACGGAGCGTGACTACGATGGCCGCCATTCGATCCGGCACACACTATTGTGAGACGCGTTGCGATGGCGTGCACCGGACCGGCGGCTATTTAACGATGGGGACACGCCACGTAGGACGTGGTTACATTGCGCTGCGATGGATGCTCTCGATAGTCTGACGCCGGGCCGGAACCGTACCCGTACCTGGTCCGGTGGTTGCCTAGTCCCTGTTGGGGAACAGAACAGGCCGGCGGGAATGGACACCGTGTCGCGCGAATTCGCGATTTGCGAGGCGAGGCACGCGGTGGGAGCTGGACGATGTGTCGTGTACTGCTGCTGCTTGCTTGCTTGCTGTACCCCGCAACTGCGTCTACAAGTGTATGTAGTGTATTATTATGATGACTACATGCATGATAGCGTACCGTCGTGCATGGCATGTTCCTATGATCAGAAAGCAACAAACCTTGATAATTAGTGCTGATCATTCTACATTTCTACTGGAGAGTTGCCTAGTGTTGACGACACTAGCGAACAAACAGTGCATTTTCTTCATAGAGTCAGAGTACGTGGTTATACATGTAGGTAGAGCGGCGGCGATGGAACATGGAAGAACCAAACTCGTCGTAACGTACTGTGAGTATCAAGTAGAGTAAAATCGAACAATGTCCGAGTAGTGGCAAAAATGTATTGCAGCATGCGGATCGATTGTTGAGTGGACCGTGTGCACTCGCCATGAACGAACTTCCTGAAAAGAAAAAGGACACAGTCTAGTGTCCTACAGCAACAGGGGTTACTACACGAGCAGTCCTCCATAACATCTATCTATAAACAAGACTCGAGGATACCAAGGCAAGCACTACTGTCCTCGTGGGCTGTCGTCGGTGGTTCAGTTCAGTTCAGATATGTTGAGTTGAGCTACATTATCTTAAGAAATCCCGCTTCAGAATTCCGACACCAGGCAGCTAGCTAGCGATGGCCAACCGATAGAATTGGATGCATGGTTAGTCGTCGTCCTTGATGCTTCGACGACACTGCCGATTGGCCGTCGGCCGCCATGCGTGCCAAGTAAGGAAGTACGTACATACGTACTAGTAGTTAGTCAGTAGCATTCACCTCTCCGTGGCATCACCTGCATTCACTGCCGAGACAAAAAATGGACCACGTACGAGAACATATATATCCAAGCTAGGAAGCAGCGGACGCAATGAAAGGCCATGGCGTATGCGCACAACCATTGAATCGACGGCGGCGATGGATACTGACCGCCAACGCCAATAATCAGACCCGCGCTCAAGCGCAAACCCGAAGGAGAGGGACGGGACGTGACGGGACGGCAGAACATGCGATGTGGTCCCATTTGACCATTTCTCGTGGCCACTACTGGTGGCGCTTCATTCAGTGCGTGGTGTGTGTCACTGTGTACGTTGTCACCCGTGAGGCTGTGACGCTCACGAAACAGAGCGCCCGCAATCACCGGCCACGGCGGGCGATTATTTCTCGATGGAAACCGAGGGATTTCCTTTCCTTTCCCGTCGTCGTTTAGACCGGCGCCAAGACGCACAGAGCAGAGCGCGCTGCACCCGCACAGTGGAGGCCGGGCCGACGGCCGCCGATGTGCATGCGTTGCGGACTGTTCGTTTAGCAGGATTATGCAATGTTCCGACAGGATTATTCACTACTGGCTAATTTCTTGTGAGAGAAAAACACTGTTCCGGCTGGATTTAAGCCGGTTGAAAAGCCAAGCGAACAGGCTGTTGAGCTGTCGTTGTGGGTGCGGAGCGCATCGAGACGGCGGCGCAGCCACGAAAACGATTGCTGGTGCGCCCCGGCGTCCCGTCACGGTACCGGTGCGGCCACTGCTGCTGCATTATTTGCCGCGCCCGCACGGCACATGTCGTCCGTCGTGCGGCCGAGACATCTTCTTTGGCTCCAGTGTCATATAGGTCCGAGTTTCGTTGCACTGCTTGCTCGTGAAATCCCACCCGATTGTTGGTAGCCACGTACCAGCGACGGAGGCAGGACATTTTTGTTCACAAGCCACCGACAAGTTATTTCATACGTAAATCAAAGGACACTGAAAGGTTAGGACTCCATAAAGCAAAACATAAAAATACGACTAGTTCCATATAGTACTCCTATTTTATAATAATTTGACACAGCTATATCCTCTTGTTGTACCATTGAACCCAATTTTATTTGTCATGTCAGTGATTGACGGCTTATTGGCATTCCTGTCATTGGTAGACAGATTTTACCGTTAACTAGGTGAGTTTCATTTTTATTTTATTTTTTGCCCAGCTCATGTTGTGGCCTCCAGCTACAGGCTCATGGCTCAACCTAATATCTTAATGAAACACCTAAATTCCTTCTGTTTGATTGTGGTTTCATTAATACATTAAATAGTTATCTTTTTTTGTTGTTGCTAGTTACCACTTGTGACACCACTATATATGGTACTCCCTCCATATTAAAAAAAGGTTGACCGTTTATTTTTTTTAAAAATATTTATTGAATTATAATATATGTATATTTTTATGAAAGTATTTTTGAAGACAAATCTATTGATGTGATTTTTACATTTTCAAACTCAACAACTTAAAAGTTATTTATAATTTATATTCTCAATGTTTGACTAAAACATTATCCTAAATGACAACCTTTTTTATTACGGAGGGAGTACTTAGCATTATCTACTCTCTCTCTCTCTTCTGTAATAAATAAGTTCCTAAGGTTTAAAACTTCTTCCCAAAATTCTAACATTCTACAACAATATTGAACAATATCTCCTAATATGAAAACTAATCATGTTTGCATGCAAACGATAGTTGCCAAATCAAAGAGATATCTTTAGGAAAGGAAATGAGATGAGTGCCTCTTTTGCTAGGGTCCTTAATCTGGCAAAAAAAATTAATTGTTTTTAGATTGAGGGAGTAAGTGTCAACCCAATTTAACCTCACATTTGAGGTATTACCAGGCAGATGGACAAACATGAACACAGATAGATCAATATTTTTTAAAAGTTGGGTTTTATCTCCTTCAATTTGTTTACTATGTTTTTGTGTTCTTTAAATTCTTGTATATTGAAGTATATTTGTATTTTATCATTTGAATGTCAACCTCAATATAAATATACGTTTGTGGTTGACTTCATCATGTGTTTCCTCTTTTGGGGGATTCATGTTTTTCTTAATGTAATGTCACGACTACGTAATAGTGGAATAGTAAGGATATTTTGGGCTATTTTTTCTCGGTCACACAAAAGGTTTGCGAATCTTTATATTAAGGTAGAAAAAAAGTTCGTTCTAGCACGCTTTAACAACAGGGTTTTACATGTGCGCTCATACCGAAAGCGAGGCTATTACATTAGACATTGAACACCTAAATTTAGGGCACTAGCAAGGAGGCCTATGCTCTGACTACCGAGCGGCAGCGCTGCTTGCACGCACCTACCTCGTCATCCGTCGGGAATAACTCTATAGCGCCTGCATATGAGCGGTGTCACCACCAAAGATATCATTGTACGCCACCTTGGCCAACATTGACGGAGGTGACCACCCGTTGGATAGACCCAGATGCTTTATGACAAGATACTCACCTCGCTTTACTACCGGAATGTGAGCTATGCGCTGCACTACTACCCGCTTGCTTAACTTGAGGGGCAAGGGCGAAGCATATCTGCCAAAGGGTTGTATCATCTCCTGGCAGCTCTAGAAGTGACATTTTCCTTCTCTTTGTGATTTGCTCAGTGAAGTGCTTGAGGAGGGTGTCGGTGGAGGTCGTCTGAGGTGAATTAGTGTGGTTGATATCGTCTGTCATAGCCATGACCATCGCATCTCCAAGAATGGTTTCCTTGGCATTGGCCAACACAGGGCTCATGGGCCGAGGAGGGGTGGCCGCATCCATGCTCACGGGGTATCGTTGGAGTTATGTCCTCCCCGTGGCAGCGTGGCCGGTGTAAGGTCCTAGATGGCTAGAGGGGGGTGAATAGCCTAATAAAAATTCTACAAAACACTAGAGCAAAGGTTAGACAACACTTAAGCGAAGTTTTTTGCTCTAGCTCTACTAGGGGTGCAAAGCCACCTATCCAATGCAATTATAGTTGACTAAGTGCTTATCAAACAATAGCAAGAACCTAATGCACTTAGCTTGAGCTAGCAAGAACAATCTAAACAAGAAAGCTAACTAGAAAGCTACAAGCTACACAAGCTAACTAAGCAAGGTATGAAAGAATGTAAGTGCAAGGAAGAGGATAGTTATAGCGATGTCTTGTGATGGATGAATGTACCAATAGGAAGAACCAATCACAATAAGAACACCAAGAGTAGCCGAGAGACAAAGGTTGACACAAAGCTTTTCTCCCGAGGTTCACTTGGTTGCCACCAAGCTAATCCCCGTTGTGTCGACTACTCAAATGGTGATTCGGTTGCTAATAGGCAATGACAATCCTAGCTCACAACTAGAGTGCCACAAGAATCCACCCAAGTGAGAGTAACTCAATGACACGAGCACTTTACTAGAGTTGCCCTTTGGTGCTCCGCCGAGGTGGGTACAAACCCTATCACAATCGATGAAGTCGGCCACAAACAATCTCCACCTTGTGCCGAAGCTTCTCCACCAAGAATAACAAGATCAACGTGGCGATGCCAAACACCAAGTGCTACTAGATGCAAATCACTAAGCAATGCACTTGGATGCACTCTATCTCTTTTGGATTGAGCAAAAGATCAAAGAGATGAGTGGGAGAGGTGCTCAAGAGCTCACAAGAGTATACAAGAATAGAATCAAGTTAGGTTGTGAGCTCCAACCGGCCATGGGCCTTAAATAGGCTTCATCCAAAAACTAGCTGTTATGTCTGTTTGCGTCGAGGGCGACAGACGCTCTTTAAGTTTGTGTCGGACGCTCTGTCGCCAGCGTCCTTCGCCAACTCAGAGAGCTCCAAAATCTGACTTTCTTCATCAGCCGCGTCTGTCGCCTTACCGCCGGACGCTCCGCAACGTTCGACACCTTCGTGTCAGTGAACTTTGAGTCTGACGGACGCACTTTTGAATCTGGCCCAGCGTCCGCCGCATTGCCCTTCAGCGTCTGTCGACATCATCTGTCGCGCGAACAGAGAGCATCCAGAGAGCTCCCCAATCCATCGGATGCGTTTGTCGCCCAGTCGTCAGACGCTCTTCAACGTCCGTTGCGAAGTCTGAAGGTGCCTGAGCTTGGGTTGCCCGCCGGCCGCGTTCGTCGCCTTGGGACAGCGTCTGATGCCTTGTTCTTGCTCCTTCCTTGTTTCTTTCTTTTCCAACCTTGCTCCAATGTGCCAAACACTTATGGTACTTCCTTAGAGCATATGTTTAGTCTTTTAAGCAAGACTATGTTACTAGGTTGATTAATGCATATGCAAGAGTGACAACACCTAGTAGCACTTGATAACCGTAACCAACACGTCTTTCCCTTCTTGATAGTACGGCTATCTATCCTAAAGGTGATCACACTCTCTATAGTGTCTTGATCACTAAACCAAAAATGACCCTATGATATACCTTTGCCTTGAGTCAATTTTTCTTTTTCTCTTTCTTCTTTTCCTTAGTTCATGAATGAAAGCGCAATCAAGCCCTAAAGTGGGTTTTGGTGACATGACAACATAATTAGAAGACTAATGAGACTTTGTGAGTATGACAAGCAGGTTAAACTTAAGGAGGTAGATGAACAGGTTGGCGGACCCCTCCAATTACAAAAGTGCATGGCAACAAGCTCAAAGGAGTTTAATTCTTTTATACTTTGCATTTGAGTTAGGTATGTCGTACTATAAAGAGGGATTCAACACGCATGCCAACAAGTGAACAAAATGCATATCTACAAATATACATCACACCTCCACATACATAGTGGGCAAATCAGTCAGGCCGGCAGTGCTGGTCCTCAGGCCAGCAGTGCCGGGTAGGCCGGCAGTGCCGAGTAGGCCGGCAGTGCCGGGCTACAGGCCGACACTGCCGCGACTTGTTCTGCCCGTTGGTAGTAAGGAGGTATTTCTTACCCCCATCACTCCTCCCCAACGGCTAGTTCTGCCATTCCTATTCTCACATTTCGCAAGAACAGAAAGAGAAGCTCCTCTCTTGCTCTCCCTTCTCCCTTGGTGCTCAAACACTCTCCTCCATTGATATCCAATCATTCTTTGAGAGATTGAGCCTCCAAGCTTTGAGAAGAAGCTTCTCCCTCGGATCTTCACTCCTACAAGCATTTGGTTTGTGTGGTGGCCGGCGGTTTGAGTTCTTTACTCTTGGAGCTTTGCTCCTAGCCAGCTAGTGGTTGCCCTTGAGCTTGCCTCCTTCGTGTGGCAGCCTAGGGAAGTTTGTATCACCCATCATTTGCTAATACACTTCTCTCATCTCAAGGGTTCACCCCCTTGACTTGAGACCGAGGAAAGGGATAGCCTTGTGTGGCGAGCTTGAGCCTTGTGTGGCGCACCTCAACAACGTGGACGTAGGCAAGCCTTGGTGGCGAGCTGAACCACGAGTCAAATCTTGTGTCTCCTTGTGATTGTCTCTATTATTTGATATATATTGTTTGCAAGGTGATTTCTAGGGTTTGGACCCGATCTACTCGGTGGGTGTGTTGCTACCACTTTCAGGTGGTGTTAGAGGTTCACTACACCTCTAGGAAGGTTTCCATTCAAACACAATTTCCATTCTAGCTTTACATTTTGAATTGTGCTACATTCTGTTCAGGTGACCAGCACTACTGCCCCAGAGACCAGCAGTGCCGACCACCCCGGCAGTGCCGGACTTGAGCCCGGCAGTGTCGGCCTCCTACTGACAGAAAGTTGTCTAGTTTGTTTTAAAGTTTGAAATAGGCCTACCCCTCTAGGCTAATCAGGTCCTTACAAGTGGTATCAAAGCAAGGTTACCTCAGTTAGTACTTCACCGTGCGAGGTAATGGCCGAAGAGGGTAAGGTTGTTGTGGTTGACCCCAAGTTGGTTGACCCCAAAGCTATGGAGGTGCACTCCACGGACAGCAGCGAGAGTGCGGACTCGGAAAACTACCTGACCACTCCTAGTATGTCCACTGGAGAAAGAGCTAGAAGAAAAGAAGCTAGAAGATTGAGAAAAGAAGGAAAAAGATCACAAAGAGAAGAAAAAGCTCTCAATGAAGCCAAGAGCTTGAAGCTTGCCGAGAAGCTTCATAGAAGAGAAGTAAGAGCTCTAAAGAAGGAGCTCAAGGCAAAGGAGGAGGAGCTCAAGAAAAGCAAAGAGCAAGCCTCACAAGTGGAAGTTGAGTCTAGTAGCTCCGACGGTGATGATGATGTATCATACCGTTCCTCCAAGGTAGAGAAGAAGGATGAGAATAAGAAGAAGAAGAAGAAGAACAAGAAGGATGGTGGCAACAAGAAATACTCCGCCATCCTTTGATTATTCATCCATTTCTAAATATGAGCATAAACCATTATTTCATGTTCCCGTGGGCAAATTGCCTCATTTTGATGGGACTAACTTTGCCAAGTGGAAACACTTGATGAAAGCTTATCTTGTAGGTCTTCACCCCGGTGCTTGGGAGATTGTGCACAAAGGATGTGATCCTCCGGTTGATCCCTCAAGCCCCACCACTACCGAGCTCTGGTGCATCCAACTCAATGCACAAGCAACTAGTGTGTTGCTAAGTGCATTGGATGGTGATGAGTACAACGAGGTCATGGGATTGGAAGTAGCCAAAGAAATTTGGGATACTTTGCATCTTGCACATGAGGGTGTGAGCAAAGTAAGGCAATCCAAGATTGATTTATTCATGGCCAAGCTCAACCGGTTTGTGATCAATGAAGGTGAAGGGCCACAAGAGATGTTTGATAGGGTTGATGACTATTGTTGGGAAGATAAGAGGACTTGTTGGTGAAGAAGTCAATGACCACAAGGTTGCTAAGATCATGCTTGAAGCCTATTCTCCAAGGAATGAAACCATGGTACATTGATTAGAGACAAGAAGAGGTTTGAGTACTTCACACCAAGTGATGTGCTTGGAAGGATCATCACCTTTGATTTGCAAAGGGAAGAAGCACAAGAAAGGAAGAAGCTTGGAGAGATGCAAGCAAGGTTGGAGGGCATGAAGATCAATGATGTGGCTCTCAAGGCAAACAAGAGCACAATAAAATCAGTCCCTAGCTGTCCTAAAAACAACAAGCATGCATCTTCAAGCAAAGCTCAATCAACCAAGACCATAAAGAATGAACCCGAAGCTTCAACTTCAAGTGATGGTGAAAGTGAAGGTGAAAAAGAGGAGAACATAGATGACATGGCCCTATTCATGAGAAGATTCAACAAGGGCATAAAGAGCAATGGGTACAAGCTCATGTGAAGGAAGTTCCCAAGCAAGAAATCAAGAACTTGCTTTAGATGTGGTAGCACTGAACACTTCATTGCTGATTGCCCAATCAAGAAGGAAGACAACAAATTTGGCAAAGGCAAAAGAGAAGACAAGGGGTCAGTACAAAAAGGGAAGAAATATGTGGGTGAAGCTCACATTGGACATGGTTGGGATAAATCAACCGATAGCTCAAGTGAAGATGAGGAGATGGCCACAATTGCAATTCACAAGCCATCCACTTCACCAAGGCTCTTCAACAACATGTCCGATGATGATGAAAGCTTCCCTCACACTTGTCTCATGGCAAAGGGTGAGAAGGTAAAATCAAAACCCAAAGCCAAAGCTCCTCCCCCCAAAGACATCTCTAGTAGTGATTCTAGTGATTACTCTAGTGATGATGAATCTAGTGATGAAGAAATAAATGAAATAACTAAAAACATGGATCCTAAGAACAAACTCTTCATTGCCAACATTTTAAATGAATTAGAGGCAACCAAGGTGAAAGATCTCTATTGTTTTGAGTAATTGATGAAACCTAAGTACTAACCTAGCTCTAAGTGGATGAGTAGGTTAAGTACACAAGGTGAAGAGAAAAGGTGACAAGTGATGGAGCAAAGGAGGCTAAGGAGAAACCTAGCAAAGGTTCCACACTTGGAGAAGAAGAGAAGAGGATGAGTCCCTAAAGCTTTTCAAGGCAAAGGTATAATAGGGATTTTCTATTTTGGTGATCAAGACACCTAGTGGGTGTGATCACATTTAGGATAGGTAACCGTACTATAAAGAGGGGGAAATAGTTAGTGGTTACACCTATCAAGTTCCATTAGGAGTTTATTACATGCATTGCATCTACTCCTAATGAACAATCCCTTGTAAACTTGATAAAATATGCCAACACACATGCACAAGTCAGTGAAACACTTGGTGGTGGCACATGAGATCAATGGAAGAAAAGAGAAGAAGATTCTGATCAAAACAGGAGCTCCGGACCAGTATACAAGTGAGCTCCGGACTATTTAAAGTAGCCTGGTGGTTCAGACTCAGGAAATGCCCAGGAAGGAAGGCTTCGGACTAGTGGTCCGGTGTGCGTCGAACCATCAGAAGACCTTTTTTCAAAGTCCAGTGGCTCAGCAGGAGATCAAGGCAAGCTCCGGACCAGGCAAAATGGCCCGATGGTCATCTCCGGACTGGTGGTCCGGAGCACTGGCACTCCCTGCGTAAAATCGACGAAGGACTGAGGAGGCTCCGGACCAGAGGATATGGTCCGGTGGTGAGCTCCGGACCAGAAGTCCGGAGCATGGGTGCTTACTGTACTCCAAGTCGAAGCTAAGGCAAAAGCGTCAGACTAGGGGCTCCGAACTATGGCAAGTGGTCTAGAGGTCAAATGTTTTGAATCTCCAACGGTCAAGTTCAGAAGACAGTGGACACGTGGCACTCGCAGAGGCATCGGACTAGGCTCCGGACCGGGCGTCGGACCATACCGTCGGACCATGTCCATTGGTCCGGTGGTCTCGAAAGTAGTCCAGTGGTCATGTTTTAGCAGCTCCAAAAAGTGAAAAACGGCTAGTTTCTTTGAGGAGGCTATATAAGGGTATGTGGCCGGTTCAAGGAACCTCTCTCTTGCACATTTGGCTATTGCATACTCTTGTGAGAAAACCACACACACTCCCACTCATCTCATAGTTGATTGTTCATCCATTTGAGTGAGATTTGAGTGTTCAAGTGCATTGCATGAGTGATTCATCTTAGTGGCACTTGGGAGTTGATACCGCTGCTAGTTTCTTGTTACTCTTGGTGATTGCCATCACCTAGACGGTTTGGAGCAAGCGGTGTGGATTTGAGAAGCTTGGTGATTGTGCTTCGTAGACCACAAGTGGTGATTGTGAGGGTTTTTGTGCCTTCCCCACGGGAGATCACAAAGGTAACTCTAGTGGATTGCACGTGTCGTTGAGTGCCATCTCTTGTGTTGGTTGTGCGGCACCCGGTGACGGGTTTGGCGTGTGATGCCAATTAGCTCGTGAACCTCCAAGTGAGTGAGCCGACACAACGAGGACGTAGCTAGTTGGCAAACTAGTGAACTTTGGGAGAAAATTCAAAGTGTCAACTTGTCTCTCCTTGTGTGATTGATTGGTGATTTTCAAGCTCTCACTTGATTGGCTCTAGACCTCTGCAAGTCGGTATAATCACTCCTTCACTCCCTTGTATTTACCTTTTCATACTTGTCTTAGTATACTAGGTTGTGCCTAGAGGATTTCTAGAATTGTGTAGGAATTGATTGTGCATAGAGCTATATTAGGATAGCATTTGTGGTAGGAGGCTTCGCATCCTTTAGTTTGCTATTGCTAGTTAAAGCTTCGCCACCTTATTGTCTAACTTGTTGTTGAGTTTGTTTTAAGTTTTCAATTTAGGCTATTCACCCCCCCCCCTCTAGCCTTGGATAGGACCTTTCAAGTGGTATCGGAGCTAGTACACCGTTGATTTGAGGCTTAACAACCTACGATGTGATCATGACTCATATCAACAACATGAAGAAACCACCAAGATTTGATGGTTCCAACTATGGCTATTGGAAGGTCAAGATGACCGCACACATCAAGTCAATTAGCCGAAAGGTGTGGCTTGTGGTGGACAAGAAGTTTGAGGTTGCCAATGTGGAGGCTCCAACTCCACAAGAAGAAGAGAAACTTCAACACAATGACATTGCTCTTAGTGCCATCCATGAGGCTCTTGATGAGAAGGTCTTTGAGCAAATCAAGAATCTATAGAGTGCTCATGAGGCTTGGAAGAAGCTTGAGAAATCATTTTAGGGCACACAAGCCGTCAAGGGAGCTAAAACATATATTCTCAAGGAGAAATTTGCAAGCTTCAAGATGAAGGGTGATGAAAATGTGTCGGAGATGTTTCATTGGCTTCAAGTGCTAGTCAATGATCTTACGGCTCTTGGTGAGAAGGTTGAGGACAAGGACTTCTCTCACAAGTTCTTGAGGTGTCTTCCATCCCAGTTTGACACACTTGTGACCTTGATTGTGAGAAGTGGGCTAGACACCATGACTCTGAATCAAGTCTTGGGAGATGTCATGACTCAAGATGCTTATCGGGAGAACAAGGAAGAAGATGTTAAGAAGGAAGACAAGAAGGATGAGAAGAAGAAAAGTGTAGCATTTAAAGCTACATCATCATATAAGAGCAAGAGCAAGAACAAGATTGAATAATCTAGTGAAAGTGAAGATCAAAGTGCTAGTGATCTTGATGAAGAGGAGATGGCTCTCTTTGTGAGGAAATTTGGGAGATTCATGAAGAAGAAGGGCTATGGTGCAAGAAGAAAGAAGACTTCTTTCAAGAATCATGATGAACTAAGAAAGTGCTTCAAGTGTGGAAGCTTTGATCATCTCATTGCTCATTGTCCTTACAATAGTGACAAGGATGATGATGGTCACAAGAAGAGAGGCAAGAAAGAGAAGAAGCCCCTATTTGGCAATAACAAGAAGAAGAAGAAGGGATACTCACATATTGTCACTTGGGATAGTGATTCTTCTTGTGGTGATGATAGTGATCAAGAGAAGAAGACCACTACCAAGAAGAAGGCTTTTGCAAGCATTGCAATGAGGGACAAGATCTCTCTATTTGACACTCCATCATTATGCTTCATGGCTAAGTCCACTAAGGTACTTTCTCATGATGAGAGTGAGAGTGAGAGAAATAGTGATAGTGAGGAGCTCTCAAAGGAGGAACTCATGAACATGCTTGAGCAAGCTAAGGATTACATTTACATGAAGAGAAAGGAGTGCAAGGAATTGCGCAAGGCCAATGTGGCTCTTGAGCAAAACCTTGATGAGGTCGTAGCATCTCATGAGAGGCTAATGGAAGCCCATGAGAAGCTAGTGAAGTCTCACTCTAAGCTTGAAAGAGATCATTCCTCTCTCCTTGACCAAAGTAAGAAGGAGATTGTTCAAACATGTGACATGGGAGTTACTTACGATATTCTTGATGAATCATTTTATGCTCCTATCATTGTTGCTCCCACTAACCCCTCTTGTAGCACTACCACTTCCACTTCATCTACTAGTGATGGTGTCACTTGTGATACTTCACTAATGGTGGAAAATGAAACCCTCAAGAAGGAGGTTACAAAGCTCAATCACTCCTTATCTAAGGCTTATGGAGGTGAGGACCACTTTCTTATGTGTTTGGGTAGCCAAAGAGCTTCTCTCTACAAAGAGGTATTGGGCTATACCCCTAAGAAAGGCAAGGCCGCTTTTGTTTCCCACAAAACTCGTTTTGTGAAGAACACCGGTAGCTATTGCAAGAGTTGCAAGCAAGTTGGTCACAATGAGCAAGCATGCAAGAACAAGAAGGCCAAACAAGATGTATCCTCCATGAGAGTTGATTCATTCTATGTACTTTCCAAGGGTACTAATGGTGTTCATACCAAGTTTGTTGGTGCACCATGGATGGCTTCCAAGAAGTCCATTTGGGTACCAAAATCTTTGGTAACTAACCTTGGAGGACCCAAGCAAGTTTGGGTACCTAAAAAGAATTGATCTCTCTTGTAGGTCAATTACAAAGCCGGAGGGAGGCATTGGGTGCTTGATAGTGGGTGCACTCAACACATGACCGGCGATGGAAGGATGTTCAACTCAATCAACCAAGACAACACTCAAGGATTTGATAGTATCACTTTTGGTGACAATGGCAAAGGCAAAGTGAAAGGATTTGGGAAGATTGCTATCTCTAATGATCTAAGCATTAGCAATGTGCTTCTAGTGGAAAGGCTTGAGTTCAATCTATTGTCGGTTGCCCAATTGTGTGATCTCGGTTTCAAGTGCATATTTGGAGTGGAGGATGTGGAAATCAGCGTAGATGGTTCAAACATGATCTTCAAGGGATTTTGGTATGAGAACCCCTATCTAGTGGATTTCAATACTAGTGAGACCCAACTCTCTACATGTCTCATCTCAAGGTCTAGCATGGGTTGGTTATGGCATAGAAGGCTTGGACATGTTGGCATAAAGCAATTGAACAAGCTAATCAAGCATGATCTAGTGAAGGGCTTGAAGGATGTCACATTTGAGAAGGACAAGCTATGTAGTGCATGTCAAGCCGGAAAGCAAGTTGGTAATACTCATCCAAGGAAGAGCATCATGAGTACAAGCAAAGTGTTTGAGTTATTACACATGGATCTCTTTGGGCCAACAACATACATGAGCATTGGGGCAACAAGTATGGTTTTGTGATAGTGGATGACTTCACAAGATACACATGGGTATTCTTCTTGAGTGACAAGAGTGACACATTTGATATATTCAAGTCATTTGTCAAGAGGTGCGAAAATGAGTTTGAAACAACTATCAAAAGAGTTAGAAGTGACAATGGGAGTGAGTTCAAGAACACAAGAGTTGAAGAACTTTGTGATGACTTTGGAATCAATCATCAATTCTCTCCAAAGTACACTCCTCAATCCAATGGGATAGTTGAAAGGAAGAGCAGAACTTTGATTGACATGGCAAGATCAATGCTAAGTGAATACAATGTTAGTGATTCTTTTTGGGCCGAAGCTATCAATACGGTTTGCTACTCTAGCAACCGTCTCTATTGTCATGGAATGCTTGAGAAGACTCCCTATGAGCTATTGAATGGGAGAAAGCCAAACATTGCCTACTTTAGGGTGTTTGGATGAAAGTGCTATATCTTGAAGAAGGGAACTAGGTTGAGCAAATTTGAGAAGAAATGTGATGAAGGATTTCTCTTGGGTTACTCAACAACTAGCAAGGCTTATAGAGTATGGAACTTGACTAGTGGCATTCTTGAGGAAGTGCATGATGTTGAATTTGATGACACTCAAGGCTCTCAAGATGAAGAAGAAAACTTGGATGATGTGAGAGGTGACAAGTTGGTCAATGCTATGAAAGATATGGATATTGGTGACATTAGACCAAGACAAGTCCAAGATGAAGATGAAGATCAAGAAACCATTCCAAGTGATCAAGCTAGTGGTTCTCCAACTCAA
Organism: Microstegium vimineum; assembly: GCA_022036555.1. Lineage (NCBI taxonomy): Eukaryota > Viridiplantae > Streptophyta > Magnoliopsida > Poales > Poaceae > Microstegium > Microstegium vimineum. The sequence continues at coordinate 36,847,024 of CM039128.1, read as the reverse complement.
GATCAAGCAAATACTAGTGAAGATCAAGTTCAAGCTAGTTCATCATCTCAACCAAATAACATCAACATGCAAGTGCTCCAACCTACCAACATTGCAAGAGATCATCCTCTAGATTAAGTTATTGGAGGCATTCAAAGTAGTGTTCAAACAAGATCAAGATTGGCTTCATTTTGTGAGAATTATTATTTTGTCTCATCATTTGAGCCAACCAAGATTGATGAAGCTTTGAAGGATGTTGATTGGATTAATGTTATGCGTGAAGAGCTTAACAACTTCACAAGAAATCAAGTGTGGAAATTGGTAGAAAGACCAAAGAAGCACAATGTCATTGGAACCAAATGGGTTTTCAAGAACAATCAAGATCAAGATGGAATAGTGGTGAGGAACAAAGAAAGACTAGTAGCTCAAGGTTACTCACAAGTTGAAGGTCTTGACTTTGGGGAAACATATGCTCTGGTGGCAAGATTAGAGGCAATTAGAATCCTATTGGCCTATGTGCACACAATATCAAGTTATACCAAATGGATGTCAAGATTGCATTCTTGAATGGGTATATCAATGAGGAGGTGTATGTTGAGCAACCACCCGGTTTTGAAGATGCTAAGAAGCTCGACCATATATTCAAGCTCAAGAAGGCTCTCTATGGGTTGAAGCAAGCACCTAGAGCATGGTATGAGAGGTTGAGAAGCTTTCTCCTCTCTAAAGGGTTCAAGATGGGATTGGTTGATACTACCCTATTCACCAAGAAGATTGGAAATGACTTGTTCATCTTGCAAATCTATGTGGATGACATTATCTTTGGATCTTCAAATCAAGAATTTTGTGAAGAGTTTGGGGAGATGATGGCTAATGAATTTGAGATGTCAATGATTGGTGAACTTAGTTACTTTCTTAGACTTCAAATCAAGCAAATAAAGAATGGTACATTTGTGAGTCAAGGAAAGTACATCAAAGATATGATGAAGAAGTTTGGGTTAGAAGAAGCTAAAGGAATTAGTACTCCCATGGGGACTAATGGACATTTGGATAGTGACTCAAGTGGTATGATGGTAGATCAAACACTCTATCGGTCTATGATTGGAAGCTTACTATATGTGACCGCTTCAAGACCGGATGTCATGTTTAGTGTATGCATGTGTGTAAGGTTTCAAGCATCTCCTAGAGAGAGTCATTTGAAAGCCACAAAGAGAATATTGAGATATCTTAAGCATACACAAGAGGTTGGACTTTGGTTTCCAAAGGGGTCAAGATTTGAATTGATTGGATATTCGGACTCCGACTATGCGGGTTGCAAAGTGGATAGAAAGAGCACTAGTGGTACATGTCAAATGTTGGGAAGGCCACTAGTCTCATGGTCATCCAAGAAGCAAAATAGTGTGGCACTCTCTACCGCCGAAGCCGAATACATTAGTGCGGGGAGTTGTTGTGCACAACTATTATGGGTGAAAGCCACTTTGGAGGACTATGGAATTCAATTCAAGAAAGTTTCATTGCTTTGTGACAATGAAAGTGCGGTGAAGCTCACTAACAACCCCATCTAACACTCAAGGACAAAGCACATAGATGTGAGACATCACTTCATAAGAGATCATCAACAAAAGGGTGACATTTTTATTGACAATGTGGGCACCGATGATCAATTAGCCGACATTTTCACCAAGCCACTTGATGAGAAGAGGTTTTGCAAGTTAAGGAATGAGTTGAACATCTTGGATTTCTCCAACATGATTTGATGCACCCCACTTATGACATGCCTCTACTCCAACATAACAAGGTACAATTGATTGACATATGCATTCATCCTTTGCTAGTCTTGTGTAGAGCATATAGACATCACTCATGATAAGCTCATTCATGAAAATCAAATGTTTTCTATGAACATATGACATCACTATTGCTTCTATGAGTTTATTGATCTAGTGATGACATATGACATGTTGATAAGCTTGCAACCTCACATGTTTAGCCTATAATGCTTATTCTTATACTTAACCAACATGGCCAAGATAACCATTGCAAGATGTGTGAAAAAGCTTGTCCATTGTTTAAACTGTGTTAAGTATCTAGGACAAGTAATCTAGGTTGAATTTAAAGTTGATAATTCACCCCACTCTTTTGTAAATTGACTTGATAATCAAATCTCTCTAAGTATCCTCAAGTAATACATGTTACTACAAGTGGTTTCCTTTGTGGTAATATGTGACAAAGGGGGAGAAATGTTAAAATGAGAAACATGATAGAGATAAACAAGTGGAATCTAGAAATAGGGAGAGAAATAAGATTTTGGAAGAATGAAAAATTAAAATTTGAGCACACAAGTAGGGGGAGCAAGCCTATGAACAATTTGTTGCATTTGAATGTGCATTCACTCATATGCTTGCTTGAATTGAAGTTATAGTACTATTCAAGTGGTTTCTTGCTTGTGTGGTGCATGACTAGTTGTATTCTTGATTGTTGAATTGATCACTAGCATGCATAAGAAGTTAGCTAGATATCCTTCCTTGGTTAAATTGTTTTGTTTCCATTTGGTATCGAGCTAACCATGTTGCTAAGGGTAAAATGAAAGGCGCACTTCGATTGGTATCACGCTTCAAAGGTCTATTCTTTAAACCTTAGCATCATGTCATAGTTTGCTAGTTGTTCACCCCTCCAAAAGTTCTATCTAAGCATGTGTGCAAAGCTTGATTCTTACTCATAGTAGTGCACACATGTAGGGGGAGTTAACACTAACAAACCAACTTACAAATGATTGACCACCTTCTTTTATCCTTGATAATACTTTCAAGTGGTATCAATCATTTTGGGTTGAAATCAAAATCATATTTCATATCATTTTATATGGGTTGTCATCAATTACCAAAAAGGGGGAGATTGAAAGATCTCTATTGTTTTGGGTAATTGATGAAACCTAAGTACTAACCTAGCTCTAAGTGGATGAGTAGGTTAAGTACACAAGGTGAAGAGAAAAGGTGACAAGTGATGGAGCAAAGGAGGCTAAGGAGAAAGCTAGCAAAGGTTCCACACTTGGAGAAGAAGAGAAGAGAAGGAGTCCCTAAAGCTTTTCAAGGAAAAGGTATAATAGGGCTTTTCTATTTTGGTGATCAAGACACCTAGTGGGTGTGATCACATTTAGGATAGGTAACCGTACTATAAAGAGGGGGAAATAGTTAGTGGTTACACCTATCAAGTGCCATTAGGAGTTCATTACATGCATTGCATCTAATCCTAATGAACAATCCCTTGTAAACTTGATAAAATATGCCAACACACATGCACAAGTCAGTGAAACACTTGGTAGTGGCACATGAGATCAAGGGAAGAAAAGAGAAGAAGATTCTGATCAAGACAGGAGCTCCGGACCAGTATGCAAGTGAGCTTCGGACTATTGAAAGTAGTCCGGTGGTTCAGACTTAGGAAATGCCCAGGAAGGAAGGCTTAGGACTAGTGGTCCAGTGTACGTCGGACCATCAGAAGCCCTTTTTTCAAAGTCCGGTGGCTCAGCAGGAGATCAAGGGAAGCTCCGGATCAGGCGAAATGGTCCGGTGGTCATCTTCGGACTGGTGGTCTGGAGCACTGGCACTCCCTGCGTAAAATCGACGAAGGACTGAGGAGGCTCTGGACCAGAGGATATGGTCCGGTGGTGAGCTCCGGACCAGAAGTCCGGAGCATGGGTGCTTACTGTACTCCAAGTCGAAGCTAAGGCAAAAGCGTCAGACCAGGGGCTCCGGACTATGGCAAGTGGTCCGGAGGTCAGATGTTTTGAATATCCAACGGTCAAGTTCAGAAGACAGTGGACACGTGGCACTCGCAGAGGCATCGGACTAGGCTCCGGACCGGGCGTTGGACCATACCGCCGGACCATGTGCATTGGTCCGGTGGTCTCGAAAGTAGTCCGGTGGTCATGTTTCAGCAGCTCCAAAAAGTGAAAAACAGCTAGTTTCTTTGAGGAGGCTATATAAGGGTATGTGGCTGGTTCTAGGAACCTCTCTCTTGCACATTTGGCTATTGCATACTCTTATGAGCAAACCACACACACTCCCACTCATCTCATAGTTGATTGTTCATCCATTTGAGTGAGATTTGAGTGTTCAAGTGCATTGCATGAGTGATTCATCTTAGTGGCACTTGGGAGTTGATACCGCTGCTAGTTTCTTGTTACTCTTGGTGATTGCCATCACCTAGATGGTTTGGAGCAAGCGGTGTGGATTCGAGAAGCTTGGTGATTGTGCTTCGTCGACCACAAGTGGTGATTGTGAGGGGTTCTTGTGCCTTCCCCGCGGGAGATCGCAAAGGTAACTCTAGTGGATTGCGCATGTCGTTGAGTGCCCTCTCTTGTGTTCGTTGTGCGGCACCCGGTGACGGGTTTGGCGTGTGATGCCAATTAGCTCGTGAACCTCCAAGTGAGTGAGCCGACACAATGAGGACGTAGCTAGTTGGCAAACTAGTGAACCTCGGGAGAAAATTCAAAGTGTCAACTTGTCTCTCCTTGTGTGATTGATTGGTGATTTTCAGGCTCTCACTTGATTGGCTCTAGACCTCTACAAGTCGGTATAATCACTCCTTCACTCCCTTGCATTTACCTTTTCATACTTGTCTTAGTATACTAGGTTGTGCCTAGAGGGTTTCTAGAATTGTGTAGGAATTTATTGTGCATAGAGCTATATTAGGATAACATTTGTGGTAGGAGGCTTTGCATCCTTTAGTTTGCTATTGCTAGTTAAAGCTTCGCCACCTTATTGTCTAACTTGTTGTTGAGTTTGTTTTAAGTTTTAAATTTAGGCAACGTGCGACTTGAAGGACATGATCGATTGTGGATTTTGCTATCCATCATTTTCCACCCCCCCCCTCTAGCCTTGGATAGGACCTTTCACAAGGCTGAGCTAGCATCTAGGGAAAATACTCTTATCAAACAAGAGGATCTCTATATTGCTAGTGAGGAAGCTCTTGCATTAGAAAGGAGTGAGGTGAGCTTTTTGACTAAGGCTTTGGCCAAAGAACAAGAAGCTCATGCTCTCACTAAGAAGGAGTGTGCTGACCTGAAGCAAAATCATTGTGGATTAATTGAAAAGCATCAAGAGCTTGAGGCACAATACTCTCTTCTTTGGGAGGGCAACTCATATCTCTCTAAAGCAAATGATGCCTCTTCTCCATCCACTAGTCAAGGTTGTGGAAAATGTTATAATATTGATATGAATGCCTATTCCACTAACCTTGCCAACATGGAGGCCATAAAGAAAGAAATAGCAAGGCTCAACAATGTCAACTCAGTTTCAAAGAAGAATGACAAAGACAAAGTTGAGCCCAAGAAGATTCAATACAAGGATGGAAGGCATCCATCAATCAAAGATGGGCTTGGACACACTCAAGGAGGTAAAACCAATGGTAGAAAAATGATCAAAGGCATTGAGTGTGTCAAGTTTGAGAAGAAGGGAAGCATTGGCACAGATAAGCCTGCACAGTCAGCTGCTCTACTAGACCAGAGGCTGGCAGTGCCGGACCTCAGGTCGGCACTGCCGCGCCCCACTAAAGGGAAGGCTGCCAAAGCATCACCTGATCAAGCTAAGACCCAAGTCCATGCCAAGAGGATGCCCCAGCAAAAGCAGGTTTCTCAGAAACCCAAGGACTCAATTTGGGTGGCCAAAAACAAGTTTGCCTATCAACCCAAGACAAGGTCACCTCAAGGGAGTTTGTCCTCATGCTACATGCTAAAGTGCAATGACCGTGGTAAAGTCATTGCAGAATTTGTGGGTGATGAGAAACATGATAAAAGAAGCATGAACATTTGGGTTCCTAAGATTGTGGTGACTAAGATGCAAGGCCCCAAGATTAATTGGGGACCTAAATCTAGGAACTAAATTGTTTTGTAGGCATACTCCTCCGGTGGATCAAGTTGGGTGCTTGATAGTGGATGTACCAATCATATGACCGGAGAGAAGAGTATGTTCTCATCATATTCCCCTACATCATATGCAAGTGAGAATATCGTCTTCGGTGATAACTCCAAAGGGGAAGTGATTGGACTTGGTAAAGTTGCTATTACTCTTGAACATTCCATCTCAAATGTATTACATGTGAATTCGTTGAGTTACAACTTGTTGTCGGTTTCACAATTATGTGAGATGGGCTACAATTGTCTCTTTATGGATAAGAGTGTGGAAGTATTTAAGAGGGAGGATTCCTCTATTGTCTTTACGGGTCGTTTGAAGGGCAAGCTTTACCTAGTTGATTTCAACAAAAGTAAGGCTAAGCTTGAGACTTGTTTAGTGGCAAAATCTAGCATGGGTTGGCTATGGCATCGCAGACTAGCTCATGTTGGGATGAGGAACTTGGCCAAACTCCTAAAAGATGAACACATTCTTGGACTAACAAATGTTCATTTTGAGAAGGATAGAATTTGTAGCGCTTGCCAAGCCGAGAAGCAAGTAGGTGCACCTCACCCACCAAAGAGCATTGTCTCCACCAAGCAACCATTGGAGCTAATTCACATGGATCTCTTTGGACCGGTGGCCTACATAAGCATTGGCGGTAACAAACATGGTTTAGTTATTGTTGATGACTTTACTCGATTCACTTGGGTGTTTTTCATGTATGATAAGGCACAAGTGTAAGATAAGGTGAAAACCTTCATTAGAAGAGCACAAAGGGAATTCGGCTTCCAAATCAAGAAAGTTCGTATTGACAATGGAACCGAGTTCAAGAACACTCAAGTGGAGGAGTTTCTTCCATGATGAGGGCATCAAGCATGAGTTTTCAGTTCCATACACCCCTCAACAAAATGGTGTAGTAGAGAAGAAGAACCGGACACTCATTAACATGGCAAAGACAATGCTAGATGAGTACAAGACTTCGGATATCTTTTGGGCCAAAGCTGTCAACACCGCTTGTCATGCCATCAACCGGCTCTATCTACACAAGATCTTGAAGAAGACTTCATATGAACTCCTAACCGGTAACAAACCAAAGGTGTCATACTTTAGAGTTTTTGGGTGCAAGTGTTTCATACTTAACAAGAAACCCAAAACCTCTAAGTTTGCACCTAAAGTTGATGAAGGTTTTCTTCTTGGTTATGGATCGAATGAGCATACCTATCATGTATTCAACAAGACCTTAGGGAAAATTGAAATCGCGATAGATGTGACATTTGATGAATCTAATGGCTCTCAAGTAGAGCAAATTGATCAAGTGATTATAGGTAATGAGGAACCACCATGTGAAGCAATCAAGAACATGGCCATTGGTGGTGACATCAAGCCACAAAGAAGTTTAGGCCACAGATGTGGAACCTCAAGATGGTGAAGCTAGTGCCCCAAGATTGGAAGAAAATGGGCCAGCAGTGCTCCTTGGTCAGGGCTCTGCCCCTGTGGCCGGCACTGCCGGACCCAGCAGGCACGCAGCAGCCAGCCCATCTCCTACTACTCTAAGAAACCTACAACCTATCTTTGAAGAGTATGAGTATGATGACCAAGCTGATCAACAAGAAGCCACAGAACACCCAAGATTGAGGCAAACAATTCAAAAGGATCATCCCGTTGATAACATACTTGGGAGTCTTCAAAGGGGGGTAACTACTCGTTCACATTTGGCAAACTTTTGTCAATTTTACTCTTTTGTCTCCTCTTTGGAACCTCTTAAGGTTGAGCAAGCTCTAGATGATGCTAATTGAGTGATAGCTATGCAAGAAGAGCTCAATAGCTTTGAAAGAAACAAAGTTTGGTGATTGGTGGAAAGACCCAACACTAATGTGATTGGAACCAAATGGGTCTTCCGCAACAAGGAAGATGAGCAAGGCGTGGTGACAAGGAACAAGGCAAGATTGGTGGCTTAATGTTTCACTCAAGTGGAGGGCCTAGACTTTGAAGAGACATATGCACCGGTGGCTAGGCTTGAAGCAATTCGAATGCTTTTGGTCTATGCTGCCCATCATGATTTCAAGCTTCAACAAATGGATGTGAAGAGTGCATTCCTCAACGGCCCTATCCAAGATTTAGTATATGTTGAGCAGCCACCGGGATTTGAAGATCCAAAGTTCCCTCATCATGTCTTCAAGCTCCATAAGGCGCTCTATGGGCTTAAGCAAGCACCAAGAGCATGGTATGAATGCCTTAAGGACTTTTTGATCAAACAAGGCTTTGAAATAGGCAAAGCGGATCCTACTCTCTTCACTCATAAGCTCAATAATGATATCTTTGTGTGCCAAATATATGTCGATGACATAATATTTGGTAGTACTAACCAATCATTTTGTGATGAGTTTAGTAGGATTATGACTAAGAGATTTGCGATGTCTATGATGGGTGAGCTAAAGTTCTTTCTCGGTTTTCAAATCAAGCAACTCAAGGAAGGGTCTTTCTTATGCCAAACCAAGTACACCCATGATATGTTGAGAAAGTTTGACATGGTCAATGCTAAGCCAATCAAGACTCCCATGCCAACTAATGGACATCTTGATCTTGATGAAGGAGGGAAATCCGTGGACATTAAGGTACATCGTTCCATGATCGACTCTCTCCTTTACTTATGTGCATCTAGGCCGGACATAATGCTTAGTGTGTGCATGTGTGCTAGATTTCAAGCTAACCGGAAAGAGTGCCATTTAATGGCCGTTAAGAGAATTTTGAGATATCTAGTTTTCACTCCTACCCTTGGCTTATGGTATCCTAAGGGATCTAAGTTTGATCTACTTGGGTATTTGGATTCCAATTACGCCGGTTGCAAGGTACACCGAAAAAGCACTTTGGGGACGTGTCAATTCCTTGGATGGTCCCTAGTGTCTTGGAGTTCTAAAAAGCAAAATTGTGTAGCCCTTTCCACCGCCGAGGCCGAGTATGTTGCAGCCGGCGCATGTTGTGCTCAACTACTTTGGATGAGGCAAACCTTAAAAGATTTCAGATGTCAATTCACCAAGATACCTCTCTTGTGTGATAACGAGAGTGTCATCAAACTTGCAAATAACCCGGTTAGTCACTCTAGAACAAAACACATAGACATCTGTCATCACTTCTTGAGAGACCACGAATTAAAAGGAGATATCGCAACTCATCATGTGAGCACCGAAAAGCAACTAGCCGATATCTTCACCAAGCCTCTCGATGAGACAAGGTTTTGTGTTTTGCGTAGTGAGCTGAATATACTTGATTCTCGTAACGTGGTTTGAACTATAGCACGTATTTGTGTGTCCACCTAGCGACTTAGGCAAAACTTTGAAAAGTTTCAATTATGTGCTTCAAAACCAATTTTCAAAGAAACTTGAATGTGTTGGTCATTGTATGATTGTTGATTTGCTTACTGATCGGCACATGGAAAGGGGTATATGTCCACAATTTCATAAATTAATAGTATAAAGAGGGCTAGTACCTCACTGCCTGGCCAGGCCAGCAGTGTCGGCCCTTAGGCCAGCAGTGCTGGGCAGGCCGGCAGTGCCGGAACTTAACCAACCAGAGAGGGTCGGGCCCAAGTCCTAGCCCTCGGATTTTCTCTTATCTCCTACCCCAAACCCGAGGGGACTCCATCTCAATCAGTTTCCCCCCAACAGAACACCTCTCCTCTCTTCTCTCAACCCTAAGGAGACACAAGGAGCCCGGAGGTCCCTCTCTTCCCCCCGGCAGTGCTGCCCCTTTGGAGGTGCTGCCATTGAAGGAGGTGTGGATGCTCTTTCTCCATGTGTCAAGCTCCATTCAAGCCCGACCTTCTTCATCCTCTTCCCTCTATTTCAAAGGTAATAATGTTGAAACCCTAACTTGGATCGATCTATGCAATGTATGGTTTTTGAGATGGGATTTAAATTGTTAGTAGTTGCATTATGTGTGGTGATGTATCTCCAGTAGTTAGATTTGATCAAAACCTAGTTTCAATGGAGGATTGATGGAGCATGCCATGGTGCTGTCTGCACCAGGCCGGCAATGTCGGACCCCTGGTAACAGCACCTATGCATTTGCTCCTACAATCGTCTATTGACCCTAGATTTTGGTTGAATCTTTCCATTAGAGATCTTATCACTGTCTACGTGCAGCACCTTAACATTTTCTCCTTTTTAACGCATAGATGGATGCCGGTGGATCGAGTGGAGGTGCCAGAGGAAAGGGGTCAAGATCAAAGTCTTGCACTCACTTAGCCGATGATGGCTTGAATCCCAAGCAGAGGATGGCTCAAGAGGAAGAACTGCAGAGGGCAGGGAGAACCATCAGAGATGATGTTTGCCCAGAGACTCCTCCAGAATTGGGCCTCTTCAATAGCTTCCATCTTATGGAGCATCCTGAGGAGGTCCTTGTCAGAGTGCCTCAGGGCCTCCTGGAAGAGTCATAGAAAGCTATTATCTTCACTGGAGGACTGTCCAAGAGCAGAGGGCCATCAATCCCTATGTTATGCCAAAGTACATGAGTGTGGATTACAGGTTTTGGAATGTTTTTCATTCTGACTATTACACCACTGTCCTCTTTCAAGCTGCCAAACCCAAGATCATCAAGATGAAGTATGTTGATTGGGAGCACTTGGAAATCAAGAAAGATCCTGTGTTTGATAGGGTCATTGATCAGTGCAGGCAGCTAGGCATGTATCATTGGATGGGATTTCAGAATGGTGAGAGTTCCTATGTGATTTTGGTAATTGAGTAACAACTTAGGTGAACTAATATATGTTTAAGTGATATATACACAGGAGATTAGTTCATAGGTGATTGTGTGATGAAGGAGCTAAATTACACATGAGACATGACATGGAGTCATGTGATGAAGGTGGAGAAGATCAAGATGAGGCTTGGCTTGATGGACCGGTTGCAAGTGTGAAGGGCAAGCGGGTGATGCTTGGCGCCGATGGACCAAGGCAACGGTGAAGAGCAAGTGAGGTCAAGGTCGATGAACCAACACGTTCATGTGATGATATGGAGTGGATCATATCATTTGACAAGTGGTTGATGCATGTGTCACATCAACATTGGAGAAGGAGATGGAATGGAATGTGCAAGGCAAAGGTATAACAATAGGGCATTTCATTTCACCGGTCATTGGAGTGTAGAGAAGATTATGACCGGGTTTAGGATAGATAGCCATACTATGAAGAGGAGCAAACTTGTTTGCATATCGGTTATCTAGTGCCACCGTGAGCGATCTAACTTTGTGATGTATTAGGATCGGGTAGCGCGGTAAGAGCAAGTGAAAATGCTTTGAAAATAATTGTGAAATTGCTAACACACATGCACAAGGTGGTGAACACATTTTTGTTAGCACATGAGAAGCAAGGAAGAAGAGGCAGCTCGGTTTGGCTCGGGAAAGAGCTCCGGACGCTAGTCCGGATGCTAGGGCGTGCTGAGTCCGGACCATCACGGATGCGTCCGGAAGCAAACCCTAGCGTGCCTGATCGGGAGCAGGAGATCTGGACGTTGTTTGTTGGTCCGGACGGGAACTCCGGATGCTGCGTCCGGAGGTTTGCCCTCTCTGTAATGGCTCTGAGTGAAGAACCGGACGATGTTTGCCATCCATACGCAGGGATCCGGACCTGCGTCCGATGTCTGGCGCTCTCTGGAGTGGAGGTCCGGACGCAGGTTGTTGGTCCGGTGCGGCACTGTTGCACGCGTCCGGAGGCATGTGGCAGCGCGAGGTGAGCACACCAACGGCTCATTTCAAACGGGAAGAAGGACCGGACGCAGGCTGCATGGTCCGGACCAGCACTGTTGAGTGCGTCCGGACCCTCTGCAGGAAGCGTGTGAAGGGAGAAAAACAGCTAGTTCGTTTGGTTGGCTATTTATAGCCCTTGGCCGGTCCTTGGGGTTCGCAGAGCACCTTGGGCATTTGTTGCCTCTAGTGTGCTTGGTTTGGGAGCCCTCTAACTCACACACACTTGATAACCGATTGTGTGAGAGAGCAATTACTAGTGCATTGCTTTGAGAGATAGCTTCGTGTGGCACTAGATGATCGACTTGCAAGCTCATGGTGCTTGTTACTCTTGGAGGTTTCCACCTCCTAGACGGCTTGGTGGTTGTGGCTCCGTCGAAGCGCGCAAGAAGATTGTGCGGCGCTCCGGAGAAGAGCTTGTGAGGGATGTTGTGCTCGCCCCGCGGGGATCGCGAAGAGCAACTCTAGTTGAGAGTGTCATTGAGTGCCCTCATCTTGTGTTGGTTGTCCGGCACCCTTTTGTGGGTTAGGCTTGTGAATGCCTATTAGCGCGTGAACCTCCGAGTGAGTGAGCCGACACAACGAGGACGTAGCTTGGTGGCGACCAAGTGAACCTCGGGAGAAAAATCACCGTGTCAACCTCGTGTACATCTTCTCGGTGGTTTGCTTTCTCTGATTCACTAGCTTATTTACTTGTTCATATCTTGTGCTAGTGTTTCTTGTTGCTCTTGTAACTAGTTTGCTTGTGTAGCTTATCTAGTTGCCTTCTAGCTTGTGTAGCTTAGAAGTAGTTCTTGAGTGGCTAATTGGCTTGAGTAGCCTTGTTAGTCACATTGCTTAGTTTGTGTAGCTAAGTAAGTTGAGCTCTCTAGTTGACTTGTGTAGTCTTGCTAGAGAGCATTTCTAGTGAGCTTAGGTGCTTTGTGCTTTGCTTACTAGTATGTGTAGGAGCTCCCCGGTTTGCTTAGAGTACTAGTTGCTTAGGTTTGTGTGACCTTGCAACCTAGACTTATTTAGGTGAGCCTCCTAGCTTGGCACCTTAAGTAACATAATAGACATCTTTGCTAGGTGCTAAAGTAATAGATAAAGGGGTGTAGTCTTGGCTAGACCGATAGTTTTAATTCTGCAATAGTTCCGGTTAGCCAAAGCGATTAAGTTTTAGAAAAGACTATTCACCCCCCCCCTCTAGTCCGCCATCTCGACCCTACAAGTGGTATCAGAGCTTGGTCTCTCATTTGCGGTCTTTACCGACCCGAGAGGATGGCGACTTATGGGCTAGATGTTGATTGTCCACACATTTTTGATGGCACACACTTTGCACGATGGAATGATTGGATAGTGTGTAATTTCAAATTTATTGGCCCTCAAATGTGGTGGATCGTAGATGTAGGTTTTTCTCATGTGTGGGATGAAGAGAACCTAACCCAAGCACAAGAGAAATGCCTAGATCTTGAGATCCAAGCTACTAACATCATGTATAGGTCTTTGACTCAAGGAATATTTGGAGAGATCATGGACATGAAGACACCTCATGAGATTTGGTTCTATCTCATTGAAAAATATGGGACGGTCTCAAGTGATGGTGATGAGTTAGTGGCGCATGAGGATGTTGAGCATGACCATAACTTGGTGATTGTGGAAGATTGCTCCACCTCATGGTCAAGTGATGATGATAAAAGATCAACTACAAGCACACTTGACAAGATTGATGATGATGCCACAAGTGTTGCAAATGATGATGCTACTCCATGCACACTTGGTGGTGATGAAGATGGTTCATGCTCGGTTGATGATGCTATCACAAGCTCTACTACATCACCACATTGCTCTATGTCACAAGGTGACACAAAGGTATCAAATAGCAATGTTGTTGATCATGTTGATTCATATGATGAGATTGTAGATAAACATGCTAGCATGACCATGTCTTTAGTGAATGAGAAAACTAAAACCTTGTCTTTGGAAAAGAAATCTCTTCACTAAAGAAAACTTGTGAACAACAAAATAAAATGTTTCACACTTCTAGTTGTTCACTAAACGAGCTAAATGAAACTCATGAGGAACTTGTTGATTCTCATGAAGAATTAATTGAAATGCATGCTTCACTCCTTAAAGCTTCAACAAAGAAAATCACAACTCTAAAATATTCATGTGAAGAACATAAGCACTTACTTGATGTTCTTAAATCTTCACATGAAGAACTAAAGCTAGATCATGAGCATCTTCGGGTATCTCATGAGGCTTTGGTTCACAAACATGGCGATATAATAAATGAGTTGATGAACCTTAAAAATGATGAAAGCTCATCACATGGGTCAAATGATCAACTGCATATTGTTACTAACCCTTGTGATGTAGGCAAGAAGCATGTGTCCACCTCTTGTGACGATCTACTTGATATTCCATGTTCTTCACATATAGATGCTTGTTCTACTTCTATATCTTGTGAGACTAACCTTTTGAAGGAGAACAATGAGCTCAAAAATGAATTGATGAATATGAGCAACAAATTAGAGAGGTGTTACAACTCCAAAGTCACTTTTGAGCACATGTTGACAAACACAAGAAGCTATGGTGACAAGAGTGGAGTTGGATTCAACAAGAGCAAGGGCAAGAAAAAGATGAAGATGAAGAAGAAAGAACAAAAGAGGATATCTCATGTCATGTGCTTCATATGCCATGATATGGGACATCTTGCAAATGGTTGCCCAAACAAAGAGAAGCTCAAGATGAAGAAAGAAGAAGAGAGTCTAAAGCATGTCAAGTGCTTCAAGTGTCACATTTGGGGTCATATCACCTCAATGTGTCCAACCAAGCAATTGGTGAAGCAACAAGTGAAGCCTCAAGCTATGCCACAAGTCACACCCCAAGTGCAAGACAAGATCAAACATCAAGATGATGATTTGGGGATTATGAAGAAGAAGAAGACTAGAAGAGGTGGCAAAGCAAGAACAAGTCATCTAACTCCCATTCAATATGACATGATGATGAGCAAGAATCAAGAGAAGAAAGATTTGGCTCACATCAAGTGCTTCAAGTGTGAAGATATGGGATACTTTGCCTCGAGGTGTCCTACCAAGCTTGAGATGAAGATTCAAGCACAATAGAAGAGGCTAGACAATGAGAAGCACAATATGAGCAAGGAAGAAAAGGCTCAAGCAAAGAGAGTGTGCTACTCATGTCGGGAAAGGGGACACATGGCTCATTCATGTCCCCTAGGTATGACTTCTAAGCCTATTTCAATTGATGATGATCATATGCTTAGAAAGGAGTGGTACCTCTATGGTTGCTATTGCAAAACATCCCGCTATTCATACTAAGACATTGCTTAAGTATGTTGCACCTAACTTGAGAGGACCCAAACTAGTTTGGGTACCATCAACAAGTGGATGAATGTGTGTAGGTACCATTAGTATTGGAGGCTTGATTCAATTGATTGCATCTAGTTCATCATATGATTGAGTCAAGTAATGAAGCCTAGTGCAAGTCTTATTCCCAATGCCAAGTCAAAAGAATGAAGTCCAAGTGCTACAACATACAAGTGCATGATCAAGTTGTGGTGGTTCATTGGATTAATTGAAGGCTTGCAAATATTCAAGTTGAAGCTTGCTAATGGATTGATCATGGTCTACTAAGGTATATCTCTTGTTGATCAAGTTCATTTGGGTGTGTATAAGATGTTTCAATTGGATATACACATAGTGCATATGAGTTGATTGAATTGGATACATATGTGCACTAGTTGCTTGCTATAAGTTGATTGAATGGATTAAATGCTTAGTGATCAAATTTGAGTTGACTTGAATGGATATGATCTAGAGACTACTCTTAGTAAGTGGATTGAATGGATATATGTCTCTTGAGAGTGTTCAAACAAGTTGGATTCAATTTTTGTTCAATTTGAAGAAGTATAGCTCATAGTGTTGAAATCTGTCCTATATTCAAAATCTGAGCTAGCTGTGATCTTAGCCATGTTTGAAAGATCAAATCTATTTGAATTGGCTTAAAATTTGGTATGCATGCTCTACACTTATGGTATTAGTTTCTATGCAAATTTCATGGGTATTGAATAAGGGATACTTCAGTTTTGGAGTGGATCTTGTCTACACATGTGCAGCAGTTTTCAGCATGTACCTAAGTGGGAAGATGTGAAATCTGGTAGCAATCTAGTAATCCAATGAAGCTAAAAATTTTATGGCTTCTATATGACTTAGTTAAGCACGTCTCCACCAAATTTCATGATCATTGGATAAGTACTTTGGGATTTATGATATATTCTATGAAGAGTACAGAATCTGCCAGAAAAGTGACATTTATTGGATTGATCTAGAGTCACTTAGATTGAAAGGTCCTCTTGTTGGAATCATGTTTATAAGTGATTGAGGCACCTATGTTTGATTTTGGTTTGAGCTAGAAGCATTACAAGAAATTAGTACAAGGACATTTGATTGTGGAGTGCATATGGCACACATTTGGTACTCAAGTTGGAGATCAAGATCAAACTCAAGATATAGTTGAACTTAGATTGAATTAATGTTTATTCATCAAAAGGAGTTCAACATTTGAATCAATCAAACAAAGTTATCTTCAAGTGAGTATGAAGGATGATTCTTAGAGATAGGTCACTTCTCCCTAAATGTAGGGGCTTGCCGCCGTTGTGTAGGTGAAACCAAGTGTGGTACTTGGAAGGCTAACATGGAAGTGGTGATCTAGGGGTCATTTGGATTTTTAGTTGAAGAAATCAATAGGATTGATCAAAAGAAAGTAAGCAACACCCAAAAAAGAGAGATTCATGAATTTAACCTACAAGTGTATCATGATATTCAAGTGATATCATCTTCTACAAGTGGTACATCTTTTGGTATTCTCTCATGCAAGCAAAGATCAAGAAAGAACCAAGTCAACCGCAACTAGATAGTGCACTTGATCATTAGTGGGACTCAAATCATATGGGTGAAGATTAACATTCCAAGTGCTCAACTATCTACCCTAGTGCAACCTTTGCATCAATACAGAAGTGTTACCTTTTATGGAAATTGATGACAAAGGGGGAGAGATTAGTGCAAAGATATGAGTATATGGTGAAAATGCACTAAGAGGGAAAGAGACATGGACATGGACAAGGGAACAAGATCAAAGTATCAAAGTCTTGGACTAAGTGATTCACACAAGTAGGGGGAGCAAGCTCATGAACTTGGTTGATTGCATTTGATATGTGCATATATTCATGTGCTTGCTTGCATATTGCATAAGTATTATCTTTATATGCATGCTTGTGTGGTGTATGCTAGCTATAGGATTTACATGATGACTTGATAAACTAGCATGCATAGGTTGGTAAGCTAGATAGTTGTTCTAATAAGTGGTATCTAGAACCCTTGCTTATAATGTTGATCTCACGGGGTTTCTAGTGCTTTTGTGATATCTAGCTAACCATGGTGGTGCTAAGGATGAACTTCAAAAGTGCAACTACATGGGTATCTTCAAAGGTTTATCCTATATCCCTTAGAATCACTTAGTAGTGCTAGCACTCCCACAATTTCATATTCATGCATGTGTGCAAAACTTAATTCAAACCTTTGTGAGCACACATGTAGGGGGAGCTATCACTACCAAGTCGGATTTTGTGGCATTTATCCAAATCTTGGCATAGAGCTTAAATGATGGATAAATGGCATAATGTCCAAAAATGATCTTAACTTCCATATCTTTGTAGAGTTGTCATCAATTACCAAAAGGGGAGATTGAGAGTTCCTATGTGATTTTGGTAATTGAGTAACAACTTAGGTGAACTAATATATGTTTAAGTGATATATACACAGGAGATTAGTTCACAGGTGATTGTGTGATGAAGGAGCTAAATTACACATGAGACATGACATGGAGTCATGTGATCAAGGTGGGGAAGATCAAGATGAGGCTTGGCTTGATGGACCGGTTGCAAGTGTGAAGGGAAAGTGGGTGATGCTTGGCGCCGATGGACCAAGGCAACGGTGAAGAGCAAGTGAGGTCAAGGTCGATGAACCAACACGGTCATGTGATAATATGGAGTGGATTATATCATTTGACAAGTGGTTGGTGCATGTGTTGCATCAACATTGGAGAAGGAGATGGAATGGAATGCGCAAGGCAAAGGTATAACCATAGGGCATTTTATTTCACCGGTCATTGGAGTGTAGAGAAGATTATGACCGGGTTTAGGATAGATAGTTGTACTATCAAGAGGAGCAAACTTGTTTGCATATCGGTTATCTAGTGCCACCGTGAGCAATCTAACTTTGCGATGTATTAGAATCGAGTGGCGCGATAAGAGCAAGTGAAAATGCTTTGAAAATAATTGTGAAAATGCTAAAACACATGCACAAGGTGGTGAACACATTTGTGTTAGCACATGAGAAGCAAGGAAGAAGAGGCAGCTCGGTTTGGCTCGGGAAAGAGCTCCGGACGCTAGTCCGGACGCTAGGGCATGCTAAGTCCGGACCATCGCGGATGCGTCCGGAAGCAAACCCTAGTGTGCCTGATCGGGAGCAGGAGATCCGGACACTGTTTGTTGGTCCGGACGGGAACTCCGGATGCTACGTCCGGAGGTTTTCCCTCTCTGTAACGGCTCTGAGTGAAGAACCGGACGTTGTTTGCCGTCTGGACGCAGGGATCCGGACGCACGTCCGGTGTCTGGCGCTCTCTGGAGTAGAGGTCCGAACGCAGGTTGTTGGTCCGGTGCGGCACTGTTGCAAGCGTCCGGAGGCACGTGGCAGCGCGAGGCGAGTGCGCCAACGGCTCGTTTCAAACAGGAAGAAGGACCGGACGCAGGCTGTATGGTTCGGACCCGCACTGTTGAGTGCGTCCGGACCTTCTGCACGAAGCGTGTGAAGGGAGAAAAACGGCTAGTTCGTTTGGTTGGCTATTTATAGCCCTTGGCCGGCCCTTGGGGCTAGTTGAGCACCTTGGGCATTTGTTGCCTCTAGTGTGCTTGGTTTGGGAGCCCTCTAACTCACACACACTTGATAGAGATAATCCGATTGTGTGAGAGAGCAATTACTAGTGCATTGCTTTGAGAGATAGTTTCGTGTGGCACTAGGTGATCGACTTGCAAACTCGTGGTGCTTGTTACTCTTGGAGGTTGCCACCTCCTAGATGGCTTGGTGGTTGTGGCTCCGTCGAAGCGAGCAAGAAGATTGTACGGCGCTCCGGAGAAGAGCTTGTGAGGGGTGTTGTGCTCGCCCCGCGGGGATCGCGAAGAGCAACTCTAGTTGAGAGTGTCATTGAGTGCCCTCATCTTGTGTTAGTTGTGCGGTACCCTTTTGTGGGTTAGGCTTGTGAATTCCTATTAGCGCGTGAACCTCCGAGTGAGTGAGCCGACACAACGAGGACGTAGCTTGGTGGCGACCAAGTGAACCTCAGGAGAAAAATCACTGTGTCAACCTCGTGTACATCTTCTCGGTGGTTTGCTTTCTCCGATTCACTAGCTTATTTACTTGTTCATATCTTGTGCTAGTGTTTCTTGTTGCTCTTGTAACTAGTTTGCTTGTGTAGCTTATCTAGTTTCCTTCTAGCTTGTGTAGCTTAGAAGTAGCTCTTGAGTGGCTAATTGGCTTGAGTAGCCTTGTTAGTCACATTGCTTAGTTTGTGTAGCTAAGTAAGTTGAGCTCTCTAGTTGACTTGTGTAGTCTTTCTAGAGAGCATTGCTAGTGAGCTTAGGTGCTTTGTGCTTTTCTTACTAGTATGTGTCGGAGCTCTCCGGTTTGCTTAGAGTACTAGTTGCTTAGGTTTGTGTGACCTTGCAACCTAGACTTATTTAGGTGAGCCTCCTATCTTGGCACCTTAAGTAACATAATAGATATCTTTGCTAGGTGCTAAAGTAATAGATAAAGGGGTGTAGTCTTGGCTAGACCGATAGTTTTAATTCCGCAATAGTTTCGGTTAGCCAAAGCAATTAAGTTTTAGAAAAGACTATTCACCCCCCCCCTCTAGTCCGCCATCTCGACCCTACAAATGGCTGGAACACTGAGATCATCTACCAGTTCTTCTCCACTTATTATCTTGATAGGGAGAACTTGGTGATGCATTGGATGACAGAGGGCTTGCACTACAAGATTGACTATGTGACATTTGCTCGCCTTCTGGGCTTTGGTGAGGAGGACAGAGAGTGCACCAATATTCATGATGAAAGAGGGCTGACCAATGAGGAGATCTCATAGCTCTACATTGATCCTCAGGAGGCAGATGGTCTGGTGAAGGGTTTGAGGAGCAAGTACTACATCTTGAACAACCTTTTCAGAACCACTCTCTATCCCAAGGTGGGATCTGCTTCAAACCTCTACAACACATCCAAAAATGTGTTAAGGAGGATGAGAGGTGGAGCACCACCTTTCTCAGTTGCTCATTTCTTATGGGATGAG
Organism: Microstegium vimineum; assembly: GCA_022036555.1. Lineage (NCBI taxonomy): Eukaryota > Viridiplantae > Streptophyta > Magnoliopsida > Poales > Poaceae > Microstegium > Microstegium vimineum. The sequence continues at coordinate 36,827,019 of CM039128.1, read as the reverse complement.
ATATGCATTACAGCAGGGATGCAAGAAAGGGGCTTCCCTATGCCCCCTACCTAATGTTTGTTATTGAGATGGTGACTGGCCGGATCTTTAACAAGGACGTTGTCCATGAGCCTTATAGAGAAGAGAAGGCCATTCACTCTACAGCAATTCAGGAGGTGAACACTCCTCCCAGAGAGAGCTCCAGGGAAGCAGCCCCAGATTACCCTAAGTCCTCCAGCAGAGCAGCTTCCAGAGGGAGGAAGAAGGGCAAGCTTGGTAGGATATTGAAGAAAATTTTTGCTGGCATTTGCTATGGAAATGATCACTCTTACCAAACCAGGCTTGAGATCAGGGAACTCAGAAAGGAGCAAGGGCTTAGACAGATTGACCATCCTACTCCACCTCCAGTACTCAGTGAGGAGTCCACCTATGATGGTCATGATGAGGAGGAGGAGGATGAGGAGGAGGAAGAGATTGAGCAGCCCCAGCGTAGATGCAGCAAGCGTGCATCAGCTCCTGGTACTTACTTCACAGGCTCTCCAGATGATGATGATGATGATGATGGTGAAGATGATGATGGAGACGACGACGATGACCACATGGAGGAGAACAGTGACTAGCTTGTATTCTCTTTTCTTTTTTGTTCTTTTCTATTTTTGGTGACTTGTTGCCAAAGGGGGAGAATTACTAAGTGAAGGGGGTACAACAAATCTTCGACGGTCATGGAGGAGCAGCCACTGCTAGTTATCTTTTGTTTTTAGTTTGTGAGATGAGAGAGTAACATGAAACTATTTTATTGTAATATTGTCACTTAAGTACTTTATTTGTGTCATTTTTGGACATGTACTCTCTCATATATATCATGCTTGTCTTAGTATACATTTATCTTTTTTATATCTCGTTGTGTGGTCGTGCTTGAGCTTCCGTAGGCTTGTTGTTTGCGGCCAGGCCGGCAGTGCCGGACTGCTCAACAGCAACCCCTCTAATTTGTGTTTGAGACAGGTTCATATGCATCACGTATATATTTGTGACACCTTTTCAGCACCCCACAGCAGCCATGGATGTAGGGGAGCCCTACTTCACTCCAATGTGTGCAGTTTGGCCTTACATGCTAAGTTTGGAAATTCAAATTCCTATTCACATATTTAGGGGGGAGCTCCTACACCCATGAGTTGCATTGTCTCAGATTATTATTCACTTTTGTAAGTTCTAAGTGTGTTGTCATCAATCACCAAAAGGGGGAGATTGAAAGTGCAATCAAGCCCTAAAGTGAGTATTGGTGACATGACAACATAATTAGAAGACTAATGAGACTTTGTGAGTATGACAAGCAGGTTAAACTTAAGGAGGTAGATGAACAGGTTGGCGGACCCCTCTAATTACAAAAGTGCATGGCAACAAGCTCAAAGGAGTTTAATTCTTTTATACTTTGAATTTGAGTTAGGTATGTCGTACTATAAAGAGGGATTCAACACGCATGCCAACAAGTGAACCAAATGCATATCTACAAATATACATCACACCTCCACATACATAGTGGGCAAATCAGGCAGCTACTTGAAGATCCATACCTTGTTGTTCTGCCCAGGCCAGCAGTGCTGGTCCTCAGGCCAGCAGTGCCAGGCTACAGGCCGGCACTTCCGTGACTTATTCTGCCCGTTGGCAGTAAGGAGGTATTTCTTACCCCCTCACTCCTCCCCAACGGCTAGTTCTTCCATTCCTATTCTCATATTTCGCAAGAACAGAAAGAGAAGTTCCTCTCTTGCTCTCCCTTCTCCCTTGGTGCTCAAACACTCTCCTCCATTGATCTCCAATCATTCTTTGAGAGATTGAGCCTCCAAGCTTTGAGAAGAAGCTTCTCCCTCGGATCTTCACTCCTACAAACATTTGGTTTGCGTGGTGATCGGCGATTTGAGTTCTTTACTCTTAGAGCTTTGCTCCTAGCCGGCTAGTGGTTGCCCTTGAGCTTGCCTCCTTCGTGTGGCAGCCTAGGGAAGTTTGTATCACCCATCATTTGCTAATACACTTCTCTCGTTTCAAGGGTTCACCCCCTTGACTTTAGACCGAGGAAAGGGCTAGCCTTGTGTGGCGCACCTCAACAACGTGGACGTAGGCAAGCTTTGGTGGCGAGCTGAACCACGGGTCAAATCTTGTGTCTCCTTGTGATTGTCTCTATTATTTGATATATTGTTTGCATGGTGATTTCTAGTATTTAGACCTGATCTACTCGGTGGGTGTGTTGCTACCACTTTCAGGTGGTGTTAGAGGTTCACTACACCTTTAGGAAGGTTTCCATTCAAACACAATTTCCATTCTAGCTTTACATTTTGAATTATGCTACATTCTGTTCAGGTGACCAGCACTGCTGCCCTAGAGACCAGCAGTGCCGGCCTCCTACTGACAGAAAGTTGCCCCCTCTAGGCTAATCAGGTCCTTACAATGAAGCACTTGATCAATGTATCATGATCATTCTTTAGGCTCCATGTGTCAAGGTGGATTAACCCTATCTTGATCATACACTTAGCAATAGGGTTAGTCCATAGGTTTCATCAATTAACCAAAACCAAACATGGGCTTTCAGCCGGCGGCAGTGCCTGCATAGGTAGCAAAGGAGGCCTATTCGTTATCCCCTGAGCTACCCTCGTGGCGACTGACGTAGCAGATGGGCACCGACTAGCAAGGTGGCGAGCCCATCTATCATTGGGTCAACTCAAACGGAAAACCCAGTGGTGGAGCTTGCCTTCAACAATAGCATGTTTGGCGTGGGGAAGCAGCAGCTGAGGTAGTCGTGCTATCAGCACCGTCAGCAAACACAATCATTCTAATGCACCTCGCCAGTTTACTCTGGCGCCGCTAGCTACGTCAAAGGACTCTGTTGGGCCCCCCTCAGCGCCCTAGCTGCCCTCATCCGAGTTGCGGCCGTGGGGCATGTGCCGGGAGGATAGGGGATCTCATGCCGAGCCAAGTCAGCCCCCTTGGCCACCGTATTCACTGCAAACATGGGCCACTCGTGCCCAATTCTCATATTACTAATAATCAACTGGCTCTCCGTTTGGCAGAGTTCCTACCTGCTCTAACTTCTCTTACGTATTCAGTGTTCTGGAGCTCTTCTCCTCTCACAGAGCAAGTAAGAGCTGGAGAAGCCAGTTTTTCAGCTTCACCTGCTCTTATCATCTCTATGGAGGAGGAAAAAGATGAGATAAAAACGATGGTGAAATAGTGAATGCGTCAAAAAAAATTGGAGGCGATAGGAGTGCTGCCAATCGGAGCCTTAGTACTGGAGATCGGACTAGCAGAGTCATCTTTTGAGGTGAAGGATTCCGGTCCTCCCTTTCCGTGCGTAGAGGCTGCAAAGTGCAAACTCACTCCTCGCTTGCTGGAGTTAGGTGTATCACGACAGCTTCGAGCCTGTGGCCTCCTCCCCGGCTGCCGGTGGCATGAGTCCATGACCGGATGAGGTCATGACAGTTCTCCACGCTTGCGATCAACTTGGCCGTCTCTGCCCGCCGCCTGTGCAATCGCCATCCAATGCCCATTACACTGTCATAGTACGGAGTATTATCTGAGCGCTCGACGAGCGGACGAGTTGGGGGTACTACACCACCGCGGCAAATCGTTGCAAATAGCGACAGAAGCCAATGCGAGAGAAACGTTTGTAACAAGAGGGAGCACCTGTGCAGTCCAGCCCATCACACGAGAGTGAGAGGGACTACAGAGAGGACGGCTTGGTTGGACTGGGCACTTGGGCAGCTACACACATTTGGGCTCAAATATGTATAATCTGGCCCAGTGACGAATATGTGCATATTCCTTCCTTAGAAAAACATATAAGGAATTCCAACATATAATCATTCTTGTCCTTCCGTAAAGAATTGTAATTCTTGCTTCCTGAGAAATCAAACAATTTTAATTAAGTTTGATAAAATCAATAAAGGTACTAATATTTATGGTATATATTTACTATTGCTAGATTAATTATAGAACATATTTTTAGATTAAACCATTTTAATACATAATTGTGGTACTATTTTCTATAAACTTTGAATACCTTAAAAGACTTGGTTCAAATATGTAATTAATTATATTATATTTATGCTGGAGGCGGTATGTATAAGCACCTTAACTACCAAACGTGTACTAGATCACAATTAGATGTAGGAACTAAATATATATAATTATAATCTAAAACTTTGTATCCATCCTAATGCCATCTAATAAAGTTCTAAATCTATTTGAGAGCGATTAAAAAATCCTAATATCCATTGGATGGCTTTGGACTTTGTTTTGTGTACTAGCTAGGTAGGTGCAGTGTAGTAACGCGACGGCTAGCCGAACATGTGCACTGGGCCGGACGTAGTGTCTCGATTGCTGCAGAATTACGAGGGGTGGGGATTATATTGTTGGTCACTTTTTTTTTAAAGTCAATGGTATTGATTTTTTTTAGGAATAAGAAGGGGGGTTAACCAAAGGCAAATTCTTTCTTGAAATTTCTTGACATCTTTGTTATACTATCAAATCCTTGAGTGTTATACTATCAAACCCTTTCACCTTGCCTTTGCCATTGTCACCAAATGTGATACTATCAAATCCTTGAGTGTTATCTTGGTTGTCCAATCCCTCTTTGTAGAGAGATGTTCTTTGGCTACCCAAACACATAAGCAAGTGGTCCTCACCTCCATAAGCCTTAGCTAAGGAGTGATTGAGCTTTGTAACCTCCTTCTTGAGGGTTTCATTTTCAAGTGTGAGCTCCTTTGCCTTGAAAAGCTTTAAGGTTTCCTCCTTCTTCCTTCATTTGCAAGTGTGAGCTCTTGTTTGCTTTTCCTTAGCCTCCTTTGCTCCATCACTTGTCTCCTTCATCTTCTCCATAGTGTACTACACTTGCCACAGGTAATGAGAGGGAGGTTTGGCCTTAGTCGTTTTGGAACCCGATCAGAGGCCGAGTGTCTCGAAGCAGTTGTCATCTATATACTCATATTTCAAACTAGATATTATAAATTCCTTATATTCTAAACAAAGAAAATAAAACAACTAAAATTTACATTTCTCTAAAATCATCAAATGTGTCATGTAGACAACTAAAGTACTCTAGGTAGGTACCTTCTTCATCTAAATATATAATTATTTTAAGCTCATGTGGCATATATATAAATCAAGAACAATCCACCATAAATTCATCATTTAATAAAATCTTAATAAGAATATATATTTCTCAAACTAAGCTAAATTAATCTTGAATACTAATTTTAGTTGTCTTGTTCAAAATATTCAAACAATGTCAAGTGAATAAAACTTAAAATGGCAAAAAAAGAGAAAATTATAAAGAAAAATCACATCTAGAACAAGAAACAATATATGTTGCCGCTAAAACATGAGAGGTTGAAGATAGTAACCTTTCAACGAGTCGATGGAGGCGTAGAAGTGATCAAATGAAGCAATGACCGAAGAGGAGATGAAGAACAATGAAGAACACACCAAGAACAAGAGCAAGAAATTAAACAGAGAGGAAGAAATGAGCTCTCGGGCTCGGGCAGGGGGAGGAAGAGAGTTCAATATAGGGGGGACCTTTAGTCCCGGTCCATAAAACCAGCCGGGACTAAAGGCTCAAAATTAGCCTCGATTTGTGCCTTAAACCGGGGTTAAAGGTTTAACCCCGGTTGGTAATACCAACCGGGGCTAAAGGTGGAACCGGAGCTAAAAGTTCCCCCTGACAATGTCTAACCAGTGTGCCGTTGGGATGGGACTTTTAGTCCCGGTTGGTACTACCAATCGGGACTAAAGGTACCTTTAGCCCCGGGCGCAATTTTCACCGGGGCTAAAGCCGATTTTGGAAATCGCCGAAAGGTGAAAATCGTCGAAAGGTGTGTTCTGTAGTAGTGTTAGGAGGGCTAAACCCCTCAGAAAATGAGATCATTTATAGTAATCCAAATGCTCCAAGACATTAGTCTAATGATCGATCTCCATGTAAGAAGGCACTTTCAACTGTGATTTAAACCTTTGAGAAATATCACTTGGTTTTTGCAGAGCTCCAAAGTGAAGGTTAAGAGTCTCTTTGACATAGCTCATTCTTAGAAAATAGTTTCAGGAGTAATTTTCTTGGTGAAGTTAACTTATTTTTTAAAAAAATGTTTGACAAAACAATTTCATATACATGAATATGATAGAGAAATTAAGAAGAGAGCTGAGATAAGCCACTTTTTTTTAGCTTTATCACACTCTATATCTTCGTAAAAGTGAGAGAATGTGAAGCTATTTTGAAAATAGATGTTTAACAAAAAAAAATGTTATAAGTTATACTCAATATACCCTAATTATGTGCCAACAATCTCGCACAAAATCCGTTCGTGTGATCGTGCAAAACCTGACAAAAAAAAGCACCGGGGCTGGAATCTTTGCAAGCACAGCTACCACTTACTTATAGCAAACGAAATGCAGATGAGGAAATGGCAGGAAAGCACAGGCACGCAGCAAATGGCCGGCATACGGTCCAACCATCCAGGCGACCACAAAACCGCTGCCCCGTTCGTTTGGCTTATCAGCCGGCTTAGCAGCCACCGAAAGAGTGTTTTTGTCTCACAGAAAAACAGTCAAAACAACATTAGTCGTGGTTTATCAGCCAAAAAATAGCCAAACGAACAGACCATGTGGGGCGTGTGGTGTGGGTGCTTGAGAGCCTGGGCTCCAAACCTCCAATGTCTCTGATTGCCCAGCTAAGTGATCTCCAGCTACCACTTTTGGAGGTCAGAGCTCGTAGCAGCCAGCAGGGGAGTGCTGCGTACAGACTGGATCACAGGTACGGCGATGGATCTTGCCGGCCGGCCGAGTGCGACGAAGGGCAGAAAGGTGCTTCTTGTCCCCCTCCGTCCGCCGCCAAGATCCGTCAGAAACGTCGGAGAAACTTTACGGCTCAGAATGCGAATGCGATGGCAGTCACCGTCGCCGGGGAAGCGAATCTGCGTGGCTTCCTTGCGGCGCTGGTTTGTGTACAATCTTGAACTCATGGGCTTTGGGCTAGACGAGGAAGTGGGTTGCCTGCATGGAAGGCTACCGGGCCCAGCCTGGCATTTTGCTCGTGGCTAAATTTTCAAAACCCCAAACCACGATCTGGCCGACCGGCACGATAATGAGTTTCCCTTGCTTGCCAAATGCAGCGTATTTTAAGCAAACAGCATGCACATGAAATCTTCTGTTAAATAAAAGAAACATTGCCCAAAATTCCTTAGCAAACGACTAGGTTTATTAAGGACTGTTTGGATACATGGACTGAAGTTTATGATGTATCGTATCAAGTGTTCGGATGCTAAATAAAAGGAGTAAACATGAGCATAAAACTAATTATAGAAGACGTGACTACTTCGCAAGATGAATCTATTAAGCATAATTAATCGCATCACATTATCAAATCATACATTGAGTACGCTTAATAGATCCATCTTCTAAATTAGTTTCAATTTATATAATTAATTTATATTTAATACACAAAATTAGTGTCGAGAACATCCTTTGGAACCAAACACACCACTGAGACATGCTTCGTCCCGTGAAGGTGAAGCTGCAAAGGATATAGACAAGACACACTTTTTTCTTTTTTACAGCAGGACACGAATCAACGAACAGTCGAACTTACGGCCTGTAATAAGAGCAGTTCGCTATACAAACAGTTGGGCACCCGGCAAAATCTACTACGTCAAATCAGATCACGTACGGCACGGCAGCGTTCATCAAAACCTAGGAAGGCAACCACTCCCTCACTAAAGAAGTTCGTAAAGATTATGCATCGACAAAGGCAGAGAGGAGGAGAGGAACCAGATCAAAACGACGACACCGACGAAGCAGCAGCACCTCCGCGTGGTGGCTACATGTCCTGCACTAGTCTGGACGGGGTGCTCGCGGTGGTCATGTTGCCCCCGTAGCAGCTGCTGTTGCATGACCCGGCCGCCGGATTCCACGGCGTCGTCGCCTTGTCCAAGGGGCTGCCGTTGCCCGGCCGAAGAGATCGACGATCCTGCATGAGGATGCGCACACAAACCACAGGCAGAGCTATAAACACTGAAGAGGACATGTTGACATAAATGGCAGTAGATAAGAGTATACAAACAGTAAGTAAAGCATCTCTGCATCTGACCAACAATAGTTTAGAGGCCTATGGGTGGCAGTAAAACATGGCCTGTGAATGGTGATATTGTTTTCTTTGAGATGGTCATTCACGATGACAGATTAGTTAACATCCCAATGGACAGTTCGGGCACTGTCCGGACAAGTATTTTACACTTGGTCAGTGGTCAGCTGATAGTAGAGATCGAGCTTCGTAATCAGAGCAACATTGTGCTATTATAATCCTGATGATGATGCGCCTGCTGTCCATGTTTCTTAAAACCTGGGTGCAGAAGGCACCACCATTTTTAATATCGACAGGCATGAGTGAGGGCATTCATGCAGGACAGGACAGGGTAATCAGCACACTATTTTAACCGGCAATTGCGCGGGTTTCACCATATGTAACTTGGGATCGAGTTCAACAGCATCCATAGAGTATTATGTTATTGAGAGCGAATGAGCAGCATGATTGACTTCATACATATATGTGGGGCATAGATTGTTGAGATGTAAAGAAGCAACTAGCAGCAGGGCTCACCTCTCGATACGGGAAGTCGTCGACTTCGAGCATGTGGATGACATGCCCCATCTTGGGCCGTTTCTGCGAATCAGGATCCACGCACCTCAACGCCACCAAGAGAGCCTTCTTCAGTCCCTTGGAGGAAGGCTTCTCCGGCAGCTTCGGGTCCAGGATGGCCTCGTAGTCCCTGTTGGTCACCTTGTTCTTGAGCCATTCCACAAGGTTCACCTGTTAACAACAGTACAGAAAAGAATCAGGAACTCAGGCAGATTCATCAGAAGCACATTTCGCTTTGCAGATGATCTCGTTGCTTCATTGAATCACAAACACTGGCCACACTACTGACCTCTCCGGCAGGCCTGGCATAGTCGACGGGCTTCGACCGGAGATTATCTCCATTATCAGTATCCCGAAGCTGTACACGTCGCTCCTCTCATTCAGCATGCCGGTGCTAGCATACTCCGGTGCCACATAGCTTTGAAAAACAGAAGGGGTTTGAGAATTGATGACATCATCAGGCAAAGAACGAAGAAGATCAAACATGATTCACTCATCAGGGACCGCTGCCGGCTCACCCAAATGTTCCCATGACTCTGGTGGTGACGTAGTTGCTGTCTGAGCCGAGGAGCTTGGCGAGGCCGAAATCCGAGACCTTAGGGTTCCACCTCTTGTCCAGCAGGATGTTGCTGGACTTGATGTCCCTGTGCACCACCTTCGGCTCCAGGCCCTCGTGCAGGTACGTGATCCTGAATCATCATCATCATCCCAATGCAGATTTAATCGACCCATACATACACCACAGATTCAGAACGAAAGCATGCAGTGGGGAAGAAAAACAGGAAAATCCAGGCACCCTTTGGCCATGCCGAGCACGATGTTCATCCGGATGTCCCAGGTGAGTGGGCTCACCGGCCCAACGTCGCCGTGCAGCCACTGCTCGAGGTTGCCATTGTCGACGTAGTCGTACACAAGTATCCTGATGATGAGAGCACAAGCAAGCAACCACCGTAGCCCGTAGGTAAACAAATTACCACAAGAAGCAATATGCAGGCGTCATCAATGCGGGTTGGTTCTGTTTCTGTACCGCTGGGCGCCCTCGGCGCAGTAGCCCAGTAGCCGGACAAGATTCTTGTGGCGGACGCGGCCGATGGCCTCCACCTCCACCTTGAACTCCCGCTCGGCTTGTCCCCTGTTGTTGAGGAGGTTCTTGACGGCGACTTGGTAGCCGTCAGGGAGGACGCCACGGTAGACGATGCCGTACCCGCCTTCCCCGACGACGTTCTCGGGGGCGAACGCGGCGGTGGCCTCCTCCAGCTGCCGCAGCGTGTACCAGTGGCCCCAACCGAGGTGAGACACCTCGGGGCCCACGACGGCCACCGACACGTCGGACGCCACAGGTCCGACCTCACCGTCGGCGTACGCGACGATGCGGTGGCCCTTACCGGCCTCGATGTGCACGCGCTGTGATCCGTGCGCGGCGGAGTCGGCGTCGCCGTCGTGGTGCTGCCCCTGCGCGCCGCCGCCGCCGCTGGCGTCCTTGAGGAACGCCTGGCCCATCTCGAGGTAGTGGCGGAGCGATCCGACGTGGACGGCCACCTCCTGGATCTCCTTGGACACGGGCGGGATGGTGGACGGGGACAGCGGCGGCGGCGGAACCGCGGGCGCCGCCGGCGCGTGCGCGTGCACGACGCCCTTCCTTGGCCGCCTCCGCCGCGCCGCGGCGAGGTGGAGGGAGATGAGCACGAGGAGCAGCACGAAGGCGGCCCCCACGGCGATGCCGACCAGCACCCATAGGCGTAGGCCCAGTACCGCCGTCCTGCGCGACAGCTCGTTCCGCAGCAGCGGCGGGGGCGGAGGCGACATTGCCGGAGGATGGCGTCGCAGCCTGCTGCCCGGGCGCACACTTGGGCGCTACGAGTCTTACCAACCACCAGGCTGCTCGCTCGCTTGCTACTACAGCCTATAGATGCATGGTACAGTCACTAGCTCACTGGTCTGGCCACTAGCGAGTGAGTCACTGCCGCCTAGCTATGGCTGGCTAGGGAGGAGCGACGAGCGAGGACTAGTGACGAGGAGGGCCTGCGACTGCGAGATGATACAGGGGAGGAAGTTTAGGCCGGAGGGGCTGGGTTTCACGTGGGCCCGCCCGGGAGAGTGTTGCGCTGGGGCGGCAGCGGAAGGTTGTCCGTTTCTGTGCGTGTGGGGCCCGTCTGACAGGCGGATCTTGGGTTAAACTAGTAGCATCCTGGAGTAATTAAGCCATGCTCAGAAGTCAGAACCGAGGATTAACTGGCTGCAACTGTAGCGTAGCGACTTGGTGCAGTGCAGGTACAGTAGAATAAGGAAGGTTTGGTGATGCTGTCCTGTCCGCATCGAGTTGTCCAACTTGATCTGGACCGTCCATTGGCAGATCGGACGGATGTACTGTAGGTGGCCTCTGCAGCTCCGGGCATGCATGGACGACCCTTGTATTGCAAAGACTAGTCGCAGCAGGGAATCCCTGGACTCTCTGCATGCACTGCCTACGGTTCAGACTTTTGGCTTCAGCTGGGCAAAATGCGTGCGAACGTGGTGGGTTTTGCCAAAAGGTTTCACCGCCACTCTGCCAGCCTGCCTGCGACAATCTCCATTGCAATTTTTCGATATATCACAGCTATTCTGTTCATCCTACTATACACTGTTCAGTGTACACTGCCACTCTGCCAGCCCGCGACAAACTTGCAATGCTATTTTCCGATCTCAGCTGGACTATAGTAATAATATGGGATTCCCCCATTTCCTCACGTGACTATAGAATGCGATTAATTAATTACTACAAGGGGACCGATGACACCCAACGTATGGCGTTATCTTAGTTGGCATATTTATACGCGTAGCGTAGCGTAGCGGTACGGCCCATGGATCGGCAAGATAGATACTCCGTAGCCAACGCAACGAGCTGAGTGCCCAATTCCATCAGAAGCATTTGGTTTGGTTTGGTCCTACTATACTTTTGTGCGATTGCTAATAATGTGCCGGCAATACATGCATATGCATTCGCGGTGCCTACGAACACGATGTACTGTACTGTACTACTGTGGCCAGTACTGCCACTGCCACGTACAGCGCAAATAGAGAACAGGCTGTTTGTTGTCCTCCGCCTGTGTGTCTCCTACACAACTTTTGGTACGCGGCGTCGTCATACATACGTTTTCGCCCTACCTTACCCTCGTGACACTACACATCTGACGGAGTTTGAACAGGCACAACCAATTCGACAGTGATGAGCCGATCACATCACTGTCGGTTATACCAAACCGGCAGTGATGATGATGTCAAATAGAAAGTTCGTATTACAAACCGGCAGTGATGATATGGTGTCCAGAAATCGCGTTTTTAAAATAGAAGAAAAAAAATTAAATTCTAGGTGAGGCCACTAGTAACCGTCACAAGTCGGTTCATATTACAAACCGGTAGTGATGATGGTGTCAAATAGAAAGTTCGTATTACAAATGATGGTGTCCAGAAATCGCGTCCCGTATCCGTCGCAAGTCGCGCATTTTTTCGCGTAAAATCGTGAACTGTGCTCCAGCAGGGATTCGAACCAGCAACCTCAGCCTCGCGCGATACCTCCTCTACCACTCCACACATGACTCATTTGTGTGTAGATTTAGTTTTAGTTCATCACATTCTATACTAAACCGAGTGTAAATTGATTGTTTGATCCACTAAACGAATTCAAATGAAAAGGTTGTAAACTCCAAAGTTTCATAATTTTTCGAGATCTACAACTTTTATTTAGCAAGTTTTTTCATCTGAGGTCGTTTACAAAAATTTAAATTTCAAATTTAACAAATTCGAACATATTTTTCGATGACAAGATGATTTCAAATGAAAAGGTTGTAAAATACAAAGTTTCATAACCTTTTGAGATCTACAACTTTTATTTAGCAAGTTTTTTTATCCGAGATCATTTACAAAAAAACAAAAAAATCAGTGTCCAGGTACATTCCAGCCACGAACCGGTAGTGAAGCTCATCATCACATGCGGTTCATGGTTGGAACCGGCAGTGAAAGTGTACAAGTTATCACATGCGGTTCCAGCCGCAAACAGCGAGTGAAGCTCATCATCATGGTTTGAACCGGCAGTGAAGAGTTATCACTATCGACCCATTTAATTACAATTCGGCAGTGATGGGCCGACAGTGATAACTGACTCTGTAGTAGTGTGAATGCATGACCCACCATGCATGTTATGTACTTTTTTGTGTGGTAAATAAATGGAAGGAGAAGGGGAACAAAAGGCGAACGGAACGGGCGTCGCGCCCGTCGCCTACCTTCCCCAGGTTGCCGACAGTTTTGGTGCGCAGGGGCGTTGATGCGAAATGACGCCGATCGCCGAATGAGTAGCGCTGTTCCAGCACGCACGCAGTACCCTGGGCTCTATCTAGCGTGCATCATGCATGCCAAGTAGCGCGCGCACACACACACACACACAGAGACTGAGGCGACAGCCGACAGGGGAAATGTAGGTCGCGTCGGTGGCAAGATTCCGACGAGTCTCAGCAGTGCTTAGTGTTTGCAATGAGTGTAGGAGCACAAGTGGCCGGGTGTTTACTGATTAGTTTTCTCCCAATAGCCTGCTTAATTAGGGCAAACGAGCATATGCATTTCTGCCTAACAGTATATGGAAAACACCTGCTTATTAGCTTCTCGCCAACATATAATTCGTCGGAAATTAAGGAATATGGTGTGGTCCGTCCGTAGTAGTACAGTACGTGTCTACAGCTGGTAGCTCGTACCAGCCTTGTACTAGTAGTAGCGATATAGGTGTAGCCCGGCCGGCAGGCATTGCCATTATCAGCGGGCGAGGACACGCGCGTACCTACCGTCCTTTTTCACGATAATATGTGGTGTCCTATACGTAAACCGGATACGGTGTCTCTTGGAGGCTCGATCGGAGCTGCAGCTGCATGCTCTCCATCAATCAATTTCAGCGTCACGGATAGATAGATACATAGATAGATCCCCCACGATATGATATATACCAGATCTAAGCAGACAGTGTACTACTAAATAATGATGAGCAGTACTATGTAATTGTGATGGATTAATTAGAGGACTCGTCTCATGTCATATCATATCGTATCATATTATATCCGCCACCGCCATCATTGTTGTCCACCTCCGCTAGCTTAAATTCAGGCGCCCTTACTCTGATAGCCACTGCGGCTAAGTGCTAAGCCCATGACCATGCTCGTCTCCGTTCCAAATTATAAGACATCTCAAGAATCTTGAATAGTCAAAATATCTCAAGTTTGACCAAACTTATACGACAATATAATAACATTTATGATGTCAAATAAATACCATTAGATTCGTTATCAATTATATTTTCATAATATGTCTATTTGATTTTATAAATCTTTATAGTTTTTTCTATAATTGTTGGTCAAACTTGAGATGTTTTCATTTTTCAAGATTCTTGAAACGTCTTATAATTTGGGACTGTTGGAAAAAAAAAGTCTTTCTCCGAACAGACCCGAAGATCGAAAGCGGAGGGACCTTCGCCGACTGCCGAAGGAGCCGGCCCTGTCAATCTTCGGGATGACTGCGGAAGGCCTTCGCGTACGCCGAAGGTCTCCCGCAAGCACTACAAGAAAACCCCCCCTCTAGACACACTTTATTTCTATATTAGATACACTTTATTCCATATCTAGTGACATATAGACACGCATGAATAAAGTGTGTCTGGAGCGTCTCCACACGTACCGTGTCAAGAACTGTAGATATGTTTTGTAAAACGTGTTTAGAGAACATGAGACGCTCAATAGACGGTATCAAACGTGTCTAAAATACATAAGACGTTTTTAACGGTGTCAAAAGTGTCTACCTCAAGACATTTAAAATTTCATATGAATCAAAATTGATATGCTTTCGTGTTCTTCTGTTTTATATTATTGTTAATATTATAGTATGCAGAAATGTTTTTAGTTAATACACACACACAACCATATTGACTTTGGAGCCCGTATAGTATAGCAGTCCAAAAAGTACAAGGTTGTTCATTTAATATTACAACAAATATTGTCAATCATCCATATACACCATGTAGACATTATTACATATTGCATTATTTATTATACATTGGGATCTATTCTATTGAAATATCCTTGCGGATGTAAACACTTGCACTTCAATTCTGAATCTTCGTTTCTTCATTCAGCAAATTTTCTTAACATGATTCCATGACCTACAGGTTAAATAAAAATAGATTAAATAAATAAATTCATCCAATATAACTGGAAAATACAACACCAAAAAAAAAAATTATTACAAAATTAAAAAAGGTCTTAGGTAGAGATAAAAGTAAAGCCTATTTTTTAAAAACAATTATGACATGGAAATACTTACAGAGGGGTTTTGCTCATGATATATTGTTATCAATATCTCACATGAACCAGCCAAAAGCAGCCTCTATCCCAGCTAGGGATTATTTGGTTGCAGTATCAAAGATATGGTGGCGATGCCATGTCTGGCCAAGCTTCATGCGGTACTGTTAAGGCAAAACAAAAGACAACTCAATTTTATGATGATGTAAGCATATGTAGCCTATATCGAAATTCAAAGCAATGTTTTTCAGCCATCGCTTTTAATTTCCTACTACATGTTTAATAAGATAACTAACTGGTAAGGAATAAAAGTAATATATAGAAAGCTACTATATATTCTTGAGTATAGGTCTCCAATTTAATAAGCCAACTAACTGTAAATTTCATATGTTCAGAGAAATTTAAAATGATTTGATGTGAGCCAACTTACCAGCTTCTATATATGTTCCTCTCGAAAAAAATAGCTTCTATAATCTGTTCTTCAATATAGCTCTCCAGAACTTAGGTAATATATTGATATTCATATCCTTCACCTATAGATTTGCAGCAATCCTGACATAAAAGAAATTCAATCAACTAATATCCTCCTGGGTACCATGCATATTGGACATCACAAACTACTCGTTCAACGTGACTAAAATTCCACCTGCCTATCCATATATGATAGAATATACTGTAATAGTTTTTGTTATTATGCATTGCAAGCCGTTAGAACTACTTTACGCGCTTAGGAAAAGATCTAGTTCATTTATGAACTGAACTGAAGATCATAGGTTATAGGAAAGGTATGAAAGGGACAAACTCAAAAGGATCAATCCTCAAAAAAAAACTCAAAGGATCTGTGAAACAGATTTCCAGCCATTCTGGCTGCTAGTGTGGCAACCTAGTAGCGCACCCTATTGGCCATCTGCACCGGCATTTTGGGGACAGTACCTGCTCAAAATCAGTAAAGTAGACTAAATAATTCTCTGCTCTTCAAAGTATCCAAGTGTGATAAAACTCCAATCCGTAATTATTGAATGGGAAGCCAATTAACCAGATTTTATAACTTACAAAATTGAGCTCTAGATGCTCCCCACGAAGGTGCGGTGCTACTGTGACGCCGCTGACCAGCCCCTGCCATGGACAGTCCTAATGCCCCGCCCTTGTGGCCTTGTGCTTGGTGCCTCGACTGCTCGCACCACAGCGCCAGCCGCTCATAGCCCCATGCCCCCAATGCATGTCCTGCTGCACGGTGATGCGAGACGCACCCATCGTTGGAGCCCGTCGCCGCCGTCGTCAAGCACTAGGGTTTGGATCGAGAAATCAAGAGAGAAAACTGCCGAGGTCTGCAGTACGATAGGGATGTGATGCCTTTTTTAAGTTGGGCCACCAGCTGCTGGGCTTTGTTGGGCCATCGACTAGAGATGAATAGTAGACACGTTATTTTCTTTTTTTCAACCGTGTTAAAATCGTGTCTAGTAACACACATGTAGATACGCTATTTTAATACGTATCAAAAATCATGTCTGGCAACGGAACCTCTTAATAGATAGAGACGTTTTTATTAAAACGTGTCAACAAGCGTGTATACTGCTGGAAGTACTAAGGATATAGATACGTTTTCAAAAGCGTACCAAAGAAAACGTATCTAAAGGCGGGGTTTTCTTGTAGTGAAGTGAGATGAATTACCGTAGGAATGAGTTTGCCCTTCGCGAAGGCCGAGGGCTTCTCACTGGGTAAGAAGGATTGGAAGTTACGCGGGTCGGGCCTTCGCGCTGCTGAAGGGCCCTACCGAGATGGCGGCGGCAAACGACAATGGAAACGAGAAACTCTAGAAATCAGGGATCTTGTCTCTCTTATTACGTTGGTTGGTGACCTCTTTTTATAGTTTACTATTCACGTTACAATTACGATTACACAAATGTCCTCTTACCTGCTCCCGAATATTTCGGGAGCCTTTCTAACAACTTCGGAGGTCTTCTAGGTAAATAGAATCAGCTGAAGTCTACTGGGCCAAGAAGGGAGCTGATGGAGGCCCAACTTGCTCGGCACAACGCCTCGCCATGGACGCCTGCTTCCGGCTTGGTCGACGGGTCGGAGGTCCCAGCCGCTGTCCTAGGACCTCCGCTCCGAGTGCCTCCACCGAACGAAAGACCTGGGTCCTTCGTCGTGGTACTTGCGCAAACATAGAAATGTGTCTTCGGGATTACCTTTCTTAGTCTGATTGTGCGCCGCCATTATGAGGTTGCTGGCCTTCGTCGTGACCCTCGTCCGCGCGTATACAGGGGTCATTTTAGCTCTGTTGAGAGACGCATTTTCTAGCGGAGGAGGACTTTTGCCTTGTCCGATTTTTGGACCCTCTGGGGATCTTCGCGACTCATGTCCCAACAAGGACGGAGGAAGTAAGTAGTATGCCTGGCTGTATCAAGTGTGGACAGCCACTCCGAAATTGGACATTACGTCGTGGGATCTCTCTCTGTTCTGTTCGGGTATCATTCCATTCCATTCCATCTGCTGTGCGCAGACACTGCAGAGTGCAGACCGGTGAACGGCAGCGCCACCTGCTCTGCCTTAATTTGCAGAGGGGAGCAAGTACTAGAGCACATCAGGGATTGCTTTTCATCAACGGCATCAACACATCAGTGATCTTGGTCCAGGTGACGCTTGGTTATTCCATCAATCCAGCCAGTGCACTCGATCTGACAGACAGGGCCGGGCCTGGGCTTACTTGTCGCGTGCAGTTGTGTTCATGGATTACACAGATCTCAAGTAGTGGTAGTACTAGTAATTAGTGCCGTAACTAATTAGCTACTACTGCCGCCATTGTTGCTGCGTCTTAACGCCGGGAAAGATCGGAGCCCCACGCGAGAAGCTTCTTCGCTGCTGCCTGCTTGCGCCTCGCCTGCTCGTGTGTGGGCCTCCCGGCCCGGGTACGGACTACGGAGTAGCGATAGGTAGCTGTCCTCGTGACCACTGACTGGTGTGCTGCTGCTCAGCTCAGCTCATGCGCGACGCCGTGGAGGTAGAGGTGTGTGCCGCGGGCACGATGCACACTACCTATGCAGCGCCCGGTTTGGTTTGTTGCGAGCGAATAGAGTGCAAGCCGCCGAGCGCTGTGCGGAAGAGCCGGCGCGGTTCAGTTACGGGTCGTTGTCGCGCCGGGCTGTTATTTTTTTTTTTCTGATCTTTCCTGTCCTGCTAGCTGCTTCTGTGTACAGTACAGGATCTCTGTACAGCGAGCACACGCATTTCCGGATCCGCCGTTTTCTGACACGTACGGTTTTTTTTAAACGACGTGAGCATTACGTCCGCTTCATTACGTTTCACTGTGTTCAGGATCGAGTACACAATGCAAGCAAAACCTGCTAAGCTACCACTCTACACAGCAGGATGAGGCCGGCCGGCCAGTTCAATTGGACACCAGCACATGGTGGGCTACAGCCTACTGCCTACAAGCCGGCCGGAGAGGAGGAGAGGACCCGCACCGGAGTTAACCCGCCGGCGAAATTTAGGCGACGGTCACGTAGGTCTGGGTGCGACCACATGCACCGACGACGGAGCATACATGTGGTGCACTACGTCAAAATCGAGCTTCCGCAGCGCACAAAATCAGTTTTTTTTTTGCAGCGGGCAAACACGTCCGCTACGATGGTAAGATCACGGTAAATCGTGACCTTCTTGCGGCGGGCACGTTTGTCCGCTGCAGTAAATTGATTTACCGCACAAGATACATTAGAACGCCCCCTGCAGTAAATAGTTTCGAAAAAACACAAAAAAAATCCATATGGGCTACGATCTGGGCCTGGATCCCACCGCAACCGACGACACCCTAGCGCCGCCAAGCCCATCAACAGATCCACGTCGCGCGCCGCCGCGAGCCAGCGCCCGCGTTGCAGACCAGCGAGCCTGAGCGCCGCCGCGAGCCCGGCGTCGAGCCCATCCGCCGCTGCTCTGTCGTGCTCGTGCCTCGAGCAAAGCGCTGCAGCTGTCTCCTCGCGCGTCCGCCGCCGCAGCCCCTGCGTCCGCCGGCGTGTCCGCCGTCGCGGCCCAGCGCTGCAGTTGTCGCCTCGCGCGGCCCCGCCCGTCCGCCGCCGCGGCCCCGCGCTGTCGCCTCGCGCGGTCGGCGCGTCCCCGCGCGTCCGCCGCTCTGAGCTCCGCACTGGCGTGAAGGCCACGCGCGCCGCCGCCCACGCGCTGCGCGACCCGCTCGTCCCTGCGCGCGGAGGCCTTCACGCCGGTGAGGGAGAGAGGGAGAGAGAGGAAGGGAGTGGGAGAGGCTGGGCACGGGTGTTCTCGCGGGTTGGGAGTGGGAGAGGGAGAGAGAGAGAGGGAGGGAGTGGGAGCGCGGCGGCTGGGGATGGGAGAGGTGAGTGGACTCAAACCCTAAGTGCCTATTTTATATCAACACCCGCTATGAGCCTCGCTCTGGGTCTAATGGGCTTCGACCTTAACCGTGGCGGGGCTTATTAGATGTCCGTTGCGGTAAATTAATTTACGGTAACGGACGTCGGTAAAGTTTGCCACGGTAAATAAAAAATATCCACTGTCGTAAATCATGAAATTTTTCGTAGTAGGCAAAAGCTACGAAGGGCTTTTAGACAGTGTCCGCTATGAAGGACTTTTAGACAACGCTGCAGAAGATGAATGACCACGGACGCGGCCGTGTTCCGCGGGCTGCTGGCCATGCATCGTCATTCGTCACTCGTCGCCATAATTTGATCCATCGCCACCGTCGTCCCCATGCCATGATTTGAGCCATCATCAATCATCATAGCCCCAGACCCCATAGGCCGGCCGGGGTCACCGCGCGCGGAGCGAGATCGCGGAAGCGGGAGGGAGAGAGGCAACCGCACGAGGCTGGTCTAGTGGGCCTGTTGTACCGCGCTACAGCTGAGCGCTGCACTTTCTCGCCACTCGCCATCTTGATGTCCAACTGTGGAGCGCTGTGCTGGCGGGACCAGGGCGCTTTCGAGGGTGTTTGATCATCTGTCTATGTCACGATATTCTATTCGGATATTAACTCTACAAGGATTAAATATATACTAATTATAAAATTAACTACTACAAAAGTCATGACTATTTTGCGAGTCTATAAAACTTAATTAATCTATTATTAACGAATGTCTACCGTAGTATCATATTGTCACTTCATAGAATAATTAGCCTTAATAGATTCGTCTCATAGATTAGCTTTAATATGTGCAATCAATTTTATAAATACTCTATATTTAATATTATAAATTAATGTCTAAATATTCGATACGATAGGGACTAAAGTTTAACATGGGTGAACCAAACACCCCTTTCTTCTAGCTGCATTGTGCAGTGCACACATGTAAACCCTAGGTATAATTGATCGAAGATCGAAGACCAAACCGAACTAATCGATACTCATACTAAAGTTTTCTGTCACCAGTTCCATCCGAGTTCTTACTAACTAATTTTTTTTATAGTTAATTAGGTTATACGCCTCACATAACCGAATATTTTGATTTTGTTAACATAACGTGTGTCGGGTACGAAGGTAAGGGGTACCCTAAGTCTTTCGATAAATTAACACTAAACATAGCAACCATTTTTAAGGCAAGGATCAGCCTACTGTTCGGTAAGACATGGCCCATCAATCGAGGGCCCCCGCTACACCGACCGCGGAAACCAGCCACCGGTCCCGGCTCTACCTCGACGACGGACGAGGGGTCGGACGAACGACCCCCCCGGTTCTACCTCGACGACGGACGAGGGGTCGGACGAACGACCCCCCGGTTCTACCTCGACGACGGACGAGGGGTGGGACAAACGACCCCCCGACCTCTACCTCAACTTCGACCCCCTCAACCTGTCGACGCCTCGACCTTCCAAGCGCCGTCGACGGACAAGGGCTCGATTGACCCAACCACTCCGGCATGGGTAAAAGTAAAACCACCTGACGACATGGGCGCCTGCGTCCACTGTCAAATCCGCCAACTCCCGGTCTAGTCCCCGACTCCCGACGACTGTGCCGCCACTGCCGCCACTACGCGAGTACGGACTTCTACAGTACCCCTCGGAAAGTGAACAGTGCGACCCTCGACGACGGCTTCGGGAACGTGACAGAGTCATGCGGGGCTCGACCCCCCCCCTCGACCGAGGGCTCGACCCCCTCCTCTTCAACAACTCCGGTACGGAAGACGTCCCCTCTGCCCTGTCCCGCTTCGGCCAGGGGACTTCTACTGATGCCACGACCGGGGACGCTGAAGGACGGGAAGACCACGCCGCCACAGTGCTCGATGTCTCTTCGCCAACACTGTGCCGTGGATGCGCCGCCCATACTTCTACTATTAGGACCCTGTACCCTCGAGTCTCCCCCTTGGTCTATAAAAGGGGGATGCCGAGGTAGATGAAAGGGGGGCTCTCGTCAGAGACTTCTTTTTCCAGGTTTCTCTTTGAGGACTCCAATCCGACCTTAGTTCTCAAGGACCCCAGACCACACCACACACACAGCCACTCGATCGACCCCTCGGGTGGCCGACTCCGTGTAACACTGCTTGTACCCCCCTGTACGAGCACGCTTTGGGTGCGAGATAATACAAGTCATCCTCCCCCGCTGGACGTAGGGCCTTCTTTGCCCGAACCAGGATAAATCTTGTGTCCATCTTGCATCACGTCTGAGAGAGGGAGCACGCGATATACAAATTTACTCGTTGGTGGCCTTGACCCCCGGGTCATAACACCGACAGTTGGCGCGCCAGGTAGGGGGGGTTCGCGTGTCGATCAACTCCGAACTACTCTCTCAGATGGATTCCACCATCCCACCGTTCCCGTTCAACACTGTCATCTGGTTCGGCAGTCTAGGGTTCGTTTCTACGGACCAGGGCGACTTCATAGTCTTCCCCTCCGCCCGTGGCGTAGACGTCAGCAGTTCCGCTGCACCTGAGCCAGCTAGGATCAGACGACGACCCCTCCGCTTGCGACTCTGGCCTGCGATCAGGAGGAGGCGCGAGCGACTTCGACGCGCTCGCCGTCGTGCGAGCTCTGGGGTGCCGGATACCGTTCCCTCGGTCCCAGCTGACGACACGGCCCCCTCTCCTAAGGGTCCGCTTGACCCACGCTTGTGGGCCGAGGGCAGGCGTCTCCCCGAGTGGGACTTCGACTCTTCTGCGTCATCGTCCCCGGAGGCTCCCGTGGCTTCTCCGACACCTACGACCCCGTCACCACCGCGCGACCCATTCCCGTACGGGCTCCGCAACAGCGCCGGGCTCTACTCTGCTTTCGCAGGGCAGCGAGTACGTACCTACGACGAGTCTCCATGGACGCCGTCGTGGGCGACGATCGATCCCGTCACTACCCCTTCACTGGGCGAGCCAGAGCCGCCCCGTACGTGGGGCACGTTACGGCGGCGCCTGGAGGAGGAGGAAACAGGCAGGCTCTTCCCCCACTTCTACCACGCCGACTTCAACTCGGACTCTCCCGACGAGGGTTACGACTCCACTCGGGAGTGCTTCCATCTCGACGAGCAAACCGTCCTTCAGGACGACGTCGACGACACAGCGGACACCGAAGAAGGGAGGGGTGCCAACGCCACGCCACCTCGAGACGCCGTCCCCCCAAATCCCGATAGAGCCGATCCACCCCCCGACGTCCAGATTACGCAAGTCCGAGAGCTCCTCGGCAAGCTCGAGGAAGAGCGCCTGCGTCTTCAGCAGCTTGAACATGCCCTCGAGCGGGATCGAGGGCGTCCTCAGGGTGGAGGAGCTCGCGAGCGGGCCCGGGAGGTCCATCGGCAGATCGTTGAGGAGGGGAACCCCGAACCCCGAGTCTTCAACCGCGCCAGTCAGAATGTTGTAGCAGCCGCGATGCTGCTCCGCGACATGCCGGCGCCATCGACCCCCCAGGCACAACGTATTAGGGAAGAAATCCAGGGGCTACTCCAGATTGCGGCCGTCCAGCAGGCGGAGAGCTCGGCCTCGAGGCGTCGAGGGGCTGCCTCTGAGCGGCAAGCAGCGCCCCCTCGACAAAATCGGGAAGCCTCTGTCCACCAGAACAAGGCGCCCCAGGGCCAGGTCGAGCCACGACCAGTCCGGAACGCCTCGTCGACGACCTCCCCCCTCGAGTGAACAATCGACGTCGATACGGCGACGCCGAGGCTCGAGGCTACAGCGCTCACCGAGGCGGGCGCTACGACAGCGACGAAGATCGATGTCGGTCTCCGGAGCCACCGGGGCCTCGAGTCTTCGGAAGGACTATCCGGCGTGCCTCCCTGCTAGTACGCTTCCGTCCACCCACCAGCCTGATCAAATACAACGGCGAAACCAAGCCAGAGCTCTGGCTTGCCGACTTCAGGCTGGCATGCCAGCTGGGGGGAGCCAAAGATGACCTCGTCATCATCCGACAACTCCCGTTGTTCCTCTCCGACACCGCTCGAAGGTGGCTCGAGGAACTACCCCCGGACTTGATCCAGGACTGGTCCGACCTGGTTCGGATCTTCGAGGGCAACTTCAAGGGCACCTACGAGCGGCCGGGCAACTCCTGGGACCTTCGCGGCTGGCGAGGAGGCCAGGAGAGACCCTCCGCGCCTTCACCCGACGATTCTCGAAGCAGCGTACCGCACTGACTCACATTTCCGACCACGAGGTCATCACGGCGTTCATCGCCGGGACAACCTGCAAAGAGTTGGTGCGGGATCTGGGGCGAAACATCCCCAAAACCGCCAACGAGCTCATGTACGTCATCGCCAACTACGCGGCTGGCGAGGAGGCCGTTGGCGCATTCTTCCAGACTCCCCCAGCGAAGGGGAGGGCGACGCGGACGAACCCGGGGGCTCGGACGATGGGCCCAAGAGAAACAAGGGGCCCAGGAGGAACAACGATGGCAACGGCGGCCGGAAGAAGAAGAAGAAGAAGAACCAACCGGGCCGGCGCAACGTCGAGCCCAACATCGAGCACGACGACGACCCCGACGACCTTGTCGCTGCAGCGGACAAGCGGAAGCCTCGAGGGCCCCCTCCCCGACGGGGGCGTCTTCGACAAGATGCTAAAAGAGCCTTGCCCCTACCATATGGGGCCGGCCAACCACCGCCTCGAGGATTGCCGCATGCTTCGAAGACACTTCGTCCCTCCTGGTCCCAGGAGAGACGATGGCAAGGAAGATCCGCCCTGTGACGTCCACGTCAGGGGCGATGTTCAAAAGGGAGGCTTCCCCGAGATCCACGACTGCTACATGATCTACGGGGGACCCTCGACCCGCCTCACCACGCGCCAACGCAAGAGGGAGCGTCGAGAGGTCTTTTCCGTTCGGGCCCAGGCCCCACGGTAGCTCGACTGGTCCCACACGCCAATCACCTTCGATCAGGACGACCACCCCGAGCGCATCCCCAACGCAGGGGTTTACCCGCTCGTCGTCGACCCGATCATCCTCAACACCCGCCTCAGCAAGGTGCTCATGGACGGGGGGAGCAGCCTCAACATTGTCTACGCCGAGACCCTCGACCTCCTGGGGATCCCGAGGACCATGCTCCTGCCCAGCGCGGGGGGGTTCCACGGAATCGTCCCGGGGAAGAAAGCACTCCCGATCGGCCGCGTCAAGCTACCGGTCTGTTTCGGCGTCCCCTCGAACTTCCGAAAGGAAGAGCTGACCTTCGAGGTGGTCGCGTGGCGAGGCACCTACCACACCATCATCGGTAGACCGGGGTACGCTAAGTTCATGGCGGTCCCGAACTACACCTACCTCAAGCTCAAGATGCGGGGGCCCTCGGGGGTCATCACCGTCGACACCTCCTACGAGCACGCATACGACTGCGACATCGAGTGCGTGGAAAAAGCCAAAGCCCGTGAGGATTCTGCTATCCTCGCGGCCCTCGACGACTTGTCCGGAGAGATCCCCGACCCCAAGCGCCACGCTGGCAACTTCAAGCCGACGGAAGACACGAAGACCATCCCGCTCGACCCCAGACTCGAAGATGGGAAGGTGCTGACGATCAGTGCCACCCTCGAACCCAAATAGGAAGCCGTGCTCGTCGACTTTCTCCGAGCGAACGCCGACGTGTTCGCGTGGAGTCCTTCGGCCATGCCGGGCATCCCGAGGGAAGTCGCCGAGCACTCCTTGGACATCCGAGCCGGGTCCAAACCGGTGAAGCAACCCTGCGTCGCTTCGACGAGGAGAAGCGTAGGATCATCGGGGAGGAGGTCGACAAGCTTTTGAAGGCCGGATTCATCAAGGAGGTACATCATCCCGAGTGGTTAGCTAATCCCGTGCTTGTAAAGAAAAAGAATGGGAAAGATAGGATGTGTGTAGACTACACCAGTTTAAATAAAGCATGTCCTAAAGTTCCTTTTCCTTTACCTCGCATCGACCAAATAGTAGACTCCACTTCGGGATGTGAAACCCTTTGCTTCCTTGATGCGTACTCCGGCTACCACCAAATAAAGATGAAGGAGTCCGATCAGCTCGCGACCTCTTTTATCACTCCTTTTGGCATGTTTTGCTACCTCACAATGCCCTTCGGCTTGCGGAACGCCGGGGCCACCTACCAGCGATGCATGCTTCGCGTCTTCGGGAAACACATAGGGCCGATCGTCGAGGCCTACGTCGACGATATCGTGGTCAAGTCCAGAACCGTCGGAAACCTAGTCGGAGACCTCGAGATTGCGTTTGGGTGTCTCAGGACTAACCGCATAAAACTAAACCCTGAGAAGTGTGTCTTCGGGGTCCCTCGAGGCATGCTCCTAGGGTACATAGTTTCCCAACGCGGCATCGAGGCCAATCCCGAGAAGGTAACCGCCATCACGAGGATGGGCCCGATCAAAGACCTCAGGAGTGTGCAAAGGGTTACTGGGTGCCTTGCCGCCCTCAGTCGCTTCATCTCGAAGCTCGGAGAAAAGGCCCTGCCCCTTTATCGACTCCTGAAGAAGACGGAACACTTCACGTGGACCGCCGAAGCTGAGGAATCCCTCTCGAGGCTCAAGGCCTTGCTCACCTCGCCCCCGGTCTTGGTCCCCCCGAGCCCGGCCGAGCCCCTCCTGCTTTATGTCGCGGCAACTACGCAAGTAGTCAGCGCGGTCATAGCAGTCGAGAGGAAGGAAAAAGGACACGCCCTGCCGGTTCAGAGGCCTGTCTATTTCGTGAGCGAGGTCCTTTCCGACACCAAGACGAGGTATCCCCACATCCAGAAGCTGCTATACGCGGTCGTCCTCACTCGGCGGAAGCTCAAACACTATTTCCTAGGCCATCCGGTCACTGTGGTTTCATCTTTCCCCCTCGGAGAGATAATCCAGAACCGGGAGGCATCGGGAAGGATCGCCAAGTGGTCCGCCGAGCTCATGGGGGAGACCCTCTCCTACGCCCCTCGGAAGGCTATCAAGTCTCAGGTACTGGCAGATTTCGTCGCCGAATGGACCGACACCCAACTACCCCCGGCGCAGGTGCAGAGCGAGCTCTGGGTCATGTACTTCGACGGATCACTGATGAAGGCGGGAGCAGGCGCAGGATTGCTATTCGTATCACCCTCAGGGGTCCATATGCGATATGTCATCCGCCTCCACTTCCCCGCCTCCAACAACGTCGCCAAGTACGAGGCCCTCGTCAACGGCCTGCGCATCGCCATCGAGCTCGGGGCCCGACGCCTCGACGTGCGAGGGGACTCTCAGTTGGTGATCGACCAAGTAATGAAAGACTCGAGCTGCCACGATCCTAAGATGGAAGCCTACTGCAAGGAGGTTCGAAAGCTCGAGGACAAGTTCTACGGCCTCGAGCTCAACCACGTAGCCCGTCGGTATAACGAGGCTGCCGACGAGCTGGCCAAAATTGCGTCTACTCGAGGGACGGTCCCCCCCGACATCTTCTCGAGGGATCTGTACACACCGTCCGTCGACCTAGGCTCGGTGGCTCCCGCCCTCGAGCAAGGGGTCGACCCACCCCCCTCGACCGATCCCTCCTCGGGCGGGGGAGAGGTCATGGAGATCGACGGGGCCGTCACAGTGCCAAACCCTCCGACGGATTGGCGCGCGCCCTACCTCGAGTACCTGACGCGAGGCGAACTCCCGGAAGACCGCACGAAAGCTCGTCGAGTAGCTCGATGTGCCAAAACCTATGTCTTGTACGGGGACAGCCGCGAGCTATATCGACGCAGCCCGTCGGGCGTGCTCCAACGCTGCCTCACCCTCGAGGAGGGGAGGGCACTGCTGAGGGACCTACACTCGGGGGCTTGCGGCCACCACGCGGCGCCGAGAACCCTGGTAGGAAGTGCCTTTCGACAGGGCTTCTACTGGCCCACGGCAGTCAACGACGCCACCAAACTCGTCCGATCCTGCCAGGGATGCCAATTCTACGCCAGGCAGACTCACTTACCCGCCCAAGCTCTTCAGATGATACCCATAGCTTGGCCGTTCGCAGTATGGGGGCTCGACATGGTCGGTCCCCTGAAAAGAACCAAGGGTGGGCACACTCACCTTCTCGTGGCGGTCGACAAGTTCTCGAAGTGGATCGAGGCTCGGCCCATCGCCAACATCCAGTCTCGGCAAGCCGTGCTATTCTTCACCGACATCATCCACCGCTTCGGGGTCCCCAACGTCATCATTACCGACAATGGCACGCAGTTCACCGGCCAAAAGTTCCTGGACTTCTGTGACGATCACCACATCAGGGTGAATTGGTCTGCAGTTGCCCACCCTCGAACTAACGGTCAGGTCGAGCGTGCCAACGGCATGGTTTTGCAGGGCCTCAAGCCAAGGATCTTCGACCGGCTGAACAGACATGGAAAGAGATGGGTCGAAGAGCTGCCCGCTGTGCTATGGAGTCTCCGAACGACACCGAGTTGAGCTACGGGGTTCTCCCCGTTCTTCTTGGTCTATGGGTCCGAGGCCGTCCTCCCCACCGACCTCGAGTACGGGTCCCCTCGACTGAAAGCTTACAGCGAGCAGGCCAACACAGTAGCCCGAGAGGACTCCCTCGACCAGCTCGAGGAAGCTCGTGGCATGGCCCTGTTCAAGTCGGCCCAGTACCAGCAAACGCTACGACGCTACCACGACAAGAACGTGCGCAAAAGGGACCTCAACGTCGGCGACCTCGTTCTGCGCCGTCGACAGAGCAGCAAGGGGCGTCACAAGCTGACACCACCTTGGGAGGGACCCTTCATCGTGGCAGAGGTGCTGAAGCCCGACACTTACAAACTGAAGAACGAGAAGGCGAGCTCTTCACCAATGCGTGGAACATCGAACAGCTACGTCGCTTCTATCCCTGAGGCCCCAGGGCCTTGTACATTTCCGCATTTATGTACAAATTCCCGAATGAATAAAATGTTCTCGAAACACATTTCACGTTCGTTCATAGCCCGAAGGCAGCCTCGACTTTGCCCGGACAAAGTCGAGCTCCCCTCGGGGGCTGGCAGGGGGGCACCCCCCTCCCAGGTCTCCCAAAAACTCGAACGCTTTCTCTCGAAACTCGACCCCCTCTCGTTTCTTCGCCTCGGGCACGCTTCGTAACTAGGTAAAGGCGCCTCGAACCCCCTAAGGGTCGAGGGTGTCGTCGAGTCAGGGACTCACCTACGCCCCAGGGCTACGATATCCCTACTCGCCACCCCCCTTCCCGGGATAAGAGCGTGCGTCGAATACTTAAGTTCACGAGCGTCGACTCAGGCAAAGAAAAGCAGGGAGAGCCCGAGAAGTAGAAGTAATGAGACAACCCATCCGCAGCACTAAGGTAGCCTCGACTTTGCCTCAGCAAAGTCGAGCCTCCCTCGGGGGCTAACAGGGGGGGCACCCCCCTCCTAGGTCTCCGAAAAACTCGAACGTTTTTTCGAAACTCGACTCTCCCTCTCGTTCTTTCCCTCTAGTACGCTTCTGAACTAAGTAAAAACGCCTCGAGTTCCCTAGGGGTCGAGGGTGCCGTCGAGTCAGGGACTCACCTACGCCCCAGGGCTACGGTATCCTTACTCGCCACCCCCCTTCTAAGGATAAGAGCGTGCGTCGAACACTTAGTTCACAGGCGTCGACCCAGGCAAAGAAAAGCAGGGAAAGCTCGAAAAAATGAAATTAACTCTGTGGACATCGATCAAAACACATTATATACAAAAAGCCCTCGGGGGCTTGGCATTGTGTCGGTACATTGGCCTAACTATTACATGGACCTTTTTGTCCAGATATGGCTCGCAGGCCCGCGACCACCCGTCGACATCTCCCGACGACTACTCATCCGCCGAGGGGATCACGTCGGGCTCGAAGAGTTTCGCCAGCTGACCTCCGGGCACCTTCGCGTGGTCCATCAGCTCCTGACACCTCGCGTCGTTCTGCTCCTCGGTCAGATCCGGGTCGGTGGCGAACCCGTCGACAACGAGGTTGAGATCCACGTCGTAGAAGGAGTTGACGACCGCGAGGGCCCGCTTCACCCCCACATGCAGGGCGGCTCGAACGTTCTCCGTCACCCCCCGCGTCATGGCGTAGAAGCGGCGCAGCAGGGATTCCCCCCGAGTGTCCCCCTCGAGCTCCGGCTCCGGCTCGACCGAAAGGTCGTCGCAGAAGGTGTTGATGGCCGCCGAGAGCGTCGTGTTGAGGTTCACCTCGGCGCTCAGCAGGCCCTGAAGATTGTCCAGGTCCTTCTGGGTGCGGGCATTCTCCTCCGCGAGCTCTGCCGAAACAAACACATAACGGTCAAAACCCGAAAGCAGAAAAAGGGTCGAGGCAGGATAGACCCTGCAAACACCCGAAACACTCACCTTGGGCCTGCACGTCCAAGGCGGAGTAGGCCTGCTCGGCCTCCTCGAGCTGATGGCAGACGGCGTCAAAATCAGAGGACCAGTCCCTGACTTGGGCCTCGAGACCCTCGATGGTCTTGTATGCCTCCCCGAGTGCCTCCTTCTGCTTCATCGCCACCATGCCCAAGGAGGTCGCGCGGGTCCGAGCCTTCTCCTCAGAGGCGGCCAGAGCGTCGCGCTCGCGGGAGAGGGCGTCGAGGTCTCCCCTCAGCCGGGCGGCCTCCTCCGTGGCCTTGCGCTGGGCCTCGACGGCGGCATCCCGCTCTTGCCCAACGACGATGGTCGACCGAAGGGCATCATCGAGCTTCGCCTACGCCGACGACAAGGCCTCCCGGGCTCCCTTCTGGACAGCCTCGTAGCCGGCCCTCGCGTAGGCGACCCTCGACTCGGCATCCTTCTGGATAGTCGCCGTCTCCGCCTTCGCACGAGCGGCCTCACCCCTCGCCTTCTCCAGAGAGGCGTGGAGGGTCGAGAGCTGCCCCTGTACCCGGAGAATGTACTGGGACTTCTCGTACGACCTCACCCGCAGCGACTGACAGGGATAAAGACGAAGATCGTCAACAAATGGCAACCATGCAGTGCAAAGTACAATATAAGGTAGAACGGAACCTACCTCCATTCCCTCGCGTATGTCCGCGGCGGCGACCTCCACAGCGCGACGTACCGAGTGTTCGAATAAAGCCCGGTACTCCTCGACGTTCTCCCACCGTCGAAGCTCGGACTGGTCGTCGAGCGTGAGGAAGAGTCGCTCGGGGTCTCGAGGGTCTGCCACCTAAAGAACCTCCTGGCCCCACGTCGCGCTGCGGGCGGCGATCCTCTGCTCCATCGGCCCGGTGGCGCCAATGCGCAGGTCCCCCCCTCCTTGGTAATCGGAGAGGGGCGAGGCTTCCTCCTCGGCACCACCTCGAGAGGACGCCGATGGCCCTGCGCGAGGAAGGGCTCTGAAAGGTCAAATACCCAGCGGAGCGAATCCACGGCGTCTCGAGCAAATCGAAGGGCAACTTACCTTGAGACGTCGACCCCCCAACCTCGAGGGGAGGTCGAGCCACCTCCAGCTCCGCCCGAGGAGCCGCGATGATGGCCAGTTCCGCCGGGTCCACCAACTCGGCCACCATCTCGTCCACTTGGGCGGGGGTGGACTCCATCAGCATCCCACCCTGAGCCGGCGCGGATGGGCCCTCGACGCGCTCGAGCTGGAGTCGAGCCTCCAACGCTGCCAGACCCTCGGGCCAGCGCCCCGGCGTCGGGTGAGCCGGGGCCTCCCGCTCGGTCGCAGGAACCTGAGCCTCGACCACCTCCACCTCCTGGGCCGCGCCCGCTGTCGGTAGGAGCTCCACGCCCCCCGGGGCGCCGGACGCGACCCCTTCCGACGGCCACGCAGGCTCCGCGGCCGTCGCTTCGACGGCTACCACCGCCGGCGGGTCCGCCTCCTCCGCCATTTGGGTAGGCGCCGAGGCCCCCTGTGCCTCCCCCCGCGCCGCCCACCTCCGGGGTCGTGGCTGCCGGTGCCGCCTCGGGGGCGACCGTCGAAGGGGGCGGGGCTGCCGGACCAACCTCGACGGCGGCTTGCACCACAGCCCCCGTCTTTAGCTTCTTAGCAGGGGAGGGGAGCGCAACCCCCAGCCGGCGCTTCGACCTGAAAAAGTAGCACGTGCGCGATAATAAGCACGAGTCCTCACCGACGAAAAAAGGAAAAAAACGCACAACTACGAACTCGACTTACCCCCTCGGAGCCCGACGCTTCGGCTCGGCGCCCGCCGGGCTGGTCGAGCTCTGGGATGCCACTGCCTGGGGGGCGGGGGTCGAGGCGGCACTTGCCACCTTCTCCCGAGCAGGGGCCGGCGGCGCCACCGTCGGCTTCTTGCTTGCCCCCACCCGTGCCGACGGGTCCGACGCCCACGCGCTAGACGCGGTGGGCTTCGGGGGCTCGCTCGATCGACTCTTCGACGGCGACGCCACCTTCGCCCCCCCGGTCTCCGCCTGCGCCGGCGGGCCCGGCACCCGGGCGGTCGACGCAGCGGGCGTCGGGGGCTCGCTCGATCGACCCCCCGACGAGGGCCGCGGCGTCTGCGACCGCGTCTGCCGCGGCGCGACTTCTGGCGAGGCCACGGGGCGCTCCGCCCGTGGCCCAACTTCAACAGGAGGGGCCGACTTCGAGGTCGACCCCCCCTCTCCACCGGTAGCAGCAGCCGCCTGCTCAGGCGCCGTCTCCTCATCCTCCTCGTCCTCCTTATCCTCCTCCTCCTCGTCCTCCTCCTCCGAGGGCGACAGCTCCTCATCGAGGCCCAACCGTCTCTGTTGGGCCCGACGCTGCTTCCTCTGCTCTTTCTCTAGAGCCTTCTTGGTCTTCCTCTCCTTCTTCTTGTCCTTGTCGGCCTTCTACTTCTCCGCGCGGAGGCGGTTCGCATCCCTCATGGCCCGGTCCTCCGGCACCGGCGGAAGCGAGCGCTTGTAGGACACATTCCCCTGCGGGACGCGAGGTGGTCAGAGAACAAGCAGAAAGGACGGGAGGGACGGGCGCGAGGACTTAAAGTAAAAGGAAGGATCTTACCAGCTCATAGAAGCCCTCGTCCGGCTTCATGGGGACCTTCGCGACATCCTTGAGGGCGAACCCCCCCGCGAAAAAGCGGCGGACGCGGCTGGCCACGCGGTCTGGGGTCAACTCCTCCTCGACGAAGCGGCACCCCGACACATCGAGCCCCGGACCCATCTCGTCAAGACGGAGGGGTCGAGCCATCAGCGGCAGAACCCCCCGTCGGTGGAACGCTGATGCAGCGATCTCCGCGGTAAGGCCCTTCTCCTTCAGACGCCTGAGCGCGTCTAGCAAGCCCTTGAGGTGTTTTTGCTTGTCCGTCGGAACGTCGTACCCCCAGCGCTCGGGCTCGGCGTTGAGTGTCCTCCCGGTGTACGCTGGGAGCAGACCGTCGTCGTTCCTCAGGTAGAACCACCCCGAATGCCACCCGGAATGGCTCGAGGATGGGTTCGCAGGGAGCCAGAGCTCAGGTCGCCTGGCATAGATGCTGCAGCCTCCGGCCCTGACCTCCCGACGGACGCCCTTGCTGACCGAGGTGGTGAAGAGGTTGGGCTTGAAGATGTGGAGCCACAGATCCCAATGGGGCTCGACCCCCAGATAGCCCTCGCACACCGCGGTGAAGACCGCCGCCTGGCTGACGCCGTTAGGAGTAAGGTGCTGGAGCTCCACTTCGTAGTGGTGGAGGAGCGCGCGCGCAGGAAGCGGCTGGGTGGAACCCCCAGTCCCGCCCGGTGGAAGGCCTCGAGCGACACCACGTACCCCTCCGGCGGGTTGGGCTCGGCATGGTCCGGCGGCGGAGCTATCCACTCCGGCCTCTCCGTCGAGGTGACGGGCCGGAGAAGCCCGCTCTCCACTAACCCCTCCAGATACGACTGACGGACCGAGGAACGAGGCCAGGCGCCGGCGCCGAAGAGCTGGAAAGTGGCCATGGGAACAGTGGGTTGCTCGGGTTTGGAGGCGGAAGGTACGTTCCCTATCTTTCTCTTTCTCTCTCACTCGCGCAGATTTCCTGCTCGCGGGACGCCTAAGGCAGAGGCGGAGAGAAGAAGGCGAGGAAGACGAAGGCAAGGAGGCGGGGAAGGCAAGTGCGCGTAAAGGGCACCGGATGCCTCGCCCTCACTATTTATACGCGGAAGGCCAACGGACGGATCCGGCACAGGCAAGAGAGTCTCCGCATTTAATTCGCCTGTACTTCCTTCCTCGTATTCCCTCCAGGATAAGGCGTAATGTCCCATCATTGGGTTCCGCGCCGCACTCCACGCTGTAACCGCACTGTTGCGCCGAACGGACACCGCCTAAAAAGGCGCGCGGACGGAAACGTCGCCTTCGAGGGTAAGGAATCTTGAGGCAGCAAGAGCTGGCCCTCGAAAGAGGGTTCGACAGCTACCCTCGAGTGCCCGAGGCCAGAAATGACCTCGGGTTAGGACCTCGGTCCGCCTCCAAAATCTCGAGGGGACAAAGGCCGGCCTACGAACGGGCTCGATAGCCCCCCTCGAGTACTCGAGGCCTGATAAGGGCCTCGGGTCGTCAACTGCAGATCATACATGGCCTCGAAGGGATAAAGGCTGGCCCGTCCGGGGGTTCGACAGCCTCCCTCGAGAGCTCTGACACAGGTATGTCCCCAAGTTCAATACAACAACCACCTGCTTTTCCCCTCGGCGGTCCACAAGGTCGGACTCCTCCTCCTGAGGATAGCGTCGGATGACGAACCATCCGTCAAATCTTGAGGGAGCGAAGGTTGGCCCTTACATAGGGTTCGACAGCCGCCCTCGAGTACCTGAGGTCAGGAAGGACCCATGGTTATCGGACTCCGGTCCACCCCAAATCTTGAGGGAGCGAAGGCTGGCTCCACGAACGGAGTTCGACAGCCGCCCTCGAGTACACGAGTCAGGGATGTCCCCGGAACCTTGAGAATGAACTCTCGAGGCCCCTTGGGACATATCCGAGGCATACCTAGGAACACCTAAGGATCCCTACGCTGGGAGGCATCGAGCCACCAATTCCTATCGAACGGGGTTGGCACCTTGGTGGTCCATATGGTCGTGCTTAGCGAGCCGTACGGCTTGCTTAACAATGAGGACGCCTCCGGGCCGCTAGTCGATCCCTATCGAACGGGGTCGAGTTCTCACTCGGATTTTTACCCGTACAGGGCACCATTTCTAATGGCCTCATGCCCGAGAACAGCTCACCGAGGACTTCGGGCTCGTCGTCCTAACGAGGATAGCTCGATGCTCTTCACCCCACGATCCGAGCGAAAGGATCCGTGGGAAGGACGCTACGAGGTAGTGAAGGCCTAGCCATTCGAGGGCTCGAGGGCCCGACTACGCACGGCACCCCTCGACGAAAGAGGGTCGAAAACTCGTAACCTGGCAGACAGAGTCGACCTCTCGGGCGGGGCGCTCTGACTCCAGCGGTGCTCGAGGGAGCGAAGGCTGGCCCTCAGTAGGGTTCGACAGCCGCCCTCGAACACTTCTCTTTGCAGGAAAAGGAACGGGATCGACCCCTCGACAGGGTGCCGCGTCTCCAGGTATCCTTTAAAGACCCCACTACATAACGTATTTTAGCCCCCAGAGGAGTTCTAAATCACTCCTCTGGGGCCTCGGGGGCTACCCCCGCGGGGTGCGCTCGCGCGCACCCCCCGGAGAATCGGATTTCTCACTAACCCTGCGGGCCAAGGATAAACCCTCCGGACAATTCTTGCTCCCCCCGAGAAACGCGTATCATAGCCCCTAGAGGAGTTCTAAATCACTCCTCTGGGGCCTCGGGGGCTACTGTCGGGTACGAAGGTAAGGGGTACCCTAAGCCTTTCGATAAATTAACGCTAAACATAGCAACCATTTTTAAGGCAAGGATCAACCTACTGTTCGGTAAGACACGGCCCATCAATCGAGGGCCCCCGCTACACCGACCGCGGAAACCAGCCACTGGCCCCGGCTCTACCTCGACGACGGACGAGGGGTCGGACGAACGACCCCCCCCCGGTTCTACCTCGACGACGGACGAGGGGTCGGACGAACGACCCCCGGTTCTACCTCGACGACGGACGAGGGGTCGGACGAACGACCCCCCGACCTCTACCTCGACTTCGACCCCCTCAACCTGTCGACGCCTCGACCTTCCAAGCGCCGTCGACAGACGAGGGCTCGATTGACCCAACCACTCCGGCATGGGTAAAAGTAAAACCACCTGACGACATGGGCGCCTGCGTCCACTGTCAAATCCGCCAACTCCCGGTCTAGTCCCCGACTCCCGACGACTGTGCCGCCACTGCCGCCACTACGCGAGTACGGACTTCTACAGTACCCCTCGGAAAGTGAACAGTGCGACCCTCGACGACGGCTTCGGGAACGTGACAGAGTCATGCGGGGCTCGACCCCCCCCCCCTCGACCGAGGGCTCGACCCCCTCCTCTTCAACAACTCCGGTACGGAAGACGTCCCCTCTGCCCCGTCCCGCTTCGGCCAGGGGACTTCTACTGATGCCATGACCGGGGACGCTGAAGGACGGGAAGACCACGCCGCCACAGTGCTCGATGTCTCTTCGCCAACACTGTGCCGTGGATGCGCCGCCCATACTTCTACTATTAGGACCCTGTACCCTCGAGTCTCCCCCTTGGTCTATAAAAGGGGGACGCCGAGGTAGATGAAAGGGGGGCTCTCGTCAGAGACTTCTTTTTCCAGGTTTCTCTTTGAGGACTCCAATCCGACCTTAGTTCTCAAGGACCCCAGACCACCACCACACACACCCCGCTCGATCGACCCCTCGGGTGGCCGACTCCGTGTAACACTGCTTGTACCCCCCTGTACGAGCACGCTTTGGGTGCGAGATAATACAAGTCATCCTCCCCCGCTGGACGTAGGGCCTTCTTTGCCCGAACCAGGATAAATCTTGTGTCCATCTTGCATCACGTCTGAGAGAGGGAGCACGCGATATACAAATTTACTCGTTGGTGGCCTTGACCCCCGGGTCATAACACCGGCAACGTGTAATTTAGACTTTTATTAGTGATAAAGTATTTATTTAGTGGGTTTATATCAACCATTTTATCACTTTGTTTAATCTATAGATATAGATGATACAAATTACGTGCTGATTTATCAAAACATGATTAAAGAAATGAAAAAAGAAAAGAGAAGAACGATGGCATGGGCTTTTATTTAGTGGCCCATCTAACAACCCATTGATTCAACCCAAACCCGCATCTCATCGGCCACATCCCGCCGCCGTTTCTTCGAATTCTCGCAGCGCCGGCTTCTGCTCCTTCCCCCACTCGCGCTTGGCACGGAGGCGGCGCTCCGGCTCGGGCTCTCAGCGACGGCGGGGCAGTCCCAGGCTCGGCGGCGGCGTCAGCGGCTCCCCCTCCCGCCTCTCGCCCTCGGCTCCGTCCTCCGCACACCGGCCGGCGACCCTGCGTACGCACCTCACCTCCCTCTCCTCTCCTCTCCCGTCTCCGCTAGACCATCGACGGCGCCCGGTCCCTGCGGCTGCCCTGCGCGCCGCGCGCGGCCGGCGGGCAGCGGGAACCACCAGCCGCTGCTCCACCAAAGCGATCGCGCCGCATTGGGGGCGTTTATACCCCCATACCGTCCGTTTATCGCTGAAGCTTGCGCTTAGTGCCGCTTTTTTTGGAATCCTGGGATTTAGTGATTTACTACTATCAACCAGGAACTCACCACCATGGCTGCTGACGGGATGCCATGGAAGGGACGGCTGCGCTCTCACCACACGACCCCGCAAAGTTTTCCCGTTCAGAGGCTTCCTTTGCAGACCAATAACCTGGGGGAGGAAGAGCATCTCCAAACTTTGAAGAAACAGGCGGCTCCCAAGAAGACAGTGAGAGGTTATCACGCTAGAGCTGTACGGCAATCGCTGCGGCTCGATGGAAGAGATTCTGAGCATCCAATATTGATAGACAATGAAGTAAACGAGGTAGGAGCAGCTCTTGCTTGACTTATATTTTTCCTGTCAATTCCATGTATTTCATTCCTGAATGTTCTCATGTTTGTTACTTAGAAACCTTGATTCAGTTCACACTTGATTTATAGCTTATGAGAAATAGTGTTATAATTTGCACTCCCTTCTGTAGGAATATAAGGTTTGCGCTGGTGAATCAGCAACTATGGTTCTCCGTAGATCCCCACGGTTTCATGTGGAAGATAAGAGTTTGGGCAAACCACTGTTGCCACCAAATCGTCTGGAGACCCCTCCTAACAGAAAGACTAGAAGTGTTCATTTGAAAGACAAAAAACAAGAGAGTCTGAAAAGTCATAGGAGAAATGCTGGATTGAAGCCTTTGGCAAGGATGAAAAGGCAGAATGAGCCCCAGTTACTTTGCAAAGATCTTCGAGGCATCACCCCCAGGAAAAATATTGCAGATGTATCTAACAGAAAGAGTGAGAAGCAAGAGTCAATGCCCACTAATTGTAAAGTGTTGACAGGAAAGAGGAAGAGAGGGACAAAAAAGAGGTTGCCATTGAAGAAGCAAAGTTACCAAGAGCAAAAACCATTGCCTACAAATCGCCAAGAAATTGCACCTTGTGACGAACCCAGAAAATCTATCCACAGAATGATTGAAAAGGACCCTTCTATTATGGTGAAACCTAAAAGTGCTGATGAGGAATTGACAAACATTAATGAAAACATCAGCAAACCAAGTGGCACTGAAACAGAAGGAATGGGCAAATTTTGTAGTTCTGATGATTGGACAAAAGAGCAGGACATGGCATTGCGCAAAGCTTACTTCACTGCCCGACCATCCCCGCATTTCTGGAAGAGAGTTTCAAAAATGGTATCCAGTTTTTACATCATTTGCTTTAGTGGTTATTTCATTTCTTGTAAGTTGCAAGAGCTGACCAAAGAAATATTTATTATATATTACATGAAAAAGGATGCGAAGACTAGAGTATTGTAGCCAAAAATGTTTCTGCATTTTCCAGAAATGGATCCCAGTGCACATGGTTGTTTACATGTTAATTTGTTTAATAATCCTTTTTTACTATCAAAGTTTTATAATTATATCTACAATATGGGTGTTATATGAAGATCCATAGATGAAAGGTAATAAAGTCATTAATTATCGACTGGCCTTGTTTGTTACTAACCTTGAGAATTTGAGAAGATAGTTTCCCTTAGGGAAGATTGGTATGGCCCTTTATGTACTTAACAGCTTTGTGCTGACGAATTTGGTTCCTTTCTTCTGGCATATACAAAGATTCCAATGCATCATTTTAGTGGAAGCAATATCCTCATACATCATTAAGTTTCAATAACAGTTCATTCTTTTGTTTTAGTAGTACACAGATTTACTAGTTCTGTTGAGAAAAGGGTATGGGGTATGATTAGACAGATTCAAATAATAAAACATCTAAAAAAAGATGTATAGCCTGGGGCTTAAATCAACAAAATTTCCATTGACTTTTAAAGATTTAACTGCACAAATCTAAAACGTGGGTACTAATGGGCTTGATCACACACAATCAAAATAACATAAAGTTTCATAGTGTTAGTTGACTTTTCTTTTTTGTATTTCACCGGAATATTTTAATGGTAGGTCCTGTTTCTTGTTTGGCATATTTGTTTTTCCTGTGTGGAATTCTACCTTTGTCATTTATTAGCTCAGTGATTTTTGACACAACTCTTTTCAGGTGCCAGGGAGATCTGCTGAAGACTGCTTCAACAGAATTTATGCTGACCTCACGACACCAACTCCGATAGCCCCACGTCCCAGAACAAGTAAAACATCATTTTCTCCTATAGGAATTTTCACATTGTCTGATCCAAAACTTCCAAATCTCTTGGAACCTAGAGTTACAAGGCAAAGGACCATTAAGCAGAAGGGTCTAGCAGCACAGAAGGCAGTGAGGCATTTGTTGCAGAAGCATTGTGTCATTGACCAAGCTCAAGAGGCTGATCACTTCTCAGTTTTTGAAAGCTCACCAAGTGCCTTACAATTGAACTTATCTTTTGAAGATTCTCATGGGACTCCTGACATTTATACGGATTCAGATTCTCTAGACAAACGCAGTGGAAGCTCTTCAGTACGAAAGAAACCAATTTCAAGGTTAAAAACTAAGCCATCTGAACCGAGCCCAGCAGTTCTAAAGCCTATAAAGAATGTTATCTTACATGAGAAGTACATTGATCAGTTGTCACGTAGAGAAGGCACAAAAAGGCTTCGCAGAAGGACTCTAGGCTCTACAGCTGCTGATTCTGAGAAGGCTCTTTCTGAGCAGAAAGTTGGTGGTTTGAAGGCCGCTAAAAATGCTTTGATCTCAGAAGCAAGTGACTTTATAAGTACTTTTAAGAAGTTGCAAGCCAATTCCTTGGCGCATATTGTGGAGAATAGTGAAGATGATGAGTCTGAATGTGATATCAATGATTATAGCCATGATGATAAAGAATAAGGATGTGCTCACAGTGTTAATTCCCAGCAGCCCTTAGCAATTATTGTCTTTTTGTTAACAGACGTTAGTCATGACTCATCAGTGCCTGGTGCTGTAATAAGGTTAGGTTGTATGGATGTATATTCTGCCTAATATGTGTCTTGTTCCTAGTGCCCTCGGAGCTGTAAGTGAATTGAGAAAGTGTTGCCTTCATCATGTCTTATGATGATTGAAACCAATTGAAATTGCAACGGTCGAACCTGTTTCTATTGTGTTTGCATAAATCAGAATGCTTCATTAAATATAGTTTGTTCATTTCTTTTTCTAAAACACACAAGAGAGTAGTGTATCATTTTGTTAAGGGAGAAAAAAAGTCTGTTCAATTCATAAGAAAGTTTCTACCATGTTACATTAGGGCAAATGGCCAATATATTTACTTTAGCTCTTTTTCAGTGACCTGACCAGGGTAAGAGATGTGTCTCAGAAGTAGTCTCCAGTACCCTTTGAATTTTATGTGTCATTTCCCATTCCGATTTTACAATATGATGAATGGCATGGCACTGATGCATTGCCATTCTTTGTGATTGATGCACGAGGAGCCATTCAACATTAATTTAGGAAGCACTTGTAGTTTGTGTTAGAGTATATTAGGAATATCTCTATATTAGGTAGATTAGGATTGCATCCATATTCTACCATATCTGTAGGGAATATCTCTATATTAGGTAGATTAGGATTGCATCTATATCCTACCATATCTGTAGGAGAGGCCCCTTGCCCTCCAAGTCATGTACTTCTATATATATACAGCCCCAAGGCTCAGGCTAATACATCCATCATATTATACACCAGTTCTATCATTCTACATGGTATCACGAGTTTAGGCTTTTGAGATCCTAGGCCAATCCTTCCGATGCCTCTCGCCGCACCACTGTGTCCCGCTCATCCAGCCATCTCCCACGGCACGCGTTCAGCGCGCCCCCTCGATGGCCCTCTAGCGCGCCCCCGGGGAGATCGCTCCATGATCTCTGCTGGGGGCAGCGCCCTCGTTTTCAGCAGCGGATCCCATTAATCCGCTCGCCATCCCCGTCCAGCGTCAAGTAGCAGCAGATCGCAGTGTACCTCGCCATCCGCCATGGACGCCGTAGATGACAACATGTTGTTGTATCTTTTTTTTTTGTTTCGCCCGATTAGAGATTGGGATTACGTCGCCCACCGCCCGTCAACCCGGTGCCTGTACGTCGGTGTTGACTTCACCGACTCCTTCCTCGTCTTCGAATGTACGGCATGACGACATGGATGGTGCTCCAGGGGACGCCCATCTGCACTACCCTCCTCGTCGATTGCCTGCACATCGTCCCTCGCCGGCTCTTCATCGCCCCCACCGATCAGGACGTCTCCACCGATTTCGTCCACCGTCGTCTCGCCTCACACATACCCGATCTGATCAGCCGATGTGCATGATCCACCCGGTTCCAGTGACCTCCGACCTCGCACTGCGCACAACTTCACCGAGTACAGAGGGTTGCCGCTGCTTTGCCTCTTCTGGCAGCAACATGGCACCGACCGTGGTCTCCTCAGCCGTTGCAACCTCACCGTGGTCAACCACGTCCACGACCTCGTCGTCGACAATGTGTTGCTGCGCCCCACGCGCATGGTCTTCATCAAGCTGTTTGAGTTCTGCGTCGTCTTAGTACTGCTGCAGCTACCCCACGGATGACCTTGCCGTGTGCCGGGATCATCCACACCTCACACCTCCTTGCTTCGTCTAGCACAACCATGTCACCAACGTCGCCGTCTCATCCCCGTCTACTCCGACAAGCAGGCTGCATCGACACCTTCTACCTCGTCGTTCTTCTGCACCTACGACTGCTATGGAGGCCTCCTCTGCTAGTCCCTCAGACAATGACGTATGTGGTTGTGCATTCTCCCTTGCACGTCCGGTATTGGCAACACCAGTGCGTGCCTTCGTCCCCGAGGCGTTCGCTGGACCTGGCAAACCCGGCGCATGTCTCGTCATGGCGGCCTTGACTGCATCATCGGCATCGACCTTCTCCCCTGACAACTGCCTGATGTGTCACCGTCTTCCTCTACGGCGCCATCTTGTGCGCCCGTGGCTTATACGGCTACCTCGACTTTGGCGTCCTCGACTACTACGTTGACCACGACTATCCTATGCACGGCATCTTCGACTACGGCTATTCGTCCTCACGCTTGGTCTACCCCGACATGGCACAAAGGGCTACCATCTGCTTGAGCAACCTTGTGGGTTTCCACTCTAGCCACAGCATCTGCGAAGCACTAACCGTTGTGATTGCGGGGGGATGACGGCTTGCCGACTTCTCTCCAGTCTCACCGTCTGCGACGCTCCCGCTGTGACTGCGGGGGATGTTAGAGTATATTAGGAATATCTTTATATTAGGTAGATTAGGATTGCATCCATATCCTACCATATCTGTAGGGAATATCTCTATATTAGGTAGATTAGGATTGCATCCATATCCTACCATATTTGTAGGGAATATCTCTATATTAGGTAGATTAGGATTGCATCTGTATCCTACCATATCTGTAGGAGAGGTCCCTTGCCCTCCAAGTCATGTACTCCTATATATATACAGCCCCAAGGCTCAGGCTAATACATCCATCACATTATACACCAGTTCTATCATTCTATAGTTTGAGAAGGTGAAATAGCACTGCTTTGCTGTATTGGTATATGGTATTCTTGTGAGTTGAGGTATTTATTATTTAGCTACTTTGTCTCTTAAAATAATGTTCCACACTTTAACCTTGTAATATATCTGGCAGATGCTCTACTCTACCCTGTTCAATTTTGTTTTGAGCTGTTTAGTATCCATTGAAGCAGCATTGTTTTGTGGTTCTTATCTTACAGATTGTGGTATGAGCTCTTAAGAATGAATCTAATTGAGGCTTTCACTTAGATGATTGGAAGTGGCGTGATCTATTGACCAAGGTAGGCAGTAGCAGTTTCTAGTGCAGTCTATTTTGCATGTGTGTAGAAGTACGTTTACATCATACCCTCAATCCTCAAAGCTTACTTTCTAAAAGTAGCCTCAGTATTTAATGTTTCACACCAAATGATTCTTCAGTCTTATTAGGTCTGAAGTGTGAACCTTCCATCGGTTTTGTTTGCAATTTTTTTAGCACAAAATTGGTGGGAGAACTTGTTTTGTACAATTAAGTATGATTACATCTTATGAGAAATTTATACTCTGAAGAACATGAACTCACCTAACCGAGAGAAACTTACCAGGTAGCAGTATAAAAAATTATGTAGTTAAGGTGCAACATGGTTTTGTGTTGTGAAAGGAATCAGTATACCCTTTCCTTGAATCAGATTAATCTGGTGTAAACTGCTGTCAAAGTTAAATATATTCCCATGTGTAGGCTTCTTTACTACTTTATTTACTGCCTGTACTGCAGTAATGATGTTGCACAATTTATGCATTGTTTCCTTGAATCAGATTAATCTTGGATCTATTTTGTGTAGTTAGCTTCTGATAGAAGTTTTAACAACGAATCCTTTGGGATTTGTGCTGCCGATAAAAACGAGGTATGGCAAAATAGGACTCGAAAAATATAGGATCATTAATGTTTATTAGTTTTATTACCAAGATGATGGTCATGCGGTGGGTACCAGGTGGCATTCAGCTGGGACAAGATTGTTTTTTCTGAAATGAAGTAGATGTCAGAATTAGTGGGGTGGAAAAAGTAAACATAGCTTCTATGTCGATCTTCAGAAGTCAAGCATAGAGTCAGCTGGCCATAAACCTACGAACTTTCACTGTAACGTTAGTGAAGAAGAGCCTGCTTTATTACTGACATTTATGGAATTCTTCTTTCCAGGATGCTTGAAGACTAGAGCAAAATGGTTTCTCTGGATGTTCCTCTGTTCTGTATTTTTATTTCAGCAAGTATTAGAAGAAATTATTCCTGCATCTTTTTTACTCGAATTACTATCTCTGACACTAAAAGAGTTAGTAAGGGTCGTGGGATTCACTTGATGGTGGTCAGAGATGGGCTGGTTGTGGTGGTGTTGTCCCTTTGCTTGGCCCGCCTCGTCTGTTTGTCTCGAATGTGTGTTGTGTATTTGGGAGGGGCTTTCTTTAGTCCCTTTTCTTTCGTGTGCAGTTTGTATTTTTTTTTCTTAAATGTCATGCAGCTCTCGTATGCTGTTCGAAAAGCAAAGAAAAAAAGGTTAGTTCAGGGAAGGACCACGTAGTACTAATTGTTTACTACACTGTTTTTTTCCTCGTGAAATTTGAAGATTGCAAACTACTAAGGCCGAGTGTTCAAAATTCCAAAACTTTATATTGAATCTTTGGACACATGCATAGATTATTAAGGGGGTGTT
Source organism: Microstegium vimineum (assembly GCA_022036555.1). Taxonomy (NCBI): domain Eukaryota; kingdom Viridiplantae; phylum Streptophyta; class Magnoliopsida; order Poales; family Poaceae; genus Microstegium; species Microstegium vimineum. The sequence goes on along the minus strand of CM039128.1, from coordinate 36,783,059 downwards.
AGTTTCCTGGGGTCTAAACTTTAGACCCGTCACATCGTATATTTGGACACTAATTTGGAGTATTAAATATAGACTAATTACAAAACCCATTACACAGATTGAGTCTAATTTGCAAGATGAATCTAATAAGTCCAATTAGTCCATGATTTGACAATGTGATGCTACAGTAAACATTTGCTAATGATGAATTAATTAGGTTTAATAGTTTCGTCTCGCTAAGTAGTTTACTTCTATGTAATTAGTTTTTTTAAGTTACTCATGTTTAGTCCTCCTAATTACCATCCAAATGTTCGATGTGACACTGTCTAAACTTTAGACCCTGGATCCGGATCCAGACGACCCCTAAATATAGGTAAAAAATTAATTACATAGTTTGTTGCAATTTGCGTGACAAATTTTTTAAGTCTCGCTATTCTATAATTAAATAATAATTACTAAATATAAATAAAAATGGTATCGTGTAAAATTCCAAAAGATTTTGTATGAAAGTCTGACACGAATATGAGGCCTTTTCAGTTTTCACATGCACTCGAGCATCATGTACTGGCATTGTACTACACATTACTATGGGCGTGTTTAGTTGCCCGATTCGGGTGGCGCCTGAGCACTGTATCACTTTTGTTTTTCATGCTAATAATTGTCCAAAAATTGATTAATTAGACTTAAAATGTTCGTCTCGTAAAGTACAACAAAACTGTACAATTAGTTTTTGATTTCATCTACATTTAGTACTCTATACATAAGTCAATATTTCGATGTGATGAGGAATCTTCTTTTTGTATAGTGAAATTTGGAGGTGAATTTGGAGAAGTAAACAAGGCCTATGTGAAAATATCACAAAGAGCTCAGTCATTTTTGTGGGGCCCAGAACATACCTTGAAAGCTGGGTGCCTGATTGACATTGACTGTTAACTGTAGGTGTCAGCATGTTCCCTTTTTTCATATACTACCTCCGTTCTAAAAAAAATACTACAATTCAAAGAGTGAAACAATTTAAACTTTAACTAAATTTATATATAAAAAAGTATGAATATTTATGATATAAAATTAGTATTATTAGATTAGTCATAAAATATATTTCTATAATAAAATTATTTAGAGACATAAATACTAATACTATTTAATATAAAGTTAGTCAAAGATAAATAAACTTGACTAGCATATTTTTTATAGTTGCATTCTTTTAGAGAGGGAGTTAGTAGTACTTTTGCTTGCACGGTTGAAAACAAATTCATGTGTTCTCTGTGCTCTTACTTTGATATAAGTACAATCGGTGCAGTGACAGTCAACAAGAATAATTGATTCAGGGTGGCTCTGAAACTTCGTTTCCTAAGAACAAGGAGCTATGTTTGAGTGTTTTTGCTTGTAGCTTAGTCCCTCCTTCTAGAAAGAATGCAATTATAGCTATAGTTCTTCGGCTTGTCCAATTTTTTTTAAAAAAAGTAGTAATATTTATGATATCAAATTAGTATCATTAGATTCATTGTACAATATATTTTGATAGTATATTTATTTAGAATCATAATTATTTACTATTTCTATAAACTTAATCAATCTTAAAAATATTTTGACTTATACTAGGTTTAGAGTTGCATTTTTTTTTGAGATGGAGGGAGTAAAAGTTAAGTATTTCATAGCCTATTCTGTGAAGTATAATTGTCCGTTTATGTTTCATATTTAAAAAACTGGAATTTTATATGGTTTGGGGTCCCCTGATTATTTCTGATATGTACTCTGCACCTTCAGTTATCTTGCAATGGTTCAGTACATAATGCGTTTTCTCTCAGTGTTATACATGTCATGATACTGCTGATGCAAAAAAAAAAAATCTATGATCTTGGATTTCATGATACTGTTCGCTTGAGCTTTCAGCCCTCAGCCGGGTCGCTGTAACTTTTCAAATTCTATCTACAGTACCAGTAAACACCCCATATGAGGTAAACAGCTGCGGTGGCGAGCGACTGCAGGTTAAAGCTGAAGCGAACACATACATGGGAAACTCAAGATAGGCGATGGGTTCAGTCTTCAGTTCAAGCACGTATCAATTTTTGTCTGATGGATTGCTGCTTTTCATGGATCAATCAAACACTGGTCAAATTAGACAAGATTACTCATGGACAAGGGCATGGACTAGTGTATTATGAGCGTTTTTGAGGAATGAAAAGGAAAAATAAATAAATGTCTATTAGTTGATAAACAAACTTTGGCTAGATATAATCGGCCAGTTGCAGTAAGAGAATTATATGCAGAACCCTTGAAGTGTTTGGTTTAGATTTGATCCTACTGTACACTTCCATTTGTACGAACATAACCGTTCAGGGGCACGACATGATGTTGAATAAACACAAGCCTGGCTCAAGAGGCCGAAGGAGACCATAGTCTGGTAACCTGTGCATACGTGAATAAGTTGGGTGTCAACCTGTCCACATGTTTTACTCTGCACCACTTGTGTCATATATGATTGACTTAGTACATGTCGCCTGATTCTCATATGTGTCAGATGATGGTTTTATTCTTTGAAATGCAGCATTGTTGATCTGAAAGATAGAACTGCAGGATAAAGAAACACAAAGGACTTCGTTTCAAGCATATGCTCGATAGACTAATGCAGTTGGCCAGAGAAGCGAAAAGAGACATGACGGCCTTTGTTCCAACCATATGCTTGATATGTTGTCTTTGGTCTAAAGGGTGGAAATGAGAAGGAAAAAGAGACAAAGAGCATTGTTACAGGTATGCCGTTCCTTCCCATACTTTCTTGCCTTTAAATTTTCTAGTAATTCACAAAGGGTGTTTGGCCTAATCATGAGCATCCCTATCTCTGAAACCTTTTTTTTTTTTTCCAGGAGAGGCATCTCAAGTTTCTCACCATCCTGACTTGTCGCCTTGTCGGTAGTCTTGCTCCGGCCCGAGTGAACAGCTGGTGCAGCTCGGCCTGTTCGGGCATTGATGCTACCCAACTCGTATTCCAGCTCACTGTGATGCCAGAGTAGTTGAGCAGCAAGAAGAGGTCGGTACTCACTACTCAGTACTCCCAAGTGGCCAAGTCCCAACTGCTTTACCTTATTCCTGCTACTTCTATATCTGTTATTTTATCGGCTTGCTTGCTTGTTCTGAAAGTCTTGAGAGAGATCGTCAGAATGTTTATACAGCGGCCCACGTTCCCAACGATTGCTCGAAATGTGCTGTCCACGAGTGGATTCTGGATTTGTTTGTATTATCTGTTTTCACCTGCTATTAGTTCATAAAAGGCTAGAATGAGAACGGTATAGGTAGTTATGCTGGCTAACATGCCTTGATAATGGCTGTATGGTAGCCTTAGCCCCAAATATATATATATATATATATATATATATATATATATATATATATATATATATATAAAGAAGAATGCAACAATATATGGTATGTTTGGGGTTTATGCAGCAGATTGAAATGATGCCTTCTCGGGAAAGACTCAGACCCTATTTGGAACGCGGAAATTTTTTCTTGTTTCTGCGCTTTTCATGTGAAAATGAACTAATTTCTATAAAACTCATGCGTAATTTCTATAAAATTTCTGCGTTCCAGACATACCCTCAAGAAAGTGGGTGGGTTGGAGACAATTCTGTTTGGTTAGTGGGGTAAATGTTTGCTTCTAGGAGCCAAGAATGTGTTTGGTTTTTCTATTTTTTATATACAATCGTCCAATCTTTATCTTTGGTTGGAGGCACAGTTTTAACCACATAGTGATGTTGTTTTAAAGAGTATTTTCAAAAATCCTTTTAAAATTTACACTCAAAATTATTATTTAAAGAGTCATTTAAGTAAAAATCACTTTCTATAGTTTTGTATCCTTCAACAATTTTTTCTATATCTCATTCATGCGCAATTTAGAAAGTCATCTTCCATGCATAATTTAGAAAGTCATCTTCACTTTTCATCTTTGCCTAACGAAAAAATTAAAAAATAGAATGTCTATATTTTTAGATTAATTTAAAGAGGCTAGAAGATAATTTTTTCATCAAAATTTATATTTCTATAAATTAAGGAGGATATAAAGAGTATTGAAGTGGCTCTACCGCCATTAGCCATAGTTATAAGATATACATCCCACCTGCCATCTTTTTGTGCCTTTCCTTTTTCTTTTTTCTTTCTCTTTGACCTTCGTCGTGATCGTTTCGGTGACTGATAAGACGATTGATGTTGGTTTTACTGTTTTATTGTGAAAAATACTATTTCGGTGATTGATAAGTCGGTTGATAAGCCAAATGAACAGAATGTTAATCTTCTACCATCTTCTGACCTCGTGCACATAAAAGGATGGAAATATAATCCTATACTGACCCATGTCATTATATCTATATTATGGCACCGTTTCTAACTGTTTTCGCTTTTATCAAAACATCAAAGTTATCATTTTGAGATTTTAGCATAGCTGTGTTTTTTTTTTTACCTTTTTCACTAGAAACTTTGATAAAAACAGGATTCTTGTACGGCCGCTTTCGCATACCGTACTTAGTTCCCTGCCCCCCGCTCTCTTGCCCGCACGTTGTTCACCCCTACCCCAAGGCTCCTGCGCTATCGCCTTCTAATCGTCGTTGGTAAAGATGGAGGAAAAACTCGAAGTTAGTTAGCTCGTTCGGCTTGTGATTGGCTCGGTTTAGCTCGACTCGTCTTGTTAAATAACTAGTCAAGTCGAGTTAAGATTTTAACTCGTTAGCTATAATGAGCAAACTCGAGCCAGCTCGCAAACCAAATAAACTATGCTTTTAAGAGAAAAAAACAACGGAACTTGTATTATTATACCTTGTACTTTACAACTAGTTAATGGCCTATCTAAATCCTATAAATTTAGGAGTATTATGACTATCGTTTTATCCCGCCCCCCCAAAAAAAAAGACTATCGTTTTATTTTAATGGATGCGTGTAGACGCACTATGTACGATATGGAAATAGACTATGGATGTACCTGGTGTGATAATACAGCAAGTACCTAAATAGTATATATATTATTAAATTATATTCTGATTCTGGCATACTCTGTCTCTAGGTCAGTGGATCGGTGAAGTCACACGTGCAGTTTTTTTATTAACTATAGGAGCGTCAACAATGGTAATAGCTAGTATTAGCTATATAGTCAGTTAATGTGGAGATGAAAGACAATAAAAATGACTAATATATAGTACTTGACTCACATACTTTTCTCATATAGTCTACATAAAATATATATGTTATTTGTTTGTAGCTAGTGACTACTCTTTTCTATTTTTTTTATCACGTCACATATAGCTAGCAAAATAACTAACTATTGCGAACACCCAGTAATAACAATCCATCTCTTCAACTCTTCATCAAATCACGTGCGTGCTTCGAGATTACTAGTAGGCTGATCTGACGAAGGCACAACACAGCTAAAGACGTCCCACAGCACAACTGCACAAGCCACAAGTATCCTAGAAATCTAGAACCATCAATCATAGTACTAGCCTTTGTAGGTCACTGAATTTCGCCGTATGCCTCTTCTAGCGCCTGTCCTCTGGGCCCCACCAGGCGTCCCCTCCGAGCTTAGATGTCCCAGCGATTCGCTGGCTGGGCCCGGTGCACCGTGCATTTCCAACAGTACCTGGCTGTTGTTGACCACCCGTGGACCCCTACACCCACCTGGCACTGGCGACGCCCCTTGTAGACGCGGTGTATATGTGTATCTGCAGCCTTTTGCTTTTGGTGGAGCTGGACTGGATGCTGCTCGGCTGGCGTGTTTTGCATGTAGCCCCTCACAGGTGTATGGATTTCAGCACTACGGATCACGGATCACGCGGGTTAGCGATTGCTGTTCCATGAATCCTGGTGATATCAGCTCGTTCCAATTTTTGAGACACTAAGAATAAGGGCATGTTTGCTACTTCACTAGTGAAGCTGATTTTTTAGAAAATAGTTTTACAAACAACTTTTTAGGTAAAGCTGAGCTATTTTGAAAAAATATTTAGCAAAACAACTTCACCAACAACTTTATACATGCATGTGAGAGAGAAAAAGGGGGAGAAAGTTGTGATAAGCTGCTATTTTCAGCTTCATCTCACTTCATGTGTTTGTGAGAGGGGGGACAGTTTTAGGGGTGAAACTGTTTTGAAAAGAGGTGTTTGATAAAAAAAACAGCTTATAACAGCTTTATGAAACTATTATAAGCTGTACCAAACAGACCCTAATAATTCTTACTACTCGATAATTAACCGTCGTCCCTTTTTCAAAACCACCCGTTGACATGTGATCGGCAAGTTAAGTGGATATCTTAGAGCCTGTTTGGAGTGTGAGATTTTTTTCTTCTATTTTTTGTGTTTTTTTTGTAAAATTGAACAAATTCCTATAAAATCCATCTACAGTTAGTGTAAAACCAACATTTTTAAAGAGAACCTTACCTTTTTTTACCACTCCTATTACACCTTTTGGTATTGTTCTAATTTGTACGCATTACCCTAATCCTTGTATTCTAGTTGGCGTCTCTTATCGTGTATCTCCTTTTCTTTTTGGAAACAAGTTAATTGTTTGTAAAAACCTTTGTTATCAATAGATTTGATTAATCATCACTCACGATTTGAACACTAGTAATGTGGATCCTATTTAGGAGGAATTGGATGCCAAATGCACTCATACCAACAATTAGTCATTTTACACTTTCACATTGCTACACGTTCTTCCTATGTAATTGAATATATTCCTCCACGCAAATCCTATAAATGACACCATTTCTATTCTTAAACTATTTCTTACAAAGGTTCAGCCCTCCTAGTGATATTGCAACACTATGGCCTTTTATAGTGAAAAACAATGCATAGGGATGTTTATTTATTAAGTAGCATACAACCTTTTCCCTCGCAAAAACAGAGATCCGCATTACTATTTAAATTTAATCTTCTACTCTACTATGTTTCTCAAAATATCTGTCGCTTTTGCTTTTTGAGAAACAACTTTAATAAAAAAAATATATTGAAAAATATTAATATTTATTATACATAATTAGTATTATTGAAAAGATCTTTGAATCTAATTTTTAATAAATTTTTTATAGATATAAATATTATATATATTTATTGAGTTAAAATTGTGACACGGAAATTAAAACGATATATATTATGAGATGGATGAAGTATAAATACTAGTAGGAGCGTTTCCTTCCTAAAAGGGCAACTGTTTTCATACATGCGCATTTATTTATATTTCCCAAAAAGACAAGGTGTCATGTGCAATAATACACTGCTGAACAAAAAGACAAGGTGTCCGGCCGCCGTTGCCAGCTTGTATCTCGTAATATCTTACTCATTTTCCCGTTCAAAAAGAAAAGCTTTTTCATTTTACACCTCACCTCCCCGTCCCCCCACGCACAAAGCCGACGCGACGCGACGCGACCAGCGGTTTGCTTTCCTCTCCCTGCTCTGCTCGGCCGCGCCGCTTCCCCCTCCTCTACGGCTCTACCACCCTGCCTGCCTCAACGATTCCTCCGCTTTTCCTTTTCCAAAATCGCCCTTTTCTCGTGCGCGTGTCGACTCCTTCCTGCTCGCCGGCGGGTCTGGGCTAGGGGGTGGCGCTGCCTCGGATGAGGCCGCGCTGACCGGAGCCGGACCACCCGCCCACCCATGGCGCGTCCGCATCGAGTGTACGAGGCTTGGAAAGGGAACAATGTAAAGATCCTGTCCTCTCTTTCCTCTGCTCCTCTCGCTTCATCCTGTTATTAGTTCTTGAGCCGGGAATCTGGGTTGCACTGTCCGGTTCCGTTCTTTCGTGGGGAATTCCGCTTCTTGCTGTATGGGATCGTTTTGGTACGAGTTGGTTCGAGTCTGTACTTATGCCAGTCTGCGGTTTACTACACTGTACTACTGTTCTCGGCGATTCCAGGCACGAACAGGAACAGCAGGTCTGCATTCTGACGTCGTTCGTTCGCTGTCTGTCTGCAGAAATTCTTCTTTGGTGGGAGGCTCATATTCGGACCTGACGCCAACTCGCTGGTCCTGTCTGTTTCGCTCATCGTGGTCCCGGTATTAGTCTTCTGCGGATTTGTTGCTCGTCATCTTCGCCACCATTTCCCGGATTACAATGCAGGATATGCGATTCCTGTGGTAGCTGCGGTGTTTATGGTTTATGTGAGTTCAGTTCCGTGTGCTGATTCCTGCTGGTATTGATCAGTCAGCATCTCCGATATGATATGCGCTTGGCTGAGCACGGATCCTTGTTTCTCCTCTGTGTAGGTGCTAGTCCTGCTATTGATTACATCAGCGCAGGATCCTGGGATCGTTCCCCGCGCGGCCCACCCGCCCGAGGAAGAGTTCTCTTATGGGAACGCCTTGTCTGGAGGCACGCCTGGGAGGCTGCAATTTCCCCGTGTAAAAGAAGTGATGGTTAATGGGATTCCTGTGAAAGTAAAGTATTGTGACACCTGCATGATTTATCGGCCTCCACGATGCTCACACTGTTCGATATGCAACAATTGCGTAGAGCGCTTTGACCATCATTGCCCCTGGGTTGGACAATGCATTGGACAGGTAAATACTCTTATTTCTCTACTGTAATCTAGCGTGATTTTTATGATTTATTGCTCTAGCAAACGGAAAGAAACCTTGAACATGTTGAGTTCATATGTCTGTAAAAAAAGAGCCTATACCTTTCATATGAATATGTCTTTATTCCTGGAATGTCTACACCCCAAGAGAAAGTTACACATTGTTTGTTCTTCCTACAGTTATTGCTTATGAATGCATTTGCTTGGTTTTGCACTTTTTCTATATGGTGTGATGCTAGTCAGCATGCTTTTAGTTAAGGTATTTCTAGAACACAGGCTGGAACGGCGTCCCATTATCCTTTTAAAAAAGTACTCTAGAACACACACACACACACACACACAAAAGTATTGAGCAAAGTGAATGCAAATCAAATGGTTCAATGTTGTACAACCATGGAATCAAAGTGCCAGAGGGAGGTTGGAATAAGCTTATATTAGTTTTCCTGTATGGGCTTTGTTTGGTGTTGGATTGTGTCACAGACCTATAATTTCAAGCCTTCTTAACTAAGGTTCAGATGAGACAATACAACACAACACCTAACAACGTGTGTAGTGGCAAGAAAATTTTGGTTCAGATTGTTAGCCCCAATTAGACTAGCTGGATCTGTTCCTAGGCAGAATGAGTGTAACTTTGCCAACTGGTGGCGCAAGACATTGAAAAGGGTGGAGAAATAGCATATAAGGGGAGTGAATTCTCTATTACTAATTTTCTGGGCACTTGGATTATCTGGAAGCATAGAAATGCATGTGTTTTCTGTTTTCAAGGGTGCTGCATCTTTGGTTACGTCGATTATGACGGAATTCAAAGATGAACATAGTCTCTGGAACCTAGCCAGAGCTAAGAAGCAGCAATGTTTAGAACTTGGTGGTAGAATCTATAGTTTTCTTTGTAGCTTTTGTCAGGTCATGTTGCATCTGTCTCAAGTGTTTGTCTTTGTTTTTCTGCTAAAACCACCTCTCATATTTGGTCCCCCGTATGAGATGAGTGGGCTGTATGGGACCATTTTCCTCTCTAATACAGTGAAGTGCAGCTCTCCTGTGTTTTCTAAAAAAAAAAAACCTAAGGTTATATGCATACCAATATCTGCTCTTGTTTTTTACTCTTATTTCTTATAGTGCATTCCATGAAATTTATTGTTAGTTCTGAATGTACGATCTAATGCTTCCAGTGCACTTATGTCTTCTATGTTTGGATTGGGATAATGGTGATGGAATTGTGTGATGTGGTGCTCTCTGATGTCTCCTTTTGAGCTTAGCTTTAGCATAGAAATAAGATGGGTTAAGAAAAACCTGTCATATCATTGCAGCATTTTAATGTACTTGGCACCATTTGACATGGTTAACACGTTCCTGATGTTACCTACTTAGTATATCAAACATGTAACTGTTGTATTTTATTGACATAAATGCGATACACTTCATCTTGTTTTAGCCTAAAGAACCTTTGGTGGGCATGTAACATGCTTTTTTACTTATTGCTGTGTGCTAGTGGACATGTAACATGTTTCTGTACTTACTATTGCATTCTAAACATATGTGATTAGTTTTTAATTAGGTGGACTGTGACCTTATTGCAGCCTGACCAGTGCATAACCGGTGCAGTAAATCCTAGGAACCACACATTGTATTTGTGCTCCATGATAGTTGGGATAAGTTATGCACTGGCAAAAGAACTGTTGAATTCTGTAATCCAACTAAAATCCCCTCCATAACACAAGATGAGCTACTTCGAATATTTAGTTCTAAGTGAGCGGTGCTTAGAACTTTCATGTTGAAAGAATAATTTCTTACAATCTCTAAGAAATTTTGCTTCAGTTTCTCTTTTATTGCCTTCTTTTAACCTGATCTTTATTGGCTCACTTTTACATTGTGCAGCGCAATTACCGGTACTTTTTCATGTTTGTTTCTTCCTCGACTCTTCTCTGCATTTATGTATTTGCAATGTCAGCCTTGTACATCAAGTTTCTCATGGACGAGGGTTATCCAACAGTATGGAAGGCTTTCAAACACTCTCCCGCATCTTTGGGGCTTCTGATATATTGTTTCATTGCTCTCTGGTTTGTTGGTGGACTCACTGGATTTCATTTGTACCTCATTAGCACCAACCAGGTTAGTTTCTTCGATATAAGATTTATTAGTTAATTTGTTTCTTCTTGACCAAGAATTTATTTTTATTCATGGATGCTAGTTCTTTTAAAATATGTACTTGAAAATCAAATGCTATCCAGAAGTGTCGGTACATGTTCGTGGCAATTGATGTCCACTAGCTTAACTGCATCTGTTATTTTGAGTTTGTTCCATTTGAATTAAAAAATGATATTTATAGTTTTATGAATTCATGTAACATAATTATAGGGATACTTGGCATTATTGTGGTTTGACCATTTGATGTTTACCAACGTAAACAGTCTAAAGTATGATTTAAAAATCAAAAGGGCATGTTCTTATATGTTCTGTCATGTAATTGGGATTTTAGGTTACTAGTCTATATCTATATCTATAGAGTGTACTTTGCTATACCTTGATACTAGCTTTATAATGAATGAATCAATTCTGCAGTTTCCGTTCTGATGGTTTGATTTTGCAGACCACATACGAGAATTTTCGATACAGATCAGACAGCAGGCCTAATATCTATAGTCAAGGATGTCTGAATAACTTTTTAGAAGTTTTCTGTAGCAAGACAAAACCTTCTAAACACAAGTTTCGGGCCTATGCACAAGAGGAGGTGCGACCTCCAACAGTTAGCTTTGGTAGGGAGGTTGAAGAGGAACCAGTTGGTGGTCCTCGGTCGAAAGTTGAAGATGATCTTGACATTGGTAGCGATCTTTTGAAAATCTCTCAGCGGCGCAACTATGAGGATGTTGATGTAGAGATGGGAGGTCCTCACAGGCACAGCAGTGAGATGGAAGGCATAGCCAATGCCAAACTTGTGACATGTTCAGAATCCCAGATTCCTTCAGTTGGGAGTGACGTAAGGGTACGTCACTCAAGCTGGGATCGGCGAAGTGGGAACTGGGACATGTCATCAGATGTACTTACAAGAAGCGCATCAGATGTAATCGAACGTAGCGTGTTTGCCACGGAGGATGCACATCCATATCTGGCAGAGACTCACTAGTGAATTGTTTGTGCATTCAGAACATCTGTGTATGCGGTTTGGATTGCAAAGGCCATTTAACTCATGGTGGCTCACCCAGACAGCAAGGAAGAAAACGCCTGTCATGCATTTTGACTTTGACTGCCTTGATTGGGTTTTCTTTCTTCCGACCCTTGTCAATTGTCATGTATGAGCAACTATTTAGTCAAAAGAATTAGCCCCGTTGTGCCATATATTCGTGTGTCTGTGCCAGTCTCATCTGACGTTGTGTTGCGCATGTTCCTGTCTTGCTGTCTGTAAATTGCCAATGCAGGATTCTCATCCAACTGTAATTCTTCTTCGGCTATTTCTTTGAGAATGGCATATATCTCGCCTGGTCCTTTTTAATCATCTGCACCTCACAGGATTCTAAGGAGCACAGATGCCAGATTTATGTTCAGTTAGGTGTCGTAAAAACCTAAACCGCGTGATCCGATGCCACTGACTGAGTTGAATTCCGGAACCATGATTCAAGGAGTTCAAAGCATCCAACAAGCTGCCCATCATTATTCATCTCTTTGTTTGCAAGCATGAAGATGAAGAGACCTTTGTTTGCTTCTAGAATTGACTCCTGGAACGTTGATGTCTGCTTTGTTTCTAGTGGGAAACCATCCCTGATTCCTCGAGAGTATCTTCTGCTGGTCATCTGGATTCTGACTACTGCGCAGGACTTACTGGTGGAGTGGAGCTTGAAGCTTTGCTTTGCTGATGGTGACAAACCAGAAGAAGACCTGGCCAGTCCATGCCTCCGACCAGCAGGGCATCGAGGCCAGTATACTGGATCCTTGGCTCTTGCAATGGTTGTTTTCATTGAAAGCTTGCCCTTTTAATCATTTTTTGCACGCAAGTTGCAGCAACTGTTCTGTTCTGAAAGTGACTGCCACTTGCTGACTTGGCAATTGGCCATGAACCACGTCGGAGAAGTCCACTGGGCAGCAAGCACTAAGCAGTCGAGCGGCAAGTTTGTTGCTTTGCTCTTTGTTTGTTGACTGCACAGGTGATCAGGGCGCCGCGTTTCTGAATGGGGTCGTGTGTCACATTCTTGTGTTTTTTTATTCAAAGTCGCATTCTTAGTGTTTTTGGACCTGGTTGACACCTCATTAAAATTTCAATCACCCGTGAGTTAAATGGTTCAAATCACTCGCAAGGCGCGGTCGCCCAAATCAAAAGCCTCGCTCTAATCACTTGCGTGAAGCATTCTCCTTTCACGCAATGGCATTCCAGCCGTACGAAAGCAGTTTATGCGTGAAGCATTCTCGTTGCCTTCCATGGAAAAACAAAACAGCAGGTTCTACTTATAGTACTACAGTACCAAGCAAGTTAACACTGGGTTCCCAACTGTGACTGTGAGGAATCTACTTTAATTATTGAGGTTCTATGACTGGTTCCAAGTTACCGTACCTAAGAATCCTGCGGCGGCTGGCGGCTGGCGGCTGGCGGCTGCCACACTCCTTTTTCACCATTCCTGACGCGTTTTCGATTCATGTTGATCCATGACTGGAGACTCTCATCTTTGGTACTCCTAAGTTAGTGATCATTCCATGACAGCTACCTTGCTCAGTGACCAAAACCTCAATGTAACTACCACAGCCACTGCCACTACCACCTCGTTGTCCTATCCTCATCAGAGCATGCAATGCAATGCAGCGCCATTACTGAGAAAGAGCATGAAGCAGGCAGGCCCCAGAAAACACCAGCAGCAAAGGAGGAAAGAGGCGACTCTGTGACGATTTGACCGGACGGCTCTTTTGTTTATTCCGTTTCGCGTCGTCGTGCATCGAACGTGTCGATGCCGTTATGAATAACCCATCTGAGCCCTGACGACATTCTAGCTGATTTGGTTTGAACGATGAGCTGGCGTTGAACCTTGAACGTGATCGACCAGTCGCTCCTGTCCTGTACCAAAGGCGACGCTGCAGTGGGTTGACGACCTCTCTATCGCTGCCTCAGACTTTGAGCCATGGGCCCTGTTTTGTTGCCATCACAGATCTAAACAGGAATCCGACCATAAACCTCCCCCCCAGCGTGGCATCATCTACACGTGTCGGTATATTAGCCTGTGTCTCCACATTCTGATCTGAAGCCAAGGATACCGATCAAATCAAATAGCTATTCCCTTTATCTGTGAAAGAATATACTTCGAGCAAGTTAAAACATATTAGCAAACAAAAAAAAAAGATGTTACTACTCTTTTCTTTATTAAACTTCTTAACCTTAACTGTAAACGTAATGGGATGAGCTCTGTCTTTCAAATAAGGTAAAGAAAAAGAGGTTATGTATAATCCTCTAAAAAAGCGTTTATAAGGGCTTCTCCAGTCGTGAGTCGGTGCATGTCAGAAAAAACAATTCACATCAATTTAATTACTGATGGGTCGACTTCTCATCAGACTCAGCAGCTAGACCTACAAGTAAATTAAAAAAATAAACTATCAGTGCATGAGGCAGGCTAGCTCTTCCCATCGTACTTCAAAAAATTGCTTTATATTTGACAAGAGTCGACTCAACATATTGAATCGGTTCATCTTCTCTCTCATGGATGAGTCGCATCCTCTAGTACGTAGTTGAATCGGGTTTTTTCTGTGCCAGTTCGGATGATGAGTTAGTTTCGTTTTACCACCGGAGAAGCCATAGGGGCTCTAGGAGTGGGAGAAACAGTAAAAACAACCCCCTCAAGCAAAAACAACCCCCTCAAGCGAAAAAACTGCTAAGCGTAAGCGAAAGCTCTCTTCCTCTGCTCAATGTCTTCCTTAATTCTTGCAACCACTTGTGAAACCGTTTCTGCCACGTTGTTAAAAATTCTCTGTTTCTCTCTTTCCAAACATTCCAAAATATGGTGATCACTACCCCAATCAGTTGTCTACATTCAGCCATCGGGGCTTTCCTTGCTGCTTCTTCCCACCACACCCTAATATGGACGGGGTTGCCCTGGGGCTGTGACTATAGCTCGGTAAAGTTTTCCGCACAAAGTATTTTGTCCCAAACCTCCTTTGCAAATGAGCAGCACAAACATAGATGTATGCTAGTTTCTAAGGGCCCGTTGCAAAGGACACACTGATCTTGATGTGGCCACCCTTTCTTTTAGGTTTTGTGCCATGAGAATTTTGTTTTGCACTAGAATCCATCAATCCATGCGAAGATCTTGCATTTATATTTTCACTTGTGCTTCCCAAATTATGTCCTATAGAGAATCCGGCTTCGAATTGGATTCGGTAAGCTAGACGGGTGGCGTAAACCCCATTTCGGAGTCCAACGTCAGGTGATGGAGTCCCGAATGCCCTGCTGCAGGTGCACGGACTGTGTCCTAATTTAAAGGGATACAAATTTTTCTATAAATGGTTTCGATATATATTATAATAAATAGCTACGCTAACCGCTGAAAACTCTAAGATTAAATAAGCCTGATGGGCGGCAAGAATCTACTCTCCTATGATCATATTTGAAGGACCGAACCGATAGATATTAAATCCTAAAATGATTCTATCTACATATAAAAACACGAACACAAGTGCCAAGTTAACAAGATGTGGTAGAAACTTGATTCAATGCAGGGGACTGCAAACCTGAAGTAATCATAGTGTCAACCGCGTCGTACATTGCCGGTTTCAAGTTCCCATCGATAGGTCCGTCACATTGCAGGCCGTTTGACTTGAGACTTAGCCCGTTAGCCCGTGTGTGCAAGTCTTCAACTCTTTCATGACACGCAAGCTGAAGAAACAAAGCACTGTCAGAGATGAATGCACGCTCACTCAAGCATGGATCGCCGTTGTCAAAAAAGGAATGTAAATGGATCTTTTTTTATTTGTCGGTGCTGAAAACCTGCCAATTTGGACGTTTGAACTGTTGCATGCCACAAAGCAATGGAAATATAAACAATGGCCACCTCCCTCTGCTTCTGTCTCCTTTCTCATCATTCCTTGTGATTAAAAAAGTTGTACTAACTTTGCCACCATGTGTGTGTTCGGCAACGATTACCTTTATTTGCCTTCTTCATGGAAGACAAGCATTGAAATATCTCTTCATTTTTTTATGGTAAAGGTAAAATGTTCTGCTTTTTCTTTGAAAGTGAAATGTTCTGCTTAGACATCAACGGATCAACCTGAAATTATCTTTTTGAAAGAAGATCAACCTGAAATTATATTTTTTTGAAAGAAGATCAACCTGAAATTAAAAGGCTGACTAATGCATGTATGTATGAAACCAACTCATAGCAACAACGGCTTCAACTCGAAGCTCTCATGTGTTTTTCGTTCTAATCATGCCCTGAGATGAAATGTTCGATCCGTGGGCGTGGCCAAACCCTGCATGGCCTTTCTGGAGACAAAATCCATGGTTTTTCTCCCTGTCCTCAAGTTTTCAAGTAGCTCCGTACAAACTGGACGATCGGGCAAACCAGCAAGTTCAAACCGTTTGACGAAATGAGGCTGGCAGAGCTACTTTGCAGTGCATCCAAGCCTCCTCCTCGAGCTAACAAATTTGACCAGAGGCTCAGACCTTCCCAATCCCCGTGCACATTGCATGGTCTTCTAGACGATCTTCAGGTTACGTGGCGCTGTGATGTTGTGCTATCTAAATTGGTTAGATCCTGTTCGGATGCAAAGAAATAACATGAGTTTATAAAAAAATACTCTGGTTTTCAAACCAAAAGTTTTTTTCTTGATCAGGCTTAGCCTGTTTTTCATTAAGGGAGGAGTAAACCCAAACAAACCTAAATGAGACAATGTTTCACAAGCAACAATAGCGAGTGAGAAGATTGTATTACAAAGTAACCATAGATTGCGACCAGATCCCGACCGGGGCAGCCAAGGACCTAAAACCAGCATAAACCCAAAGCTCGGCCTCTTGCATTGCCGCCTTGATAGCTTGATGAACGACAACAGGTTCACCACGGAAGACCAGAGCGTTCCTCAGCTTCCATAGGGTCCAGGCGCAGAGGCAGAAAAGAGCGTCGAAGGCTCGACGAGAGGTTCGCTGAACAAGTGAAGAATCATGGTCCCTTGTGTTTAGGCGATTAACGACAATGCTAGGTCACTATGACTAATGTGTGTTTTGCAGAGGCAAAGTCATTTGAGTTAGGTCATTAGTGATGCTAGATGAATGGGCTTAATGGTATTCATGCCCCCAAGATGAAAATCGTTTCGGTTTCAAAGGATGAAGATACAAGTTGAAGACTAGGCTAGCTCTTAGTACCATAAGGTTGAGAAGGGCACTAAGTATAGACTAGGATTTTATTTTTCCTTTGACCGTACTATAAAGGGGGGTATGAGATTAGTAGCTTGACCTAGGAGAGTTTGGGAATGTTGGTGTATGCACATATGTCACAACTAGTCCTAGAGATCCTGCTAATAGCCCTTGAAATGGTAGGAGCAAAACCTCTTCAAAAGACTTAGTGAGATAAGGTGAAGAAGGAGGTCACAGAGGCTCCACACCAGTTTGCCTAGGAGGCTCCGGACCAATGGAAGTGGTACGGCGGTCCTGCCTTAGGCAGTGCTCTGAGGAAGGTGCTCCGGACAACCTGTCCGGAGGGCACCAGACTAATGGAAGTAGTCCGGTGGCCACCTGGATCTAAATGGTTTTCAGTCAGTGCTCCGGACAACCTGTCCGGAGGGCACCGGACTAATGGAAGTAGTCCGGTGGCCACTGTGTTCTTCAGTGAGTCCCAAAGGGGGCTCCGGACTAGTTCGACGGGTAGTCCGACGGTCCTCAGCAGAAGATCAAACGAGTACAGTATGCACCTAGGCTTCGGACCAGAGGCTCCGGACTAGGCACCGGACTATTGCAAGTAGTCCGGTGGTCCCTGTTCTGCCTTGGATTTGAATTGGACTGCATGCTCCGGACTAGGAGTAATGGTCCGGTAGTGAGGCTCCGGACTAGTCCGGTGCTTTCGCAGAAAAGGGAAAAAGCAAGAAACGGCTAGTTTTGGAGGTGGGGACTATTTATAGTTGCCCTCCTTGTCCAAGTGAGCTCTCTTGGCCATTGTTTCACCTGAGGAACCTTTGAGAGAGTTCTTGGAGAGCCAAGTGCCTAGTGAGGGAGAGATTTGAGAGAGATCATCTTGTTCTTCCCCACTAGAGTGATTAGGAGTGACTTATGTGCGTCCATCCACCTTCCTAGCCTTAAGTTGGTCAAGTGAAGGTCTTGTGCTTGTTACTCTTGGTGTTCAACAGCACCTAGACGGTTTGGTGGTGTTCGGAGGAAGTGATCGCCGGAAGATTGTTAGCGGCTCTTCTCCAAGCTTCTGTGATCGGTTGTGGGCGATTCACCGAGCCGTAGTGGTGAAGAATCAGCCCGTAGAGAGCACTCTACCCTTGCGCGGGTAGAGGGAGAGTTATACCTTGCGAGGTGCTCCAACGAGGACTAGGGGGTGTGTCGACACCTCGATACCTCGGGAAAACATCGAGTGTCACCAATTCTCTATCCTTAGCTCTTTACATTTTGCATTACCTTTCCGTTGTGTTCTTTCAATTCCTACTAGAATTGCTTAGGTTGTCTTTCCTTTCATTGGCTTGCTATTGCTTTCTAGTTAGGATACACATTGCGGTAGGCACTAGGGGGTGATTGGCATCATTAGGTTTTAATATTGCTTTAGAAATTTAAAAGAAGGCCAATTCACCCCCCCTCTCTTGGGCATCTAGATCCTTTCAATTGGTATCAGAGCAAGGTTTCTCTCAAATTAAGCTTTACCGCCTAGAGCAAGATGTCCCATGGGGATGGACCGCCACCCATGTTTGATGGGGATGATTTTCCTTATTAGAAAGTGCAGATGGAGGCCTACCTTGAGGCCGTGGATCTCGGTGTGCACAAAGCCGCTACCATAGGTGGCACCGTGTTTGCCGATGATCTCTTCTTTGAGAAGAACAATGCCAAGGAAAAGAACATTCTTTTCCGTGGCATTGGCAAGGATGTGTTCAACCGTGTGCGGAATTGCAAAACCATTAACGACGTTTGGACAAACATTTGTGCGTTACACGAAGGGACCAAGTGTGAACGTGAGGAACACTACCATTTGGTCATGGCTAAGTTGAACTCCTTTACTATGCTTACTCATGAGAATGCTAATGAGATGTACTCACGTCTTAATATTCTTGTAGAGGAGTTGAATGGACTTGGGCTCAACCAAATGGCGTCGGCCGATGTGGTACGCAAGATATTGTGTGTCTTGCCCATTGAGAAGTATAGCCACATCATCACGGTGCTTCACCAAGGAGACCTCTCCGCCGCTACACCAACTCAAGTCTTGGGTAAGATCAATGCTCATGAGATGTACATGAAGATTGGTGATGGTAGCTCTTCATCCTCTTCCAAGAAGAAGGAGAAGGAGGAGAAGAAGGACTTGGCTCTCAAGGCATCCTCCAAGGAGAAGTGCAAGATTCAATATGTCATTGAGAGCGCAAGTGAAGAAGAGGATGATGAAGACAACATCGCACTCATGGTGAGGAAGACCACCAAAATGTTGAAGAGGCTAAACAAGAGTGGAGTCAACTTTGACTCAAAGAAGAAGAAATTCTTCACAAGCACCTCAAAGAAGCTAATCTCTCAAATGAAGTGCTACAATTGTGGCAATCTTGGTCACCTATATCATTCTTGCCCCGAAGAGAAGAAAGACAAGTTCAAGAACTTCAAGAACAAGAACAAGTTCAAGAAGTACAAGGGTGGCAATGATGACTCTAGTGATGATGACAAGAAGCAAGACAAGCCATACAAGAAGAAGAAGAACTTCAACTTTCACAAGGTGAAGAAAGATGGCAAGGCTTACATTGTGGGTGATTAGCTCATCGACAATAAGGACACTAGTGCCTCCTCCGATGATGAGAGTGAAGATGAGAAGGTGGCCGCATTGGTGATTGGTTCTTCCCTTCCACCGCCACCTCTTCCTTCATCACCGGGCTCATCCTCTACACACCTATGCCTCATGGCTAAAGGTGACAAGAAGGTAAAAATAGAGGATGATGATGATAGCGGTGACTCTAGTGGTAATGATAGTGACGATGATGAAGCACCTTCCTATGATGAGCTAATTAAAATTTGCAACAAGTACGCTAGCATCATAAGGAAGTACAAAGGTAAAAATGACAAGCTACTTGAGATCAAAGGAAACTTGCATGATAAGCTTGACACCTTGACTAGTGCAAATGATGATTTGAAGCTTGAGATTAATTCTCTCACATCTAGCACTAGGGAGCTCAAAGCCTCTCTTAAGCAAGCTAATGAGAAACATGATAAGCTTGAGAGGTCAACACAAGAGCTCCACACAAGGTATAACTTGCTAAAAGATGACTACAAAAATGTGAAGCAAGAACATGGCACACTAGTGGTAGCAAATGAATTGCTTAATCAAGATCTTGCTACACATGTTGCTACTAAACCGTGTGCTAAGTGTGATAGTGCTACCTCTTGTGATATCTTGATTGATGATGTGGCTCTTGAGCAAAGTGCTAAGTGCAAGGGTAAGAGGGTTGTTGAAGCCGACAAGTATGATTACTATGTCAAGATGAGAGAAGAGAACTCAAAGCTCAAGGAAGATCTAATCACTCTCAAGTCTAACAAGCCTATTGTCATCAAGCCGGCTCAAGAAGAAGACAAAGATGTTATCACCTTGATCACCTCTTTAAGAGAAGAGATCGTCAAGCTCAAGAATGACAAGACAAAGCTTACAAGTGGCTTTGAGAAGTTCACCAAGGGTCACAACCTTCAAAGTGAGCTTTTGATGAGCACCGTCATGAAGAATGACAAGACCGGCATTGTGTTCAAGGAGAACCAAATCATGAAGGCAAAGGTCAAGATTGAGGCCAAGAATTATTACAAGAACAAGTACAATGGCCATAATCATGATGCTTTGAGTGTGGTCAAGTGGGTCATTTCGCTTATGATTGCAAGACTCAACTACCCAAGACCTTGCCCAAGCACACTAGGCCATTTGCTCATGATGCTCACTATGTCATCAAGAAGGACCATAAGGGTAGACCACTAGTAGTGTTCCTTGGTCCACCAATGAAGAACAAGCTTAGAGTTCTTTGGGTTGTAAAGGAGATGGTTACCAAGGCAATGGGGCCCCGCTTTGAGTGGGTTCCCAAACAACAAGCTTAACTCCAAGTTGCTTGTGTGTAGGTGAACTACAAGACCGGTGAAAGTCATTGGGTGATTGATAGTGGTTGCACTCAACATATGATCAGTGACTCCCAGATGTTCACCACACTTGATGAAGAATATGAAGGGTAAGACAAGATTACCTTTGGGGACAATTCAAAAGTTAAAGTTCAAGGTCTTGGCAAAGTGGCAATCTTCAATGATCAATCAATATCAAATGTCTTGCTAGTTCAATCTCTAAGCTTCAACTTGCTTTCCGTAGGTCAACTTTGTGATCTTTGATTCCATTGTCTATTCACTCCAACCGAGGTGATTGTGACCAAGATTGAAAATTCATCAATGATATTCAAAGGGTTTCGACACAACAACCTCTACTTAGTGGACTTCACCTCAAATGAAGCCGAATTGCAAACATGTCTTTTCTCCAAGAGTTCTTTGGGTTGGCTTTGGCATAGAAGATTAGCTCATGTGGGCATATCAACTTTGAAGAAACTTGTCAAGAAGGAGATAGTTAGAGGTGTGAAGGATGTGGTGTTTGAGAAGGATAAATTGTGTAGTGCTTGTCAAGCCGGCAAACAAGTGGCCAACACACATCCTACTAAAGCATTCATGTCAACCTAAAGAGTCCTAGAGCTACTCCACATGGATTTATTTGGACCTACCACCTATGCAAGCCTTGAAGGAAATCTCTTTTTCTTAGTGGTAGTTGATGACTATTCTAGGTACACTTGGGTGTTCTTTGTTCAAGACAAAAGTGAAACTCAAGCTATCTTCAAGAAGTTTGCAACAAGGGCACAAAATGAGTTTGAAGTGAAGATCAAGAAGATAAGAAGTGACAATGGCACCAAGTTTGTCAACACCAAGATTAAAGACTATTGTGATGAAGTGGGGATCAAGCATGAGGTATCCGCCACATATACTCCATAAAAAAATGGTGTTGTAGAGAGGAAGAACCAGACGCTCATAACTCTAGCAAGGTCTATGCTTGATGAGTACAACACTCCGGAGAAGTTTTGGGCGGAGGCCATCAACACCGCTTGATATGCGGCAAACCGCCTCTTCATCCAAAGGCTATTGAAGAAGACTCCCTATGAGCTGTGAATGGGAAGAATCCGGATATTTCATTCTTCCGGGTGTTTGGTTGCAAAGTGTACATCTACAAGAAGCGCCAACACTTGGGTAAATTCCAACGGCGGTGTGACCTTGGTTTCCTTGTTGGATATTCACTTAAATCCAAGGCATACCATGTATTTAACAAAGCCACTGGCTTAGTTGAAGAAACGTATGACTTGGAATTTGATGAAACTAATGGCTCCCAAGGAGCGCTTGAGGATATTGATGTAGGTGATGAACCATTGAGGGAGGCAATGAAGAATATGCAATTGGTGCTATCAACCCGCAAGAGGTGGAAGAAGTAGAAGATGATGATAATCAAGATCCTTCTCCACCTCGCACGCCTCAAGTTGAAGAAGATCAAGTGAGGAAAGCTCAAGAAGATACCTTCATCCCTCAAGATCAAGCCGAGACCGAAGCAAGCAATGTTGAAGCACCACGTCCCCCTCCTCAAGTTCATGATAGAAGATCAACACCTATCCTTCAAGCACACCCTCATGATCAAATCATAGGAAGTCCATCAAGGGGAGTAATGACTCGCTCTAGACTTGCATCTTATGTTGAACATCACTCGTTTGTTTCCTTTGTTGAGCCTACTAGTGTTGAGGACGCACTTGCGGATCCGGATTGGGTGAATGTCATGCATGAAGAACTGAACAACTTCACCTGGAACCAAGTGTGGACACTTGAAGAAAGGCCAAAGGGAGCAAGAATCATTGGCACCAAGTGGGTGTTTAGGAACAAGCAAGATGATCAAGGCATTGTTGTGAGAAACAAGGCAAGATTGGTGGCAAAGGGGTTCTCTCAAGTAGAAGAACTTGATTTTGGAGAGACCTTTGCCCCGGTTGCAAGACTTGAAGCCATTCGTATCATTTTGGCGTATGCTTCACATCACAAAATGAAACTCTTTCAAATGGATGTGAAGAGCGTCTTCTTAAATGGTTTCATCAATGAACTTGTCTATGTCTCACAACGTCTTGGGTTTGAAGATCCAAACTTGCCTAACCATGTCTATAGGTTGTCCAAGGCTCTTTACGGATTGAAGCAAGCTCCAAGAGCTTGGTATGAGAGGCTAAGGGACCTCCTACTTAAGAAGGGCTTCAAGATCAGGATCGTCGACACAACACTATTCACCAAGAAGCTTAATGGAGAGATATTTGTTTGCCAAGTATATGTCGATGACATTATATTTGGGTCAACAAACCAAGACCACTGCAAGGAGTTTGGTGCATTGATGTCCAAGGAGTTCGAGATGTCAATGATTGGCGAGCTAACCTTCTTCCTTGGCTTCCAAGTGAAGCAATTGAGGGAGGGCACCTTCATATCTCAAGAGAAGTACACTCATGATGTGCTCAAAAAATTCAAGATGGAGGATTGCAAGCCAATCAAGACCCCAATGCCTACTAATGGGCATCTCGATCTTGATGAGGGAGGTAAACCGATTGACCAAACTCTCTATCATTCTATGATCGGTAGTTTACTTTACCTCACCGCATCTAGGCCGGATATCATGTTTAGTGTGTGTATGTGT
Source organism: Microstegium vimineum (assembly GCA_022036555.1). Taxonomy (NCBI): domain Eukaryota; kingdom Viridiplantae; phylum Streptophyta; class Magnoliopsida; order Poales; family Poaceae; genus Microstegium; species Microstegium vimineum. The sequence goes on along the minus strand of CM039128.1, from coordinate 36,759,662 downwards.
GATAGGTTTCAAGCAAGCCCTAAGGAGTCGCATTTATGTGCAGTCAAAAGAATCCTTAGGTACATAAGGCACACCCCTAGCATTGGCCTTTGGTATCCCAAAGGAGCTTTCTTCCTACTTTGTGGCTATTCCGATTCAGATTATGCCGGGTGTAAGGTTGATAGGAAGAGTACCTCCGGCGGTTGCCATTTGCTAGGAAGATCACTTGTCTCTTGGTCCTCCAAGAAGCAAAAGAGTGGGGCATTGTCTACCGCCTAGGCGGAATACATTGCCATGGGAGCAAGTTGTGCACAAATCTTATACATGACCCAAACACTCCTTGATTACGACGTTGTTTTAAAAGATGTTCCACTTTTGTGTGATAATGAAAGCGTTGTAAAGCTTGCTAACAACCCGGTTCAACACTCTCACACCAAGCACATTGATATTCGCCATCACTTTCTTAGAGATCATGTGGCTAGGAAAGACATCACACTAGTTGGAGTTAAGAGCGAAGATCAATTGGCGGATATCTTCACTAAACCACTCGATGAAACAACCTTTTGTAGGTTGAGAAGCGAGTTGAATGTGCTTGATCACTCAAACTTCACTAAAAAATGAGATTGTGTGAACCATGCATTCATTTGTAATATAATCATGTTTAATCTATAGTAATGCACATAGGCTTGGCTAACGCGGTCGGGATAACCGCCCTCAAAGCGTGTGAAGAAGCCTTACCGCGGTTTAAACTTGCAAGCAACCTAGATTCAAATTTCGTATTACATAGCATATGCATGTGTGTTGCTTGTTGCTTCCTTTTCGGTTAAGTTTGATCATCCTCTAGGTTCGTCACTTAGGGGAGCATTCAAAGCTCTAGCTTCAGCTAATACCCCTCTTGTGCCCATATGGTGATCCTTGGAGCTTTATTGAACTATTTTCCTATGAAAACTAAATCTAGCCTATGGAAAACTATTTCTAAATTTGAGGGTTTGAGAGATGGTTCTTATGCTAAGTCCAACAAGTGTTTCTTTCTGCTTTTTGTGTTGGTACTTGGCTAAGAGAAAAGATTGGAGAGAAAAATAGGAAAATTCAAAGCAAAATGAGCTCCGGACTACCCTCCGGACAACTTCCATTAGTCCGACGCTTGCCTCCGAACCAGAGTCCGGAGCCTGGTGACTCTCTGTTCCCAGAAATGTTTTTCTCCAAATCAGCCGTCAGACCACTTGTGATAGTCCGATGCTCTCCTCCGGACCAGAGTCCGGAGCATGGTCACTCACTGGACTCTCAAAGTTTTATCCAAGTCAGCTGTCGGACCACCTACATTAGTTCGACGCTCACCCTCCGGACCAGAGTCCGAAGCCTAGGCGCTCACTGTACTTTCTGGTCTGGCTCAAGTCAAGTGCGTCGGACCACCTGTCCGGTGCACCTCCGGACCATCGGAGACCCCGATTTCATTTGTCCGGTGGTCTGGTCAGGGTTGAACTGTTTCAGTCAAAGACCGTCGGACCACTCATCGGACCAACCGTTGGACCATCGCAAGTAGTCCGACGCTCAGGTTTTTTGCGTTTATCCCCTGTGGGTCCTCTGTTTGGCAGTTACCTTGTTCATTCTATTCCGTACACCGCACCGCCTCCTCGCCGCCACCACTCGCCGCCGCTCGCCCACGCACTCCTCGCCGTCGCAGCTCCTCGCCGGAGACCTACCCAGCGTCGCCGCCCTCTCCAACCCTGCATTCCCCCACTGCTCTGTTTCCAGCCGCAGCAGCGCAGCGCCGCCTCCATTGCCACCGCCGCCACCATACCACCGAGCTAGCCGCCGTGGAACCCTCCCGCCGGTGACCAAAAACACTCCCCTACCCTCACTCCCCCATCCTGCCAAGCAAAGGGTATCTCCCTTTCTTAAATTTCACCAAGGCAGTGCATTTCACCCCCTAGGGTTTGCCTAACCCAAGGTTTGGGTGCCTTTTGACGTGTTCATCCTTTGCCAAATTCAACTCGTCATCGTCGTCGACGCTTCATTGTCTACGAGGGTATTCCCTTGATCATAGTGTTTAGCATTTTGACCAGCTATCGATCATATCATGCCTTAGTACATACACCTTTACACTTCCATTCATTTCAATTCCACATCACTTATACTTGTCACTAATTGTAATTCTCAGTTGGTGAATCCCCTTGTGGAGTGTGATTCGGAGTTTGATTTGTTTTGATTAGTACGCTTGCTTACCTCAGGTACCCTGGCAGTATTTCATTCTATCTCTTATCTTATATGCTTGCTTCCATACGGTATCTCATCCCTATAATTTATATATGCTTATATATCCTATCTATTCTATCTAGCAACGTCAGTGGCAGTGAAACTCGGGGCAAAGCTCGCGAGTATGGATTGAGAAAAAGCCTCAGAAGGGTCAGTCCAGCTTTCTGTCAGTGGTTCAGTGGTTGATACATGCAGTTGGCAGATTGAGAGTGACTCTAGTTTCTAGCAGTGGTTCTCACAGTTGACCTTGGCAGTTGTCAGTGGTTCTCTCAGTTGTCAGAGATGGGTCGTGCTCTAGTGGTCAGTGGTTCTGGTGGTGATGATACCCCTCCTCCTCGTCCTCCTCCTAAGGACAAGGGGAAGAAGCTGGTTGTTGAGAAGCCTAAAAAGAAGAAGCGCAAGCTCACAGAGGCAGAGCAGGCTGAGGAAGTGGCAGATGCAGCAGACCGCGCAAAGTGAGGTGGTCGTCGGGGCTCAGTGCATATCGGTGTCCCTCCGCGGGTTCCTTCTACTCAGTCAGCGACAGAGACAGTTGGTTCTTCGGCAGAGTAGTCAGCGCCTGCCGACGAGGCTCGAGCAGTGGACACCTCTTCACGTCCCACCCGAGTATGACACTCTCGTGCTGCTTCTCGCACCGAGGAGCCGAGGCGTGGTGATCGTCCACCACAGGCAGCTCCTCCTACTCCAGCTCCAGTGCCTCCAGTTCACCTTGATTTGAGGGGCATTACAGCGAAGCAGGTTCGGAAGCTTCGGTTCATTGAGCTTGAGAGATGGTGCCCAGATCAGCATGACCCCAGAGCTTCACCGGGTTGGCATACCCCGCTCATGGAGGATTCTACACAGCAGCACGACTTGCAAATATCCAGCTACGTCCACACAGAGTCTGTTCCTTAGAGAACATAGTGGCGATAGCTGGAGAGGAGATCCGTGAGCACCTCACCTACCTTCCAGGACTCGCCGACCTTCTTGGTCGTTCAGGCAGCTTTGTTGAGCATTGGGTCAGAGAGTTCTATGCCTCCGTATGGATTGAGCCTACTCATAACTACATGTAGTACACTTTCAGAGGTGTTCCCCACAGGCTATACTTGACTCAGCTCAGAGAGACTCTCCACCTCACTGTTTCAGATACTTGTCTTCATGATGATTGCTACACAGGCCTCCAATTTCCACGGTGTGCTCGAGGTGGTCTCACTCTTCCAGCTCAGAAGGTTGCTCCTATCTTCAGGCAGCCCTTTGGGGAAGGTAGTCCCCGCACTCCAGCTGAACTCACACCCCTCACTCATTGGTTGAACGAGATTCTTCGCCGCACCTTGTTGTCTCGCACCGGCTTCAAGGAAGGTCTGACCAACCTTCAGCAGTTCCTGCTTCTCGCCCTAGTCACCCAGACTCTATTTGATGTTGTAGACTTCATAGTGGCAGAGATAGAGGATTGTATTTCAGATGGCTTGAGAGCTAGGTGTCAGATGCCTTATGCTCACTGGATCAGTTCGATTCTTGCTCAGCGGCTTGTGAGAGTGAACCCTGGGATTCGAGATATGCTTGATCAATCAGAGGATGAATTCCCAGAGTACAAGATTATATCTTTAGTGGACAGTCGTTTGGGCAACCGGGCACTTCGACAGGTCAGACTTCAGACTGCACCAGCTGATATGGCAGATGTTGATGCTCAGGATGAGGCGATTAGAGGCGTTCAGCAGCAGGAGCTTGAGGAGTTGGCCACTCATGCAACTGATGATACAGCTATTGATACTTCCTCTGACAGCTCCGACGCGGACTACCAGCCTATTCCCTCTATGCCCGCAAGGGCTCACGGCGCAGAGGCTGGTGGTTCTGGTACTGGGTCTACTTTAGAGACTTTGATGCTGAAGCTTCTTGACCGGATTCAGGAGCAGCAGGGCTCCCTTGTGACAGCTGTCACCTAGGTCCAGCAGATACAGGACGAGCTCCAGAGATAGTCGCAGGAGCGTCATGAGGAGATGCAGCTACAGGTTCACCAGCGTCACCTAGAGGTTTAGCAGTAGATGCTCGTCATGTAGCTTGAGTCCCAGCGCTTACAGCTTCAGTCACAACAGTTTTAGGCTCCGAACATGGTTATCATGGCTCAGATGATGAAATGGACGAGTATGCCTGTCGTTGAGTTTCCTGGTGCTCCACAGATCTAGATGATGAGCCAGACTCAGCCGTCCCAGACAGTTGGCCCCTTAGCGCCTCAATTTCTAGCTCTTGGTCCCGCTATGGGATCTCAGCAGACCGGTGGCCCTTCAGTGGCACCGCCAGTGTCAGCCGGACCGTCAGTCACTCCCACCCCCGTCGTACAATCCAGTGGACTTCAGGGTGCCGGATTGACCACCCCGTTCTAGTCTCCGACGACACAGGTTACTCAGTGGTTGGACACCCTCAGACTGACGCAGCAGTTCACTCCACTCACTACCGGCTTCACGCCGATGTCAGCTTCTCGAGGTTTGACTGCTCGTGACCTCTCCACGTCTTTCAGTGATGTCACTGGGCAGCCGTCCCCCACTGGTGAGGAGATAGTCGCTGAGATAGCGGCCGAGCTCGTGACATCGACTGCCGGTCAGCACCGTTCTTCAGTTGCTTCGTCAGAAGCCACTCTTGACAGTCGGGCTCAAGTTGGTTCTACTCCTCTACATGCTTTAGTGACAGATGCCACCGCCGTTACTTCCAGTCCTCTTCCGCCTGAGCAGGCACCGGTAGTTGAGACTCTAGTTTAGTCAGTGCACGAGGCACCACCGGGTTCCACAGCTCTAGAGGCACCGACAGAGATAGTGGCAGAGGATCCTACATCTACTCCTGCACCTGCTACAGTTCCAGACTCTATGGCAGCAGAGGTAGTCAGCTCGTCAGCTCCAGTTCCCCAGACCGCTTCACTTCCAGCTACCGAGACTAGGGGGAGGATTCTGATGATGGGCTCGACCACTTCCGTCGACTTGACCGCTCCACGGCTGCTTCCACTCCGCCTTCAAACGCTTAGACTTAGGTGCTTCGACGCCAAAGGGGGAGAGGGAGAGTTGAGTAGATGGTCTAGCTTCAGGGGGAGCTAGTAGGACTCGTTCTTTTGGTGTGTATTTTACTCTATCGCATCATGCATCACGTTTACCGTCTTTATGCATTGTATGATATGTGTGTGATGCTTGAGACTTGATGGTTGTGTGACATGTGTGGATCTCTTATATATATCATGTCACTTGGTTATGCTATTGCTTCCGCACTAATCTCTGATCTTTTGGTATAGCATATCATTTTGAAATCAAGTACTATTCTCATTTCATATCATTTGTGCTTGTCATGGCTTGAATGGTTTAGGCATGTATTTATCTTTCTTATTTCTAACCCATGTCTATATCATGTCAAGTCATGTTTTCTCTTATCAAAATTCACTCATATTCTATACTCGAGCTTGTATTGTCGTCAATCACCTAAAAGGGGGAGATTGAAGAATCATGGTCCCTTGTGTTTAGGCGATTAACAACAATGCTAGGTCACTATGACTAACGTGTGTTTTGCAGAGGCAAAGTCATTTGAGTTAGGTCATTAGTGATGCTAGATGAATGGGCTTAATGGTATTCATGCCCCCAAGATGGAAATCGTTTCGGTTTCAAAGGATGAAGATACAAGTTGAAGACTAGGCTAGCTCTTAGTGCCATGAGGTTGAGAAGGGCACTAAGTATAGACTAGGACTTTGTTTTTCCTTTGACCGTACTATAAAGGGGGGTATGAGATTAGTAGCTTGACCTAGGAGAGTTTGGGAATGTTGGTGTATGCACACATGTCACTACTAATCCTAGAGACCCTGCTAATAACCCTTGAAATGGTAGGAGCAAAACCTCTTCAAAAGACTTAGTGAGATAAGGTGAAGAAGGAGGTCAGAGAGGCTCCGGACCAGTTTACCTAGGAGGCTCCGGACCAATAGAAGTGGTCTGGCGGTCCTGCCTTAGGCAGTGCTCGGAGGAAGGTGCTCCGGACAACCTATCCGGAGGGCACCGGACTAATGGAAGTAGTCCGGTGGCCACCTGGATCTGAATGGTTTTCAGTCAATGCTCCGGACATCCTGTCCGGAGGGCACCGGACTAATGGAAGTAGTCCGGTGGCCACTGTGTTCTTCAATGAGTCCCAAAGGGGGCTCCAGACTAGTCCGACGGGTAGTCTGACGGTCCTCAGTAGAAGATCAAATGAGTACAGTATGCACCTAGGCTCCGGACCAGAGGCTCCGGACTAGGCACTAGACTATTGCAAGTAGTCCGGTGGTCCCTGTTCTGCCTTGGATTTGAATTGTACTGCATGCTCCGGTCCAGGAGTAATGGTCTGGTAGTGAGGCTCCGGACTAGTCCGGTGCTTTCGCAGAAAAGGGAAAAAGCAAGAAACGGCTAGTTTTGGAGGTGGGGACTATTTATAGTTGCCCTCCTTGTCCAAGTGAACTCTCTTGGCCATTGTTTCACCTGAGGAACCTTTGAGAGAGTTCTTGGAGAGCCAAGTGCCTAGTGAGGGAGAGATTTGAGAGAGACCATCTTGTTCTTCCACACTAGAGTGATTAGGAGTGACTTGTGTGCATCCATCCACCTTCCTAGCCTTGAGTTGGTCAAGTGATGGTGTTGTGCTTGTTACTCTTGGTGTTCGACAACACCTAGACGGTCTGGTGGTGTTCGGAGGAAGTGATCGCCGGAAGATTGTCGGCGGCTCTTCTCCAAGCTTCTGTGATCGGTTGTGGGCGATTCACCGAGCCGGAGTGGCGAAGAATCAGCCCGTAGAGAGCACTCTACCCTTTGCTCGGTTAAAGGGGGAGCTATACCTTGTGAGGTGCTCCAACGAGAACTAGGGGGTGTGTTGACACCTCGATACCTCGGAAAAACATCGTGTGTCACTAATTCTCTATCCTTAGCTCTTTACATTTTGCATTACCTTTCCGTTGTGTTCTTTCAATTCCTACTATAATTGCTTAGGTTGTCTTTCCTTTCATTGGCTTGCTATTGCTTTCTAGTTATGATACACATTGCGGTAGGCACTAGGGGGTGATTGGCATCATTAGGTTTTAATATTGCTTTAGAAATTTAAAAGAAGCCCAATTCACCCCCTCCCTCTTGGGCATCTAGATCCTTTCAACAAGCTTCCTGGTCCGCAGCCACCAGCTTGCCAGCGCCTCTTGCCCAGCATCAGGCGTGAAGCTTCCGCCCCCAAAGGCTGAAGCAAAGCCCACCAAAGCTGCCTGGCTACGACGCAGTGCAGGAAGAGATGCTCGGCAGTCTCACATTCTCGGCCGCGCAGATTGCAGTCATCGTTATCCTGCAGACCCCTCCTCTTCCGCCTAGCTGCTGTCCATAACCGCCCATGAAGCGTAAGCCAGAGGAAGAATTTTACCTTTGGAGGCGCACGCACTCGCCACAGCTGCGACGCACCCAGGAGTGCAGTTTTCCCGAAGAAGAAGGCCTTGTATGTCGCTGACACCGAGAAGGAACCGTCCGGCGTCCATTTCCAAATGATCTGGTCTGGAACTCTGGGTAAAAGGTTGATGTCAGTCAGCAATCTCCAAACACGCAGGTACTGAATGATCACTTGGATGGTGCTTGAAGCCTTTAAATCGATCAAAACAGGTTGGATATCGCGTAGTTGCAGTTCATACTACAATTTTTTAAAATTGCTTCATCTAGACAGGTCCATTATGTCTAGGATTGCAAACTGATTTTTCTATCTTTTTTTAGTCTATTTTAAACTTAAGTGTAATAACTTTATAATAATGTGCTCTGCCTTTTCATTTCAGTAGAAGATTGAAAGATGTATATACAATAGTTATAAGGTCAAGAGACCCCATAATAGAAAAAAAATTGGTAAAGAAAGGTGAAAGAAAAAGAGTACAGATCAATACATGCCGATTAGGTGTGCAACATTTGCATCGCCTGCCTTATTAATGCCAGTAGTTGTATTTCTGTTAGTGCTTGGTTGTCGTATACTCGTCGACATATTTTCTTCCAAATGTTCCATGCCGTATATGTGATGATTTGGTTTCTATGTTCCGGATCAGCTACTTGCATTCCACCCGATAAATCAGACCACCAAAGTTTCAGATTGTTAACCGATGGCCTTGGTTGAATGCCTGGATGACTAGTTTGTTGCGCTATCTGTTGCCAGACTGTCTTGGAGTAAGAGCAATTTGCAACCATGTGTGTCATTGATTCGTTCGTTGTTCTGCACAACTGAAAAATTGGGTTTGCTTGTCCTCCCCGCTTAATTATGTGATTCGACGTGAGTAGCTTCCTTTACAATAGTAGCAAGAGGAAGAACTTGCATTTATTCTCCACCTTTGTTTTCCAAATTGTTTCCCACTTGTAATCTTGTATAGCGCCTTGGAATTGTACCATGTATGCTGATCTTGAGGAGTAGCGACCATCTACTGAGAATTGCCACCGTATTTGATCCAGCTGTGTGGTTAGCTGAACCCCCTTATGCACTGCCACAAATCAACGAATTGTCTTAGTTGTGCACCGGTTGTCATGCGTCTAAGCCCCCGCATCCAGTTGTTTTGATTCAGAACATTTGTCACTGTCTGATTCTTGCGACGTGCTATATGATAGCACATAGGTGCTATGTCTCTTGGTGTGTACTCGTTGAGCCATCGATCATGCCAAAAGTTGGTTTTCTGCCCATCGCCAACAGTGATTTCTCTGCAGGCTAGAAAGAGGTCTTGTTCAATCTTGGATGATGTGATGTGCAGCCCTGCCCAAGGTTTGTTGCTATAAGTCCACCTATACCACAACCACCTCAGCCATAGAGTACGACCGCCGAAGTTCTGTAAGTCCGGTATACTAAGACCTCCTAATTTTTTTGGTCGGCATACTCTTCTCCAATTTACTTGGCAATGTCCTCCTCTTGCATTTTCATCACCTTTCCAAAGAAAATTTCTTTTAATTCGGTCAATTCGTTTGACAACCCATTTGGACAGTGGAAGTACTGAGATGTGGTAGGTTGGTATTGTAGATAACACCGAACTGACCAACGCTAATCGACCTGCTTTGGAGAGTAGTCGTCACTTCCATCCTGGCAATTTGGCTCCAATCTTATCAATCATTATTTGTTCATCTGCTCGCCTTGTCCGTCCAAGGCGTAGTGGCAGTCCTAAGTATCGGCAAGGAAATTCCCCACTCTGCCCAGCAAAAACAGACTGAATTGAAAGTACAGTACTCACATCACATTGAATAGATAGAATGCTGATTTCTGCATGTTAGTAAACAGTTCAATTGCGACGTCAAAGGACTGTAACAGTTGTTGTAAGTTTAAAAGTTTTATTCCATTATCTAAAAAAAACAGGTTGTCCTTAGATCTTAGATAGGGAATTGAAGCTCCTAAATCGTGGCCAAAACATTTTTTGCTAGTTTAATTTGGAAATATATTAAGGGCTGAAAAAACTTTTCTTGTTTTGATATTTTTCTGGTGACATTAAATTGATTTCTTTGAATTTCTTGTAAATTCTCACGTTCTAATAAACGGAGTGTTTTGCAACTGCTGTTTCGTAACGTGCGCTTGTGATGTGGTAGTATTTTTTTTCCTCTGATGTCGTATACATGTCCGTGGTTGGGTTATCCTGAACGTCGACAGACAACGCACGCCCACGCCAGCTTTATTTTATATATAATACAGGCACTACTTTAGGAATCGTGATCTCATCTACGTATACGAGTAATTTTCAAAGTGTGGCTGGAGTGTCTATACCTGTTTAGTGTGTTGACTACTGTGGTACGGTCGACACTCAACACCGACCTTGCACGCTCGGACAAACCGATGTACAGGCTGGCAGAGGAAGATTTTTGTAGAACACACACGCACACGAAGAAGTTTTAGAGTGCTTCAGAAAATAGCTATGGCACATATGCCTAAGATGCAGTAGACCTTCGTCTCAAAAAAAAAAAAGAAAAAAATGCAGTATGTAGACCTGGTCAGAGTACGAGAACTCGTGTCAATCTTGCCACCTCCACACTTCGTTGAAAAAATAATCGTTTAACACGCCATTATATAGTTGGGAAATTTTGATGTTAAAAAAAACTACGCATTTTACACACTCCATTAAAATGATGAATTCAGATCATTTACCACTATAGCAAAGCGCCACGCCGGTTAAGCTACTTTTAGTAATATAATGTGTGCATACTGCTTACATATACTGCATTTATAAGAGCTACTTTTAGTAATGTATATTTGCACCCACTCACCTCTCTATGATCATACACATACTTTACACTATCAACATCTAGGGCGACTAATAATATTAAAATTGACAAAGTCACCTCGTCTTCTATTTAGGCCCATTTCTATAAATGTGTTTGTTCAGAAAAAAATAGCATTTCACAGGAGCACGTTGGCAGCTACAATTTTAGTATAAACTATAAACCATATCACCTTCCGAGATCATTTAGAAAATTTTAAAATTTAAGTTAACTTAAAACACATATTTTGGGTTCTAACGACTTCAAATAAAATCTTTGCATTGTCACCAAGAAATTTGTAGATTACATTAAGAACTATAAATTTGGTCTAAACCATGTCAACGTTCAAGATTGTTTGAAAATTTTAAATTTTAAATTTTAAAATCTAAGAACTTAGAACAAAATTTTATTAATTTTTTTTATAAACTAGTAAACATATCTGAGCGTTGCTCATGTCGACTGAGTTTGATTGAGTTTGGCCCAACATTAAATCAAATACTCCCTCCATCCCAAATTATAAGACATTACAATGATCTTGGAAAGTCAAAACATCTCAAGTTTAACCAACAATTATAGAAAAAATTATAAAGATTTATGACATCAAATAGGTATACTATGAAAATATAATTAATAACGAATCTAATGATACATATTTGATATCATAAATATTATTATATTGTTATATAAGTTTGGTCAAACTTGAGAAACTTTGACTTTTCAAAATTCTTGGAATGTCTTATAATTTGGAATAGAGGGAGTAGATCTTGGGGTGTTTGGTTTGGGGTCCCTAAAATTTAGAAATTTTAGTCACTTTTAGTCACTAAAATACCAAACAACCCCACTAAAAGTGGTCCCTAAAGTTTAGAGCCTTTAGTTATGAAAGGGTAGCTAAAACTCACTAAAATATTTTAGTCCACTAAAGTTTAGGAGGTGGGAACCAAACACCCTCTTTAAACACCATATAGTAAAATGCTAGTACAACAATCCAAACACCCCCACTTTTTGTCACTTTTAACACTATCACTAAAGTCATCTCCACTAAACTTTAGTGGCTAAAGTTTAGGGTGGAAAGCAAACACCACAGTATCGGAAATTGATAGGTGATTGATTCAGTTTTAAGAGGTTGTGACTTTGTGAGCCAACTAGCTAGGACGACATGCGCGCGTTCACGGCACAGACGCTTAGAGCATCTCCAAGAGACTTGCTAAAATTAGATGCTAAATTATGAGATTTAGCCATTATGTAAAATAGAAAGCTCGTCTAAAATGCAGAGTTTTACAACAACCTAGCTAAATGGAAAACACGTATAGCAATCATGACTCGCTAGGTAAATATGGTCAGCGAGAATGATGAGATAGTTAGTTGGGTAAAATAGAAAACGGTATAAAAAAACTTTTGGAGTGATATTTTAGAGCATAATAGCTATAAATAGCTTCACGAATATATTTAGCTAGTTTGTTGGAGTTGCTCTTATTATGGTTTAAGTTTAAAGAGGGAGAGAATTTTATTGGCGACCACTGGCCGTTCACCGCCGGAGTTGTACTATTCCAAAAAAAAAGGGGCAAAGGGCATGCATGCTTGATTCGCCGATCGGACCGGGAACGTACAGACTCGTTTCGGATAGCGCAATTTGACCAGGGTTGACCCATACAGATAGCCTAGCCCGAGATTGCTTATTTGCACGACGACCGGCGACTCTCAATAATTCCGATCGCCTACTTTACCTAATTCATACGGAGTTGTAATAAAATCCTAGTTAAGTCAATAATCAATGCATACAGTTTCTTGGTACACAGTGGTAGTCCGTCTAGAGTCTAGAGGGAATTCATTCATTCATTCGCCTGCTGGCGAACTCGTTCAGGATCAGAACACGTACAACAGGCCGGGGAGCAACTGAGCAAGTGCGTGCTCTCGCTTGCGTGCATGCATGCATCCTTTTTCTGAACCGCGCGGTCGGTCAGCGCATCGTCAGCCGGCGACCCGGTCCAAATCTGAACCCCGCGCATTATTTTCCGGCGGCGGCCGAGAGACGGGCCGGCGGTGTGCATGACGATCCCCAACACATGTTGTCCCCGGCGCCCCCCCCCCCCCCCCCCCCCCCCCTCTCTCTCTCTCTCTCCTTTATTTCCGTCTTTCGCCGCATCGCGTCGTCTATCTCTCTCATTCTCATCCAGTCCTACGTACAGTAGGGTCCATCTATACAGTATTTCGACACACGCACATACATATATCCGTCGTCGTCGTCCGTCTATATATAAATTTCGCCGGCAGCACGGCACGTTAGCCAGCCTCTCGTGTTGAGACTTGTTGAGAACGGATCTCGGCGTGTGCTTTGAAACCAATCATCTGTCGTCTGTCCTTGCTGCCGATCATCCACCAGTTGCATCCATCTGCATTGCATTGCATCTCCGTCCCGTCTCTGCTCAAATCAGTACGTCTCGACGCGTCGTCGTGCTACCACCACAGCACACACACACACACCAAAGCCGCTATCAATAAGCTATTAAGCCACCGCGTCAAACCGGCCGGCCTGTGCATGCATGCGAGCGGCGGCGGCATTGCAGTTGCAGCAGCGCCCGGGCCGGCGGCCGTGACGACGACCGTACGTAGTAGTGCGTACGTGGTGGTGGGAGAGGATGGCGGACGCCGGGCGCCGGCATCCAGCAGCTGCCTGCTGGCCGGAGGAGGAGCACGACGACGGCGGCGATGCGGCGACCGGCGCCGGCGTCTTGTCCGGCGAGTACCAGGCTCTCGAGACCTCCACCTTGGTGTCCGCGCTGGCCCACGTCGTCGCCGGCGGCGGCAACGGCGACGACGCGTACACGCCGTGGGCCGCCACCGCTCACGGCTACTCGGCTGCCGCACCGACAGCAGCTCACTTCTTGGAAGCAGGTTAGCAAGCACCGCCTGGCCATGCATGCAAATGCAATATTATTTATTCTATTTATTTTTTGGAGCTATTATTTATTCTATTTATTTTTTGGAGCTATTATTTATTCTATTTATTTTTTGGAGCTAGCTTATTAGATCGCTTGTACTAGCTGGGAACAAAAAAAATGCAAGATACAATAATAAAAAAAACAAAGAACAGCTCCGCGTGACGTTTCTGCGCCTTTAATTACTTGCACCTTTTTTTTTAGTTGTTGGGGGTTCTTTTCATAACGGTCGTTCCCTGTTCAATTAGCATGTGTTACTCATGCGACGGGCAGAATCAAAAGTTGGTGTTAGCTAGTGCGCAACAGTGTATATATATGGTTTCGATGAATATACTTTGCTTGCGCCAAGACGAATGCTACGTCAGAGCGAACTAGACTGTCCACGAATGACATAAATAAACTTTGACATTAGCTTTTCTTCGATTTTAAAAAGTATATCTTTTTCAACAAATATTTTTCACTCTTGCGTCGATTATTCTTCCCAGCGGTAGTCGTGTAGTCGAGGCAGATCGGCCGGGATGGATTATATTAAAGCTAAGCGTTACTTTCCACGTCTCACTATTTTTAATTAGTAGACCGTTTGGAGCACCAATTGCGAAACATTTTTCTTCAGATTTCAGAAAACTCCTGTATATTGACCTGAGGATCCGCATGCGGTTGCTTTAATTTTCCATCCACTAGTACATTCAATTCACAACGACCGAAAAATGTCGACTTGACAACCGATCGAGATGGAAGAAGCCAAAAATTATTACTCCCTCCATCCAAAATTATAAGTCATTCCAAAAATCTTGGAGAGTCAAAGTTTCTCAAGTTTGACCAAACTTATATGACAATATAATAATATTTATGATGTCAAATAAGTATCATTAGATTCGTTATCTATTATATTTTCATAGTATACCTATTTGATGTTATAAATCTTTATAGTTTTATCTATAATTCTTGGTAAACTTGAGATGTTTTGTCTCTTCAAGATTTTGGAAATGACTTACAATTTGGGATGAAGAGAGTATATTATATTGCAAGTGTGCAAAACATGATAAATGCATCCGAACGCATGTGGATTATTTCACTAGCTAGCTTGTCACTGAGATCGATCGATCCATCCCTCTTCTTCCGCTCCAACTCCCACCACCACCACCACCAACAAACAACCCGCTAGAGATCTCGTGTACACGTCCATAGAGATACAGATATCTCATATATACTATTCATGAATACAGTACTCGTGCAACACAACAAAAATACCGTCAAATATATATATATATATATATATATATATATATATATATATATATATATATATATATATATTGCAACACGTACTGCTAGCTAGTGAGCTGTACGTACAGGACCACGTACTTAGTCGTGTCACATCGCTAGCTACGAGATATCGCTACGGTGAGTAATTAGGTACAAAAAGAATGCGAGAGGCCGGCGACGCCCATTACGGGGAAGCCAGAGGAAGCTACGTATACGTACGTGTGTACGTACGCGCCCACCTGCAACTGCCCCCGGCCTGCTCGCATCGATACTACGGTCATACGGATAGATACGCATTTAATACCACCACAACCAAAATAGGACCCGTATGTGCATGTGCATGTACATGCATGGCGCGGAAAGCCAACGCAAGGGTCAAAACCGCGACGCCAACGCAACGCGCCGCGCTATATATATCCCATCGGAGCGCTCCATTGCTCACCCTACCGCTACAACGTCGTGTCCGTGCGTGTGTGCGCGACCAAGTAGTGCTGTTTACTCATCTCTATCTATCTATTACAACATCGTGTCCACGCACGCAGGAGGAGAGCAGGCGGGGGCGGCGGTCCACGGCGGCGTGCAGGGCGCGGGGCAGGCCATGGAGGCGGGCCACTACTCGCCCACGGCCGCCGCCGCAGAGGCGAGCGGCGTCGGCGGCGGTGGCGAGCGGCGGTTCCGCGGCGTGCGGCAGCGGCCATGGGGAAAGTGGGCGGCGGAGATCCGGGACCCGCACAAGGCGGCCCGCGTCTGGCTCGGCACGTTCGAGACCGCCGAGGCCGCGGCGCGCGCCTACGACGAGGCCGCGCTCCGCTTCCGCGGTAGTCGCGCCAAGCTCAACTTCCCCGAGGACGCGCGCCTCACCACGCCGTCCACCGCGCTCGCTCCTCCAGCGCCGGCAGCGGCCGGATCCACGACGACGACGATGGCCGCCGTGGCGGCCTCGACGACGGGCGGCGGCGGGTATGACCCAGCGGCGGCCACCGTCTCTGCTGCTGACTACCTGCAGTACCAGATGCTTCTGCAGGGAGCCGCCGCCACCAGCCACGGCGGCGGCAGCAGCAGCAGTCATGGCGGCGGGTATCCTCTGTACTACGACTATGGCGGTCGCGGCGGCGCTGCTGGTGGTGCCATGACCACTTCTTCGGGCGCCTACTCTTCCCCGCCTCCACGGTTACCGTGGCTTCTGTGCCGTCGTCTGCTTCCTCTGCTTCTGCTCCGACCTACGGCGCCGAGGCGGCGGCGCAGTGGACAGCAGGCGGCTGGCCGGAGAGTACTGCGTGGAGCTATCCGGCGACCACGGGCTCTTGGTCGTCTGCTTCAAGCCAGTATCCACCGTCAACTCGTCCTCCTCAATAGTCCATGCTGCTCCATGTTTCCTTTTTTTTTTATTATTAAAGTTCATGTTTCATTTCATAAGACGTACGTACACGGCTTTCCTCTTTTTCTTTTTTCTCTCCACAAAGAAGAAAGCTTGTGGTTGAGACGATATAGCTAGATAAATGGTTTTATTCGAGAAGATGCATGGATCCGTGTAAGATCCAAAACAAGCTAGGTTGCAATATTGCGTTTCTTCTTCGCTTCTTGGTGGCGTTGAATCCTCCTCTATTAATCATGTGATAATGGTTTTGGTTGCAACGTACTTAATCGAAAACGCACGTCATAAATAATACTAGTGCCTCATTATGAAACACTTTATTTCTTGATAAAAGCATGTGCGGCTGAGGTCTTATTATATATCATCTGATCTGGAGCTGTCTGTATAAAAAAGCAGGCGTGTGGATCGGTGGATGTGAACCACTGCAAAAAAAGAAAAAAAAAACTCGATCAAGTTTTGGTCATAACTAGTTCCTATACCACGATTAGTTCCTTGCTCTTGTCAATTTATCCTCCTATATATATCACGCATTATGTACCTCGAGTGAATCTGCATGAGTGTTTGCAAACTTTGTTTTTATTTTTGGACCTCTTGGTGTGCATCAATATTTCTGAGTTTGAGTAACCACACCATGTTCTTCGAAAGGAGAGAATTACTTAGAAGTATCTCCAATAATTCTCCAAAAAGAATTTGTTATGTCGATAATTTTTCCAAAGCGCTAAACAAGTTGAAAGCGCATTTGTTGTATGGCCTTTGTCAATATCTTGCTCTTGGAGAATCAAATATGATATTACATACCACATCACATAATAAATAAATCACTCGTATCATATCCCATCCAACACACAAAGATCTATCAATAAAACAACACCACTCTATTTCCCTTCCAAGAACTCAAGATTTCTCAATTCCAAGTTCTCACAGTCGTAAGCGAAGGTTGTTGGCATTTTAGTTCTACTAGAAGGGACACTGTCATGTGTCGGCGTCATCCTTGGTGGCTGGGGCCGACCTTGGTGTTGTGTTGCAGCGAGTTGCCAACACACTCTTTGTCCACACAGAGCACGAAGGCGAGCTCGAGCATGACCCACTCGAGGCAGAAGATGGCAATGCCAAGGTTACTAGCCTATGGAGGATGACATCACCATCCTCCTCGCAGATTATGACTTTAGCCTACCGGAGAGGAACTCTTGAGGTGTGGGAGAAGACGAGCACAACCGCAACATCCTTTAGTATAGAGACCATGATGATGGTGGAACATATGGACGGTGCCGTGTATAGAATCGGCTAGGGGTCGAACACCACGATGACGAAAGAAGGAAGAAATCACTCTAGCGCAGATCTAAATCTCCCCCCCCCCCCCCTCCCCGCCCCACCATCTTCGCGCGTATAGATCTATTTTTCCAAGTTCGAAAAGATTGTGTGTTGAGATAAGGAGTTGTTGGAGAGAGTTTTTTTCTCAATCTTGCCAAAAAAACAAGACTACAAGTGGGGTTTAGAAACCATATATGTTTGAGATGTTTGAGTTAAGGTTGTGAATTTTATTCAGGCTAATAGTTTATAGGAGTCAATTGATCTTGAAGGAAAGCCCATGACGAGTTGACGACGACAATCTTGCTAATACATGAGAATGACCGCCCCGGACCAACAAGCTAGGCGTCACGTGTGCTGTCAAGCAAGCATGGTGATGACGTTGGAATAGTAATTAATGGGCCAAGTTAGCATGGTGATAGAGGGCCAACGAGATGGATGAGGTTGGAGACGGTGTGCAGGGATGACAAATATGAGGTTTATGATCTGAGGTGACGTAGACGTTCCATGTTAATAAACGTGCTAGAGCATCATACTTGGACAAGTGAAAGCAAGAAGCATGTGCCGACAACACGTTAGAGATATATATGGTGAGCTCGGGTGACAAGTAACCGAACATGCATTGACAACGAAAAACCGTGGTAGGTAGAGATTGCTACGATATATATGTAGCTTATGAGAGGAGGTGGCACCTTTTTTGTTTACCGTGTTTTCAATGGTTTAAATTAACAAGGTAACGCGTAAATAAATTTAATGAACGATCGAGCTCTATGTCAACACACTCATAACGTAAAACAATGTTGTAGCATAGATCCTTGTTTTCTGAGACACAGCTGATCCGGAGCTCCAGGATCATGGATGTGGCGCGGCCAGCCGAACGTGCCGAGGTCCAATAGGTTCTCGGCCGGGAAGCTAGCGTGACCTTTTCGGTGCTCGAAACCGCTTCACTTCATGGATGTGCCGCCGCTACGGTCGGTCGCCAAGACGAACACGTACGTCGTCGTCGAGACGTCGACCCCGCATCACTGCTGGTCGTAGCATAGCGTGCCAAGGTCTACCACAGTCCACGGACGAACCGAACACGACAGCGACAGTGCGCCGGCTTCGAAACCGATCGGACTCGCGGTCCGCAACCACCGCCGCCTGCCCGCGCGCGATCGAGGCCGCAACGCACGGACCCACGTGCTCCACCCCCCGGCGGCCCAGTGACACGCGGGGCCAGTCGGCACGGCCCCCACGTGAGGGGCAGTTCGGTCACTTCTGGCGGCGTGTCCCTTTCGAACTCCGCCACGCCACGCCACCACACCAGCTGCTTCGGCAAGTGCTGTTTGGTTTAGCTGCCCCCGCTTCCCCGTCGCTGGGCGCTGGCAGCCAGCGGAAGCCAACCACCCCCCGTCGAGGCCCGAGGCCAACCGCCGCGAGAACCTTCCGTAAGCTTCGGGCGAGCAGCATCCGTCCCGCCGATCGCAATGCCGGAGGACAAGGAGTACGCGCCCGTGCCGCTCGGCCAGGCGGCTGCGGAGGCGGCGGCGCCTGACCCCGAGGACCCCGTCAAGTCGCCGCCGCGACCCAGCTCGCCCGCCACGTCCACTCGCAAGGTCCGGATCCGTCTCGCCCTACACCCTGCCCCCACCCTGCTGCAGCTTCTAGCATACCCTAGCCACTTCGCTTGGATCTGGTCGCCCCTGTGCGGCCGCGCTGTTCAAGTTCAATTCAAACTGCCTTTTCGCCCTTTGGTCTTCCGCCTCCTTTCTCGGGAGGGAAGCAGGAGTTAGCCATGTGCGGCACCTCACCTGACCTGAACCTGACCACGCCTGACGCCTTTCTGTGGTCAAACTAACGCTTTGACTTTTTTTTTCCTTCTCATTTTGATTGCTATCGTGAAAGTCTGAAATCCACTGGTTGTGGCAAATGGCAATGTGGAGGGCATTGGAATATATGTCCTATTGGAAATGAAAATGAAGGTCTAAGGTTTAGGACTCAGGAGATACTAATAACATGATTTCTCCTTCGTGAAACCAAATGCAGGCCATGCTCGCCCTTGATGTGTCAATGCTTGTGCTATGTGAAATAGGCACATCAGTGCAGTAGAATCAAATGCGCATTCAGCCCAAAAATGGACGCCTGGGAGGCTGGGATGCATGCCTGGGCCAGGCAAGTTTTTTCAGCCACCAACCTAACAGGCCAGAGCTAATTTTGGCATAATATAGATGCCAAGTTGGCCTACCATAACTAGCACGATGTTTTTGGCTTCAAATGTTTCTTGAATTTGAACATGCAGGATTTTGCAGAGGTAGTGCATAGGACCTAGTCATACAGTTTTATTAGAGAATTTGCACCGAACAATAGAAATATGATCAACTAATTGTGGTTGAGTCTTAACCTCAACTATATCCTAGTGAACAAATAGCAGTCTGCATAGTAAGGCATTCTACCATTTTTCCATCTTGAAGGTTTATTTATTAAATGAGCAATGCTCGCATCATTTAGATACCATGGTAATGAATTTATTCCAGCAGACAAGACTAAACGTGTACCCTGATTTCATTGTGTTACTTTTTTTTTTCTTGATGCATCCAAATGAATTTTTATTTCTCGACATGAACGTGCCGGAATTTATTCAAACATTTGTCGCACTGAATATCTTGTTCATTTCATAATAGGCATGCTTTGCTGTTCTTCAAAGCTGGGTGTCAAGAAAATTTATGACTGGATGGTATGCTTCACGAGGACTAATTCAGACACTTTGCACCGGCTACAATGTATCCATGCTAATATCCTCTTTTGTCTCCCTACTTTTTCTTTGCAGTGTAGTTCTTTTCCCAATTGCTGTCACATTCTTCATCACTTGGTGGTTTATTCAATTTGTTGATGGTTTTTTCAGCCCACTCTATGCAAAACTGGGGTTTGACATATTCGGTAATTGTTTATGCTGTATGGTGGTACTTTCTTTTTGCCATGATATATTACGAAAATTGTAGAACTATTGATGTCCTAATTTCTTTTTATATGCTGTATACTTTTGTTATGACAGTAGTATTTTACAAGTTTTTCCCCATGAGCTCTTCTTTGTATTCGATCTAGATTTAGTCTTCAGAAGGTGTAATTGGTCAGTTATTTAATACTGGTTTCCTTTACTATGTGGTGTAATTGGTCCTGAACTCTCCCTATATTACAGATAACCAGATTCCTGAAGTGTCTAAGTACCTGGTGAATTGTTATGATTTGTATAGTGCAGATAACCTCTTTCTTGAATTCATAGTTTTTTTTTTATGACAACTGCTTATGACAACGTTTCAGGCCTTGGGTTCTTGACCTCCCTGGTGTTTATACTTCTTGTTGGAGTCTTTGTCTCTTCTTGGGTGGGTTCGACTGTCTTCTGGGTTGGAGAATGGTTTATAAAGAAAATGCCATTTGTAAGGCACATATACTCTGCATCAAAGCAAGTTAGCACTGCTGTTTCACCAGGTAATGTAATTCATCCAATTCTACGTGCGCCAGAATGTTGACCGTCCATATTTTTTCTTCAAAAATGATTTTAGCTTTCCTGTAGAGGAGTCCTATACATTTCCTTTGCCAGCACGAAAAACTGATAAATTTTAGATCCGGTAAACTTTATGCTTCATAAACAGCATAAATGGGTTGAGGGTCACAATTTTGTTTTGAAAGCCACAATAAGTTTCTAGTGCAATTCATTTTTTGTTTGCTTATGAATTTTGGGCCTTTTTGTGTTCATGCCCCTACTTCTAAGGCCAATGGTGATTTTGCCCCTATTTTTTCAACATGTTGATTTTGCCCCCACATTTTGAAACTAAAGATTGAGTTTGCCCCTATTCCATTAAGGGGGCCTAACCGCCTAACGGCATTAATTCAGCTATGAAAAGATAACTTTGCCCGTGCAAATTTACCCTTGGTTTTTTTTTTGCCAATTTTATGATTTTACCCTTGTTTTATCATTAATCATTGGGACATCATTTTGAAATGTTTCAGAAGAATTTTGACAACTGCATTTCACAGATTTTTTGTATATTTTGAATTGGATAAAACTTTGACATAATTTGCATTTATTCAAGTCTGACCGAACTTTAACAAAATTTGACAGACACTTGATAGAATTCGGATATATTTCAACTGCAATGCTACTCATCTAATCTAAGTAGTACTCCCTCCATTCCATGTTGTTAAGGCGTTTTGGCTTTTCTAGATACATAGCTTTTGCTATGCACTTAGATAATATGTCAAGAACTCAAGATACATAGTAAACACAATGTATCTAAAAACAAATGCTCCTAATTCCATGCATCAAGCAAGCAGATTCACATGTGAAACGTCAGTGGCCCTCATAAAAACACGATGACACTGAATTCCTCGAGCACCTACTGGGTGTCGCTGCATGAAGATGCTGATTGCTTGCCGGTCAGGCTTGTCCATGCAACCATGAGCCATCCAGTCACAGGCAAACATGACGGGACCCCCCGTGCGTGCCTCCTACAGCTGTCCACCAGCGCTTGTGCCTCCTGCTGCCGGCCACTGCCGCTAGAGCTCAATGTGAACAGCTACATGTCGTGCCCACATTTGAGATCTCCAGCGATTCACGCCAGAGCAGTGTGCGACGTTGAGAAGAAGGTGCGGCACTGCTATAGTGAGGACCAGCATCTTTGCCACCGCCGTTGCCGCCTGACTGTCCTAGCGAGGTGATCACGGATGGCTTCACAGATATGCTGATGTTTGACGGCTGTTTCATCGTCACCCACATGGCCACGTGCTGTCCATGACAAGCTCACCTTGCCGTGTGTGCTTGCCACTATCATTGCCTGTGTGCTGCATGTGCCCAGTTCGCTGTGCTTCAACGACCCACGAGTGCCTCCTGCTTTGCCCATCGGGCCTTGTAGCAGCCGTGGGTGCTGGCCTAGACTAGTGTCGTGCCTCAGCCACTGTCCAGGATCACCCGCTCATGCCAACTACTGCCGGACACCAGCGCTCACCTCCTGCTGCTAGAGCTTGATACGAATGGGGCAGGATGGGGCTGGCCGGCCGAATCTCTGGTTTGCTTGGATGAAACCATGGGGTGCATGAGGATAAGCGGATAAGGGGCACTTCCATCCTTTCCCGTGTATTTATATCATTTTTCCTTTTCTTTTATATGTTTAATCCAGTCAAAGTTAAGAGCAACCACAATGTATATGGACCAAATAGTCCATATAGACAGCTTTACGTCAGTGGGTCATAACTATGGTTGTTTCTACAATGTAGGTGTCCATATGGACCAATATGCGGGACTCACCATCATTATAAAATATAGAGACTCAACTGTCCACTGTATTTCTTCCCGGCCTCTGCTCGTTTTTTTTTGCCAATGCTACTTCTTCCCCAGTCGGCTGACGGGGAGCGGATGAAGGGCGGGACCTGTACGAGCATGCCAACACGTACCTTAAATCAGCCTCATCTCCACGAATCAGATTGTAGCTTCTTCCTCATGCTTGACGTGCATATGGTAGGGGGCCGTGCAGATGGCTACGGCGGCGTTTCGTGGATGGCTGCGGCTGCGGCGCCTGGCAGACGGCGCGGATGGCCGGGCAGGCAGGCTAGCAGATGGCGCGGATGGCCGGACACGCCGGCGTGAGTGGCGTAGATGGCCGATCAGGCAAGCTAGCAGACGGCGCGGTCGCGCGGATGGCCGGACAGGCCGGCTTGGGTGGCGCAGAAGGCCGAGGCGGCAGTCTCGAGAGGCCGGATGGAGAAAGAAATATTTTTTTAGTGCTTATGGCCAGTCCATAGTCTTTTGGATGACTTTTGTTATGGACTGCTCTATTGTTTGTCCCACAGTGTTTCAGCCAGTCCATAAGGAATAATTTAGTCTCCATGGACTGCTTTTAGACCACATTGTGGTTTCTCAGCATCCCAAAACAGGGGTAAACGGCTCATTCGTTTTCAAAATGTGAGGGTAAAATCACAAAGATGGAAAAGTAGTAAAAACACTATTAGCCTCTACAGCAAGGGCAAGGACACCAAAGTCTCTTATATTTTTTTTTACTACCATGAGTGCTGCATGACTCAACAGCATCATATTTCTATGCGCTGCATGTTGTGTTTACATATATATCAACAGTCTGTATTTGTTTCCAACTTTCTTGTAATTTCTTTTGTCAGACAGAAATGTTCTTAGGATATTTATTTTTTTCTTTGGACAGATCAAAATACAACAGCATTCAAAGAAGTAGCAATTATTAGTCATCCCCGTGTTGGTGAATATGCATTTGGATTCATAACATCAACCATGGTTCTTCAGGTACTTTTTCATGCATACTGCAGCTGTGTATAGCTTTGACCAACAGATGTGATCTTTTGATGATGGTTATTTTCCTAGTTAATATGCTGTCCGTAGATTTTGTATTCATTTTTTTTTTGGTGATTCAGCCGTATGCATCTGAAGATTCATTCCATTACTTTGTGTTATCTTTTATCTTATGTTTAAAATTACCCTAAATAATTAATTTTAAAAGTTTTGCATAGCCTAGTAGAGTAAGGTAGACCTCTCCATAAGTCTTAACACCCCCATTTACTTGGTTATTAATCACATAAGGTCTGGAAGCTTTAGCCCTACAAGCTAGCCTGGAGCTAACACCCACTTGGGGTAAAGGGATATAACAGTGACCCCTACCACATACTAAATTGGTCATCTATTCATCTATTGTTTCATTCAGACTGATGTTTGACTTAGAGGCAATGAACTATGCAGTTCCTGCACGTATAATGAGTCAACGACATGCATCCATGATTGATTTAACCCTTGATCTTTCATTGTGAACTCTGACGTGACAATCTATTGTTGCATTGCAGACTGATAAAGGTGATGAAGAATTGTGTAGTGTTTATGTGCCAACCAATCATTTATATATTGGCGACATCTTTTTGGTAAACTCCGCCGAAATTATAAGGCCCAATTTGTCCATTCGTGAAGGCATAGGTTGGTTCCTTGCTCTCTTTTTACCATTGCCTCTACTGCCACTGTCCAGAGAAAAGAAAATATAAAGCTTCTTATGTTAATCCCTTTGAATGGTTTGGTCTGAGATAACAAGTTCTTGTTAAGTTGTTCCTTCCTGCTAGAAATTATTCAAAGGTTCTGTTATCGTCAAGGTGATAAGTTTTTTTTGGTGTGCGTGAACCACATACATGCACTTTACTCTATGAACGCCTCTGATTACTGGGCCAGAGATTTTGAGATTGACAAAGTTACGTAGATGCCTCACTAGTTACTGCTCAGTACTAAGTTGCGTAGATGGTAGATGCCACACTAGTGCCAGTTATCTAGATGCCTCACTAGTTACTGCATCAGTGGATATTTCCCAAGGGTGCCTGCCTGTTCGGCTAGTTGTTTCTGTGGCTGATAAGCCGGCTAGTGCTGTTTTATTGTGAGAGAAAAATACTGTATCAGGCTGACAAGTTCAAGCGAACAAGGTGTTGCCATCCCTAGTCATGTTCCACCACAAGAAACCTAGACATCTGAACTATGCTCAGTTTTTCTTTTGGCCCGAAGCTAATACAAATTCATCGTCGACTCATCTTAACACTTCATATATTTTCTGGCTATTCTAATCTGATGATTTGCTGTTGTGCGTGCTACAGAAATAATTGTTTCAGGAGGAATGACTATGCCACAGGTGATCACGTCAATGGAACCAACACCTCGGAAGAGCCAGAACGTCCGTTTAGACAGAGTGAGGACTGTATGAGGCATGCATGAAAGCGATGGGTGTTTCAGGTATATTCTTCTGCTGGAAGCAGGGTTCGAAAGCTATTTTGTGAGGGCTTTTCATTTATAGTATCGGCTATTTGTAGTCAAAAGTCGTTTATATTTTTTTAGAAAGGAAGGGCCAATTGCCATATTTCAATGAAATTCTGATCCATAACTTCAAAATCTAAGTTCTTCCTAATTGAGTAGACTGATTAAGGATCATTTTTTTTTCTGAGGAGACTGATTAAGGATCATTGCCGCTATGCTGAACTGCAGGATGGATTGTTTGCTTATGGATTCAAAGCTGGGGCATGAAGCAAGAGGCAAATCAGTTTGTAGATTGCATTCAGAACTCGGGTGTGCATTAGCAGAGAACCAGAGATACATGGCTTGCGTTGCAATCCGTTGGTGACACGAAAATTGCAGCTCACGAGATGCACTTTTAACTGTTTTGCGGTGTGCTAGATCGTGTTTACCTGTAATGTTGAACGTGATTCAATGCAGCATCTGCCAGTGTTGTGTATATAAATTTCTTATACCACCAATTTACCAAGATCACCGGTTCTTACACAAATGCAATCATGACTGACCGTCGCAAATGAGAAGGTAGACCCTGACATTACAGCATCTCTAGCCTCTAGGTTTCTACTTGAGCTCCGTAGCTAATATAGGTGTCCAGGGCTCCAGGCTAGGCTCATACTACAGACCTCTCTGTGTTTGGTTTGGGGGTTGGGATGGGTTGGGATGGGTTCGACCCTCCTGGACCCGTGTTTGGTTGGAGGGTTGATCGGAATGGGGTCGACCTGGGTTAGAATATCCTCTCATATGCGGGTTCTCGCGGTACCTCCAAATCGGGCGGACCGGCTCGACCTAGATGGATGGCGTCGCAACCTCCGTCTCTTCCATCCCTTCATCGCGGCTTCCCTGTCCCAGCACTCGAGGCGACGCCCATGCCCTGGCACTCGCGGATTTGGGCGCAGCAGCGAGCAGCAGCACGCCCATGGGTGACCTCGGAGCTCGGTGCGTTGATAGCCATGGTGGGTGAGCGGCTCCAGCCTGGGAGATCCCGCCGCGGGCGAGCGGGTGGCCGGCCTCGGGCGACCGCGCGGTCGGCCTCGGGCGAGCGTGACCGGCCTAGCGAGGGGACGCCGGAGCGGGGCAGGGCGGGGCTCGGAGCTTTGGACGGCGTGGCAGGGCGGCGCTCGGCCGTTGGGGAAGGGTCGGGTGACGCTGGCCTGCTCGGTCGCCAGGCAGGGAGAGCACAGGAACAAGATAGGAAAAAAAATACGCTGACATGTGGGCTCCAGTAATGGCTACAGTCACGGCGTCAAAATCTAATCCATTCCATCCCTCAAAAACCCTCCAACCAAACAAAAAACTAGGTTGAACCCATCCCTGCAACCAAACACGAGATGAGTTCAACACATCCCAGAAAACTGGGTTGGACCCAACCCAACCCAGTACATCCCCAAACCAAACAGACCCCTCCCTTCGCGCGGGTGCTCCACCTCCCCTCCATCCTGAGTCCTCTTCCTCGCGATGGATTCTGACAGAATATGTCTAGTCATGGCGGCGCTCGACTCTTCCCCTCCGCTGAGGAACGGGTGACCTACTCATCCCCTCTCTATCGAGATGCGAGTGTGCTGCCTGGCCATGGTGCGAGTGCGGATTCTCCCGCTCTTCTTTTCTTTCTACACATCCATTGCGTGAGTGAGCTCCTCCCTCTCCCGGCTAGCCATGGCATGAGCTAGCTCCTCCCTTTCTCGGCGGTGCTCGGACGAGCGGTCTTCCACTCACTCTTTCCTCACACTCAGGGCCACAACAGCTGGAGCCAACCTCGCCCTTGGGAGGTGCCCGGATCCCCTCCCACACTGACCCCGGAAAAAAAATTCTATACAGCAGTGCTGCACGGCAGCACCTCATCACTGTCTTTGATGTGACTTGATGAACGGTTGGTAATTCGTAGCATTCCATGCCACCATTCCATCCGAAATTTACGGATCGCAACCTTCGCCATGCATGTGTGTGAGGGTTGATTTGATCTCGGTGGTGATGAGGTGCTGCACGGATCAACATTTGTAGTAGTGCTGCATATAATTTTTTTCCCACGATCCCGGCTTGGCCTAGCCAAAAAAAAAAAAGAATTCAGAGAATGATGAGCGGATCCTATTTATTAGTGTCTATTGGAATAAATTTGGGGGCTTAAATTCATGTGCTTCTACTGGAGTACTTGACTAACTTTGTAGCAAAAATAACATCTATGACATAAGATTAGCACCATAATATTAATTTAATATTATAAACTTTAATATATATTTTTTATAAATTTAGTTAAAGTTTTAAAAAATTGACTTGAAATAAAATCAGAAATCTATTTTTTCAGAGATAGAGAGAGTAGAAGTAAAAAAACAAGACACAAAAATAGAGGGAACACCCAAATTAAAATTAGAGGTCCTGGTTTTAGGCTACTGCTAGAGATAGCGGGCGAATTGACGTCGCAGCTGCACAGGTGGTAAATCTAGCAGCAGGAGAGGTATATTGATATGGAATATACCGTCCCATTACGCGGGAAAAAGGAAATCAATCATGCCGAACATGGTAAATCGCCTCCTGGCAAAAGGATATTACGATTCACACTGGTAAAAGGATAACACGATTCACACACAATTAACAGGCCTTCCAAGTCAGAATATCACGACATGAAGATGACGGGGTAAATATCCTTTGATAACCTAACAAACAGGATTTGGAAAGAAGCACATAAACCTTTAGGGTGAAAGGCCAGTGTTGCGTGAAAAGAAAAACCAAATGTCAGGGGAAGGTACAGCTCAGAAAGCATCAGTATTGGAGAACAGCACAGGATTCACATCTTAGTCTGAAATCCTTCCTAAATATAGCTCGAAGGGGGCTGAGTGAGGCGACAGGAGCTTCCCCTTGAGGTGGCTTATATACTCTGCATCTGGGAGAAAGAGATCCGGATCGTGTTACCCTCGAGCGTGCTGGCATGCTTCGATACGAGGGCCTCGGTTGCCTCCTCTTCGGTCTCAAACAAAACGAGAGCCTGCCTCTTGCCATTCACCTCGAATAGCTTCGTGTTGAGAACAGTGCCGTGCTCAGACACATGGTTCAGGATTGCTTCCTCAGAGATCTCTTGGGGGAGGGCAGAAATGTGGATCATCTTCGTTGGAGAGCAGCAATGTCGGTAGTTCTTGACCACGTTGCTGTTGAACCTGTTTAGGCTTGAGTTTAAGTAGTCATGGGCGTCTGGGGCAGGTGTGATGTTAGGGTACTTCGAGTAGTTAACTTCCAGTTTCTTACCAAATAGTATAGCCCCCTGCAAAGAGATAAGTATCATCAACCGCAAAGAAATAGGAATGCAACTGAGAACACATATATCAGTGGCTCTGAGTGTACCTTTAAATAATGCACAGCTAGCTCAGCCTGCAACCCATCAGCCATCTCAACAAGGGCATGATCTGGTTTGTTCCGCAGTATCTTGATTCTTACTATGTTTCCATACAAGGAAAACAGATTGAAAAGCTTGTCCTCATCAATTTTCTGCACAGAACATGGAATGATTACAGGTAGTAAGTTTTAAGCTTATCCTCATCTGACTATTAATTAAGGAAATAAAAAGCTTAACAGGAAAGAGATTCACCAAACAGCAAATATTATTCGAAAGAGTAACTAATTTTAACACAAACAAGTACAAAACAATCCTTGAAAATATTCAAAACAGCACAAGACTTACATCAGTATTCAGATTACTGACTATGAGTGTGCACCGTTCATTGGTACCAGTCACTCCATGAGGTAAAGTTCCACCAAATGCAGCTGCTATCATTGCAGCCCTCCCCATCTGGCATTGCAAAAGCATTGTATCAGTATTCAAATGCATTAGACAAGACAAAACAAATGTGAACACATTCAGTTCAATGATTTTCTGCTAAAAATTACAGCATTGGATAATCCATTCAGACACCAACCTGTGCAAATGAAGCTGCAAAAAAAAAAAAGAAAGGCAAATCAGATTTTGTGCAAATATCAGGGATGTATAATAATTATCCAAAAGTAATGGAAGTTTCAGTGTGCTACCTCCAGCTTGTTGGAAGGCATAGAGATTAGTTGGATCAGGATAACCTTGCTGCTCCATTAAGTTTGGAAAAAATAGAAAACAACACAGTTAGCTTTACAGAATCAAAATGGTCCAGGCAAACAGTGTAAGCACAAGTATCAACCACCAACCTGAGAGGCCCTAGGACGTTGTTCTGTAGGCAATGATGGATTTGTGAAATCTCTGAGGAAGAAAAAAGGAACCAAGAAAATAAAATTCATCACAGAAGAAAAATCTAACCACTAAATGAAGTGGCATGTGAACTTTGCAAGATGGAACAATTATCTAAAGGTGACTGGCGTCAAGAGACATTGCTACATCTGGCAGGAATGAAAAAGCCAATATTACCTAGATCGGTCGTTGTTGTAGTGGACTTGCAGTTCACTGAGACTGGATATTCGATAAAAGGAAACAATAAGAAATTAAGTCATAGAAAGTGAGACCAAATTTAAAATGTGATAGGTTACAGCTCATACTTTGAATATTGAATGTCTAGCTGGCAGCAACCATCATATATGTTCCTTCCCTGGGATATTTTTGTTTGTGTAAGAATAAAGTGATGCTGGATATACATGCACAGTAAGGACATTAACTGAACAATATAAATATCATTACATGCAAAGAACCAAATGCTTCCACAGCTTCTTGGCGCGAGTTGAACTGAATAAGAGCTTGAAAACCTGCATCAGTTAAGCAAAGAATAAAGAACCTTAATGGTTAAGTTTGTGAACACTTTTGGCTCAAAAATCATTCGAATTTGCATCCGGACAGCAAGTTTTGGATGTACGAGCTGTACCAGTCATTTGCAAGCGCATCCAAAACTTATAATTAATAGCTATGTTACAGCGCATAATGTTGGTAGTGGTTAAAGCTGTGTTGTTTACGGCTTACTTTTTGAAACAGGGTACAGCCCAGTGAACCCACATTAATACATATAGCTCATATCAATTGCTAAATCCACCTTACCATTCACATGCAATCTGTAAGGGAATCAAAAAATGTATACCAGGTGCACGTGTGCGTGATGAAAGAGAGAGCAGGAAAATCTAACCAGCTGACTTTTGAAATGTGACAATCTTCTCCACAAATCCATAAGCTTTGAATACTTGGTGTAGAACCTCCACTGTTATAGGATAGATCATGTGGTGGATAGTAACTAAGAGGATTCGGTTGGGTTCAGACTCCTGAGGCCAAGCAGCAACAAGCACCGAGACAGAAAAGAGGAGATAGAAAGAAAAGAATAAATAGGGAGGAATGTGTATAACTAGTTGGAAAATAAGAGAGCAGATATGCGATACAATCTAACTCTATCTGCAAGTGGAGGTAGAAAGATATAAAATACAGCTAAACATACTTTCAATCAATACACTTTTCTAACAATTAGTTGCATATGCCAGTATTTTTTTAAAGAGATCTAGTTTTACCGGTGCCACATCACATGCCAACTTTTAAGAACCTTCTCCCCATCCTAGCCATCATCACAAAATTAATAACCAAGCACAATTTTATTATAATGGATTGCTGATAATGGAGGGAACTACAGAGGCTACTTCAATTGAAAACAAGCCAAGACAACCCCCACCCAAAACACCCAAAAAAAAACTGTAGGCATGCCGGCAACTAAACCAATACCATGGAGAGTCTCAGAAAGTATAAACGGGTGTTTTGCAGAAACATATTAAAAAAGCCAACACTACATAAACCAAAAGTACACTCACACAAATAGTGGATCTAATAAGAAATTTGATTTTTTTTTTCATGTAAGTCAATGCACTATTGTTTTCATGACTACATGTCCAATATGGTTAATTGATTATCATAAAACTCAATGCCAAGGTCAATAAGAAAATAAAACAAAACATGATGCACTCATCAGTTACATACAGGGCCTATCGCAAAATATCTAACATGCATTAATTACAACCAGGGCCTATACCATAAATGCATAATATTGGCTCAGGTTTAGACTATATTCGGAAACATAATAATAAACTAATTATACAAGTACATAATTGTGGCATACCTGATCAGAATTCCTTCCATGAGAGCTCTGGTCTGTGGTAAGCTCTTGGTGAGATGAGAACTGCATGTATACATTCCTTCCCCTAAAATGTAAAACATGATGCACAAAAATGATAAATCACATATAGAATGGGAAGTTAAACTCAATCGTTAAAAAGAGGCTATACTTAAGTTCAACACTCATCGCAACTGAAAGCCCAAAAAATATATCATCAGCATTCATAAAATTACACACATTACCTACCAGGCATATGGCCATGCTACTTGGCAGCTTATATTGTAATACATGTATGAATATCTCTTTTGGAGCCCTTGGCATCCATAAAGCATTGCAGCCAATACGCATAGACTACATTACCTTATGCTAGGTTGAACAGTAGTGTAATATTGCAGCGCACTCACGGAAGCATGTATGTCTTCCATCTGCAGAAGGGCCTGAGCCTCGAAACAACCACAAGTAAGCAACACCTACAGACAATCTACTCGGCCAAGTGCTAGAAAGAAGAAATAACCCACTTGGTTCTTGGCACGCAACATGACGATCTTGGAGACCGCGCCGAACGGCTGCAGCAGCTGAAGGAGATCAGACTGCAAACACAACAGTAGGGTGGGAGAAAATAGCCAATAAAAAATCAAATCTTTCGCATAAACCAAACAGTCTATTCAAATTTGATCCCTAAAAGAACAAAACCCAAAAAAATCAAGATTCCCCGTTAACTGATCCGCTACGTACCTCGGCAATCTCGTGGCCAACGTTGCGGATGTGGATTACCTTGGACGGCTCCGACATCCTGCCGCACTGTAACACAGGCAGCAGCCAACAAATTAATCACTGCGAAATTTGTCGGATGAAAGGTCCCGAACCAATCGAGGAAACGGGGACAAGAGAGATCTGTAGCCAAGGGCAAGAAACGTTACCTCGTTGAGGGTTTAAGAGGGAGATCTAGGGTTTTGCCGTCGACTGCCGCTGCGGGGAAGAGAGGGGGCGGGGGAGGAAATAGTCGGGGGGGGGGGGGGGGTAGTAGCTGTTTGTATTTGTCTTTTGGATCCGGCCGGAAAAGGATAGGTAAGGACTCAAGTTTACCGGGGCACATAAAAAATGTCTATTCTGCAAGAAAATTCTCCATTTAAGGCTCTCCTCTCAGTATTGTAGGGACTAATGACTAGTGACTACCAATTAATCTCAATTTTACCAAACACTTAGTACTGACTACTATATAAGAAGTCTTAAGGGGGCTGCTATTTGGGACTACTACATACAAGTCACTAGTCCCTCCAATCCAAACAGGGCCTAATACTCCCTCCGTATCTGAAAGAATAAATTTTTGGGTTTGTCCTAAGTCAATTTTTTTAAACTTTGATCAAATTTCTAGAATAAAGTATTAAAAGTTATGATATCGAACTACTATCATTAGATTCATCTAAGAACATATTTTTACAAGGTGCTTATTTTAAATCATAGATGTTGTTATATTTTTTTTATAAAGTTAGTCAAAGTTAAAAAGTTTGACTGACACAGATTCTAGGAATTGATTCTTTCAGGGACGAAGAGAGTAGTACTAGAAAAAATACTGTGATTCTTTATATGACATTAAACAACGGTTTTAGGAATATAATTGATGCCTTCAACTAAGGCTAAATAACGAGTCATCTCGGTTTGTTTTGGCTCAGCTCGTTATCCTAACGAGCTAGAAAGTCAGCTCGGCTCGGCTCGTTAAGAGCTCGAGATGACTCGTTAAGCTCGCAAGCCAGGTATAAAAAAATTACAAAATATAATATTTGTATTTATCTAAAGCTTAATTATAGTAATAATAAAAAGTAAAAATATCCAACCGTCATAAATTTAAAAAATAATATATGCTAACATATATACTATAGTATAATAATATACAAAAATTAATATAAGTTTTCCTGCTTTTTTTAAAAGTGTGGTTCGTTTGGCTCGCGAACGGCTCGCGAGCTAGCTTGAGTTAGCTCGTTACAGCTAACGAGCTAAAATCTTGGCTCGACTCGGCTCGTTATCTTAACGACCCGAATCGAGTTGAGCCGAGCCAGCCACGAGCCGAGCGAGCTAACGGGCTTTTAGTTTTTGGTCCAGCCTTACATTCAACACTTCCGTTAATTTGCAGGTAAACATCAAGTGGACAACAAAAATACTGTTTTGGCTATGTCAGAATGTTTTTCTTGATCCTTTTTCTCTAGTAGTTAATTTTCTTTTTTTAGACCTAGTCACGCACATGTTCACAAATATAAACGCATACACACACCATATCCCTATAAACACCTCTCGAAAACTGAGTTGGATAGATCTCAAGATTCACAAAATCACCACGAATATCTCTTTGTCGATAGAGATAAAAATGTAGCACCATAAATAAAATAAAAACAAAAAATAGCAGCATTAAGGTCCTGTCAGAAGCCAGCTACATGGAACATGATGTAACAAATAACCAAGAAGCCAGCTACATGGAACATGATGTAACAAATAACCAAATATTACAGTTTATCGAAGACAACTTTTTTAAAGGAGATTCACTCTGCTTTTAAGAAAGCAATTAAGGTCTTACAGACTGGGGATACTGGTTTAGCAAAAAAACGAACACAGAGAAAACTTAGTAGTGCAGAATAATCATATTGTTGATTACTCTAATCCTACTTGTAATAGGACTAAGTAGAGGTGTGCTAGTAGAACTTATAGTTTTATTAGACTTGAGTGTAGAATCCTACCATGAGTATAACTTCTACTTGCATGTTAGGGGGTCTTGGAGAGTACTATATAAAGAAAGGGTGGCCATAGGTATCAACCAATCCAACACTCAGAGGATTAGTCTAGATGTTATACTATGAACGAAAATATTCAAAATCCTAGATGGTCAAGTAGGGTTGTAAGAGAGTGACAATCACTTATATTTTATGGAGTTATGCTTATAGAATTTATGGCTTGATTCACTAAAATCTTAATCTCTTATCGTGGTTGCTTTAACGTTGCCATTTAGGCTTTAATATATTGCAAGCTTATGTCATACTCACAATATCCTTTCTAAAATTCAAATGTTGTTACGTATAATTCTAACAAGTTATATCAAAATCAAGGTTAGATTGAATTAATTTATGAGAAGGTTAGTAAGGCTAGGATGCATAAAATTAAAACAATATTAGGGATGTGGAATCAAGTGGAGAATTTTGATAGCAAAGGAAATCTTAGCATGTGGAAATGCATGATAACCAATTTGCTTGTCCAAAAAGAATTGATTAATGCTTTAGGGTACCAAGATGGACAAGATAACTAATGAAGAATAAAGCTGAAGCGAATCTATAAAAAAAGTGTGATCGGGGTGGGCATAGACCCATGATAGAAATTTATAGTAATCCAACACTATGATACATGCAAAACATAGATATAATTATTTATAATGATGACAAACTACAAAAATGAAGGATTCATATACTAGCGAAATTAGCAATATTATATTAAGATAAAAATAAACTCATTACAATAATGGTTACCTCCTATATCACCATCATGCGAAACTAATAACTTTTGACTCTAATGTCATGTTTTTTTGTTGCAACACCACCATTTGGTTGCAATAGGGGTTGTTATCACAACCATTTACACTTCGGTTGCGATATGTGGGGTTTATGCCACACAAATTGTTTTGTGACCTCAAGTACAAATATTATTGTAATAAGTGTCATTACAACCATTTGGAAAACGGTTTCAATAAGTTATCGTTGTTGCCGCGATTTGAGTTGCGTTGTGAATAGTTTTATTAATGATGCAATACTTAAGAGGACACAAAGTGGGATTTGAACTTGAAACCCTTCCATTCTGAGGAAGTAGAGTTACCACTATGTTATATTCATGCTTATTTTGGTTCATGCGTAGAAAGTGCTTTATATTATACTAGCAAAACATGCCCGTGCGTTGCAATGGGAGAAAATAATTAAAATTTTATGAAAATAAAGACAAATAACACAATAAAAACCTTATCATCTAGTAAAATAAACAACTAAAAAGTGTCTCCACTTGCAGTTACCTAGTATTTAACTTTTTATAGCAACTTTGCGTCACAAATCTGTGTGATCATCGGGGAGTGCATTTTAACAATTCAAAACCAACTAAACCACCAACATTCCAATTCACACACTTGTATGAACCAACAAACCCACAATCAAGTACTTGCACTAATGCCACAAATACAACCAATTTCATTACACATGACTGCAGACATAGTTTTAGGCTCTAACATAGCTCTACAAAAACTATCACCCACTGAAACTAAACACCTTGTAAGTGAAAAGAGCCATAACTTCATCACAAAAGGGGCTGAGCCTGCATTAGGGCAGCAAAAAGGATCCATGATCCTGATCACTATTCATGGGCTTATGGCGTGTTGAGCCGAGACTGCAGGCTTCATTCAACGTACTTCCTCTTCATTAACATTGGCTTAGAATATGGAGTTACACATCCAGCATCCTTGTTGGCTTGATCATCCTAGCAATCAGATGTAACCACGGACTTGCTTCTGCTATTATCTTTGTCGCAATCAGAACTCTTCTTCACTTAGCCGCGAGTTTCTTTGTTCAGCTTCAGCTTAGCTTTGCTCGTTTCTCCATCCTCTAGGCTCTCATTGGCGTCCAGGCCATCATGATCAGAAATGCACGAGGTTTCAGATTTCGCAGACAACTTATTTTTGTCAGCTGAGCTTGAATTCTTTGAGTTAACTGATGACACTCGATGCGTTTTCAATTAAAAATTGCACCACATATTTGTACTCAAGTCCAACCATCTGCATTAAGGAAGATGCAGGATTGTCAGAATTATTGGCTCATTGACAAATTGGTATATGCATACTACTAACATTAGATCCAAATATGCATAATACCTACATTAGATCCAGGCTATTACCTAGTTTTTTCTAACATAAATTAACTACAATAACAACAAAGCTTCTAGCTACAACCAAGTAGGTTATACATAGGCTACATACGGAACCTAACAAGAGACACACGATCCAGAAACAAAGGAGATATTATTTTAGTTATTTCCGCTTCAATTAGCAGTTTGTGCCATTCAAAGGTAACAGGGAATATTATTATGATATTAAATATATCTTCCTATATACAGAAACAATAGGGAACCATCCTTTCTTAGTTCTGCATATTCTGCAATTACAGATGTCATGGCAAGCTGGACATATCCAATTAGGATTCTTCTTAACTTCTAACACATTCTCACCATACCTGCATCAGCAACAAAGGGTCAATCCAGAAACAAACTAACTGTCAAGTAAAGCCTTGCATGGAGAAAACTTAGAAAAGAAAACAAAGCTCAATTCACATTCAGATGCATGTAGTGTTTCAATATTTTTCAACTAAGCATAGGGAACACATGGAATGCTTTTAATTAGCACACACCTACAACTAAAATTTTCTCACAAAAATACGAAATTAAGTTAGTTAAATACTTTCTATGTATATTGCAACCCAAATCCTAGAGAGGTGTGCAAAAAAAAACGTGCAGCTTCAGCATCAGTAAATTTGTTTTAATTTGTGAACCGTAAATTGGAAAGTTCTGTTATATTTTTGTGATCACAAATAAGTCCATCTACGTTTGGCCTAAATCAGAAAAAAAAACTATCTTTGACTAACAATGTCTATGAAAATATAGCTTCTCAAATGAAATGAGTTTGTGATATGTAGTTTTTAAGTCTAAATGCAGTCTTGTATCAACAATTTATATAGAAAAGTAGACTTAGAATAAGCCTAGATAGATTTTTCTGTAAGCAAAAAAAGTAACTTCTAGAGCTAAACTTATCATTTCGTTTTCAGGTGTATATGCTATATGCAGAAGAGGGGATTGGTTCCAAGTCATAAATTGTGTCTGACACATGTTCATAAGAAAATGACAGAGAACACAACTCATTAATGTAAAATTGATAATTCTATGCTTAATTTTCTCTGGCAGCAGAGCAGGTCAACATTTAACCAAAATAATGAAAAATTACTATTACTACAAAGAAATGCTCACCTCATAGACAAACAATCTCCACAAAACTGGCCTTGGACAATCAGACATTACAACAGCTTGTATGATGACCAAGAGTTTTCTATCTGTAGCATGGAAGCATTATGCTATTATGCCAAAGAGCAGAGATGAAGAAAATCAATATAGTAAATATGCTACTAAGACAACACATCAGGC
Source organism: Microstegium vimineum (assembly GCA_022036555.1). Taxonomy (NCBI): domain Eukaryota; kingdom Viridiplantae; phylum Streptophyta; class Magnoliopsida; order Poales; family Poaceae; genus Microstegium; species Microstegium vimineum. The sequence goes on along the minus strand of CM039128.1, from coordinate 36,722,253 downwards.
ATCCTGTATATTGATAACCATAAAAATCTCTGCCAAAGGTGAAGAAAATTAATACAGTAAATATGCTGGCATCCTGTAGATTAATAACCATAAAAACCTATGAACAAGGAAATTTACTTTACAAGGAGAAAGGGAAAAATCGCAGACCCAAGTCGATTCTGCTCTTCCTTCCAATTTCCTCACCAACCAGGAGTCCTGAAGCCACTCGGAGAGAAAGGACACCGGGAGAAGGAAACCTAGCGCCATTGAGACGGATGGGAGGAGGATGGACCGCGACGGCCTCCAAGGGTGGCTGCTGGCAACAGAAGCCAAACGCTGCACGACCGCCGCGGAGGATGCACGCGTCGGAGTCGTGAGCGACGACAACGATTTCAGGCCGCAAGCAGAGGCGTCCGCACTTCCCAGCGTCCGCACATAGGTCGCCGCGGGTCCCGCGACGTTGCCGGCGACGACGAAGAAGGTCGCCGCCGGGTCCCGCGACGGTGGTGGCGACGACGACGAAGAAGCTGGATCCGAACGGCGCCGCCGGGTTCGACGACGCGTGGAGCTGCAGGAGTTGGGAGACGATGACGCAGCGCGGCTTGGCAGGCAGGGACGGCGAGGTGGGCGAGGCTGGAGACGCGACGGCGAAGGAGTCGCCCCTTCCGTCTCGCCTCTTCCTTCCTCGGGCGGCCTCCGGAGTTTTTTTTGCACGCGAGAAGGCGGCGTGGGAGAAGGGTTTCAGCATGGCTTCAGCAAGATGGGCCGAAAATGAGACGAAACCTCAGCAAGATGGGCCGAAAATGAGACGAAACCAAGTGACTGTATGACAGTTAAGCTAGATTGAATGAGTTGGACGAAAAAAAACCCTGAAATTTTGCCTTTTTATTAATAGATATAGATAAGTTAACTATTTATACAACTAGAAATGATAAAGAAATAGACAAAACATAGTCGTTCTAGCATTTTGAACCTAAGAACAAACCTATTGACAACAAGGGCACCCGCCACTTGACTATAAACTATTTGTGTTTACTTTTGCATAGTAAACAGTTTACATAATGAGTTAACATGGAATGCAATAAAAAATAATTATAATGCTATATATTATAAAATAATTCTAAAAAAATGTTACTGATGAATATTCACCATGTCAAGAAAAATACTCTCGACTTCAATGAGACAATTGCATACCTATTAGAGGCAAAGTCCTTGAAGAAGCCACATGTATCTTCATTCTTGGGTGATCAAACTTTAGATGATTCATGCGGGGCAAGAAAAGTCAAGAATCATGGGAAGAAGAAGGCAAGATCAAGGGACAATGCACATACTATTTGTCATGTCTCGATCATGACTAGAGCACCTTCATCCTTATGATTGAGTATATGCTTGCTATGTTAGTGTATGACTAGAATTCCTATATATTACATATTTGAGTTTTTGTTGACGGTCCTTAAATACCAAAATCAACCGTCAACTAAACAAGGATAAGAACCTAAATGAAACCAATAGCTAGAGATAGGGTTTATACGGACAGAATTCCATGAGTTTTGGTGAATGTCTATTTCTGAAGGGGGATATCAGGAAATATGGAAGATAGGCCCACATGTAAGCATTACATAGAGATAATCATCATTCGCAGAAGCAAGAATACTCTAGAAGGGTCAAGAAGGCGCGGGAAGAAACGAGAGGCTGAGCGGGCCCAGGGGCAGGGCGCCCGCCCTAACCCCTGGGGCGGCTGCCCTAGGGCAAGGCCCAATGAGGGTATGTCTGGTGGACCCTCTCTCCACCGCCTTTGAGGTTGCATCTAAGCCCTCCATTAAGGTTGGTTTGATCCGACGGTTGACGTTCATTTGAGGAGGCTATATAAGGAAGGCCCCCTGACCCTGAGGAGAAGAGCCTCTCTGACCTAATTCTCATTATTCATTATCCATCTCAAGAGGAGAAGCCCCTGATCAAGCTCTAGAGCCACCACATCAACTAGATCTCTAGTTTAATATAGCTATATAGGATTAGAACTAGAAGGAGTCAATCTTCGATTGGTTTCCGGATCTGTCAAGAGGATTATTGGTAATTCTCTCTTTAGTTCTTCCTTGTTCATCATTTGTTCTTCAATATTATGAATATGACTTTGCTCTACTTCATATGCGTGTTTAGGATCGTATAGCGTTTATCCATCAACGATGTGGGTGAATGATAGATATTGTGTAGACGTGGTGCCTAGACCGTATTTATCTGCGATTGTACCCTACATTCCGGATCGTAAGGTAGTTCGCGGGAGTGACAGTCCTGTTGAGTCCTTTGTAGTCCTCCTCCCGTTTGTAGGGCAGGCAGAGCAGTACTATTACGGGGAAGTGATTGCTATGTTTCTCATCTTCCTTAGTAATACTCACTACACATGAATATCTCTTATCTCGCCATGATTGCCAAGTATAATTGCACTAATCATAATATGCTAGATTGTATAGTTAAGAATGACTTAGGAAATATTCTAATAGTTCGTCCTAATTCCATGCTAATGACTTGCTAGATATATGCTGATCAGTATTTATCTTTTGTCACTATTCATTCATTATCTATATCTTATGTGATACTTATCATGTATTGAGAGGGATAGATGAAAAATCTCCATTACACATGCAGTGATACTCATTGTCGGATACCTAGAAATAGGGTACCCAATTTACCAGACTCCACAAAAACAAAATCAGCCATCGAGGGCTCTTTCGCCTCGCCCAAGCCAAGGTGGCGTCATCCGTGACGTCATCAACCCTCGGGGGCTCTTCTGCCTCGCCCGAGCCAAGGTGGCGTCACCCGTGATGTCATCAACTCTCGGGGGCTCTTCCGCCTCGCCCGAGCCAAGGTGGCGTCACCCGTGACGTCATCAACCCTCGGGGACTCTTTCGCCCTGTCTGAGCCAGGGAGACGTCACCCGTGACGTCCCTCACCTTCGGAAGTCTCACCGCCGTCAACAGCCTGGGATTCCCTAGTCCATATAGTCAAAAGGTCCACAGTACCCTCCGTCCTCAGGGATGGGGTTCAGGGCATGAGTCGCCATGCCAACCTCTGTTCACCCTGCGGTACAAGGTCCTGTGCTGCCTAACCGACGACTTCTGCGCACTACACCCGCACCATGCCTCCGACGGACACTCCAACAGGGATTAGGGCGTCATCAGCACTGTATGACGGAACGCGGGGGTGCCCGGTCCTGTGCGACCAGCCCCAGCCCATGCCCAGGTAAGGGAACAACGGAGTTCCCGGTCACGAGACACATGGCTAAAACACGACAAGGACGAACATGACCCGGACATGTGTCTACTGGCGCAATCTTCCTCAGGAAGGAAGACAAAATGAAGACAAAGCTCCCCCTCGGCAGCAGCCCAAGCCGGGCCCACGTTCACCCCCCTCTCTATACTGTACTCCTCCATCTCTCCCTACGTATAAAGGGAGAGAATGGACCTCCAATATCAGGCTCTCGACATCCCAACGTTCATTCACACACACTCAAACTCGCACACACACGAGCACACACCAGAACCAAGAACCTCATACGCACGAGACCTGGGAAGACACTTCCCTCTCTCACCAAAGCTTGTAGCTCCCCTCTACGAACCCTCCACGCTCGGTAATACGACTCCACAACACACTGGACGTAGGGCATTCGTGCCTGAACCAGTATAAACCTCTGTGTTCTCCGAGCGTAACCATCCGAACTCCGACACGCTTAGAAATTTACTCGTTGGCCGTCTAGACCCCGCCATTTTAGACACCAACAGTTGGCGCGCCAGTTAGGGGACCTTTGTGTGTCACCCGTATTTTTGAGTTTCGGATGGCTGATCGCCGCGTTGATTTCGCTCCGGGCTCCATTGTTCGTTTTGGTAGCCTAGACTTCCAGTGCCATGGGAAGGGGGCCGACCTGGCTCTCTGTCGCCCTACGACATCCTCCGAGGTAGCCATGGACGTCATCACCGCATCCATGGGCCACCTCCATTTGTCTCCCTCCGGGGAACAAGCCGCTCGTGGGGCGGTCATCCCGCAGGCCGATTATCCTCAGTTCGAGCGCCAGCTCGACACGCTCAAGGGACCCCAGCCAACTCAGAAGTCCCTGCACAACCTCTACTTCGCGTTCGCCAACGTGACGATGCCGCTCGCGGGAGGGCAGCCGCTCTCTCCTGGGCACGTCAAAGCGTCTGTCTCGAAGGCGCAACCTTTCGGCATGAGGAATGCCGCCGCGTCGTATGCGTATAAGGTGGCCACATGGTTCCATGCTGACCCCGCAGAAGGGATACGAATGGGGCTCGCGTCCCACCACTCTCACTCCGCCTCCGATCTCCTCACAAGCTCCGAGGTCACATCTTACACCGACTCAAGTCGTGGGAGCGTTGATCCCTAGGACCCACTGGACTTCGACGGTCTGGAGGATCAGGAGGCACTTCACGGCTTCCTCCAAGCTAGCGATTATCTGCTCGACTCCGGCTCGAGCGATCCCAACGAGGACCATGGCCGCGAGTGCTTCATGTGCGACGCACCTCCACCCAGAACCGCCGTCGACTCCACCCTCATCGACGAAGGGGATGACGAAGGCGACGAAAACCACACACCCGTCCGCCAGACGGGTGTTCCGGAACCCCAGCCAAGGCCCGGCCCGCAGTCTTCGGAGGCCTGGCAGCAGCAGCTCCGCGACCTCCGCGACATAGAGCAACAGCTCGCGGAGCGCCAGCGAAAGGTGACGTTCGAGCGCGAAAATCTTGAGCGTGAAGCCGCCAGGGATCCCGTGGAGCCTCGCGCTCGCAGGGAGGCCCGGGCGGTACACCACCGCATCATCAACGACAAATATGGCACGCCGCAGTTCACGCGGGCAAGCCAGAACATCGCGACAGCAAGGATATTGCTCCGCAACCTTCCGATCCCAGATGCTCCCGACGGCAAGCTCGCTCACGACGAGCTGAAGACCCTTCTGGAGTGGGCCGCGGAACAACAGGCCGAGAGCTCCGCGTCGCGGAGGCGCGGGCTCAGCGTCGGCCACCCAGCTGGCGCGGCTCCTAATGACCGCGAGGGGTCGGTCCATCCGGATCCCACACCGGCCGAACACCGGCGTCCGACCATGCACGCTCGCGTAGGCAAAAAGCGCGACGTGCACGACACGCTCAACGCGCGCAAGCACGCCAAGCAGGATGGCGTAAGCCGAGGCTACCACGTCCGATGTCGCGACCGATATGACAACGATGAAGACCGGCCTCCCACGCCGGAGCCACCGAGCCCCTCGGCGTTCATTCGCCACATCTGGCGCACGCCGTTCTCGCATCCCTTTTCAACAACCAACCAATGTCGTCCAGTACTCCGGGGAAACGAACCCCGGGCTCTGGCTCGACGACTACCACCTCGCATGTCAGGCCAGTGGTGCGGACGATGAAGACTTCATCATCCGCAACTTACCCCTTCATCTTTCGGACTCAACCCGCACGTGGCTCGAGCATCTGCCACCCAACACCATCGATGGGTGGGAGTCCCTGCAACAGCCCTTTGTCGGGAATTTGCATGTCACCTACACGCGCCCAGGCAACCCCTGGGACCTCTGCAGCTGCAAACAGAAGGCGGATGAGTCCCTCCGGGAATATATTCGTCGCTTCTCTCAGCAGTGCATGAGGCTCCCAACGGTGGCCGACGCAGACGTGGTCGGAGGCTTCCTTGCAGGCACAACCTGCAAAAAGCTAGTCCACGAGCTGGGCCGCAGCAACCCTCGCACCACCGAATGACTCCTCGACATCGCCATGAGCTACGCGTCGGGAGAAGAGGCGGTTGGTGCAATATTCCACCCCGACAAGGGAAAGGGCAAGGAAGTCGAGACCGCCGGTGAAGGCGGCTCGAACCGCGCCCAGAATAGGAACAAGAAGGGTAAGCCGCAGCGTGGCGGCGACGACAACGCTGTCACAACGGCAGACCGCAAGCCTCCCCGTCCCTAGGGCGGGAAGAAGGTGGGCAAGTTCGACGACATGCTCACAAAGCCATGCCCGTATCACAATGGACCGGTCAAGCACACGCTCCAGCAGTGTGACATGGTGGCCACATACTTCAAGGATGTCCCTGACAAGGATGAACCGAAGGAATCAGAAGGCCAGGACGGGGACGGGGGTCGCGAAGGCTCCTACGCCCACGTCAATAAGTGCCTCATGATCTTCGGAGGCCCAGAGGCCTATAGCTGCAAGCGCCGGCAGAAGAAGGAGCGGCGCGAGGTCTTCGCAGTCGCCCCGGCAACTCCATCCTTCCTCGACTGGTCGGAGCCCGACATCACGTTCGGCCGCGATGACCATCCGAGCCACATTCCCCACCCAGGTCGTTATCCACTCGTTGTGGATCCGATCATAGGGAGCGTGCGCTTCACCAAAGTATTGATGGACGGGGACATCAACCTCAACATCATGTACTACAATGCCTTCGAGGCCCTCAGCCTACGTAGGGAAAAGCTTCGATCCTCGGGGGCTCCCGTTCAGGTAATCATCCCCGGGAGACAAACGGTACCCCTTGTGCAGATCGTCCTGCTCGTCACGTTCGGGGAGCCAGACAACTTCCGGACCGAGTATCTCACCTTCGAGGTCGTGGCTTACCGAGGGACTTACTACACAGTGTTGGGGAGGCCGTGCTACGCGGCGTTCATGGCCGTTCCCAACTACACTTACCTCAAAATCAAGATGTCGGGGTCGTACGGCATCATCACGGTCTCCTCCGACAAGGTGGCGTACCAGTGCGAGGTGGGCTGCTGCGAGAACGCCATGGCCGAGGTGCGCGGCGAGGAGCTGGTGGCGGCGATCGAAGCCGCTGACAAGATGGATGTCGACCCCTAGAGCGTGAAGAGCTCGAACGCCCACGGCACCAACAACTATGTCGCTTTTCTACCATTATCTAGTATATCTATCACCATGTACATACACATATAATTTTTCCTTAAGAGCAAAAAGTTCGAGGAATAAAAACGCGGGAACTCTCGGACCGACCGCTTAGCAAGGTGCACTCTCGATGCGCGCCAGAACACACCTCGCTCGGAGGCTGGGAAGGGGGTAACCCCCCGTCTTTTACTCCAAAAACTTTTTCGCTCAAAACCGCTTTGCCGAACCCGCTAGGCGAAAGCCCGATCTCCCCCACTGAGAGAAGAGATCTCGCCGGACCGTGCCGAAGGGCCGCGAAGTACTCTGGCTCTTCGGAGCCAAGTATCTCCACCCAACCTCACACCCAAATAGATCAAAACTCCTCCCAGGGAAAATCGGGCAAGTAGCCCAAGCAAAAGGCAAATGTGAAAACCAACAAGCAAACAAACTTAAAATAAGCTCGCCAAAGAGCTATCAAAGTCGTCTAAAGCCCCTCAGGGGCACATCACAAGACAACTTAAATTGTTTGTTACAAGGGCCCTCGGCCCCTGATCACTGACCACGCAGGGTCACTCCTCCGGCGGCGGGAACACATCGTCGTCAAGCTTGGCGGCCAGGATCGCTGCAGGCTCCTCCGCGTCGGCCTCGATCCGGTCGAGCAGGTCCTCTGGGGCGTCCGACGGATATCCCTCACTGACGAGCGTAGGAGTCACCGCATCATAGAGGCAGGCGGCGATGGCCATCGTGCGGTGGACCCCGACGCGCAGGGCTTCTCGGATCCGCGCTTGGCCCCGCTCCCAGAGCAAGCTGACACGGGTCCTGGCTGCTGCCGGACCACCCTCGACGGCTGCCACGCTGAAGAGGTCGCACACACCCCGTGCACAGCCTCGTGCAACGCCTGCGCCTCCAGCACGCCGACCTGCAACGCTCAAACAACAAAAAGGGGATCTCAACCTCTGAACAAATGATACACAATGCCAAGGCAGACAGGCAGACGGAGGAAACATACCTGAGTTCTCCCCCTCCAAACCGTTGATTGTCGCGGGGAGCTGTGAGGTGACCGTTGTCAACTCGCCGACCCGGGCGGAGAACTCCAAAATCCTCCGGTCGGCGTCAGCATTGCGCTCGCGCGCCCGGTTGGACAAATCCTCGAAATGGGCCACGACACCATCTCGCTCCCGGCGGATGACGTCACGCTGGCGCTGCATGACGTCGCGCTCCTCCATAGAGCCCAGCGCCGAGACGGCCCGGCGCCGCGCTTCCGCTTTGGCGTTGCGCTCGGTCGTCAGGCGCTCAACTTCAGCCTGACGCGCCGCGTGCTCGTCCTCCAGCATCTTGCGGATGTCCTCAGCACCGGTACGAGCTACGTCCCGCTCTCGCTCGACCCGCTCGACGTCGGTCGCGTTCCGGCACGCTAACGCTCGAGCGTCTTCCTCCCTCGTCTCCAAAGCCCTTAGTTGCTCCTTCAGCTCGACCACTCGGCTGCGAGTAGTCAAGAGGGTCTCGGCCACGTCGGTATCCCCGGCTGCTGCCCATGACCCGGGGTCCCACCGCCCAAGCTCACGACGGAGGAACTCGGACTTCTCGGCGCTCGTCGCCATCAAGATCTGCGGGGAAAGGGACGTCAGGAGGTTGACCAAAACAGAAATAAACAACACTTACGTTCGGATGGCCTCTCACATTGCTGTGATGAGAGATATCATCGTTGAGAAACGTGACCGATCTCTGGAGCTCCTCCACTGCACGCGCCACGTGGCAGCCATGCTCCTCGCGAGAGCCCTCAATGTGTCGCCAATGCCGGAGTTCGCGTTGGTCGTCCAGCACGAACATCGGCTCCCCCGGGCTTTCCCGGTTGACCCATGCGATCAAGTCAGCATCCCCGAAGGAGCGACGGTCGGCGCCAAGTCGGCGTAGGGCCCTAGGAGCGGTCCCTCCCCCGATGCCAACCGCCTCGCCCGTTGAAGCCATGCCGGACGGGGAGAGGACGGCCTTCGACGCACGCGCGGCTGCCAACTCCTCTGTGAAAGACCCGGGGACCATCACATTACAGGGCAGCCCGCCGCGAGGAGGGAGGCCGACCGCGTGCCTTTCTTCCCCCGCGCCGGTTGTCACCACCACGTCTTCCAGCACCATGTCAGGCTGAACCTCCTTGACGTCCGTGGCCGCAGTGACACCCGAGCCATCCTCTTCCCCAGATCGTCGATGACCATCGCCTCCGGGGGAGGGGATGGCAGGGCGGGTGCGGGTCCGGCGCCAGCGGGCGCCTGCGATGCGGCACCGATTGCGGCGGTGTCGGTCGGGGTCGGGCCACCCCCGGTCCCGGCGGCGCCCGTTCAACCTGTGGCCAAGGCCGTCACACCTCGCCCCGGACCAACCAGAGGCGTTTCCCGGCGCAGTTTCTTCCAGCCCGCGTATTCGGGGCTCCCGACGGCCTTGCGACGTCGAGCCCGTGTTAACGCTGCAAACAACCTACCACATTGATAAAACGGAGAAGGACACCGTGCAAAGCAGGCTTACCGCGGGGAGAAGACGCGGCCACGCTTTCGTAATGACTCCGTTACGCCACGGCTCGAGGACCCCGAACCGCCACTCCGTTCGCCGTCCCCGCCCCCCCGCGGGCAGGACAGGAAGAGGAGTTGCCGTGGAACTGCCGACAGTGCTGCCCCCAGAACTACCAGGGGCCAGGTGTGTACCGAGCACTCTCACCGGCGGCACCTCCATTGTCGGCGCGGTCCCAGCTGGCCGACGCAGTGGTCCCGCCGTTCGAAGTGCGGGAACCACCTCGGACAGAGGACGTCTGTCCTCGTCGTCATCATCATCGTCCTCCCCAATGCCCTCCCAGTCCACGTCCGCCAGCTACGGTGGGACCTAGCCCATGACCGCCGCGCCTTGCCCCGGCAAGCGGGAAGAGGCGCGACCACATGGCGAGCCACCGAGGGGGTCCCCTACAGAAGAAGCGCGGACGGTGCGCGAATTAGTACCGCCAAGCAAAAGACGCACGGGGAAAAGGTACTCCAGCACGGTCCTAACTCACCAGCTCGATGAAGTTGAGGTCAGGGCGTATCGGCGGGCAACGGTAGATGTCATCTTCATTCAGGGCATCTCCAAGCAGCCCTCGGGCGACGTCGACCATGTCCTCCAGCCCCAGGTCCACCTCCGCCATGGCGGATCCCTCGCGCGATGCCCTGGGCACCATGTCATTCAGCTGACGCACCCGCGCCATAAGCGGGAGCACCCGACACTGTAGGAACTGCGCGACGACCCCGAAGAGATTCAGCTCCAGGTCACGAAGCCGCCTCAAGTTTCGGAGATAGGGCGCTATCCCCGAGAGCTCCTCCGGGGACAGGTCATCGTTCCAGCTAGGGGGCTCGTCAGCAAAACGTCGCCTCGTGTATTCCGGGAGTGGCGCCTCAGGGTGGTTCCTAATGTAGAACCACTGCGAGTGCCACCCTCGGTTGGACGAGCTCATTCGCCCCGACATGTAGAGATGGGAGTTGGCGGAGCGGAGGCTGATGGCACACCCTCCGCTCGACGCCATCCATCTCGCCCCTCCCAAATAGTAGAGGAACACCGTCGCCTTGAAGAAAAACCTCCATAGGTTGTAGTCCGGCTCCATCGCCAACATCCCCTCCGACATGGCCGCGAAGGCCGCGAGATGGAGGACGGAGTTAGGATTGAGATTGTGGAGCTCAATCCCATAATGGTGAAGGATCCCCCGGAAGAAGCGAGACGGCAGCGTCCCAAACCCGCGCTCGTGGAACGGTAGGAAGGAGACCAGGTACCCGCACGACGGGTCCGGCCTGTCGACACCCGTGGGTACGATCCACTCGACATCGTCGTCGGCAGAGAGCTTGGAGCGCAGCATCCCCACGTCCACTAGCTCGAGCGCCCGCTCATACTCAGCCTCGCATTGGGGCCAACTCCTCTCCGGAGGTACTCCGGCCATCAGAAACTTCTCCCAGGAAGCGCCGCGCGGCGCGACGCAAGATGTGGCTAAGACGGACGCACTACAATGCAAACACTAGCTTCGAAGGATTCGGCGCGAGCAGGGCGAAGCGATGAAAGAGGCAAATAGTGCAGGCTCACGGAGGGTGACGCAACGCACATATATTTATAAGGGGACAGAAGGCAGAGTGGCGCCTCCATAGTTCCCCACGCGCACGACCCCACGACCCGAGTCGCATTAAATGGGACCGCTCGGTTACGTCCACTCCACTGTACGCTGGAATACCGGGAGCCGCGCGCGACGGTAGGTAACTGACACCGCCCAACTTCTCTCTCGCTCCGAATCCCGCATCCTGTACCTATCATCATTACAAGATCCACCCTGGGCCCACCACACCACGCACGCAAGATCTTTTCCGTATGCGTCCCCAGCACACAACAACGAAACCTCCGGCTCGTCCGAGCTCGGCCAACAAACGCAAGGGTCGGAGGGACGCACACGTGGCGCAACCAGCGGCGACGGCCCATGGGCCCAGTTAAACCAAAGGGATATGGGCTATAGACGCCCCGACGGCCCACTACGGTCCAGAGAAACGAAGGCCGACCCAGCGGGGTTCGAAGCGGCCGTCTCAGGATGACAGAGCGAGGGGCGAATAGGTAATGGACACGCTAGCGGTCATTAGCCTGGCAATCGGATGCTAAGGTCATTCCCAGATTTCGTATCTGAGTCCGTCTTTACGGATGATTGGTTCATGATATTCCTATAGAAGGAAGGCAGCAGGCCCCCGGGACCCATAGAACGGACCCGACTACTAGATGAAACCGATTTGGGGTGAGCCACGACATGGGCCACGAGTCGGAACCCTAGCAAACGGGAACCGAGCACCTCACTCAAATTTGCCCATTATTACCTCGACGAGCATCCATGGTTCGTCCGCCTCGAGCATAGCATGGTCCGGCTCACATCCCCCCATCTCGTGGAGAGATGCGCGGGTGATGCACGAAAAGACGGCACAGAACCGAGACATTTCTCTACACCGAGTAGAGACTCGGTGGCTGCCGCCGCACCCATCCTACCAGTTCTAGCAACTGGATAACGGAGAGGGAAAAGGAGGCCCCATGCCTCACCCGTTAGAGGTCCGCACAGGTAAACACATATATCTGTTTTCATTTCAGATCCACATATATATTGATCTCTGCACGGGTTACACGCTCTCTATGAGTCACGAGGGAATAAGCCCGATCATCAGACACCAAAAACACGAAAACGTTTACAAGGTGGACTGAAGGGAAATCCCAGGCCGAAGGGCCGAAAGCTAAGGGTGCCCGAAGGGCACCTACACCAAATACCTCACTGCTGTCCGACAGATCTTGTATCCAGATCAGGCAACCCAGCCGCGGGGCTCGGGAGGAATTTGCCTGAGGTACAAGATCGCCTCGGACCTCGGCGCCACGACCCACGGACCACCTAGACCAGGCACGCTACAGCTGTGGGAGAACAACGACCGCCTCGTCATCAAGAAACCCTAGGCCGCGTCCCTCCTCCAGAGACGGTTGGGCACTTTACAGCTAAGTTGCCCTAGCTGCTCGGCGATCGAGGACGCCGTTGGCAAGCGGCTCCGAGCCCGCCGTATAGCGGCAGCTCCGAGCCCGCATATCCCGCCAACGGTGGCATCACCATCAACCAGTAGTCAAGGATGAGCCAACTCCTGGAGTCATTCGAAAACTGCAATGACTTTTCCAGTGGACACATCCTTGACTGCCCTCGGGGGGGGGGGGGAGCACGCCATTGCTCCCCGGAGGCGGAGAGCAGGATTCAACCGAAAGGATGGACTCCACACCTTTCGCCCTCCGGGAGCAACTCGTGCAGGGGGAGGTGACACCTCTTTTCCACCCGGTGGCCAGGATAAGAGGCGGTCATGCACACCCCACAGAGCTTTCTCTGAATCCTGCCACTAGGAGAAGAGAAATACCCACACCCCCAACGCAGAACTTCCTCTGAATCCGGTGCAACGCTCAAAAGGCCGCCTGCCAGGACGGCTCAAGGGACTCTCCGACGAGATCTCGGAGGAAGAATCTATGGCAGGCCATACTGTGTGGATGTGAATCTCCCCACGGGCGGCCGCCCCTATTTATAGCCCACCAGGGCACTCATGCGACAACATGTCCGTGAGGCTACAGCAACGCCCCCAACCACATCGCTCTGTGCGACAGCACCCACTTCAAGAGGGTGCAGCGAGGCTATAAATGGTCAAGCAGATGGGTGGCTCAGGGCGCACCGTTCGGAGTCTTAACCAACTCGAACGGGAAAGACACGACACACCCACTTTTGGGCTAGGGGGGGGGCAAGGGGGCGCAGTCAGACCCCGAAATCCGACAAACACGTCTTCGACCGGTCAATCGATCGTATGGGCCGAAAGACGGCACGACGTAGGGCTGACTCATCATTTCAAGACGCGTCAGCCCGAGGCTAACAGTGCAGCCTGTGCCAGGGCTGGCGTGCGACCAGAGCTCTGGCTCTGACATACGGAGCAGACCACTCCCTCCCCGCCTCGTGAGGGAGGCGAAGGGTCAAGCACTGTGCAAGACTTCTGAATAAGCCCTTAGGAGGAAAAATCTCCCTCCTAAGGCCTCTGGGGCTACACCCGGCAGGTGCGCTCGCGCGCACCCACCGGAATCCAAAAATCTAACCAAACCACCATAAGCGCTCTTAGAAGCCTCCGGTGTAGTCCTTCACTACATCGAAGGCTCGGGGGCTATTGTCGGATACCTAGAAATAGGGTACCCAATTTACCAGACTCCACAAAAACAAAATCAGCCATCGGGGCTCTTCCGCCTCACCCGAGCCAAGGCGGCGTCACCCGTGACGTCATCAACTCTCGGGGGCTCTTCCGCCTCGCCCGAGCCAAGGTGGCGTCACCCGTGACGTCATCAACCCTCAGGGACTCTTCCGCCCCGTTTGAGCCAGGGAGACGTCACCCATGACATCCCTCACCTTCAGAAGTATCACCGCCGTTAGCAGCCTGGGATTCCCTAGTCCATATAGTGAAAAGGTCCACAGTTCCCTCCATCCTTAGGGATGGGGTTCAGGGCATGAGTCGCCATGCCAACCTTTGTTCACCCTGCGGTACAAGGTCATATGCTGCCTAACCGGCGACTTCTGCGCACTACACCCACGCCATGCCTCCGACGAACACTCCAACAGGGATTAGGGCGTCATCAGCCCTGTATGACGGAACGTGGGGGTGCCCGGTCCTGTGCGACCAGCCCCAGCCCATGCCCAGGTAAGGGAACAACGGAGTTCCCGGTCACGAGATGCATGGCTACAGCACGACAAGGGCGAACAGGACCCGGACATGTGTCTATTGGCGCAATCTTCCTCAAGAAGGAAGACATAATGAAGACAAAGCTCCCCCTCGGCAGCAGCCCAAGCCAGGTCCACGTTCACTCCCCCTCTCTCTAATGTACTCCTCCATCTCTCCCTACGTATAAAGGGAGAGAATGGACCTCCAATCTCAGGCTCTCGACATCCCAACGTTCATTCACACACACTCAAACTTGCACACACGCGAGCACACACCAGAACCAAGAACTTCATACGCACGAGACCTAGGAAGGCGCTTCCCTCTCTCACCAAAGCTTGTAGCTCCCCTCTATGAGCCCTCCACGCTCGGTAATACGACTCCGCAACACACTGGACGTAGGGTGTTCATGCCTGAACCAGTATAAACCTCTGTGTTCTCCAAGCGTAACCATCCAAACTCCGACACGCTTAGAAATTTACTCGTTGGCCGTCTAGACCCCGCCATTTTAGACACCGACACTCATTAATCATCATTACTCATTCCTCGTTTATTTCTTAGTATCCCTTCCTAGTGGTAAAAATATAAATAACGATACCTGGAATACTTCTGGTTAAAGTGCTACATCGATATTATCTGTGCGCTTGCAAAAACACATTTATATTTACTTAGAGAAATTGCATATTTCAATACCACATCTCTTTGTCATGCTGGGGATGACAACCTAGCTTAAGTGTCATAAGAGATGTCAACAAGCATTTTTAGCGCCGTTGCCGGGGAAGGTTGATTAGCTATCAAAAGGAATAAATGAGTTCAAGCCTGCGCTCATCAATATGGTGCGAACATTGATCGGTCATTTGAGCTCAAGCCTACGCTCATCAATATGGTGCAAGCAAACCAGATCTATGGGAAAGCACACGAAGATGCTAGTGCTCATCTCCAACACTTCCTGGAGATTTGCAGCACATTCACTATCAAGGATATCCCCAGAGACGCCATACTACTTCGCCTTTTCCCATTCTCACTCTTGGGAAGAGCGAAGCAGTGGTTCTATGTAACCAAGGAGAAGAATACCACGTGGGCACTATGTTCCACCAATTTCCTAGCAAAGTTCTTTCCCATGGGGAAGACCAATGCTCTCCGTGGGAAGATTTCAAGTTTTCAGCAACAACATGACGAGTCCGTTCCAGAAGCATGGGAGCGCTTCCAAGACTACATCCTAGAATGTCCCCATCATGGAATGGAGAATTGGTTACTTATGCAGACCTTCTATCATAGGCTCAACAACAGCACTCGTGAGACCATGGATGCTGCTGCCGGAGGAGCATTCCTATCACTTACAATACCACAAGCCACATCTCTTGTGGATAAGATGGCATCCAACCAAGGTTGGAATGAAGAAAGAACTCAAACTCACAAGAAAAGTGGAGGTATGCACCAGCTCAAAGAGGTAGACATGCTGTCAGCAAAACTAGACCTGCTCATGAAGAGACTCGATGAAAAAGCTGGAGAGAAAAAAGAAGTTATGAACATCTACGACTCTCACATGACATGTGAAGAGTGTGGAGACACTGGACACTCAGGAAACCATTGTCCAGAGTTGCAAGAGGACGTGAACTACATCAACAATAACAACTACAACCGTCCTCAGCAGAATTAAGGTTGGAATCAACAACAACAAAGGTCTAACTACTCAGGTAATTATCAAGGTAATAATTCTTATAATAATCCTAGTTTTCCACCTTTGAGAGAGTTAGTAGCTAATCAAGAAAAGTTAATGGATAACATGTCTAAGAAATTAGCATCCAATGATAAAATACTAGAAACTATAAATAATAGAATGGATAATTTTTCTGTTGCCATCAAGAATCAAATTAGCTTTAATAAAATGATTGAATCTCAGCTAACCCAAATAGCTGCTGCTATTCCTATCACTAACCCCGGTATTCCATCATAACTGGAAGGATTAGAATCTGCAAATCTTGTAGAAATATTTGATGTAGGTGCTTATTGGAACAACCCTATAGAAGAGTGGTGTAATGACTTCCTACCAACCAAGAAAGGAGATCCAGGACGACCCGTCATCCCAATCTCCATTGGCACCATGGACTTTCCTGAAGCACTTTGCGACTTTGGTGCAAGCGTCAATATCATGCCCAGAGTAATCTATAAGAAATTCTTTAATTATCCTTTATCAGAAACAACCCTATGTTTGCAGCTTGCAGATCAGACACTATGCTACCCAAGAGGAATATTAAAAGATATCTGTGTCTGTATTGGTACCTCATATATCCCAGCAGACTTCATGATGATAGAGACCGGTGTTGATGAGAAGTCACCCATCATCCTAGGGAGGTCAATCTTGAACACAGCTGGAGCTGTCATCTATGCTAGCGCTACCAAGATCAATTTCTTCATCAAAGGGAAGAAGGAGACATTTACCTTCAAGAAAAAGACCTTACAATCTCCTGAACAACCTCAACATGAGCCAAGAAAGAGGACCAATGGGAGTAACAAGCAGAACAAGAAGAACAAGAACAAGAAGCAAGTAAGGACAAAACCAGTAAAGATGGTCACATCACTCCACAATAATCAAGATCACCAAATCAGATCCCCTCATTTGATCAAGAAGGACGACCCAGGTGTCCCAAACATTGAATGCATGATTAACAGATGCTCCTTCCAGAAAGCAATCTGCGACACCGGATCGGGCGTCAACATTATGGCCAAGATGACCTATGAGTTCCTGTACGACATAATGCCTCTACATCCAACATACACCCAACTCCAGATGGCAGATCAGACATGCCGCGTCGTTGAAGGCATTGCAAAAGATGTCCCCATCCAGATTGATGACCACTTCATCCCTACAGACTTCCTAGTTGTCGATATGGAAGAAGATGATTATGATCTACCTATCATCCTTGGGAGGCCGTTCCTAAGTACCACCAAAGCTATCATCTACATTGGGATAGGAGAAGTGCACCTACACTTTCCCTCTGAAAAGGTACATCGTTACTTTAATGATAACTACATTATTGAAGAATCTAAGCAGAATAGAACGAGAAGAAGAAGTCGCTACCACAACCAGAAGAAACAGAACACCAAGGACAGATGGGCAGACTATAAAGAAGAAGTATCAAGATATAAAGAGAGATATCCAGAAGAAAGAGAATCAATATACGCAACTCCACTCTCTAGGCCAAACACACCACCAACTCCAAGGTTAGGAAATGAAAGATCACTCTATGACTACCCTAGGCACGAGAAGCGGAGAATCTTGGAAAGAAGCAAAGGTACGTCCCTTCAATTTTAATAAGTATCCATAAAAGAGAGTTTGTCCTAGGGAGGCCACCGCACCAACACAAGTGTGGAGAGAAAAAGAAATCATATCCGAAGAAGAAGTACAACTGGAGGCACCAGCTACGCCAAGCCCCAGGACAACTAAGGACGCAAGGAGTCCTGTTCGGAGGACTTAAACCACCGAACGTCGTGCCAAGAGGTAACACTTGACAGTTATCCCTTTTTCCCTCAAATATTTACTTTCCCATGTGAATAGACTCGTGGCATAAAACCCATAAGTGTACTCGTTGTGGTGGCATAAAAATAAAATAAATATGTATCTGTCTTATAAAATATAAAAAATAGTGAGTTTATGATCCTGCTAAATAATATCATCCATTAGAGGATGCTCGATATGATTCAAGCTAGAGATTTATGACTAACACTTAATGAGTTCCACAAGCTTTGTTGTCTATTTGAGCTTCACAAAATTCAAGGATCAAAGAAGAACAACAACCAGAGGACATCCTACCCACTGCCAGAATACTCTGACAAGATAAGAACACCTCTGCTACCTGTCAGCTGCATTAGAAGAAATTACGTCAAAATCGAGCTTGGGGGAGAGCACCCCCGTACCCAGCTAAGTATTTCTACCTACCAGTTTTTATATCTATACTTTACTAAATATAAAAAGATGCATAATCATAAAAACCCAATAAATATTTTCCCGCTTATATATATGAATATGTTTTTGATTAGTTGAGAAGTTTGCTAATAAATAATAGGAGAGAATAAAATAAAATAGTTATGCTAAAATGAACCCCAATGATAAACTCTTAATATGGAAATGATTAATAGTTGCTCTGTCGTAATACCTTTCAAGTACCTAGTTTTTAAATTTGAACTCTCTCAAGTTTAGGCATAACTGTTATGATTTGAGATTTTCTCTAAACTTGAACTTGTGGGAAGAGTACCTGATCTAAAGTCTAAGTCATTGACGGATATGATATGGAAAGGTTTGAGTTGCTATTTATCTGTTCCTAGAGATACTAGAATTCTGGAGAATTTTATCTTTTGAAAACTTTAAAAATGCTACATTATGAGTTCCTGTATGAAGAGAGTTTAAATTCCTACCACAGCTATATATACATGCTTACTAGATTAGGAAAACACATATTTACATACTGCTTATGAGTATTGAGTGTGGTCAAGCTGTGTGACCCTCGGGAACTAGTCATGCGGTCTGAATTAAGATTCACACACATCCATACATGCTGCTTCCACCTCAGAAGTACGCATTCACTTACACTACACCCACATACGCTACTTCTATCCTAGAAGTACGCATCCACATATATCCACTCATTTCCATCTCCAGATCCACCCACCAAAAACATTCCACTCCTAATCCGGGAGAGAATAGAAACACATAAATATTCTCCTATTCATGTTTTATCCATGTGAAATAAATGCTCCAGTCAGCGTTCACTTTATTGCTCTACAAGGATGAGTGCTTTAAAAAAAGAGAGAGATACGAGGAAATAAAAAGGGCAAAATGTCCGCCAACCTCGAAAAAAAGTGAGAAGAGAGGTAAAAATGGGCAAGTGTCCAATAGTAGAATTGAGGGTACAAGATACCCACCTGAATATACATACATACATATACATATAATATATATATATATATATATATATATATCGAGCACCTCATTCCTTCAAAGGTTCCAAATACAAATCCATCAAGGGAGCAAA
Source organism: Microstegium vimineum (assembly GCA_022036555.1). NCBI lineage: Eukaryota > Viridiplantae > Streptophyta > Magnoliopsida > Poales > Poaceae > Microstegium > Microstegium vimineum. Next base: position 36,703,131 of record CM039128.1, on the reverse strand, counting down.
AGTAGAATTAGTCTTTTACCACCATCATCATTATCATCATCATTACCACCATCATCACCATGTACCATCCATTTGCCACACATGCACATCTTGATTTGACTTATTCATCGGTTCCTTTGGATCCACGGTTTGACTATGCAAAATATGTCTTGTAAGTATGTATTCGCTATCTCCCACCTATGAGCTCCAGATATTAGCCTATTAGAAGTAGGGTGAGAGAAAGAAGGCAACACAACAATGCCTTATACCATAAATACCACATATTTAAGAGAAAGGCACACACCATCAATGCCTTGGTAAGGATCCAGAAATACCACAAAGGAGCGATTGAGAGAGTCATACAAGGAATCTCTGAGTTTTTATTTTGAAAATCTGCAAAAACTCCGAAACTATAGTTGAGCAAAGAGCAAGGTACATGGCGCTTGACCGGACCGTTCTATCTTTCAACTACCCAAGACATAGGTGACGGTTACAAGCCCCATGGTGGAAGGTAAAATGAGTAAGTTTTAAGTTTTAATAGTTGATCTAACCTGGAGACGAGATCTTATTTGAAAGCATGTGTACCTGTAAGGCGTGAAAGCATTGTAGCAACTCCTGATCCATCACTGAGTCTATTTTTGCTCAGGGATGAGCAAAAGGTAAGCTTGGGGAGCTTGTTGACGGTCCTTAAGTACCAAAATCAACGGTCAACTAAACAAGGATAAGGACCTAAATGAAACCAATAGCTAGAGATAGGGTTTATACTGACAGAATTCCACAAGTTTTGGTGAATGTCTATTTCTACAGGGGGATATCAGGAAATATGGAAGATAGGCCCTTGTTGATATTTGTTAACGCAAACAGAGAAATCACTTGGAAGTAATCCACGAGCGCACGGATACCGGTGAGCACTTCACCCGGGAGATTATCTAGAGTATCGTAATTTGTTTTTTCCGCAGGGAGAAAGGGTGTGTATGACTAACCAATCTATGCTATTAACCTTTAGGCTATTAACAAGGCGATCTAGATATGTGCGATTAAAGAAGATTACAACTGTAGTCTCGCTCTAGTCTAGATAAGATATGTATTATTATTCTATTGGGGAGAACTGTCGTGATAAGAGACACCTCAGAGAATGCTTATCACACAGCCTATAAAACCCTACCAGTCCTTCTAACGGGATTGTGGGTTCCAAAGGTATCTATGGAATTGTCACTTTTCGAGCTACTACCACAGATCCGACTAGACAGGGGATATATATGGGTATCCTAGCCCAAACACCACATTTACGCTAGAGATGATTACCCTACTCTCTACGCGAAGAGAATAAAGTAAACTCACAAACCAAAGAATTAATAAACAAGGAACTTACTAGAATTAGAAGTCGAATTACCGAAGAAATCCTAGGAACAAGCCTCGGGTTAGGAGTCTTGATCCCGTCGATACAAACCGGAGAAGAGACACCAACAGGCCGGGCTTCCTCCAATCCACACATCCACTCTAACTCTCTCAATCTAATCTCACATGTATGCTAAGCCCTAGAGAATAGATCCATAAGGGATCCTCTCTGGAAAATATGTAAATGAATAATGGATTGCCCTTTGCCAGGGGGCAGGGGTCCTCCTTATATAGCCCCCTCAAATGATCGTCAGCCGTCGGATCAAACCAACCTTAATGGATGGTGTAGATGTGATCTCAAAGGTGGCGGAGAGAGGGTCCACAAGGCAGACCCTCATTGGGCCTTGCCCTAGGGTGGCCTCCCCAGGGGGTAGGGCGGGCGCCCTGCCCCTGGGCCCGCTTGGCCTCTGGTTCCTTCCCGAGCCTTCTTAACACTTCTAGAGTATTCTTTTTCGTGCGGAGGTGTTATGTGTCTATGTAATCCTTACTTGTGGGCCTATTTTTCGCTTTTGCAGTTGTCTCCCTACAGAAACAGATAAACACCAAAACTCGTGGAATTTTGTCAGTTAAAACCCTATGTCTAGGTGGTGTGTTGCAAATATATCCTTTCTTCTGCTTAGTTGACACTTAGAATTGATACTTAAGAGGTGTCAATAAGCTCCCCCATACTTAGGCTTTTACTTGTCCTCGAGAAAAGGATGGTGAAAACATAAGCTTAAGGTTTAGACATCAAAAGTAAAAAGTTCCTTTTTATACTTGTACTGTGGGAATTTAGCAGAGTCACCATATAACCATGAGTAGTTGAGGAATAAAGTAGCTAGAAATAGAGACCCTTCATCTATCAATCTTGTCACTTGGAGTTTTTGCATATTCAACTCACTTTTTATGGTGCTCTCAGATCACTTATAAGTTATAATTGAATCTCGAAAAAGTATAGGTAAATGTGGCATACTCACCTTGCATGTATTGCCTGGTCAAACCGGGATCCGAGGAGAATAATGCCATACTCTTAGATCAAGACTTGAGACTTTTTGCCCATTTTTATTTCCTTGAATTAATTATTTTTTCATAGCCCATGCATCTAATGCAACACTACTTTGGAAGAGAGAATATTTTGTGTTGGTAATGTATGAATGAAGCCTTGACTTTCGGAGTATGATAAAATTCTAACAAGGATCCACACGATTCGAACAAACTCAATACAAAGTAAGTAGCCTTTTGGCTTTTGATTGGTAAGTGTAAAGCATCTATGGGATGGTAGATATTTATTTTAAAGAAATTCTCCATGTGACAGAGATTACAAGAATTAAGTTCTCATATTCTACCATCTTATATTCCACAATGACTTAAGTAACATGGAGTATTTAACTAAATTTCCAAAAATAGAAGGACTCCAGGAAACTTCATATAAAGAGTCTATTTCATAAGGATGTTTTAAGGAAACATTTTATCATTTCATCATGTTTTAAAGCATTTATTTATGGGAACTCACTGCACGAATCAAAATTTAGAGATGTGTATGAAAAATGTAACGTGCAGGGTGCAAACCTGACCGTGGTCGAAGAACAAGGAGGGGGGTGTCCTGCCTAGGGCGGGCGCCCTGGGTAGTGGGGTGGCCGCCTAGCTTGGGTGGCCCCTCGGTCTCTGCTTCGGTGTGTGTGGTTGTTGCTCTATTTGTTTCCGAAATTTGTGCTCGTTGTGGTTGAATCTGTTCGTCTCGTCATCAGGGGTTTCCCCCATACTTGTTTCCTGTTTTCTTAGATAACAACACAGTGGAGACAAGCCAGGTACAAATATATAATAGAAATGATCTTTATTTATTATGAGGCATGCATACAAAGGGAAAATGAAACAAACTAATCTTCTAGCTAATGGATCTAAACTATGCCTCATGAACTGCATAAGGCATCTAGCGATGTTCTAAAAAATTCATCTTCTTCTTAAGCTCATCTGCATCGTGCCTAAGGCCACCTACTATGGTGTTCAGGTTCGTGACCTGCCTAGTGTAAAAGTCTAGCGAGCTTTGTAGATTGATGATCGTGTCATCTCTAGCATGGAAGTCTTTTTTTCTAAATCCGCTACAATCTTGCGGCGTTTGGGAGGTGACTCGAAGGAGTTGAGGGAGTGCTTCGGGGCTTCCTGTGGTGGTACGAATCTGACTTTGGGTTCCCGGATTCCCTTAAAGTAGGGACGTTCCTCTTCGGTGGTGTACTTGACGTGGTTGAGCTCTCCATTTCGATGGGTCTTTACTCCTACGACCCTCTCCTTGGGTCTTGGTGGGAGAACCTTGGTACCGGCAGGTACCTTCATGATGGGCTCTTCCTTCGGCCCTTTTGAGCAGGAGTGGTTGCGGTGGTGCAACAAGGACAGGTTGCGCCTAGAAAGATTCGCTATAGCGCTGCTGCTTTGGTGGAATGGTGGCTAGAAGGAGCTCATCGTGGATTAAAACTAACGCCTTGGAATCTGGATCTTCTTTGGGGAGCTGGTCGGGGATGGATCCATAGGGGACCATCCTCCTATCGGCGTTGTTGTTGTTGGCCATTGGAGCAAAGAGATCTAGCAAGCTTCTAAGCGAGAGCTAAGGGAAAGATTGAATGATGATGATGGCTGACGTCAGGGGTTGTTTATATAGGGATGGAAAACTGCCTCTAGAAGCATGTACGGAGCAAATCTCGCGGGAAAATGGTTGGATAAGTGTTCTGCAAGGTTTATCGGATAAGAGAGGATAGAGGATTCGGGAGTGCAAAAGGCGGCGGCAAGAGGTGACAGGGGTGGGGCGACCGCCCTGGCTATGTGGGCTCTGCCGGACTCCTTCTGCGCACTCGTTTCTAGAAGGTTCTCTATACTGAAAAACATATGCATGGCCTAGAAATGCAAAAATAAAGTGATTGGGCCTTAAAATTCACTTAAAAGGTAGAAAATAATTACGTCTATTTCTTCTAATTCTTCATTAGGCTCAAGAAATATTTTGAGACGTTGACCATTTACCTTGAATAACGTACCTTCGTCATTTTGAAGTGTGATTGCTCCGTGGGATGATGAATTGATTACATTATATGGTCCTTCCCATTTGCTTCATAGCTTTCCGTGTCCGAAGAGCTTCACCCTAGAATTAAAAAGTAGTACCTTATCTCCGGGTGTGAACTCCTTCTTCTTGATCTTCTTGTCATGCCATCGTTTAACTCTTTCTTTGTAGATCTTTGAATTGTGATATGTTTTTTCTCTCCACCCCTCCAATTATGATAATTGCATTTGTCGATTGTCTCCAGCGACATCAAAGTCCATATTCCATCTTTTTATAGCCCAGTGTGCCTTGAACTCTAGTTCAAAAGGTAGGTGACAAGTCTTCCCATATACGAGTTGATATGGAGACATTCCAATTGGAGTTTTGTATGCAGTCCGGTATGCCCAGAGTGCATCGGGTAACTTGTCCTTCCATGTTGTTCACATTTCATTCACTGTCTTCTGGAGAATATTTTTGATCTGTTTGTTTGAGGTTTCTGCTTGGCCACTTGTCTGAGGATGATAAGGTGTAGCGATGTTGTGGCGGATCCCATGCCTTGCTAGATATTGTTCAAATCGTTTGTCGATGAAATGTGATCCTCCATCACTTATCACTATTCTGGGGACTCCAAATCTTGGAAATATGGTCTCTTCAAACATCCTCTTTGAATTCACGTTGTCGGCATGCTTGCAAGGTAGTGCCTCTACCCACTTGGAGATGTAGTCAACTACCACCAAGATATACTCACATTTTTTTTATGGGGGAAATGGTCCCATATAGTCGATTCCCCAAACATCAAGGAGCTCTATTTGCAAATTGCTGGTGAGTGGCATGACATCCCTTGAGTTTATGTTGTCGTGCCTCTGACATGGCCCGCATCTTCTGATAAATTCTCTGGTGTCTTCATACATTGCTGGCCAATAGAATCCACATGCCAAATTTTTGCATGTGTGCGGAATGCTCCATAATAACCTCTGTATGGTGATGAGTGGCATCTTTCAATAATCTTCATTCCTTCTTCAATAGTCACACATCTCCTGAGTAAGCCATCAGAGCATACTCGGAAGAGGTATGGCTCATCCCATATGTGTGAACGACTCTCTTGAATAAGCTTTCTTTTGTTTCCTCCTGGTGGTACATATCCTGAAACCATAAAATTAACAATATCTGCATACCAGGGGTCGGATCTGTTGATTCCGTTCCCAGAGTGAATCATCGATGGGTAGTTCCTGCGGATTCTCAAAATACATTCTAGACAAGTGATCTACAACAGGGTTATCTACTCCCCTTTTATCTTTTATTTCTAAATCAAACTCTTCGAGCAGTAGGATTCATCTTATTAAACGAGGTTTAGCATCTTTTTTAGTGAGCAGATATTTTAAAGCAGCATGATCAGAATAAACAATTACTTTGGCTCCTACGAAATAAGATCTAAATTTTTCTATAGCGAAAACAACAACCAGGAGCTTTTTTCAGTGGTTGCATAATTAAGTTGAGGTCCTGTCAAAGTTTTGCTAGCATAAGCTATTGCATGATGCTTCTTATCCTTAGTTTGTCCCAAAACTGCCCCACAGCATAATCACTAGCATCACACATAATTTCAAAAGATAAAGACCAATCAGGGGGTTGAATGATTGGTGCAGAGATGAGTGTCAATTCAAAAGCTTTTAAACAAGCATCATCAAATATGAAAGGAGCATCCTTGGCAAGCAACAGGGTTAAGGGTCTAGCAATAAATGAAAAATCTTTTATGAATCTTCGATAAAAACCAGCATGACCAAGAAAGCTTCTTATTCCTTTCACATTTATAGGCAGAGGTAACTGTTCAATTACTTCAATTTTAGTTTTATCTACCTCAATGCCTCTTTCAGATATTAGGTGTCCTAGCACTATTCCTTCTTTGACCATAAAATGACACTTTTCCCAATTAAGGACTAAATGTTTTTCTTCACATCTTTGCAAAAATCTGTCTAGATTTTCAAGACAACTATCGACAATTTTTCCATAAACAAAGAAATCATTCATAATATCTTCAATAATGTTAGAAAATATAGACATCATGCATCTTTGAAAAGAAGCTAGAGCATTACATAGCCCAAAAGACAATCTACGATAAGCATAAGTTTCATAGGGGCATGTAAAAGTGGTTTTGCTTTGGTCACCAGGATGGATCGGGATTTGGTGATACCCTGAATATCGATCCAAGAAACAGAAGAAAGAGTGGTTGGCTAACCGCTCTAACATCTCGTCTATAAAAGGTAAAGGAAAGTGATCCATTTTTTGTAGCTTTGTTTAGCTTCCTGTAATCTATACACATCCGTCATCCTGTGACGGTACGTTGAGGAATCAACTCATTCTTCTCATTTGTGACAACAGTCATGCCTCCCTTCTTAGGCACACCTTGCACCGGACTTACCCACTCACTATGCGGCACGGGGTATATAATCCCTGCATGCAGCAATTTTAAAACTTCCTTTTTAACTACCTCTCTCATCGCATTATTAAGTCTTCGTTAGGGCTCTTGAGAAGGTGAAACAGAAGGATCTATAGGAATGCGATGAGTGAAAATTATAGGACTGATTCCAGTGAGATCTTGGAGTGAGTAACCAAAGGTTGAATGATATCTTTCTAGAACAGCCATCAAACGCGGAGTTTGCTCCTGAGTGAGTTTATCACTTATGATTATAGGAGACTCTGGATCATTATTGAGGAAAGCATACATAAGACCGGGTGGTAGAGGTTTAAGCTCTACAGGAGGTCTAGGCGTTTCTGCAAACTCATCTAAGGGTTCAGGTTCAGAAGGGTCAGCTTCTTCTTCTATGAAGAAATGAGCATCTTCTTCTAAATCTGGTTCATTGAAAAGCTCTAGAGAAGCAGTTTACTTCATAGGATCAGGTAAAAGATATGATTCAGTTTTACTGTTCAAAGAATGAGAGATTGATATTGGGATTTAAAAACTCTTTCCAAAGGAAATGTTTAGTTTCCCATTTTGTTCTTCATAAAGAAGTCTTCTAAAAGGTTGTCCTAGCAAGAGGTCGTGGTCCCATGTATCAAAGATATAAAAGTTGAAACGAACCATGGCACCATCTACCATAATGGGTAAGACGTGTAAAATTCCAAGACTGGGGACTATATGTCCGTCAAGATTCTTCATAAACTTTGTTGTTGGGGTTAAAGTCACATTGCCCAATAATTCATGCGCAAGTGATTTAGACATGATATTGATCCCCACAACAGGATTATAGAGAGCATCAAATTGATCTGAATTGAATGCACAACGTATTGGAATAGAAGGTGAATCCAAGCGGATCACATGAGAGAAAAGCTCTGATTCTTCTAACCATTCGCTACTTATGATTGATATAAGCTCTCCCAAAATGCTTATGTCTGTCATTTGGTATATATGGTTGCTAAGGTGATGATTTCGGGGTTTTGAAATAGAAACATAGTTTGAAATATTTCTGAAATTAGTGAAAAGATCATGATCTATATCCAACATGAAATCAGGTGGTGGAATTTCTTCCTTTTTAGGCTCAGAACTTGGGATAGCTGAAGTAGAAGTTGGATCTGGCAAGGTATTATCTTCAGCTTCATGAGTTTCTTCATGGAGGGTATCATCTAACTCAGCATCTAGGATTCTATCTAAAGTCAACTTTACTTCTATGGATGGTACATGAAAGAAAGAACCTCCAGATGTGGTGTTTAGCAACTCTCTATCCTTTCTACGAAGACCTTTATAAAAATGTTGAAGAAGAAGGTGTGGTCCATATTCTAAAAGCTCAAGAAAACATTTCCAGGAATAAGCCAAAGATTCGTTCTCTTCTTGTTTGAAGGTTAGAACCTTGACTCTAAGGTCGACGATTTGAGTGATGGGATAAAAGTCTAAACAAAAGTTGGAGCGCAAAACTCCCCAATCTCCTTGTTGTTGACTTACCTTCTGATTATACCATTGTTTAGCTCTTCCTTTTAAATAAAAAGGAAAAAGCTTCCAACGTAAAGTTTTATCAGATATGTCTTCTATGCGAAGAATATCACATGTTTGCTCAAAATCTCGAATATGAAGGTAAGGATTTTCGTCTTCCTTTCCTGAAAAGGATAGACTTTGAATCATTGCAATCAACCGCGGACTCAACCTAAACTCGGGAGTTTGGATAGGTTGTGATGACTCCCATGGTAATAGGTCAGTCTCCGTGGGTGCAGAAAAATGATAGATAGGTGTGGAATTTAGATTTTCCATAAGGATAGAAAAGGTAAGAAAAAAAGAAATTGAAAAAGATAAGAAAAGATAAAAGTATAGATACAAGATAATAGCAAGATTAAAGGTTATCTCAGGAAACCGTCTTTATCCCCGGCAACGGCGCCAGAAATGCTTGTTGATATTTGTTAACGCAAACAGACAAATCACATGGAAGTAATCCGCAAGTGCACGGATACCGGTGAGCACTTCACCCGGGAGATTATCCAGAGTATCGTAATTTGTTTTTCCGCAGGGAGAAAGGGTGAGTCTGACTAACCAATCTATGCTATTAACCTTTAGGCTATTAACAAAGCGATCTAGATATGGGCGATTAAAGAAGATTACAACTGTAATCTCGCTCTAGTCTAGATAGATATGTATTATTATTCTATTGGGGAGAACTATCGTGATAAGAGACACCTCAGAGAATGCTTATCACGTGGCCTACAAATCGGAGAAGAGACACCGACAGGTCGGGCTTCCTCCAATCCACACCTCCACTCTATCTCTCTCGATCTAATCTCACATGTATGCTAAGCCCTAGAGAATAGATCCATAAGGGATCCTCTATGGTGAATCCTCTCTAGAAAATATGTAAATGAATAATGGATTGCCCTTTGCCAGGGGGTAGGGGTCCTCCTTATATAGCCCCCTCAAATGATCGTCAGCCGTCGGATCAAACCAACCTTAATGGATGGTGTAGATGTGATCTCAAAGGCGGTGGAGAGAGGGTCCACAAGGCAGACCCTCATTGGGCCTTGCCCTAGGCCGGCCGCCCCAGGGGGTATGGCGGGGCCCGCTTGGCCTCTGGTTCTTTCCCGAGGCTTCTTGACCCTTCTAGAGTATTCTTTTTCATGCGGAGGTGTTATGTGTCTATGTAATCCTTACTCGTGGGGCTATTTTGCTCTTTTGCAGTTGTCTCCCTGCAGAAACAGATAAACACCAAAACTTGTGGAATTCTGTCAGTTAAAACCCTATGTCTAGGTGGTGTGTTGCAAATATATCCTTTCTTCTGCTTAGTTGACACTTAGAATTGATGCTTAAGAGGTGTCAACAGCCGACATGTAAGCATTACATAGAGATAATCATCATTCGCAGAAACAAGAATACTCTACAAGGGTCAAGAAGGCACGGGAAGAAACGAGAGGCTGAGTGGGCCTAGGGGCAGGTGTAGGGTCGAGATGGCAGACTAGAGGGGGGTGAATAGTCTTTTATAAAACTTAAATGCTCCGGCTAACCGAATCAAATGAGGAATTAAAACTATCGGTCTAGCCAAGACTACACCCCTCTATCTATTACTCTAGCACCTAGCAAAGTATACTAATTGGGCTTACTAAGGTGCCAAGCTAGGAAGCTCACCTAAACAAGTCTAGGTTGCAAGGTCACACAAACCTAAGAAACTAGTACTCTAAGCACAAAGGATGCTCCTACACATACTAGTAAGCAAAGCACAAAGCACCTAAGCTCACTAGCAATGCTCTCTAGCAAGACTACACAAGCCAACTAGAGAGCTCAACTTACTTAGCTACACAAACTAAGCAATGTGACTAATAAGGCTACACAAGGCAATTAGCCACTCAAGAGCTACTTCTATGCTACACAAGCTAGAAGGCAACTAGTTAAGCTACTCAAGCTAATTAGTTACAAGAGCAACAACTAACCACTAGCACAAGTAAGAATAAGTAAATACAAGCTAGTGATTTGGAGAATGCAAACCACCGAGAAGATGTACAAGGTTAACACGGTGATTTTTCTCCCGAGGTTCACTTGGTCGCCACCTAGCTAGTCCCCGTTGTGTTGACCACTCACTTGGTGATTCGGCGGCTAATAGGCGTTCACAAGCCTAGCCCACTAACTCGGGCGCCGCAAGAATCTACCCACAAGTGAGGGTAGCTCAATGACACGCTCAACTAGATTTGCTCTTCGCGATCTCCCGCGGGGCGAGCACAATACCCCTCACAAAGAACTTCTCCGGAGCGCCGCAGAATCTTCTTGCGGGCTTCGACGAAGCCACAACCACCAAGTCATCTAGGAGGCGGCAACCTCCAAGAGTAACAAGCACCACGAGCTTGCAAGTCGATCACCTAGTGCCACACGACGCTATCTCTCAAAGCAACGCACTAGTAATCGCTCTCTCACACAATCAGATGATCTCTATCAAGTGTGTGTGAGTTAGAGGGCTCCAAGACCAAGCACACTAGAGGCAACAAATGCCCAAGGTGTTCAACCAGCCCCAAGGACCGACCAAGGGATATAAATAGCCACACCATCGAAACTAGCCATTTTCCCCCATCACTGGGCTTTCTGCAGAGGGTCCGGACGCAAGCAACAGTGCGGATCCGGACCATGCAGCCTGCGTCCGGTCCTTCTCCCCGTTTGAAAGAGCCATTGGCGCACTCACCGATCGGCGCCACGTGTCCTCCGGACGCAACTGTTCACCGGGTCCGGTTAACCGCTCCGTGCGACCGGAGCCAACACAGAGAGCTCCCGAGAGCTCACAGCATCCGGACTCCTGCGTCCGGACCACACTCTGCGTCCGGACTCAACACAGAGCCGTTACAGTAAGGTCCAAACCTCTGGACACGAGTCCAGAGTCCCCGTCCGGACCAACAACAGCGTCCGGACCTTACTGTTCCCTAACAGGCACGCTACGGTTAGCTTCCGGACGCATCCGCGATGGTCCGAACCAGCAGCACCCTTGCGTCCGGACCAGTGTCCGGAGCTCATACCTGAGCCAAACCAAGCTGCCACTTCTCCTTACTTCTCATGTGCTAACACAAATGTGTTCTTCACCTTGTGCATGTGTGTTAGCATTTTCACAATCATTTTCAAAGCATTTTTCACTTGCTCTTCACCACGCCATTCGATCCTAATTCATCGCAAAGTTAGATCGCTCACAGTGGCACTAGATAACTGATATGCAAACAAGTTTGCTCTTCTTGATAGTACGACTATCTATCCTAAATCCGGTCATAATCTTCTCTACACACCTATGACCGGTGAAATGAAATTCCCTATGGTTATACCTTTTCCTTGCGCATTCCATTTCATCTCCTTCTCCAATGTTGATTCAACGCATGCACCAACCACTTGTCAAATGATATGACCCACTCCATATCATCACATGACCGTGTTGGTTCATCGATCTTGACCTCACTTGCTCTTCACCGTTGCCTTGGTCCATCGGCGCCAAGCATCACCCGCTTGCCCTTCACACTTGCAACTGGTCCATCAAGCCAAGCCTCATCTTGATCTTCTCCACCTTGATCACATGACTCCATGTCATGTCTCATGTGCAATAAATCTCCTTCATCACACAATCACATGTGAGCTAATCTCATGTGTATATATCACTTGAACAATATTAGTTCACCTAAGTTGTCACTTAATTACCAAAATCACATAGAGACTCTCAATCTCTCCCTTTTTGGTAATTGATGACAACTCTACAAAGATATGGAAATTAAGATTATTTTTG